>CAVNZK010000097.1:0-1200000 GCA_963693345.1 Pieris melete | reverse complement strand
GCGTAGCTGGTGTTCTATCCCTGTCGCACAATTTAAGGACGCACGTCCTTTTCGTACGGCGTTTTAGATTGTCAAGTCTGGCTTTGAGAAGGTTACGATCTTCCTTCTCTTTCGCATCATTCCTCCAGGGGAAGTGAAATGTGTATCTTCCTTGAAAACGTTATACGGGTTTCCTGAAAAGTTAACCACTGGACTGAAACAGACTTGCTCTGAAACAGCCTGAAAACAACAAACAAAAAAATTGAGTTTTCATCATAATTTAAAGTTCCTTGTATGTGAGAGAGCATCTCTTGAAACGGTCATAAAACACTTTTCAAAAGCTTGAAAACGTCTTTAAGTTGTAGAAAGTCGAGAAACAATTCAGTCAACCTATTTCAAGTCAAAATATTTGCTGATAAAAAATAATGAGATTACGTTTTGTCTGTTATACGTTTTATGCACTTATTTTAAGAACCAAGCGATAGTATTTTTGAACTAATACTTCGTCGAGCGAGTTTGCTTATCTTGCCAAAGCCGCGCACAAATTATTTAAAGAGATCTATTAGGTATGAGGGTGTGCAATTGTTTAATCGGTTGCCGTCTAAGCTTCGTAACATTAGCGTGATTGATCAGTTCAAAAGGGCATTAAAGACACACATCAGAATGGGCCCATTAGACTAGAATTGGGCTAGCTGATGGCGACGTGTATCTCGTTCGTATATATACTTAATATTAAATATCTCATGTAAATAAAAAAAAAATTTTGTAATGAGAAATAAAGTTCTTTAAACATTAAACATTACTTTGTTACTAATATGTTAGGTTACATAACTTACGTCACATGAATTTTTAAATATATTTTCAGCTTCATGCGTTTCGTATTCTCGGACGTGCTGCGCGTGCGCCGTCGCGGCATGAAGTTACAAACGGAGGGATCGACGCAGAACAATTATTACATCGTACCTACTGTTAAACGTAAGTAAATGAAAATTGGCGTTTCGTTTCTGGCGCAGAAGTTTTGGTTTGTTGGTGTCATGATTTGCCATGATAACTCCTTGTTAAAGGTGTATTTTAAAGTTATTTGTGTTCATATTACCTAAGTAAGTTTTGAGGAAAGATATACATATATGTTATATGTAATAAATGTTATTTATAAAGTAATATATGATATAATTTAATTACGTGTGGCACTCGGGGAATGCCGCGGTCAAGGTATTGCATAGCATTTTTTTATCAACTTGTGCAATTATTATTATTTATTTATTATTTTTTTTTGACATTAATTAAATGTACGTCTGTGTGTGTGTTAGTCTGAATCTGGTAGAGTGACCAGATTCAGACTAACACGTCTATATTATAGTCTGTCTCACTCTAACGCGTACCGGCTGCACTGGCTGCGCCTACTCTACGTCACCGATCTCGTCAGACCTATGTGAGACGCCGTAAGCGTTCTGTCCCGCTCTAACGCGTATTGGCTGCACCTATATTACGTCGTCGTGTGCTAGGTTTATTTTCGTTACGGAATTTCTTGATTCGGTCGCCGCGCTCAAAGCCCGCGATAAGATCTATGCAATAGCTAAATAATAAAAGACTTTATTCTCTATAAAATACATACATTAACATATTTTTTTTACTTAAGCATTAGTTATCAGCAGCCGCAGCACTAATAGCAGCAGCAGGTGGTCTTCCGACATAGGCCGCACACTAAGTAAAATATTTTCCTTTTTTTTAGGAATAACGGACACGGGTACGGTGGTGGATATAGACTGGGCGTTCTTAGAACTAATTTTCAAACATACGGAAGGCAAGAAGATACAAGAGCAGGAGAACTCCGCGTTATGGGAGAAGAAGGAGAAAGGGCAGTTAGAGAATCCTCTCTTGAGGCCGGGTGATGTGTTTGCTTTTGACCCGGAGAAGTATAACGAGGCGGTTGTTACACCCTGGTATAGGAATCAGGATCAACCACAGGTAATGAAATTTTAAAGGCTATTTTCCCTTTTAGCGTAGGAGAGTATTTACGCCCGAACCCAATAATTAATCCACAATCGCAGATTAGACCGTGACAGTCGATCGATCTCCTATCTGCATCCCAATAACCAAACCCTACGAAGACAATCCATTTTTGGCGACGGATAAAATGCTTTTTGTCGTTCCATTTTACCGAATTTTCACTCATATTTAATGATCAATGTAAACCAAATAAAGTAATTAAAGCCGTACAAATATCATTAAAATATACATGTGTATGTTTAAACATAACAAACAGTTTTATTAATTATTTGAAATACTGGTGTAAGTTAAAATCTGTTAAAATAATTAACTGTTGAAATCGAGCTTTCGTCAACTGTCATTTTCATACAGAGGTCTATCCACAGACACCGATACGACCTTCCATGGATAGCTTGTATCTACAGATGGCTATTACAATCCGTCGTTTGGTTATTGGCACATTTGTTACAAAATTTGGATTAAGATTACTATCTCAGATGGTGGATTATGGATTGAGATTATTATTGGGTTCGGGCGATAGACAATAAGATTTCACAATTTATAACTGTTCTTATTAAAATTAATATGTGTTTTTTTTTAATGGAATTTCGCTGTTAGCCTTTACAGCTCAGGTCGGGCTGTTTTGGCGAGCATAGCTCGGCCGGAATAGTCAATATGACATTTGTATGCCTATTTTTATATGTCTGATTGTGCGGTGTTTTTTTTTAATTAATCAATTTGTACAAGTAGTACAAGTGGTATTCGCAAATAAACGATTTATTATTATTAATAAATTAGAAGTTTTGACACATTTTTATTAAGTTAGTATAGTGAGTTAAATTAAAAATTTGCAATTTAATTAAAACTTATAGTTTTAAGAACAGGGGACGAACCAACCCCTCTATTTGACGTTAATTGATACCGCCGCCCATGTACTCTCAGCCAGAGGTCTCGCGAGTGCGTTGCCGGCCTTTTAAATATATGTTCCTTCTTTCCAAATAAAGTTTACTTTTACAACTTCATTATTCGTGTCACATTAATTATCTAATAATAAATGTGTCATTAAAACAATGATAACTGGATTTCAGTTCTTCCTGGTGGCAGAGATATGCTGGCATCTCACCCCCGACTCGGCTTTCCCTTCGGATCAACACGCGACCTTCCGCTCTTACTACAAAGCCAAGTACGGAGCTGATCTGACGCAGAACGATCAGCCATTGTTGGATGTGGATCACACCAGCGCCAGATTAAACCTTTTGACGCCAAGGTGAGTGTCTATAGTTTCTTCTTTCTTCTGTGTAGTCGATTTCTGCATATTTCATTGACTCTTTGTGTATCCGCAAGGGAGTCGGTACGGAATAAGTTTAAGGAATTCAATATTATGACACCATCTGGTCAATATATTCCTGAAGCCTTGTTGTTACAAAATAATATAGACTAGACTAGATTTTAAAATAAATGGGTGTCTATGGGCTGCGTAGACTGCCCTTTTAGGTCGTCCCGCAAGCTCGTTTGCCCCCCTATTATATAAAAAAAAAATATTTTAACTAAAAGTAACAAAGTGTAATTTATATATATTTGTAATGTATATTATCAGATATGTGAACCGCAAAGGCGTAGCGCTGCCAGTGTCGTCGGAGCGCACGCGCAGAGCGAAGCGCGATCGTCTCGACCAGAAGCAAATAATGGTCCCAGAACTCTGCAAAGTTCATCCTTTTGCGGCTCCGCTTTGGTTCGCTACAGTTGCGTTGCCCTGTGTGTTGTATCGGTGAGTTGTACACATTCATTCGTTCACTCATTCACTCACTCACTCACTCATCATAATTTCTTTTCAAGTCCACTTAGAATCGTATTCTGATTTAATGTGTAGTTTTAAATTTGTCTTACAATTAATTAATTTTTTTTAATGCTCAAGGAAAAGCTCTTCAAATTAAGTATATCAAAAGCCGTCAAATCATATGACGTTGACGAGAATATAAGTGCGACCTCCTATTTCACCATGCCTCCTGCTGATAGAGGACAAATTTTGTTTTCTTTGTTTTCAGTTTATTTTATTAATAATAATTACTAAAGATTTCATGTGGAACATGGTGTAATGGTTGCAGCTCCTTACAAACGTTGTGTAAAACAAAAAACTTGGCGATTAAAAAGAGTGGCGAAGAGTTTACTGCCAGTTCTTCTCTTCTACGCCCATGATTTGAGAACTGGCAGTAAATGTAAAATTAGAAGCATTTAATGTATATTTCTTTTTTGACGTTCATAAGTGTACATTGTGTTACCTACATGAATAAATGATTTTTGACTTTTGACTTTATCACGCTTTAAAACATATTTTTCCAGCATCAACGCCTTGCTAATAGCGGATGAGATCCGTCGCGCCGTAGCCTTGGACGTGGGGCTCGGAATTCCCAGAATTGATGACGACTCGTGTCCAGGGTTCACGTGGCCGGCTTTGGACTTTGGCTGGAGTTTGGCAGAGGTTAATTATTTCTGTAATCTTTGAATTATAGTAATTACTGTAATATTTTCTTTCTCTTCTTCTGGTGGTGATATTGCGAAATGTTAGCTATATTCAACATGAATTGGTATTTTGCGCGAGTCTAAAAAGTTCATCGGCGGATGTGATGTCCTGTCCCGTATGTTACCCAACCGTGACTTTGACGTGAATGTGACGTGAACTTCTTCCTTCTGTCATATTTTAGTAAACAAAAAAAATCGTTTCTATTTGTGTTGTAGGTGACTAAATTGTTCTGTGGAGTGAAATAACTTTTAAGCTACAAAAATTTATATAAAACTAGCTGACCCGGCAAACGTTTTGCCATGTATTTTATTTCTAGGAATAATTTTTTTAGTTCAATAAAATCTACTATAATTAAAAAATAAGGGTTGATCCTAGAGGAGTGAAAATTAGGGGTTGTATGTGTTTTTGTATTATGTATCATAAAAAAATAAAAACAAAAAATTTTGTCTAAAAATTAAAACAAAAATTTTGGGGTGAACACCCCTTACTAAGATCTCACTAAGGGGTTTGAAAGATAGATAGTAGCCGATTCTCAGACTTACTGTACATGCATTAAAAAAAACATAAAACTGGGTCGAACCGTTTCGGAGGAGTATGGGAACGAACATTGTAACAAGAGAATTGTATATATACATATATAGAGACTAGCGGACCCGACAGGCGTACACGTGTTAAATAAAAAAAATGTAAATTAAATCCATTCTCGAATCCACTTGGAACTAAAATTTCATCAAAATTTATACAGCCGTTTAGGAGTTCACAAACATGCCAGTCAGATTTATTTATATAAAGTGTATGTTTTATTATAAATGACAATATTTTTCTGTGAATATAATTAATGTGAGACGGATATAAGAAAAGCAGTCTTACCAGCTAAAATATTTTTGAAGGTACTCAGTGCTGACTCAGAGAAACACGACAAAAAGAAGGAGATAGAAGACTGGAATCAAAGTGGAGATCTGGAAAAGGAACAGAGGTGAGAAAAATCTTTAACTTTAGGGTAATGATGAAAATTTAATCTTTGACGCATAGCATCAGAGATACTAGATTTTTATTCCGGGGCTTTTGTCTCGGACACATAACGCCTTATGTCAAAGTGTAAGTGTATATACAGACGACTCTCGATTATTTGACACTCGTTAATTTGAATCTCTCGATATGTTGAATTTTTTTTCCGGTCCCTTGAAAAACACTCGATAAATTGAATAAAATCAATAGTAATTGGTCCCTTCGGTAATTTGAAGTTGAAAAAGTATTATCTTGCTCGCCATCATGCGATAATTTGAAATCCGGTCTTCCCTACTCTCTATAATTTGAAGTGTTTATCATGCACATACCTGTCGTTTGTTTACATACATGCACAGACTTGTCAATTGTTGCCGACACAAGTGACGATTACTTTGCAGCTCTCACCACTATCAAAAATTCTTTGGACAATGATAAACTGAAGTCACTCACTCAAAAAAGATTAGGTACAGACTTCTTTTTGAAATAAAAATTTGTGAATAATTGTTATATGTAATAATAATTGTTAATACATAATAAGAATATAGAAATAATAAGTAACAAATTTTGATCAAATTCTTATTTCCTTCAGTCGCCCCTCCCCCTCGTGCTTATTCAAAACACTTGTTATTTTGAACTCTTGATAATTTGAAATTTATCTCTGGTCCCTTGAGTTTCAAATTATCTAGAGTCGACTGTATTATGTTTTTCTTTAATATTTTGAAAATAAATATAGCCTTTGTGCCAGGGATATTGTAGTATTCTAATTGGTCCCATCTAAAGGGCGTGTGTGGCTGAGGTGTTTTTAGTGGGTAGGTTCTCGCTACCCCTCTGAATAGTAGAGGGCTTTGAGAGAAAACCAAGCCCCACAGTCCCCTTGCAGGCCAAGCACACCAAGCAAGCCTGTAAGCACCGTTTTCACCTCATTTAAAAAATCTGAAATCGGTCCAGTAGTTTTATTTACAGTTTGGTAAAAACATAGAAAACAAATATTTTTGAAGTGATGAGACTTCCAACAAGGTTTCGTTAAACGTTTAGAGCTCCTTGGGAGGGGGAATAGAAAGAGACAGAGCGAAAGTGAATGATTCCCATTTTCAATTCCACATTACGAAATTTCACTCCTTTCGCACGGAGGGACTCCACGCACTATTTTTTATATAATATAAGTTATATTTTAGGGATAAAGAAGAACAAGAGAATTTACAGAAGACTGAAGAAGAGTCGCAGGAGCAGAAGGAGAAGACGATCAATGATATATTGCAAGAGAAGGAGGAAGCGGAGAGTGTGAGTTTTTTATCATTTGTTATTTATGCTTGAATCTTTTTTTCATACGTATATAGTTATAGTTGATGGTTTTGTCGAACATAGAATGCGGAAACCCTTGTTAAATTAATTTTAAACATGCAGAATCATTTTACACGTTATTTTGTAGTTGAAGCTTTAAAAAAATTTCTTTCTGAAAAAGTTTAAATAGTTTTTTTTTTAATATTTGAGGGTAGGTTATGAATGTTGTTTATTTTTTAATCATAGGGTTTTGAAATCGGCACTTGGAGCAATGAAATGGCGTCGTCAATACCAGAAACAATGGAGTACGACGATTTCATGGAGCCTCTTCCGCCTAACCTTACATTCTGCACGTCTGCTACAGGTCAGTATCCCATGACGGAAATTAATGTTATATGCTAAATTGTATATAGTGCGTATAGGTGCGTTTTTATAGAGCAAACGGGCCAAAAGGTTTACTGATGGTGATACCGTCCATAGACAGTAGACATTCATACTGACAGAAGGCTTTTTAGGAATTGGTACGCTTTTATCTTGAAGGACCTTAAGTCGAATTGGTGCGAGTTTAAACGCACGCTGACTTGATTGATTGTATATCAATTCTATGCCAAATATAATATTAGTTTTAAGTTGAACTTATGAACCAGAAGAGATCTACGTTAACTTAAATAATACATTATAACATACGAGAGTCTTACTTAGCACCGAAGGCACGAGTCAGTCGTGCCTGATCACTTGCCAGAAATATTAGTATAAGGAAATGTTATTTTGTAATGTATTTTTCAGGTGGAGCGAATTGGTCAGATCCAATAGATAAGCCGAAGAATTACCCTGCTAGGAAATTCTCTATGGCTGAAAGCGATTGTTCATATTTATCCAGGTATTTATTTGGTAAAAATATTGTCTAATAAAATTATTGGTGCTAAATTTTAAAATATTCCGGTTCGAAGGACCAAATAATCAAATATCAAAAAAATGTGCAATCGAAGTTTCCATTTAGTTTGTGTGTAATGTACTATATATATAATTTAGAGTATATGTTACTTTTCAGCGATTTTGATACAGACGATTCAGACTTCAACTCGGACGGTAGTGACGAAGATTCTGATGGTTTCTCAAGTAGCAAGAATGCTAATGGTAAGTTTTCAAGACAAAATTCAATTCCGTTTATTACTGGTCAACTCAATCCGGCAAATAAAAAAAACACACATACAGATAAAATACCTAACTATTTCTACCATTATAGGAGCATTTGTGCTTTATTAACGCGAGTATGTTTATAACATTAATTACTAACGAAACACACACACAGAGAAACACACCAAAAAATAATAATAATCAGAAAGAAAAATAACAAAAGGTATTTTTTTAAAGAATAAGGTGTGTGTGTTGTTGTGGTTGTGATTGGCCCTGGCTCAGCATTATGCTGAGAAGCAGACTGTTCCACAGCGCTGGTCATTCTTGATGTTAAAAATAGTCAAGAAAGCTGATGTACTAAATAAATATCGCAGAAATGTGTCTTAGTTGTTCCATTGGCTTCAAACATATACAAAAACTCGAGACTAATACACAACAATCTTAAATGAAATTATTAAATACAATCTATATTCGTGTTAACAAATTTGAATTGCCACGGCCACCTAATCTTTTTCTTTACATAATATATAAGATAACTACACTTTTAATTCTTCTGTTTCTTTATATCTCTTTCACTCTTCCTCCCTCTCTATCTTTCTATCTCTTTCTCTCTTCCTCTCCCTCTCTCTTCTTCTGGTCATTTTGATTGTTTTAGGAATAAAAGCCGGTTTTCACACCGTTTCTTTTTCGGTATCCATTTAACAAAGGTCTTCTCCAAATTACGTTTTTTTTGCGCATTTATTTAGAAGTTCTTTGTCGTAGCTGCAATGGGCGTACGTATAGAATATAAAACAGCCCACGAGGCTGAAGCTGTAGACGTTGAACGCCGTCGGCCTGTAGCCCCTGCGCCTATGCCTGATAGGGACGACGATATGCGAGATGTGGCGGCCTATAAGGAGATTTTGAAGGATGGCATACCACCGGAAGAGGTGAGGATTAAGAGGTTTTCGGGGAACCTTTTTGTGGTTTCAAAAATTCTGGGAGGTTTTAGTTTTTATAGTTTAGGTGTGTTAGTTATTTTGCAAAGTTAAGTTTTAGTTTGACACCAATTCTAAATAACTAAACTTATTATTATGTTAATGTTCTTATTATATGACAGTATACAAATTAATATGACATTTGCATGCCTAATTATATATCGATTGTGCGGATTTTTATAATTAATCTATCTAATTATACCACTATCATAGCAAATAAACGTTTCATTAAAAAAAAATTGTAGCTGTGATAGGTAGGTAGTCAGACGGTCAATAAATATCGCGATCCCATATCAGTTTTTCCCGCGCACCACCACTTTGTGGAACCAGCTGCCCACTGAAGTATTTCCGAACCAATTCGACTTAGGTTCAAGAAAAGAGCGTACCAATTCTTAAAAGGCTGGCAACGCACTTGCGAGCCCTCTGGCATTGAGAGTGTCCATGGGCGGCGGTGTCACTTAACATCAGGTGAGCCTCCTGCCCGTTTGCCCCCTGTTCTATAAAAAAAACCTGTCTTAATATATATTGAATCAACTGGTCGTACTACGCTTAATTATAGTATTGGCTTCGTATAGTAGAAGATCATACTTCGAGTAGACGTGTTTAGTTATAACGGACGATAAAAGTAAGTTATTGCCATAATACAGGTCAAACTTTAACTTACCTTAATGCTATATTAAGGCAAGTTCATTAAAATAGTAAATTTGCGTAGTTATGTACTTTAATTTTTTAATAAGCATAAACACAAGTACGTAGGTTTCTTTTGTAAAACAGTGATCCAACCCTTACTCGGGGCCTCATAGCCTAGCGGTCTTATTAAGTGGCAGCTAGGTGAGGGGTACCGGGTTCGATTCTCGGTTCGAGAGCAAGTTTTAATTTAATTTAAATTTGTTCTCGGCCTTTGGGAGCTTTGTGCGGTACCGGGCGAGTGCCTAAACCGTACATGGAGGACACGGTCAAATTTCTAAGACAAGCACGAATTATACAAATCTTATATACTTGACGCTGGTTAATGCACAAACCGTGCCAGAGCCATAAAAAAAAACACCTTTAACTCTGAGTGCTCATCCAAATCCACACACACACAGTCAATAAATATTGATGGATCACAAAAATTGATTTTATGTCAATATGCTCTATATTTATTTCTACCGTTACGCATCAAGACGAGATCTCAAGGTTCGCGATATATATTGACTGCAATACAATATGTAATTTAAAAAAATGTTTTTTTGCTTTCAGCACGTGACAAAATACCGAAATTCGGTCATATCACACGAAAAAGAAATTGTTGCTGGTCATCTTATTAATAGAAGTGATCCGATAAAAAATCTCCTACCTGAGGGTAGAGAAATAGATGAACATACAAACATAACTAGATATATTGATGGTCTTAAAGTAGTGTCTAAGAATAATTTGGTCGATCAAAAATCATCTGATTCACCCGATGGTGAAGAAGCCAATTCTGATAATAGAGAAATATCTAAAACAGATATATCAAAGAATAAAATATCAGAAATGTTTCCATATTTAAATGGAATCGATACAGACAGTGGTCAAATAACATTAGAAGCCATAGAGAAAAGCAAACGGGCACTTCTCTCGGAGTTAAAAAAGACATTGACGGATGAGGAAATTAAAAAGTTGAATTGCTTCTCTATGGTCGACATAGATATCGATGCCACAGATTATGTGAACGAAAAAGTTGCCAATGTCGGCTTTGATTCCAAGGATAAATATGAGGAATTGATCAATAGACGGGATTCAAGTGATTTGAAGCCGTATTACTTGGACCATAGTCAGGGTGGTAAAGAGTTTGATTTTGACTATCAGCCGAGTTTGGAAGGACATCCGGGGCCGAGCCCTAGTGTTATATTGCAGGTTAGTTTCGGTTATTGTCAAAAATATTATTAAGCATAGATTTTATCGCGGGCTTTGAGCGCGGAGACCGAATCAAGAAATTCCGTAACGAAAATAAACCTAACACACGATGACGTAATACAGGTGCGGCCAATACGCGTTAGAGTGGGACAGAACGGATACTGCGTATTCACATCTGTCTGACGAGATCGGTGACGTGGCGTAAGCGCGGCCGGTGCGGTACGCGTTAGAGTGAGACAGAATATATATGCGTCTGGGTCTGGTAGAGTGGTAGATTGAATTAATATCAAAGAATAAAAATCTGCATAAATAAATAATTATAATTGCATAAGTTGATAAAAAATGCTAAGCAATAGCTTTACCGCGGCAGTCTCCAAATGCCACACGTTTTTTTTTCAAAGATACCGGTGGCGCTACAACCCTCGTTATTGTGCGTTACGTCATTTTGGTTGCTGGGTTTGAACACGAATCGATTTGTGCCAGCTTGTTAGCTAAAGTCTCCTCAAACTAGGACAAATAGGAAATGCGGGTAGTTCTAAAAACTTAAGTATTTCCACTAACGTTCTACGATACGACGTCACTAAGTATAGTCAACCTTTTGGACATTATCAGAATCGAGAATGTTGTTACAATTTATGAGTGGTAACACTAAAGGGCTCATTTATATATTTATAATTAAAAGGAAGTGAAGGAAAACATCGTGACGAAACCTGACAACAACCTACTTGCCTATTATATTGACAAATGATCATGAAACAGATACAGGAATCTGAGGCCCAGACCTAAAACTTAATAAATAAATTTGATATTTCGAAATTTCAGGCTTTAACGATGTCAAACGCAAATGACGGAATAAACTTGGAACGTTTGGAGACTATTGGAGACAGTTTTCTGAAATTCGCGATCACTGCGTACTTGTACTGCGCACATCCAGCCGTACATGAAGGGAAATTGTCGCATATGAGAAGTAAACAGGTAAAATTATTTATAGACACTAAATCCGTCATAATGCACTTTTCACTCTTCCGTCTCTTTCTCTGAAATACTGTTTACACTGTGTCGAAAAGGGACAGATAATTACTTTAGTGAGAATGTTTTGGGTTTTATCAAAAAGAAGGTAGTTTATAAAACTTCGGCATATTTTTTTATAAACTACCCTCTTTTTTATAAAACCTTTTTTTTTTATTTGACAGATTATTTTTAGTTAGAATGTTTTAGGTTTTATTTAAAAAGAGGGTAGTTTATAAAACTTCGGCATATTTTTTTATTCAAACCATTATGATTTAAGCGTTTGAATATTATTTGAAAATTTCTGTCAATACATCACGGTGCTAGTAGTCTTGTATTGATAAAATAATATAAGAATTGACTATAACGTCACTGTAGAATGATAACGTCGTATGTCAAAAAACCATTTATATTTTATTCTTAGACTCTTATGTCATTTAACTGGTACAATCATGAAGTAAAGACTAATTTATGTTATTAATAAATGAGTCCTTTTCACAAAACTGGACAAAAATACAATAATATTTTAACAAACATTAACGATATTAAACATTTTTCGTTTCCTGTAATGTTTACTGGACATACGAGGTTATCATTCTTCAAACGACGATAATATAATATATAACTTCTATGTACAGTTTTACCTTTTAAGACAAATTTGCCCGACATTTTATGTGGCAGAATATGAAAAATTTAGATTGTACCACCATAATATTTTTGTGCCATTTTCTTGCAAATAAACTATTATAAGTATAGTTTCTGAATCTCACCCTAAAGGGAGGGAATGTATCTCCAGTCCAACAGCTCATTAAACGTTCGTCCTACCCTCTAATATTTGTGACTTGTCTCTGTTTGCAGGTGTCGAATCTGAACCTGTACCGCCTGGGTCGCAATAAGCGTTTAGGTGCTCGCATGATCGCCTCGAAGTTCGAGCCCCATGACAATTGGCTGCCACCCTGCCACAGACCACCGCATACAATGCAACCTGGGGTAAGCATTTCTGACCTGGCTTGAACACTTTAAATATATGTTTTAATAGTGAATTTTATAAATCGAACCAGTTGTAGCAAATAATAATAATCTTGATACATATATATAAATTACGTGTCACGTTGTTTGTCCGCTTTGGACTCCTACACTACCGAACCGATATCAATCAAATTTGCACACCGTGTGTAGTTTGATCCAACTTAAAAGATAGGATAGCTTACATCTCAATTTATACCCGCAATATTATTTTATTGCAAAATATTTGTTTATTATTTGATAGTCACAATTCTAATAGATGGCGCTGTGTTGAAAGTACCAACGTTTCAAATAAGCTACAATTTAATGGCATTACCACCAAAAAAGATGGTTGTTGACTGGTGTTCTCCTACCGTTTCCCTTTAATAGTTTGCTACTATGTAATATAACAAAAGCCTTAGCCACAGCAACGCTTGGTCGGTCTGCTAGTTATAATATAAGCCTTTATTCAAAAAAGATACTATTTTACTTAATCCAAAATATACATGTTTAGTATTGAAAAAATTAACTTAAATATAGTTGAATATTTACATTCCCTCGACTTGTCTGTTTGCCTTTTGTTGGCATAGACCTCCTCCAATTGCCACCATAAACTTCTGACCTGAACCAGTAGAGTTGTAGCATATACATATAATTTATTAATTCCACATAATAGTTGTAGCAATTGTATATTGTATAATATATTTGATTTTTTTTCGACATTATCGTTGGCACTGTAAGGATAGTGTATGTTCTTTTGTGAATATACAAATATCATCTTATTATGACACTCTCGCAACCATAAAAACTAGCCTTGCTTGTTTCGCGCGTATGTGTGCGTGCACGTAATCAAACGTACGTGCGCTTGTGCGCATGGTGATTTATTGTTGGATGTTCATGCTTAACTCAAAGTCAAATTCATTACCATCTAGACCTGTTATGTAGTAAAATTTCTTCTCTTTTTCTGGTGGCACTTTACTGCTGCGATTGGCTGTTAACGATTTTTTCCTTCTATCAGCCCGTCTCTTGCCAATCATTATACACTTCATAGGTCGTAATTTGGCCACATTTGGCCTTATATGCCTGCTTCCACCATCCAAAGATGTGGTCAAATGGAATCTACATTATTATATTACTAAATGTTTTGTCTACAGCATGATCAAGACGAAAACGAAAAGAAAGTGCCGGTAGATAATACAGGATGTTTCATCCCGTACAATCTTATAACGCAGCATAGTATACCGGGTAAGAATATTGTTTTACCTCGAGTTATGTTACCTAAAATTAGTTAAATTACATATATATATATTAGTAAACAATCATCCCACACTAGAAGCCAAAATGAGCCCTTTAGTTTTTACCCCACTCATAAATTGTAATTTAACATTCTCGTTTCCGATAATGTCCAAAAACATAAGTGTCACTTAGATTTAGGAACTCTTTAATAAGTCAAGTTAGTTTTTTGTTAATCCAGCGTCGCAACCCCACTACCCCTAATGTTATCTTAGTTATCAGCTCATGTTTTAAACAAAAGTCAGTTGACACCCAGCTTCAAACAAAGTGTTTCATTTAACATAATATGTTTATATATTATATCTGAACATACACAACAACCGAACTTAACTCTCGTTATAAATAATAACTTAAAGTATAGACCTGTCCCTTTTCATCACAGCGATAACGCAAATTGAAAGAAAGAGATGAAGATGGTTCGAATCCTGGCTAAGAAATCGTATTTTTATTTGAGCATTTAGTACCGACTCTGTCTCTACTACTGACTAGCTTCAGACTAAAAGTCAGATAAGGCCAAGACTATGTGGTTTTGTCCCTATTGGGTTATTATTATCGTGAAAAATTAATTGAAGACTCTTCTGTCTCTTTTCAACAGAGCTCGACAGAAAGAGACGGAATTACGTTAGTTTAATGGATGAGGGTGTTCATTATATTTTCAGATAAATCCATAGCGGACTGCGTGGAGGCCCTAATCGGGGCCTATCTGCTGGAATGTGGACCCCGCGGAGCCCTGCTCTTCATGTCTTGGCTTGGCATCCGTGTTCTGCCGTGTCATCTGTTGGAACTGCCCTTGGAGCATCCCTACGTGCAGAGCCAGAACTACCAGCCGACCAGCAGTGTTGAAGAGGTGCGCTGCGCTGATTTTTTGCCAGTCTTAGTTCTGAATCTGTGTTATATTTCTTAATAGGCAAGTAGGTGATCAGTCAGTATTCAGAGGAGTTATTCGGATGACCTGCAGCTGAGTTTCATCATCGGACGTCGAGGTGATACGGATGGTATTACGTATTGTGCCTCGACGTCGTTCCAAAACTGAGCGTTGCTTAAGGCAATTTCTGTCCAGCACCACCACTATATGGAAGTATTTGCCCACTGAAGTATTTATGAATCAATTTGACTTAGAGTTCTCAAGAAATAAGCGTACCAATTCTTAAAAGACCGGCAACGCACTTGCGAACTTTATGGAAATGTGATTGTTAACATCAGGTGAGCCTCCTGCGCGTTTAATATAAAAAAAGGGTGCGTGTACTTATGTACGCGAGTAAGAAGTTATACTTCGTTGGCATTATTAATAATACATACGGATAGTTAACCTCAGTTGTATTGAAGCACACAGGAATGTTGATGAGCACAGTTTTTTCACAAATATTTTCTAATATTAATTAGTATTGATTGAAATATTCAATTTAAATCCCTTCTGATTATAATTCAGACGCACATATAAAATTCGCACTTGTATAATGAAAACACGTGTTTTAAATGTAGAAACTCAAAGCATGTAGATAAATATTATAAATACACAGTGAACAGAGGCGGCGTGCGTGGCAACATGCGCCACTAACTTCATTCTGTTAATTTTGTGTCACGGTGCGCGCGCATCGTAAAATTTCACTCTTATCAATTTTTCATAACGCGCCTAAAGAAGTAAACCTTCAAAAACTGGGTAAAACAGACCTGTCTGGGGCGCGATAGAGCCTCCGGGCCAGAATATTTTGAATGGATGTCAAGGGATTCCAGTAAGTATAATGAACATTCCAGAAACCGCCTCAAAAAACCTTCGAACCGCTATCGAGTGACTCGGAGAGCTGCTGTTCGTCTGATGAGGAAGGTACTCCGGATTCCCAACCTCCGCCAGAAGACTGGAGCTGGACCGGTAGACCGGTTGGATCTTTGAGACCTTATCGGGATGTTGATGGGAAATGGGTCCAAGTAAGTTCCGAAACTATTTTTAGTTATGTAATCAAGATTGAAACATTATTACTATGAAATAATGAAATAAAAAAATTGTTTCCTGTGATATCCAATTGCTTAAAAAAAGCATACTCCTCAAAGGCCAGCAACGCATCCGCTAAAATGCGCCCCGTCCATTGAAAAAAAATCTTAACCGGCGTTGTTTGGCTTTGTTTTACGATTCATTTTACAATCATATTTCTTTAATTCTCTCCAAGAATACATTTTTAACGGATGTAAATGCGCATTTTTACATTCGATTTGTGTGTAATTGTAATCAGTGCCCGACAGGTCAAGATACATTATGTATAGTCCTTTTCATGAAAGAAGTCCCCCAGACGCGGCGCTGCAATCGCATGACGTAATGTTGCCATTTATGAGTAAAAAATTTACCTATTTTATTTACATTTAGCAGATGTAATTTATCAAATAATATTATTTTCTGCATACTTAGATGAAACAATATTTCTGTTATGTAAAAAGTATATTTTTATTTACTTATATTAGCGGTGTTCTACCTACTTACAGGGAAAAGATGAGAAAATACGGTAAAGAAAAGCAATACAATTTTATATTCAGAGTTTTATTGCATAATTGTTGGGTTACAATTTTTTTCCAAGTACACGCCGCTGTTATACCTTCGTTTGTAATTCTTGTTACAGTTTTCTCTGACACATCTGCAATTAAGTTATGAACAATTAAAAATAATAGTAACTTTAAGTTTATAATGCTTATGTAATATGTAATATATGTTTTAATTTCAGTTACCTAGTTTCATCACGTTATGTATTTATTCAATTTTGTCGCAAAAACGAATTTATATCATAAAAGTCCCATCAATACAGCAAAAAATTATTAAATGGCAACTTTAAAAAGTACCTGTTATGGCGGCAACTCTCTTCCGAACATTGTTTTGTTGTATTAAAACACCTTGATTCTTATGTTCTGCTTCACAGAACTCTTTCACCTTTAATATCATTTCTCGAGCCGAACTTTTTACAACTTTTGGCATTGTAATCAATCTTTAAAATGCACTAAGCTAGTTAAAAATTCACAAAAATCTACTACAACAAACGAACTTGATAACATCGACGAATGACAACATTGCCGACCTGTCAAATTTAGTTCCAAAAATCACCGCGGGACTTCTTTCATGAAAAGCACTATAGTATTATTTCTATTAGAATTTTTTTTTAAGAATTTCATTTGATTATTCGTATTCAACGTTATAGCGACAACGATTTTTTTTTTTATTTAAGAATAACTTTATTTCTCATAAGAATTGCATACATAATTCATTTACTGAGATACAATATTTAAATTAAAAAAAATTGAAATTAGAGCGCACAGATATAGGTACATATATAAAATAACAAAACAAAACAGCAACAAAAATGTGGGTAGACATATTAATAAACTTGATCAGTCAACCAAGCAAAACACAGATGTTCAAATCTGATTTTTATTATGATTATAGCGGTCATACATACAATTTTCTTACCATTTTTAGTACAATTTGTATTTAGTCTCAAAATAGGCTTCAGTTTTGGTGATTACCTCTTCATCAGCGCAAAATTTATGTCCAGCATCTCTCTCTTGTCTGAGAACACGAAACGCTGGGGGCCAAATCAAGAGAATACGGTGGAATACATTCGGGTTTATTGTGATTGCGACAGCAGAATCATCAATTCGTTGTTGTTTTTGGTTGATTATGAGCTCGCACATTTGAACAGAGCATTCGCATGTCCTAATATTCATCTGGGATATGTCCAACACGTTCCTTTGATATCTTTAGAGTCTCAGCTACCTTAATCGACGTCACCTTTCAGTTTTCCAAAATCATTTTGTGGACTGTTTTGATGTTTTTGTTTAATTTTTTCTATTCTTTTTTATTAGCCTGTATTTGGGGAGCTGAAAGCACCACCATCACCTCTTCTGCGATATATAGAAGATCCAGAAGGAGAACTTGAACAAATGCTGTCAGGTATAACCAGTTTTCTTTTACTTTAAAAAATAAATATCGCAATTGAAACTAATAATAGCAGAAATATTTTACATAAACCAAATCCCATTCAAGAATGGGAACAACTCAGCTATACAGCAACACTGACTTACATATATTTTATTTATGTGTTTGTATGTATGTAACACAATTAATTGAAACGTCATAGACTCCTAAAATATTTTTTTTCCTATATTAGGGATGAGTGCCAAAAATCAATCAGACACAAAACAAGACACAATCTTAGACTAGGCATAGACTCAGAAAAAAACGTGTGTGTACTTATGTACACGCGTTAGAAGTTATACTTTGGCGTAATAATTTTCGTCGAACACTTTAGAGGGATGTTTCCCTCATCGAACTGCATTTTTCTTGTTGATTTTAATTGACACTTCCAATCGAAACGATATAATATCTACTAATAATGATATTTTACAATAAACACTATGTTTTTTATCACATTGTAACGGGTTTTCTCGTATAGAAATCATTGTTTTGGTTTAACTAAATACGACTCTGAACTCAACGCAATACAGACAATGCAACTTGTCGGTAAAACAGAGCGAGCGCCAACAAACGGCCCAGACTGTTTTACCGACTTTTGAATACATATTCAGGGTGTCGGTTTTTTGTAACGGGGCTGTTTCAGGTTATGAAGAGCTGGAGAAGACCCTTCAATATAGATTCCGCGACAGGTCATTGTTACTCCAAGCCCTAACTCACGCGTCCCATCAGAAAAATAGACTGACGGACTGCTATCAGCGCCTGGAGTTCCTTGGAGATGCCATATTGGGTAATAAGTCTTTTATATATAGTATATGTTCACTTTTTACTATGTACACTTCGTTACTATAATATATAAAAAGTTACAAAAGTTATTAAGGCAACGGGTGGCCTGTTCGCTAACAAGCGATTTCTTCCAGGCAACCCTAAAATAAAATAAAAAATGCTAAGGGTAAAGTTCAAGAAGTGAATTAATAATAACCAAAAAAATTACATGTAACACTAAAAATATTTGTTACTATTTAATTTTCAGTATTTTAAAATACTGTGTATATTTATAAATATTTGAGCAGTGTTCGCCTAGTGGCTTCAGCGTGCGACTCTCATCTCTGAGGTCGTAGGTTCGATCCCTGGCTGTGCACCAATAGACTTACTGTCTATGTGCGCATTTAACATTCGCTCGAACGGTGAAGGAATCGTGAGGAAATTGGCTTGCCTTAGACCCAAAAAGTCGTCGGTGTCAGGCACAGGAGGCTGATCACTTACTTGCCTATTAGATTGACAAGTGAATATGAAACAGATACAGAAATCTAAGGCCCGGACCTTAAAATAATACAGCGCCACAAATTTTTATATGTATACCTTTTCAAATAGTATATGGAAATCTTTAAATCCAAATTAATTAATTGGATTCTTTTTTATTTTTTTTATGGCTCTGGCACGATTTGTGCATTAGCCAGCGTCAAGTATAGGATTTTTTTTTATAATTCGTGCTTTTCTTTAGAATTTCGACCATGTCCTCCATGTACGGTTTAGACACTCGCCCGGTACCGCACAACCCTCCCAAGGCCGAGAACAAATTTAAATTAAATAAATTAAAACTTGCCCTCGAACCGGGAATCGAATCCGGTACCCCTCACCTAGCTGCCACTTAATAAGACCGCTAGGATTCATTTATTTAATCCAGGAAAGATCCCCTATTCCCCCCTCCCTCATTCGTAAAAACTATTGTACACTGTTAAAGTACTCTGTCGTCTCTTTCTGTCAAATTGTGTTTATGCTGTAATAAAAAGGGACGGTACTAGTTAAAACAAAGAAAGAACTGATAGATCCTGATATTATTTTTCAGATTATTTAATAACCCGACACTTATATGAAGACCCGCGGCGTCACTCGCCCGGCGCCCTCACAGACCTACGTTCGGCACTCGTGAATAACACAATATTCGCTACCTTGGCTGCTAGGCACGGCTTTCATAAGTAAGTAAAAATTTCAGTTTGGAGGGTAGGTGAATTATTTTAATTCCTACCCTCGATTCATAAAATCGTACGCTGCTAAACCCGTATTCCAGAACGTCACTAGAACTTAAATTTAGTTTCACTACCCGATCAGACATAAATAAACATATTTTTAACAACAAATTTATCGACTGACTATTCTGCTGCTAATAAACGATTAAATTAAAAAAAAGCTAGAAATCTATTTTTTAGGTTTCATTGTGGTGTTGCCAACAGTGAAATCTCTATGTCGTGGTAACCTGTGATTTTCCAATTTGTATAGAATTTAATTTCCTCTTAAAGGAAAATATTTGAAATGCTGATTTTTTAAATTGAAACTTTATTAGGCGCATGAGGGTAAAAATTTAATGGAACGTCACGAAGATGTGCAGCGTTTTTGTCGAATAAAAGGGAGAGAGCGATTGGAAAGAGTGAGAAAGGGCCAACGTAGCATGAAGCAACACTCTATTGGTTGATGTATTCGTTTAGTAGTTGCATATTAAAACTTTAGACGGCAATTCTGACGCATAACGTCTTGTACAGAATCTCAGATTTTTTATTTATTTATATTATCACTAGCTGATACGGAAAACGACGTTTTGCCATGTATATCATTTATAATAAAATAAAGGGGTTGATCGTAGAGGGGTGAAAATTTGGGGCTGTATGTATTTTTTACATTTTTATGATATAGCGTGTATCATAAAAATGTTTTATCTAAAATTAAAAAAAAAATATTTAGGGGTGGACTGGACTACCCTTAACATTAGGGGGATGAAAAATAGATGTTGTCCGATTCTCAGTTATACCCAATATGCACACAAAATTTCATGAGATCGTATCGGAGAAGTTTAACTACAAACACCGCGACACGAGAATTTTATATATTAGACTAGTGGACCCCACAGACGTTGTCCCGCATGATATTTCAAGCTATTAGGATATTAAAGTATGAAAGTACCGACTGCAGCGCCACCTGCCGGGCTGAGTTGTCTGATCTAAACCATTCCCAGATCCCCTTGAACACACACAAAAAATTTCATCAAAATCGGTCCAGTCGTTTGAGAGAAGTTCAGTGACAACACACTCACAGAAGAATTATATATATAAAGCTTATTAAGCTTAAACTAAATAAATAAATAAATAAATAAAGATTAGCACATATACAGTGTGTAAACATTGTGAATATAGATATACAAATACATGGAGTGATCATATACTGGTACATGATAATTTTTCCCATATTTCGCACATATTATTGTTGAATATTTATTTCCCATTATGCATTTCAAGTTTGTGGTGTTTTTTTTTTTTCAGATATTTCCGTCATATGTCCCCCGGACTCAACGAAGTGTTGACGAAGTACGTGAAGATACAAGAGGAGAATGGTCACTCTATTAGTGAAGAGGTAGAGTTTAAAATGACTTCTTCTACTATCTTTATATAAGCATTTATTGATGTTCGTTTGTCTCTCTAAAACTCGAGAATGGCTGAAGCGATTTGGATAATTTTAATATTTGTGGAAATTAAGGAAGGTTTCATCGGAAGAAAAATAATAATAATGATCGCACGCATCATGTTTCTTCTTTTTTTTAGTTTTTCTCTTTAATTAGGGTTGCCTGGAAGAGATCGCTTATTAGAGATAAGGCCGTTGCATCCCTTATAATTTTTATGTATTGTGTTTCTTTTATTTGCAACGAAGTGTAAATAAATAAATAATAATAAAAAGGACAATTTAATTTTCCAAAAAATCCTGTTCTTTTGAAATATATTTGAAAGTTTCAAGAAGTTTGAAAAAAAATTCTAATTTAATATAAGAAAGTGTTCAATGACACTTTTAACTATCAAGGGAAAGATGCAGTTCTTGTGTACTTTTTTCACTTCTTTTAGCACTTAAGATTAACGTGCACTAACACTAATGCACTAATTTGAATAGTTTGGTCCTTTATGAAAAGCCTCGACGTTCGCTCTGAGCGAACTCAACGGACAGTTATGCGAACATATAATTCTTATTTGTTTTATCAATTATTTGAACTCTATTTTCAGCACTATTTAATACAAGAAGATGAGATGGAGCAAGCTGAAGATGTAGAGGTTCCGAAGGCACTCGGGGATCTCTTTGAATCCGTAGCGGGGGCCATTTTCCTCGATTCCGGTGAGTTTTGAAGTTATACTTCTTTTGGTGCGTTAGGGAAAATGATGAGAGTGAAATTTTACGATGCGTACACACCGTCACTAAAAACCGACACCCCGAAGTAGAAGAAGTAGAAGTTGATCTATAGTCAACATTTTAGTTTTTCTATTGTTAGTGCCATTTTTTCTACAAACGTAGAAAAAAAAATTGAAAAGATTGTCACGCCAAAGACTTCTAAAGCGTGTACATAAGTACACACATGTTTTTTATTTAATTATTATTAAAAAAAATAAGGAATAAGTTATATAAATGTGTGACAAAAATTACAGGTGCGTGCACAAACATAAGCGATACAAATAAATGTCAAAATTGGCCCCTGCATATTGTACATTCTAGCCATTCTGTTTAATGGAGCGAGTTATAAGGCACCCACAATGGGGTATGGGACAAAAAAGTAATTTTTCTAAACTTGACAATAAGATAAATAGGAAAGCTTTCTGAGTTTACAACGAATTAAAACAAAATTCACTCCTAGAATACATAACTTCAAGCCCTTTTTTAGCTCTTTTTTACGGCATTACTATCACTTGGACTTGTTGTACTAAAATTTCAAGCTAAAAAAAATATTCTGACTAACATAGGCTATATCTTTTCATAAATATGCAAAATACACAACAAACTTACGCTACGTCACCGATCACGCCAGACCGATGTGAGACGCAGTATGCATTCTGTCCCACTCTAACGCGTATTGGCCGCACCTATATTACGTCATCGTGGTTTTTATTTCGTTACGGAATTTCTTGATTCGGTCGCCGCGCTCAAAGCCCGCGATAAAATCTATGCAATAACCTTAAAAAGTTGGATACTTTTCTGTAGTATAAACTCTATTCAAGCCAAGTCCACATTTCAAGGATCGTCATGCTCGCTTAAATGTCATTGCTTGTGGCGGCGTCCATGCGTCGGGTTGTCTCTCTCCCTAAAATATGGCGAGGGGGCCGATGGCTGGCCATGCGTCATACTCGTGAACGGGTGCAACTTGTGGTGACTGGTCGTACTTGAATTCGTGTATGCGGTGATGTTAATTATTTCGACTATGTGTTTGCGTGTTGTTCCCACGAGAATGTAAGTGCGTGCTCCTATTTCACCATGCCTCCTGCTGATAGGGGACAAGTCTTTGTTTTTATTTATGTTATTATTATTAATTACTTAAAATGTCATGTGGAACATGGTGTAATGGTTGCAGCTCCTTACAAACGTTGTGTAAAAAAAAAACATGACGATTAAAAAGAGTGGCGGAGAGTTTATTGCCAGTTCTTCTCTTCCGTTCTACGCCCTTGATTTGAGAACTGGCAGTAATTGTAAAATTAGAAGCATTAATATTTATTTCTTTAATGACGAATCACAAGTGTACATTGTGTTACCTACGTGAATAAATGATTTTTGAATTTGAATATTTCCAGGCATGTCCCTCGGAGCCGTGTGGCGGTCGTACGCCCGTCTAATGATGGCAGAACTGGAAGCTTTCAGTGCCGCAGCGCCCAAATCTCCAGTCAGAGAATTGTTGGAGGCCGAACCGGACACGGCTAAGTTTGGGTGAGTGTCCGACATATGTGCCTGTTCGGAGTCTCAATAAATACTCACGCTGGCAGAGGACTCGCAAGTGCGTTGCCGGCGTAAAAACCCTCAGTCGGATTAAGAGTATATAGAAATAAATTTCTGTTTGTGTCCTATAAGTATGATAGAATAGATGAGATATCACTGTCGTTCGATATGTTGATTTTGACGTCAGTCAGTGCGCAGACGTGACTTGGCAGACAGATTTGACTAACGGTCCGCACTAATGACAGATTGACAAATTCTAGTATCTATGATCTCTATGTTGCATAGTGTTGCCATTCTAATAAAATTAACAACATCGTACTGTTAAATTAATTTTCATACCAAATTGAAATTATCTGTTTTATCGATTGTGCAATATAAATAAAATTTTATTTAGAATGCTTTTGATTTTATAATCAACATTTAAAATTATGTACTTCAAAATTCTTAATACAAATTTCACCTTTATTGAATAGATTGACTCACTTTTTATGTTTTTGAAGTGAAACTTCTTTATCGGGGTTGGAAAAAAATTTAGTGTAACATTTTTGCGTTACGCGTCACATTTTTCCGTTAAACGCCATCTTTTTCTTGTCCCTACCACGGTTGATCCGAAGAGATTCGAAACCATGAGTAACAAAAATATATAATAACGATAACAATGATAGTAATACTAATAATTCTATTACAACAATTAATGAAATTCTGTAATAATCTTAGTACTAAGTAATTGTATTTGTATTCATGTCTATGATAATAAAAGCCTTTTGTTAAACTTTATTTAACCAATTTCGTTAAGTTGCATATAGTAGATCATTTTTCGAAAAATAAGGTCATAAAGAAGTTTCACTTCTTACGTGTGTACACCTAGTACACGCACACATTTTTATTTTAAATATTATCAATATTACCAAAGTGATTGTAAAGGACCCGCAGTTTACCCAATTTATTACAAAAAAAAAATTCAAACCAGTAATTCCTATTAGTTCAACCAAACCAATTTTTCAGCTATTTTTTTTTTTTTTTTTTAGAAAACCCGAACGCCTAGCAGACGGCAGACGGGTCCGCGTGTGCGTAGAAGTGTTCGGCAGAGGGACCTTCAAGGGGATCGGACGGAACTATCGCATCGCCAAAGGCACCGCAGCCAGATGTGCGCTGCGGCACTTGAAGATCCATCGCGGGAGATAAACAGGACTTGCAAAAAGAAAACTCTTCTTCTTCTTCTTCTTCAGTCAAAACTTAGCGCTAAGTTTACACTTATAGTTACCTATTGAATGGAATCGTTTGATTTTTTTATTTACTTTACATTCCCGTTTAAAATAAGTGTTTTTGTCAATGTTTGAAAATTAAAAAGGGTTTTCAGTTAAAAAGTGGTTTGTAAAAAACTTGATAAAAAAGCCAAGAAACAGTGTTCATATATTTATATAATCAATTAATCATATGTATAATCTAGTTCTAAATTAACAGTCATAGCTAACTTTGACAATTTACATGTCAAGCGTCAATGTCAATGTCATTGACAAGCCCGTTTAATTACAATAAAAAAAATATACTGCTTAGATTTTTTACATTTTATACGTGTTTTTTTTTTTTATCCTATACTCTGATTTTTAATTCCGTACAATTCTGACAGCTATCGTTTTTTGACATGTCAGAAATTACAAACCGTTTTGGCCGGGCACATTTTGCAAATAAAAATAACATATATTCATAAAAAATACGTAGCATTTTATTTTTTATTGTCGTCAAATTTGTCCCTTTTTTTGGGGACAACTTTTTAGTAGCAACACTAATGAAATGTCAGAATTCTTCGCAGTAAGTGCGTTTTCCAATTTCAGAGCATAATGCGACTCAGTGCCGGACAATGCCGCATTTTGCTGAAGCTTAATTGGAACGTGAATTAGTTTTCAAATGCATCAGCAGAGTGCGCTAAGTCAGTGTTGAAAAAAAAATGTTCTAAATAGAGTTAGCAACCTCATTAATGTATAAATAATGTGGTAAACAATAATAATTGGTTGAAAATTTTTACGCTTAATTTAATAATCAAATTATTTCATTAACATTTTTTTTACTGAAATAAGAGAAAACCTTTAAAGAATATAAGGTTTTAACAAGCTAAATTAACAGTAAAATATTTAGTTTCATGTAAGAAGTTTACGTCATTTACATTTTGAGTATTTTTTTAAATGATTTCTAAAAAAATTATACACTTTTCCAAAACCATTGCAATGTTTACAAAAGTATAATCCTGTAAAATAAATTTGTTTACAGATCCGAATTTTAAAATGAAATTGTATTCATATTTTAAATGTGGAATATAAAAAAAGTAACTACAATTTATACCTTCATCCATACTTATATTTTTTGAAGTTATACTTCTTTAGGCGCGTTATGAAAAATTGATGAGAGTGAAATTTTACGATGCGCGCGCACCGTGACACAAAATTCAGTATGGGCACCGAGCGTGCGCGAGAGAGATGGGAATAAGACAATCTACTTGTAGGTACCTTTTAAACAAATAAATCAGTTTTAATTATTTGATTAAAGAAATTTCGCAATGCTTTTTCACAAAGACCTATTTATACTTTGTTAAAAGGTTATGAAACATACCTAGTTATTAAATTGAATTAATAATATATTATAATAATTATTATTATTAATGTTAATTAATAATTGAATAATATACTAAATATTAAATATTGTTAAATTATTAACGCTTAATATTGATTATTAATTATTTAATATTTTAAAAAAATAAAGAAAGCCAAAGAAGTATAACTTCTTACGCGCGTACATTAGTACACGCAACATTTTTTTTTTTGCAGTTTGAAATAACTTCAATTATTTTCAAAATCTACGACGAAACGAAAGCCTTACAAATTTTTCACTTGTAATACCACAAGAGCTTCAAAATTATGGGGTATTTCCCGATAGGTTCGTTGCAAACAAATAAAGTCGTTTTTAACCTGAAAAACTTGACGACTTTATTTGTTTGCAGGGAACCTTGAGGGAAATGCCAGATAATTTTGAAGCTCGTGTGGTATTCGGGGGATTATTTTTCCGACCCAAATGTCGGCCAATAGAATTGCACCATGAGACGAAATGTACAGTTAACAAATAAGAATTTCATAATGAATAAAACAACTACTTAATAATTTTCTTGAAGCAACTACCAGAGAAAATTTTCAAAAAATTATCAGTATAATACCATGTAGGTTGTACCACGTGACGTCGAATGGTGCAATTCTATTGGTCGACATTTGGGTCGGAAAAATAATCAACAATAAATAATATTTACTAACAAAATTTTTGCTTTGACTCTCTTAACTTTTGACACAACTGTTGACAATGTAAATAAAATTTCTAAGGGTATTAAACATGCAAACATCATCAATTGTATTTAGGTTTTAATAAATTTTTTATGATAAAAAAGTTTTTTATTCCATTCTGTAGATAAATCCCTAAACATTTGTGAAGTGGCGAGTTCTTTAGATGTTCAGTTACATATTATTATATTTTTTTAAGAACTATGGTATCGCAAACAACCTTCGCCGTCTCACATATCTCCTAGCCCCTAGGCACAAAGAACCCGAAGTCTTGAAGAGCACTTGGGTTGCTCACCAGCCCCCGCAAGATTTTTAAGTAGATATTAGGCCAACTAGCCTGGACAAAATCAAATTGATTGCTGATTTTTTGCTTTAACATATTTTTGTTATTATTATTTTTTTTATAATGCTACAAATGTAATTTTTTTTTTTAATCTCACCCACTGTTTTGTTGTTTTTTTTTAATATTTTTATTACTCTTATGTTAATATTCTACGGTTTCGATATTTGTAAATATGTGAGGAACATGTATACTAACTTTTTTAGTATAGTAGTTTATTCTAAGAGTACATTGTCTTCACATATAATTATTTAACAAATGTAACAAAATATTGTAAACCTATTTTAAAAGAGTAAGTGTGGAGTTTCTTGCCCATTCTTCTCCACACGAAACTACCTTTTGGAAGGGGCAACTAGAATCTTTTTTGTATTTTTTTTGACGTTCAAAAGTGCCATTTTAGATGGTCTAATTGAAATAAATGATTTGACTTTGACAACTGTAATCCCGCCTTGTTTATAATTTATTGTACCCCACCATCCATAAGAAGAATGTTATACATATTTTAATTTCAAAATGCTCAAAGTGAGTTTTATTAGAGTTTCATTCAGGGTTGGCATTATTTAATGTTAATTAAATGAAAATTAATAAATATCTTGGACCAGTTGAAACTATGTTATTTCGTAGTTATATTTTTGTACTTTTATTATTCTTCTTCCTCTTTTAGTGCATCTCCATTACTGGAGCTTGGCCGTTAGTCTCGTGAAGCGTGTCTTGTTTTAGGGCTTGTTCACACGTACCACAACCACACCACGACCACAACCACACCTCAACCACACCACGTGGCCGAGCGTATATTTTGTATTGAAAATGAATAGGACTATTCACACGTACCACATTTTGCAGTCATTATCGACCGTGTGTGTGATACCGACCACATCGCGACCACAACGCTACCACCAGCGGCACTGCGAACCAGTGGCCGACCACATCGCAAACAAAACGTTGCGTCTACGCACGCACGCTTCCTTTCCCTCCTTCGGTTCATTCATTCTACGTTCGACTGAGGTGACAAAGTTTCCTCTTGGGTGTGTCTGCACACGACGTTACCGCATCGCAACTACTGGCGACAATCCAACCACATCGACATTTTGTCGGTACCACAACGCAACTACAAAAAGCTGCAGCGACACTATTCACATGTAACCACTGCTTGACAGCATTTTGTTGTTGCGACGTGGTGTGGTTGTGGTAGGTACGTGTGAAAAAGCCCTTATTAGACTTTTCCATGATGACTGACTACTAGGGAAAGATATTGAGCAGTGGTTTCCCGCTGCCTTCTATCCCAGACTTTTAAGGGATTATTTCCTCCCAAGGTCGCTGTAGCCTCTACTAATCCGTTGCGGAATCAGGTGTGTAGTGGTACCACCACTGTTATATTGGCATTGTAATTAAATAAAACATTATAATATGTATTGTGGGACAATATTTGTCGATTGTTTTTTGTAAATATATTAATCTACTAGCTGACCCGGCTAACTTCGTTCCGCCTTTCAGTTGAATAATATCGTTGTTACTTTAGTTAAATTTATTTTAGGATTTCATTAAGGTCATAACATCAATATAACTTTTTTTGCAAATACATAAATGTTTTAGTTTTTGCCATTGCGAAAGAAGATTGGCAGTTTTACACATTGGGCCTCTTCTCTCTAGCGCCAATATTGCGATTCTGCATGTTAAATTACTTTCTGATATACAAAATTTTTTGATGAGATTAACAATCGTTTAATTATAAACACGATTTTTTAAAGTGAACGTCACATCTCTTATAACCAATAGAAAAGTAGAAAATGGCGGATTGTTTACAAATTTCAATATATTACACAAAAAATTTTTTTTTTAAATACTTACACCCGTTTCCGGCATCAAAAATCACGTGGATGTCCCCCGAGACTCTTGCATAATCAGTATCATCAAATTCGTGCGACACATTAACACGTAACCCAACTCAAGATAAAAGCCTGGTTATGCATCTCCTGATTCATCAAGATCGGAATTTCTTGAACTGACACGAATTCGACGTCAAATGATGCGTAGTTTTGTCAACGGATGGCACCACATGCTGTTTGCATGCGTAAAATTAATTTACTTATTTATTGTTATTCGATAACTTATCGGATATTTTATTACTTATTCTGCTATTCGGAGCTGAGAAGAATCCACCTAAAAAGAGATAATTAACATCGGTCCAGCCGTTCTCGAGTTATAAGTGTTGTAACAAACACGACTTTGTTTTATATATATATAGATTACTGTTTAATGTAGTGTTGCTTTATTCTATGTGTATACAGTATTGTTTTGTGTGTGATGAAAATTTTAATAGTTGCCATAATGGAATAATCTGTAATGGTATGTGTCTCATAATAAATGTTATTTGTTAAATAAATGAATGAATTTCCATATGACGCAGACTTTAAAAGTGGTTTGAAAGAAGGATGTTAGAAAACTACGATAGGATAATGAATCTGCGACCAATTGTAAGGAAATATATCAGAAAAATCTATACCTATAATATCTAAAAGTTATGAAGTGTAGGTGTCCTACAGGACAAGGAGGAAGGAATAAAAACTTTTTTATTTAATACATTTATTTTACGAAACTTTTCCGAATGAAAACTTTACATAGTAAAATATTAATAAACATTTAAAAACACGTAAATGGGGACCATTCGGACGGCGTTGCCATGAATAATTAAAAGCTATATTTTTTGTAAATGTCCATAGCAGCTCTCGCACAAAACAAAGAGTTATGCTTATCTTTATAAATGTGCAATCCAAGCTCTTCAAAAGCTAAATTCTTGAGCGACTCTATCTCGCCGGATTCCTGAAAAATATATAATAATATATTATAATTGCGTCATCTAAACGCCGTACTGCATTTGGAATTAGTAAAGAGAGATAATTAGGTACTTATTATTTGTAACAGCCTTTACGCATCGAATGCATTGAAAAATTAACCAATAGAACCTCTAAAAATTATCAATATTTCAATATTTGAAAGCAAAAACAAGTCACGAAGATAATGTTTTCTGTAAAACACGCCAAACGAGACCACGATATTTTAAAATAGAATTAAATAAACTAATTACTAATTGTTATAATTTACTGAAATAAATAATGGCAATTACTCGGAGAGCAGGGTGGGTCGCCATGTCCTTGATATTAGAGTGGGAAAATCCCAAAGCTTGGAGGTCTTTCTGAACCTTAAATCCCACAAGCACGTCTTCCTCGTTGATGATTTTCTTCAAACGAAGGACAATCGTGCCTACCTCGGGCCTCGTATCTAAAACACAGTTAAATTTTTCGTCAACGAGGGACACTCTAGAAACCTTATTATAAACCATTTCACAATCGATAGCGTAGATACGACGAACCATTTTAACTTGAATACAGAACTTATACTGGAATACTTGGTGAACGAAAATAAAAGTCGGCAAATAAATGTTGTTGTACAACGGGACAGTGTAAGAGCAAACATCATGTCAACTCGATTTTGCTGTATTATAGTATGAAAAAGTAGCTTTTAACAGGTGTCAAACGCCAACAAAAAGTTTTTATTTGTTGTTTGTTTGAGGCTTTCGTCTAAAAAGGAACTTCTGTTGAGCCTAGTTGAATTTCATTATAATATTATAGAAAATAAAAAATCTACAAATAAATAAATAAATAATAAATTGTTTAAACGTTTCATTATACAATGCCAGACTATTAATTTAGTACATTGGGTTGACTTGAAATTAAAACACAGAATACTTACATATTTGTGAAATGACACAAATCAGCTGATTGGACTGACTGACGCCATTAAATTATTCTAGGACGATTTATTCTAAGATTAAGATTTACTCTTGTTTGGTCGAATCGACCCTTAGAATATTAAACTTACTCGCCGCCCTAACCATAAAGCTGTTCCTTCTGTAATTGGTGTTAACTTTAGGTGTGTACAATAGGTGCATATTTTTTAGCGTCCTATTATACACACGGAGACACACCTTACTTAGTAGCTAAATTTATTAAATATGTAACATCTGCAATCTCACGCCTGAGAGAGAAAGAATGTGGAAATGATTACATCTTGTTAAGTAGTCAGCCAGGAAAGTCTTATCTTTTGGAGGTGTCTGATAAATTTCTTTTGAATTAGTTCTATACGATTGCTATAAACGGCATATTGTGGGTTCCATACTTGCGAGGCGTACTCTACGTTAAGGGCGATTTACATTATCTTAGTGTTTAGGAGAGTGCTTTAGTACAACTTGAAAGGCAAGTTCTTTAGTGCGTTGCGAGTGAACGTTACATTACCTAAATGATTAAATGACTTTATTAATATTATATTATTATTTCTTTCAGTAGAATATCATTACAGCGCCACAATGAACGCGCAACGACGTCGGCAAATATGCTCTATTCTATGCAAAATACTAACTGTAGTTATGGAACAAATAGAAGACGAGATTTTATTCGAAATAAATAAACTAAATATAAATAATAAACAAAATAGCTTCTTTTAAGGCAGTGTATGCCGAATGCCTAGCCGGTTTGTTTTTGTATAAATTGTTTTTAACGTTCCACAAACATTCGTGAACAACATATTCAGACACAAATTTGATAGTTGTATCTTCCAACCATTTAGCCATCTTTAAAAATAAAAAAACACGCACGCGTTTCACGGCACTTATGCACTCTCCTAAAGATTTGACTAAATTACGTGTTTACACACAACGAGGGAAGATCTCGGGGGGTGCGCGGGCGCGGGAGGGGTATCACTTGAAACAAAAATAAAAAGCGATTCTATTTTGATTCAACTTGAAAGTCAAGTAGAACCGTACTAAAGCAAGTAGCGTTTACATGTTTCAACTAAAGTACTATCCTAAAGCACTCTCCTAAACACTAAGATAATGTAAATCGGCCTTAACATAGGCAAAGTACAGACTTTTAAGTGTCTTCACTAGGGTGAAGTTTGTTGATGTCCTAAAGATAAATCCTAACATTTTATAAGCTTTGCGAACAATGCTATCAATATGAGTATCAAATAGAAGTTTGCTATCATGTAAGGCAAAAAGTCGATTTTGGCAAAAATGCAGTCTTTTTGTCCTTTGCTGCCTTCGCATTGTACCACCATAATATTTTTGTACCATATTCTTGCAAATAAATTATTATTATTATGTTTGGAATGATCCTCATAGACTCGCACACGGGCCTTAAGGCCGATTTACATTATCTTAGTGTTTAGGAGAGTGCTTTAGTACAACTTGAAAGGCAAGTTCTTTAGCGTAGCGTTTACATGTTTCAACTAAAGTACTATCCTAAAGCACTCTCCTAAACACTAAGATAATGTAAATCGGCCTTTAAAGCCAAGTGAACTCAGTTTTTTATCTTGTAGAAATTTGCGGATTATTCTTCTGGTATTTTAATATTGCTTTTTGAAAGGTAATAGAAATGGATTTCCAGAGGTCTATCAGTTTAATAGCTTCGTGTAACTGTTTTGGGATTATTCCGGTGGTGAACATTTATAGGGAGTATTGATACTTTGTTAAGGGTTCGAATCCTATTAATTAAATTTTTATGATCTGTATAATGCTATTGAGCTATTGTTTCTTGTAACTAGATGTTGGGTATGGCGATATCTATTAAATGTGCTGTTTTATTGACTTAATCAGTTTTATATCTGGTATTGTTTTTGAAGTGAAACTTCTTTATCGACGTATGGGATAAAGTTTGTAGCATGTTACGCGCAATCTTTTTCTTGTCCCGTCCACGGTTGATCCGAAGAGATTCGAAGCCATTAGTAATAAAAATATATAATAACAATAACAATGATAGTAATACTAATAATTCTATTACAATTAATGAAATTCTGTAATAATCTTAGTACTACATAGTAGTACAGTAATAAGTTAAAATGAAATAATTGTAATTGTATTCATGTCTATGATAGTAAAAGCCTTTTGTTAAACTTTATCTAATTTAACTTTATTTAACCAATTTCTGTAAAGTTGCATATAGTAGATCATTTTTCGAAAAATAAGGTCATAAAGAAGTTTCACTTCTTACGTGTGTACACCTAGTACACGCACACATTTTTTATTTTCTGTTAATATCGCTCCATCAAAGTACAATTTATGAGTATGACTTCCTGGAATTATGATTATTATTAAAGCCTGGGTGCATCCTGGCCGAGGCGATTGAAGCGTGTCAGTGGCTTTAGGCTTAAAGCAAGCTGTGTCAGCCTGCAATTGGGTACCTTTTAATGTGCAAAGTATTTTTATATATGTAAGATAAGATATGTAAGATCTGTTGGCTGACCTTTATTAAATATATACATTAAATTGTATACAAAAACATAATTAATAATACTTCCTTTGGAGACTCTTTGGGCCGTTGTTTCAAGTACACGGTTTATGACTAATTACGTTAAGAAAATTGTAAATACTGTCCATTAAACACTGATGAAACGAGAGATGACCAGTTGTTGTAGTGGCTTTATATTATATATTTTACTAGCAGACCGGCCAAGCGCTGCTGTGGCTAAGGTTTTTGTTATAAATGTATTACTTACATAGTAGTAAACCATGCAAGGAAAACGGTAGGAGAACGCCAGTCATGGGGACCACCATGCTTATTTGGTTTTAATGACATTAAATTGTAGCTTATGTGAAACGTTGGTACTTTCAACACAGCGCCATCTGTTAGAATTGTGACTATCAAATAATAAACAAATATTTTGCAATAAAATAATATTGTGGCTATAAATTGAGCTATCCTATCTTCTAAGTTGGTTCAGTAGTTTAGGAGTCCATAGCGGACAAACAACGTGACGCGTAATTTATATATATTAAGATTAACAGGACTCCCGCTTCCGTTATATAAACTCGTAGATAAGAAGATTCAGAGAAACACTCAACCGAAACATTGTAACAAAGCCCATACAACATCAAACAATGTTATTCAAGAGAAATAATGATATCATTTATAAATTACAATACACAAATAGTCGTAGAACAATGGCGGATTTGAAAAAAATCCAAAATCAACTTTTTATCATATTTGGATACTACATTGACTAAATTTTACGGCTACATACCCACCATGTGTTTTACATTTCAAAGTAATCAGTCGGTAAAGTGACGGATTTGATAGACGCTCATAGAAGCATGTGATTTTTCTAGAAAACGAAACTAATTCAATGTTATTATTTTTATGTTGTTTCAATACAAACTCTTTTGTTTGCTTGTATGCCAATTTTCATAATAACAGAATATGAATTAAAAGAGTTTTGACAAAAAACTAACATAATAATTTGAAATGGCTGTCCTGTGCACAGGTGGTAATGGAAGATTTAAGTTGGCGCCTGGTAATTGGTATATATAATATATAGATAGTACCGGTGAACCCAGAGCTGGTGCATAGCTCGCTCAACGAAAAAGTATCGCAAAACAGGGAGAAAATGCTGCCAGCATTAAAGGTAAACCACACGGGCTAACGTGTCCACACAAGTAGCATCCCATACCAAAGTCTGTCCCATCACCCAAGGAATCAAAGATATCTCGTCCGGCCGGGTGCCATCATCTCTAGCAAAGACAATTCAAATTCAAAAATCATTTATTCACGTAGGTAACACAATGTACACTTGTGATTCGTCATTAAAGAAATAAATATTAATGCTTCTAATTAAATTAAATAGAAATTAAAGTAAATAGACTGTCTGAAATAATCAATGCTAAGGAATACCCGTAACTCTCGTGGATATTACAAATTTTGACGATGGATGTCAGAAGCTGTATTAAAATAACAAATATTAACCTAATCATTCGAATGTTTAGAAAACAGCCGCGAGATGTCGCTTTAAAAATCTTTCCTACGGCCTGTTGCCAGAGCGAGGTTGCCAATCTTTGAATAACGACTACAACATGCAAGTGCGGCAACGCCGCAAATTTACCTAATACCTATAAGATGCGACACTTAAAGTTAAAGATTTATTGAATTATTCAAAAGCAAGAGACCCAACAATGACGTAGGATATTGCAATTATCTATATATATAAAAATGAAACCCGTTTTCCGTTGTCACGACATAACATGAAAACAGCTTGACCGATTTGTCTGATTCTTTTTTTATAATATTCCTTGAAGTACGAGGATGGTTCTTACGGAGAGAAAAATTCAAAAAAATGAGTGAAAAAGTCTAAAAACAACACTTTTCTATATTCCCATACAAAATATTCGTAATAATACTTGAAAGTCAATTTGAACTTTAATACCATATTATAAAGTTCAAGTGTTAGTGGAGGGGTTCCGGGAAGGTAAATTTTTATTTTTTGACATAATGTATTTGTTGTCTTATCAACTTTCTTTTTTTTATCTTATTAGCTAGACCGGTGTCCCCAATAGCAGAATAAGTATTAAAAAAAAAAATAAAGAATCGACTGTTAGGCGGTACGATGTTCGCCAGGCCAGCTAGTTGGTAATAAAATGGGAATACTATTATCATTATTATAACTCATATTATTACATTACTTTGTATTCTCCTAGATCTTGGGTTGAAATAACAATATTATTGGTAAATAAATTGATACATATTATTGAAATTGCGAGGAAAACTCGATTTGGAAAAAAAAAATTCGTTAAAACATGTTTTCTGTGTTCTTATTTATTTATTAAAGTTTTTATTAGATATATAATAACGTAAAGAAAAGCTGCACCAAACAAAAATACATATCTCGAAATTATTCATTTGCGCTGCTTCTATAAACTGACCGGCAATTTGGTTATTTTGCTACATTAGTTTAATTGACAATTAATATTAATAATTGTGTCTTTTTAAAGTTTATAAAAATTAGCATCAGAAATTTACAAAATCTTATTTACAGAAAGAAGCTTTGCAATGATTTAATCTTGAACTTTTCCCTAAATTTAATAATATCAAGGATTTCTTCTTATTAGTGGCGCCATCACAATTATAGCCAGAAGCATTTTGGGAATATTTATTTTTATATGAACATTGGTTTACAAACATTTGGATTATCACAGGGTTGGCATTATTGAATGGTTATAAAATGAAAATAATTAGTATCTTGGAATCTAGATGGCTGGACATCAAATCCAGTTGAAACTATGCTATTTCTTTGTTATATTTTTAACTCTTATTGGCTGTCATTAAAAAAAAATTTAACGTGGGACATTATTTGTCGATTCTTTTTTGTGAATATTTCAATCTTTTACTGTTCAATGTAGTGTTGTTTCGTTTTAAATGTGATGAAAATGTAAATAGTATTTGAGTAATCTGTAATGGTATGTGTGAAGAGTTAATGTAATTTGTTAAATAAATGAATGAAATATTACGAAAAAGTGGTTTGAAAGAAAGATACCTACTAAAATATATCAAATACATCCTACAGGACAAGGTGGGAGATAGCGGAATAAAAACTTTTCAATTAATGCGTTTATTTTACGAAACTTTACGGAATAGAAACTATTAAATTGTACTTATGCAAAATGCTAATTAATCTTTGACATAAATAATTAAAAGCGATCTTTGTTATAAATCCTCATCACAGCTTTCGCATCTTCAACAGAGTCATGTGGTCCATTTTGAATGGACAAGCGAAGCTCTTGTTGAGCCAATTTCTTAAGCGACTGTTTCTGGCCAGATGTCTGAAAAAGAAATCGATAATGAAATTTCGTTATCTAAACGCCGTACTGAAATTGGTAAAGAGGTAATTAGTTTCATATTATAACAGCCTTTTCGCGTCAATTTCATTGAAAAATTAACCAACAGAACCTCTTAGAATTGTCAATATTTCATAGACAGATTGAAGCAAAAACAAGAAACGAAAATTGTGTTTTCTGCAAAATACGCCAATCGAAACACGATTATGAAATTGTAATATAATAACTAATTGTTGTACTTTTTCTGAAATAAGTAATGGCACTTACTTGGTAACGCTGATAGGTCGCCACGTCCTTGACTTCAGAATGCGATATTCCTAAAGCTTCGAGGTCTTTTTCCACATCATACCCCACAAGCACATGCCCGTTGATGATGCTCTTTAAACGACGGACTACCTCATCTTTCGGTTTAGCTTCAGTTTCGTAGCCGCGTTCAATCCCGGATATCGAGGTCCGGTAGTCGGCTACATGACGAGTAGGTTTAATATACTCATCCAGAACAGTTTCGCCATATTCATCCACGAGGGACACTCTAGCAACCATGCTTTTACCCAAATCATTTTCAACCATCTCACAATCGATAGCGTAGAAACGAACCATTTTAACTTGAATACAGAGAACTTTTAGCTAAGCTTTAAACGCAAGATGCTGGAGTATCGAGTAAGTAACGAAAATGTGCGCTTCAAGTATTTATAACAAATTTTTGATAACTCAGCGATCAAGCGCTGTGTGGCCGTTGAATAAACCGCTTCATTATTTCGTTCAAAGCTTTAAGAGATTTATAGAAAATTAGGGGAGTAAACTATATACTTATCTCGATTAAACAAACAAATATGAATTAAGATTGAAGAGGTAACTATTAACATATGAAATTTGTTAAATTAGTTAACGAAGTCTATATGAAAACCAAAACACATCATAAAGCGCTTACATATATTAGATGTAGCTAAACAGTGTTGCCCGAAAATATTATGCACCAAAAAAATAGCAAAAACAAAATGAAAATAAAATTAATAATTAAAACGAAATATAAAAAAATATACTTGTCTTGGAATATAAATAAAATTTAATCAGTGGCGCTACATTATTTTAAGGTCTGGGCCTCAGATTTATGTATCTGTTTCATGATTGTCAATCTAATAAATGATCGGCATCTTGTGTCTGACATACGCCGTCGACTTTTTGGGTCTAAGTTAAGCGATCCACACGATGATTTCCTTCACCGCCGTTCGAGCGAATGCAGAAAGAAAGTCCATTGGTGCACAGCCAGGTGCATTGCCTTTATAAAATATAAGATGTGTATTTACTTCATTAAAATTTGATAAAAAAACAAAAACATAATTTAATGATTGTGCCATTGTGGCCGGCTTTAATAGATAATTAATTTTACGAAATCGATCTATTAGTTTTGAGTTTATTAATTAAAAATATTCCTCTTATATTGCTTAAAACTGATATCGGTGCAGAAAATTATAAGTCAGCAATATTTTGGTCAATTAAAAACGGTATTTCTCCTCCTAAGCTAGCAACACTAATTTCTAGCTGTTTTTGTTCTTTATGATTTCGGGGAAGCCCCACATATAAAGTTTTTAAAACTGTTGGTAAGAATAACGATTTTGTATATTCAAATTTAAACCTTCTTACTTCAATTGTCTTTATTCGGAAGAGGTAACTCATATGCTGGATTTGGGAGTAATTTTCAGGTTTTGCTTAGCACTCAAATTATATCATAGAATTTAGGTTCTGTTAGAAGAAATAGTCAAGTTTCTTATTATATTGGAATATTACAGGGATACTGTCCACCAATCCGTAATCCCTAAACATCTAAAAACCTTACACTATTATGATATGAGTGTTACATTATTAATATTCATTTGATAATAAAATAATATATTTTAATAATGTCATAAAATAATTTAAGATTTCACGATGTTATGTAATACATAGGTATATAACTTCTATGTAAAATTTAAGACAAATTTGCACGCTATTATGTGAGGCAGAATATGCAAAGTTTAGCTTGTAAATTATAATTTTGTGCCATATTCTTGCAAATAAATTATTATTATTATGTTTGGTAACTGTTCACTTTAGCTTAGGATCGATTCATCATCCTCGTACTGTTGCCTACACGGGCCTAACCCAAGTGAACACAGTTTTTAATGGGTTATTATCTTGTAGAAATTTGCGGGTTTTTCTTCTCGTATTAATTAATATTACTGCTTTTTGAAGGATGATATAAATGGCCTTTTGGAGGTATAATAATTTGATAGCTTCGTGTAACTGTTTTGAGATTATTCCGGTTGTGAACAATTAGGTATTTTACTTTTGATACTTTGTTAAAGGTCCTTTTAATTATATTTTTAAGATCTAAAATCACGAAATATAGACATATATAAATGTCCTGTTTTATTGACTTTATAAGTTTTATATCTGGTCTATTGTGGTGTATAATTTTGTCTGTATCAAACGTGAGATATATTAATCTAAGTTAATTATTTAAACCGCTAATTTTAGCAAATGACATGATTATAGGGGGGGGGGGGGACTTTTGTAAAACATTATGTTGCGGGGCGGGGATAGAATTACGCGTTATTGTTAATATTACTTTCGACTTTCCAATACTTTACAACACATAATAACACTTTTAGGTATAAAGATTCACTAGGTGGTCACGAAACGTTTTACTATACTTGGGTACAGAAAAACGTTACGGCGCGTTACATGGGGGGGGGGGTCCAATAATTTCCAAAAATTGCGTGACTTAATACTTGAACGCTCCCCAATTAGTGATGCAACGGATCTCTGTTTCTATTTGCCGCAAGTGCGGAAGTTCCGCGCGCATTTCAACATTAGTTTCTGCTTGTTTCCGCTACTTTTATATCGGAGATATAATCGGAAGTTTACGACGGCTGAGAGTAAGGGCCGATTTACATTATCTTAGTTTGTGTTTATTATTATCCTATATTTGTGTTCATTAGTTATCTTGTGTTTAGCAGAGTGCTTTAGGATAGTACTTTAGTTTAAACATGTAAACGCTACTTGCTTTGGTACGGTTCTACTTGACTTTCAAGTTGAATCAAAATACAGTATCGCTTTTTATTTTTGAAGTGTACCCCTACCGATACCCCTCCCGCGCCCGCGCAGCCCCCGAGATCTTCCCTCGTTGTGTGTAAACACGTAATTTAGTAAAATGTTTATATTATGTATGTAGTCAAGTAGTGGGTCCGCGAAAAAGGGTTTTTAAAAACTTAAAGTTAAAATGAGTACAACCGGTCCGATTTGAGGTCCGTTTAATACTAAATATTACAAGTATTCTATTATATTTATATCCTATTCTTAAAGGCCTACGTGACCGTTGTGCTGACACATTGTTCTCACGCTCTACAAGGAAACGTCACTTAGTAAGAACTAAGAGTGGTTCGTAAATCATGTAACAGCACTTCGGCTATTGAAATATAAAGGATCTTTGTACTACTATGTTGCAATGGTTTTGTTTATATAAAATATAATTATGGTGGTGACACACGGGGTTATATAACTCCTCCCTCCTGAAGAGCGAAATTATCAGGGGATTGCACATGCAAATTCTGATTATTTCGCCACTGCAACATATTAATAATCTTATTTTTTATAAAAAATACAACAATTAGCAAAATACAATAAAAGAGTGCCTAAACTAATGCTTTTCACTTTCACTGAATTGCCCATTTCACTATCACTATCTCTGTTAAGTTGTTACAGCATGTAAGACATGTGTTGCAGGTCACTAAGGTCCATTCCTTGTATGTTTACTGGATTCTAATTTTCCTTAGAGTTCACTGGTGACTGTAACTCCAGCAGCTTAATGGATGGGATACGTTCTGATGACATATTTTCTGTATATGAACGCTGATGATGTAATTGGATGTCATTGATGTTAAGATCGCAGGGTTAATCTATAGTAATGATATATTATGTTCCCTTTATAGAGTTTCGGCTTATCTCATTTTGCAATTATTTTGAATAATGATTTGATTACTATTATTGTACCTTTACCTCTTCTATAATTACTGTATTCTGGTCACAGTTGGATGGGTTTTCCTTGAAGGTCATCAGCTCCTCAATGCATGTCGTTTCAGGATACGGTGCCCCTGTTTTCTTGTGTGCAGAGATAATAAATTTTCCTCAGAGACTTGTTTGCAAGGCTGTATAAGCGGTAAGTATGTTACACCTTTCACCAGGATATAGGGATATTTAGGAATGATTATTAAGGTTAGGTTTATAGGGTCATGAAAGATAGGTAAGGGATACATTTTATTATAACTATAAGTTTAATTGGTTATTAAAACTACCTCTAATACAAAAGTTATTTTCCTGTCTATCATGTATGATTTAACATTAATCGTATCTTCTAATTTAACTAAATTATCCCAAGTGGGTGGATACATAAAATTTTCTAACTATGATATATAAATTAAAATCTGTAATAAATGTGTAAAACATTGGTTTTGGTGAAAGCCAAAGCAATTTCTAATTCGCCTATTTTTTTATATAAAGCGTTCTAAAATTACTTACAAAAAGATTATATAAACTTAAAACATATGTAGAGTATACGGTATTATTTTCTTTAGTACTTATGTCTTTTAACATTTTTTTCTACACGTTTTAGTCTTTCGTCCATAATTTTTGAGTTATTGTGTAATATTTCTGATGAGTTAATGAGTCCATCTAACATTTTGGAAACAACTATTAAACGCTTGTTTGTGGAACTTTTGTTGATTACCTAATTGATTTATTAACTGCTCATATCGTTGAGCATCTTCCTGATCTAAGTTTCCAGTTATAATTTTAATAGAGCCTAAAGGGTTCAATATTCCTCTTCGTACTAGGTGTGAAGGGATTATTTGCCTAATCTTTTCAGTCGTTATTCTACTTGTTCCCTAATTCCTAAAAATTCTTTAAACTAAGGCTTATCATCACTTACTATCTTACTAAAATTACTATATTTCCTATTGATTTATTCTAATTCCATCAGTAGGCCATTTAAATCTAATACCTTAAAAATAAGCCAGTTATCCTGTTGGATGAAGGCTGTTCCCTGTCTTACGGATCCCTGAATTGTTTTCAACCTTTTGAAGTTGAAGGCCCAAACTGGGGCTCGTGAGTGTCATCATGATCACTAAGCACCACCTTTGAAGGTCGTTTTATGTTTTTAATTTTTACCTTTTTGTGTTTACCTCTAATTGTAATAGGGATGGTGTTTCTTTCAGGTTTTCCTGTAACTATGGCCTTTTCAAAACAAGGTTTGTCCTTACTTCTGCGAGTGTTTATTAATTTTGTGAAAATTGTTTTCCCTTCTGGCAACAGGACGTCGGATTCGCCACCGCGTTTTTCTCTAGAGTTTCCCTTAAACTTTAACATTTTATCAGATATGATTTTGTATAAAACTTTTATTCTTTTGGCGTGATCTTTAATTAATTTTTGCAAGTATCGTTTCTCGAAGTCTATATTGAATGCGTTTTCAGAATCTACATGGTCAAAAACTACTTCAAACGGTGTTAAAGTTGTTACAGTATGAATCGCATTATTATATGCCATGATGAGTGATAATATAATAGATGCGGCGTCGGTACATTGTTGTTCGTATTTTGTCAGTCTGTAAATTTCAATTAAGGTGGAATGAAAACGTTCAACTATTCCCATTGAACTAGGGTTCCTAGGTGTGCCGATATGTATTTGGATTTTATAGAGTGACATCAATTCTTTAAATAAATCGTTGTTGAATTCAGGACCATGGTCGCAGCTTATTTTCTTAGGTATGCCGTAAAATAAAAAGTATTTTATTAGTGCGCGGATAACGTCAGGTGTGCCTTTACTAGGAATTTCAATTGCCTGTAATAGTTTGCTAAAAGCGTCAACTAAAGTGAGGTATCTTTTTCCTTCGATACTAAATATATCTATAAATAATTCCTGGGATGGGGCATCTTGTGTTTGAGTTAACTGTAAATATGGTTTCAAAGGCTTTCGGTCATATTTCATTTGTTTACAGGCTTCACAAGAATTAATTACTGCTGATATAGTTTCTTTCATGTTATTCCAAAAGAAGTGTCGCCTGATGCGTGTACAAGTTTCTTGAATACCTCTGTGACAGGTTTTTCCGAGATGAAATTTCAGAATAACGGCTTTCTGTTTATTTTCATCGTCAATAAAAACGATTCTTTCCGTACACTCATAAAATTGAATTGATCCACCTTTAAAAAGCCTAATTACCATGTTGCTGAATTGTTTGCAATGTTCCGTGTTTCCGAAATATATAAAATATTTCTTTTTGGGTTTTATGTATTCTTTCAGGAATTGTTTGATTAAATAATTACACAATTACTCAATAATTTTAGCTCACAGAATTTGATGTGAATCTAAACTTATACTTACTTTAGGGGTTGCAGAATTTCATGCACTAACCTACTTACTTCTATGTTTCTTTAATTTACTTATTACAATTTACGTTTATATGAATTTAAATCTAACAAAGTCTTAAAACTATCGTTAAGATGAGAGATGTCGATCTCAAAATAACAAAAGAAAAGTGGAGAGGGCTGGATTTGAAAGGTGAAAAGGTGACTTACCAGTACATCGCTGCCTCAACACTCGCACAAAACACCCTTAACGCTTTTGGATTTTCGTTCTTGACAAATTTATTTGTTCTTTTGAATAGCCGTTTTTAGCAATCGCGACGTAGTTTCCCCTTTTTAGGTAAGCAGAATTTGATGCTCGAACCGATAATTGAGAAGTACGTGCAGCTAGAGCGACTATCCTGTCCTCAGCGCCAGTCAAGTAGTGGGTCCGCGAAAAAGGGTTTTTAAAAACTTAAAGTTAAAATGAGTACAACCGGTCCGATTTGAGGTCCGTTTAATACTAAATATTACAAGTATTCTATTATATTTATATCCTATTCTTAAAGGCCTACGTGACCGTTGTGCTGACACATTGTTCTCACGCTCTACAAGGAAACGTCACTTAGTAAGAACTAAGAGTGGTTCGTAAATCATGTAACAGCACTTCGGCTATTGAAATATAAAGGATCTTTGTACTACTATGTTGCAATGGTTTTGTTTATATAAAATATAATTATGGTGGTGACACACGGGGTTATATAACTATGTATTAGGAGAGTACACAAGTGCCGTGAAACGCGTGCGTGTTTTTTGATTTTTAAAGATGGCTAAATGGTTGGAAAATACAACTATCTAATTTGTGTCTGAATATGTTGTTCACGAATGTTTGTGGAACGTTAGAAACAATTTATACAAAAACAAACAGGCTAGGCATTCGGCATACACTGCCTTAAAAGAAGCTATTTTATTTATTATTTATATTTAGTTTATTTATTTCGAATAAAATCTCGTCTTCTATTTGTTCCATAACTACAGTTAGTATTTTGCGTAGAATAGAGCGTATATGCCGACGTCGTTGCGCGTTCATTGTGGCGCTGTAATGATACTCTACTGGAAGAAATGTAAACGTCCACTCGCAACGCACTAAAGAAACTGGGAAGTGGCCAGTTCCACCTGCCCACTTCCCTGTCCTTTTCTTGCCCACTTCCCTGCTCACTACGGCTGAATGTAAATGCGGCATAATGCTAATACGCGTCGTTGCCGTTTTTACTTTTTGACCGTCGTCTCTTTTGAATGAATTTGCAATGCTAAATTTATCGACTCATTTGTTTGTATGGGCTTTTTGTTAGAGATATATTCCTTGTACATTTATAAAAATATGCCTTATTATATCTATACATGCATTATAAAAAAGTCTTTTTTCTACGTTGTATATGTCGAAAATACCTCTAGTATGATTACTTAGGGGGCCCTCAAAGACTGGCAAAGAACCTCCTGACAAATGTCACTGGGCAGTGGTGGCACTTCATCCGTCGCTCGTTGGCGATTTCTCAAAACAATTACTGCCTGAGAACAGAAAAACTTACAATACTCGTACAGTAAACATCGTGTTCTCTTGAGCAGAGAAGGATCTTGAGCGCTGTCTAACATACAGAAATGGTTTGACAGCACTTGAAAATAAATTTAGTTTAGTCTTTAAACTAGGAATTAATAATAAAAACAATATATAAAACACACATTTATTAGAAATTAAACAAATGTATACATTTAAAACACTGTTAGTTACAAATTATTAATCAAACCACAATCAAAGATAAAATTTTAAAAGGTTTTCGTCGCGCCAAATTAAAAAAAAAAACATTTATTTCAGCTGTCAAACTGACAACTGACGTTATGAGAACAATCCGTCGCTGAAGGCTCACGTCAGTATAAGTACTTAATGCCCGAAGGCTCCAAAATGCATTGTTAACGCGATTTGGGGATCTTGTGAGGCTTCAGCGAGTATTTCCATTTATTTTAGATATATATGTGACGGACCGGACCTAACAAATCGAAAAGAATATCTTTTTTCTGTTCCCCCTTGATGCAAGTTGTAGTGTGTATCCGACCTTGGGATAATCTAACTACTATTTTTGATATTGGGTGAAGATTATCACAATTTTGTCTAAAGTTCAATCTACCAAGGAGTGAGTGGTAAAAATTGACAATGATTTTGACAGTTGACAGTTCTCAACGTTTGGTCATCTTGGAAGAATCGTTTGGGGTTAATTTTAAAAACTGACATTTAAAGCTTGTTATTTTATAACAATATATTATGTAGTATCATTTACAAAAAGCTTTTCAAATAATAAAGATAGTGCCGCCACAGATTAGAGTTAGCGCCACTTGTACATGACAGCCTGTAGACATGTCATGTCAACTGTGACGCTTTGAAGTTTGAATCATAGAGTAAATTATTTTCGTAACATACAGAAAAGCACACTATAGATAAAATTCTAACAATTATTAAATTAAATCGCGGTATTATTTGATACCGGGTGGTAGGTCTTTCATTTTAATTAATTTTGGCGCGGACGGGCTTTCACAAGTGCAGTAGCAATTTTTCGTATTTTTCGGTCCTCGGGGCAGGATGACAAACTGTAGATCGACAATTGTTTGTAATGCTTGAAGATTATCTGAAAATATAAACGATTTTATATATGTATACACAGCGATAATAAATATATTTTGATAGATTATTGTGTGGAAAACTTAAAGAGCGCTGTGAGCGTAATGGAACTAAGCGGAAGCGGAAACATTGTTCGAAAATAATAACTAAATTTGTATTAAAATTTGTCGACACGAACTGTCATTTTCATACAAATTAAGTTTTCGACTGCATATTATACTACTGTTAAAGAATCTTGACCACTCCCCCTGTTGTATACAAATTAAAAGGACAGTCGATACTTTACCGTCAAAACATTATCGTATTGACGATTACGTGAAAAAACTATCGTAAAATGCCTCTGATGATGTTTAAATAATCTATAATTGTATTAAGTCTTGTATTTTTGTATACATATTTTCATTTTTAAAATATATTATATGATAGTATTCCACATACTATCGGGACTACCACAATATTAACAATATGAACTTATAATTGCCTGGTTGAAATAAATAAATTAAAAAACTTGTGGCACTCGGCGACTGCCGCGGTAAAGCTATTGCATATTTTTTTTTAACTTATATAATTATTTATATTTTAATTATTAATTTATGCAGTTTTTTTTTCTTTGATAAATTTATTCAATCTACCATTCTACCAGACTTAGACTAACTCGCCTATATAGTCTGTCTCACTCTAACGCGCACCGGTTGCACCGATCTCGTCAGAGAGATGTGAATACGCAGTATGCATTCTGTCCCGCTCTAACGCGCATTGGCCGCACCTATATTACGTCATCGTGTGTTAGGTTTATTGGTTACGGAATTTCTTGATTCGGTCGCCGCGCTCGAAATAATTTACGATAGTAAAAACTAAGTGCATAATGTAGTTAAAAAATCGAAGAATTACCTTTTAACTTTCAAGTTTAATTAGAATTTTTTTGGTTTCTTACCTATGTTCTGTATGTCTTGTCCGGGTGCTGTAGGTTGAGACCCAGAAGCTGGTTTCTCGACTGGACTAATATCAGGGCATGGATTGCGACTTGGAGCCACTTTGCTGCCACCAGGACTGTTTCCGTCTGTACCAGCATTGCTTCCGGGACTTTCTTGAGATAAAGGTCCTCGAGGATTAGCTGGTCCATTAGGATTGGTACCCCCTGGTTTGGATTCTTGCGGGGTATCTTCTGGTCCATTGGGATTGGTACCCTCTGGTTTGGATTCTTGCGGGGTCACTTCTGGTCCATTGGGATTGGTACCAACTGGGTTGGATTTTTGCGGTGTATCTTCTGGTCTATTGGGATTGGTACACTCTGGTTTGGATTCTTGCGGGGTAACTTCTGGTCCATTGCGATTGGTACCCTCTGGTTTGGTTTCTTGCGGGGTCACTTCTGATTCATTAGGCTTAGTACCCGCCGGGTTGGTTTCTTGCGGCGTCACTTCTGATCCATTGGGATTGGTACCAGCTGGGTTGGTATCTTGCGGGGTCACTTCTGGACCATTGGGTTTAGTACCCACCGGGTTGGTTTCTTGCGGCGTCACTTCTGGGCCATTGGGATTGGTACCCGCCGGGTTGGTTTCTTGCGGGATAACTTCTGATCCATTGGGCTTAGTACCCGCCGGGTTGGTTTTTTGCGGCGTCACTTCTGGGCCTTTGGGATTGGTACCCGCCGGGTTGGTTTCTTGCGGGGTCACTTCTGGGCCATTGGGATTAGTCTTCACCGGGTTGGTTTCTTGCGGGGTAACATCTGGGCCATTGGGAGTTTTACCCGCCGGGTTGGTTTCTTGCGGGGTCACTTCTGGGCCATTGGGTTTAGTACCCGCCGGGTTGGTTTCTTGCGGGGTCACTTCTGGGCCATTGGGATTAGTCTTCACCGGGTTGGTTTCTTGCGGGGGTCATTAGGCATCTTGCGGGTCACTTCTGATCCATTGGGATTGGTACCAGCTGGGTTGGTATCTTGCGGGGTCACTTCTGGGCCATTGGGTTTGGTACCCGCCGGGTTGGTTTCTTGCGGGGTCACTTCTGGGCCATTGGGATTGGTACCAGCTGGGTTGGTTTTTTGCGGGGTCAATTCTGGTCCATTGGGAGTTTTACCCGCCGGGTTGGTTTCTTGCGGGGTCACTTCTGGGCCATTGGGTTTAGTACCCGCCGGGTTGGTTTCTTGCGGGGTCACTTCTGGGCCATTGGGATTAGTCTTCACCGGGTTGGTTTCTTGCGGGGTAACATCTGGGCCATTGGGATTGGTACCCTCTGGTTTGGATTCTTGCGGGGTCACTTCTGGTTCTTTGGGATTGGTACCCGCCGGGTTGGTTTCTTGTGGGGTCACTTCTGGTCCATTGGGAGTGTTACCCGCAGGGTTGGTTTCTTGCGGGGTCACTTCTGGGCCATTGGGATTAGTCTTCACCGGGTTGGTTTCTTGCGGGGTCACATCTGGGCCATTGGGATTGGTACCCTCTGGTTTGGATTCTTGCGGGGTCACTTCTGGTTCTTTGGGATTGGTACCAGCTGGGTTGGTATCTTGCGGGGTAACTTCTGATCCATTGGGCTTAGTACCCGCCGGATTGGTTTCTTGCGGCGTCACTTCTGGGCCATTGGGATTGGTACCCGCCGGGTTGGTTTCTTGCGGGGTAACTTCTGATCCATTGGGATTAGTCTCCACCGGGTTGGTTTCTTGCGGGGTTACTTCTGGGCCATTGGGATTGGTACCCGCCGGGTTGGTTTCTTGTGGGGTCACTTCTGGCCATTGGGGGGTTTGGGGGTCACTTCTGGTTCCCGCCGGGTTGGTTTCTTGCGGGTTACTTCTGGGCCATTGGGATTAGTCTCCACCGGGTTGGTTTCTTGCGGGGTCACTTCTGGGCCATTGGGTTTAGTACCCTCTGGTTTGGATTCTTGCGGGGTCACTTCTGGTTCTTTGGGATTGGTACCCGCCGGGTTGGTTTCTTGTGGGGTCACTTCTGGTCCATTGGGAGTGTTACCCGCAGGGTTGGTTTCTTGCGGGGTCACTTCTGGGCCATTGGGATTAGTCTTCACCGGGTTGGTTTCTTGCGGGGTCACATCTGGTCCATTGGGAGTTTTACCCGCAGGGTTGGTTTCTTGCGGGGTCACTTCTGGGCCATTGGGTTTAGTACCCTCTGGTTTGGATTCTTGCGGGGTCACTTCTGGTTCTTTGGGATTGGTACCCGCCGGGTTGGTTTCTTGTGGGGTCACTTCTGGTCCATTGGGAGTGTTACCCGCAGGGTTGGTTTCTTGCGGGGTCACTTCTGGGCCATTGGGATTAGTCTTCACCGGGTTGGTTTCTTGCGGGGTCACATCTGGGCCATTGGGATTGGTACCCTCTGGTTTGGATTCTTGCGGGGTCACTTCTGGTTCTTTGGGATTGGTACCAGCTGGGTTGGTATCTTGCGGGGTAACTTCTGATCCATTGGGCTTAGTACCCGCCGGATTGGTTTCTTGCGGCGTCACTTCTGGGCCATTGGGATTGGTACCCGCCGGGTTGGTTTCTTGCGGGGTAACTTCTGATCCATTGGGATTAGTCTCCACCGGGTTGGTTTCTTGCGGGGTTACTTCTGGGCCATTGGGATTGGTACCCGCCGGGTTGGTTTCTTGTGGGGTCACTTCTGGTCCATTGGGAGTGTTACCCGCAGGGTTGGTTTCTTGCGGGGTCACTTCTGGGCCATTGGGATTAGTCTTCACCGGGTTGGTTTCTTGCGGGGTAACATCTGGGCCATTGGGATTGGTACCCGCCGGGTTGGTTTCTTGCGGGGTCACATCTGGGCCATTGGGATTAGTCTTCACCGGGTTGGTTTCTTGCGGGGTCACATCTGGGCCATTGGGATTGGTACCCTCTGGTTTGGATTCTTGCGGGGTCACTTCTGGGCCATTGGGATTGGGGGTTGGTTTCTTGCGGGGTCACATCTGGGCCATTGGGATTGGTACCCTGGTTGGTTTCTTGCGGGGTCACATCTGGTCCATTGGGAGTTTTACCCGCAGGGTTGGTTTCTTGCGGGGTCACTTCTGGGCCATTGGGTTTAGTACCCTCTGGTTTGGATTCTTGCGGGGTCACTTCTGGTTCTTTGGGATTGGTACCCGCCGGGTTGGTTTCTTGTGGGGTCACTTCTGGTCCATTGGGAGTGTTACCCGCAGGGTTGGTTTCTTGCGGGGTCACTTCTGGGCCATTGGGATTAGTCTTCACCGGGTTGGTTTCTTGCGGGGTCACATCTGGTCCATTGGGAGTTTTACCCGCAGGGTTGGTTTCTTGCGGGGTCACATCTGGGCCATTGGGATTGGTACCCTCTGGTTTGGATTCTTGCGGGGTCACTTCTGGTTCTTTGGGATTGGTACCCGCCGGGTTGGTTTCTTGTGGGGTCAGTCCATTGGGAGTGTTACCCGCAGGGTTGGTTTCTTGCGGGGTCACTTCTGGGCCATTGGGATTAGTCTTCACCGGGTTGGTTTCTTGCGGGGTCACATCTGGGCCATTGGGATTGGTACCCTCTGGTTTGGATTCTTGCGGGGTCACTTCTGGTTCTTTGGGATTGGTACCAGCTGGGTTGGTATCTTGCGGGGTAACTTCTGATCCATTGGGCTTAGTATTGGTTTCTTGCGGCGTCACTTCTGGGCCATTGGGATTGGTACCCGCCGGGTTGGTTTCTTGCGGGGTAACTTCTGATCCATTGGGATTAGTCTCCACCGGGTTGGTTTCTTGCGGGGTCACTTCTGGTTCTTTGGGATTGGTACCAGCTCGGTTGGTATCTTGCGGGGTAACTTCTGGGCCATTGGGTTTAGTACCCGCCGGGTTGGTTTCTTGCGGGGTCACTTCTGGGCCATTGGGATTAGTACCCACCGGGTTGGTTTCTTGCGGTGTCACATCTGGGCCATTGGGATTGGTATCCACCGGGTTGGTTTCTTGTGGGGTCACTTCTGGACCATTGGGCTTAGTACCCGCCGGGTAGGTTTCTTGCGGGGTCACTTCTGGTCCATTGGGATTGTTACCCACCGGGTTGGATTCTTGCGGGGTAACTTCTGGTCCATTAGGATTGCTGCCCTCTGGGTTGGATCCTGGCGGACCTTGAGTTATGACAGTTTCTGGTGCATTTTCATTTGTTATTTGTTGAGTTGTGTGTATAACAACAGGAGTTTCTTTTGTTGTTGTTATAATAGTTATAGTTGCGCCATTTTCCGTTTCGGTTTTTGTTGTTTCGGAGGTAATAGGTTGACCTAATATCTCTGTTTTTGGCGCTTCTGTTGTTGTTGTCGTTGTTGTTGTTGTTGTCGTATTAAGTGCTGGTTTGTTGTCTTTTATGTATATAATTTGACCTGTTAAATCTGAAAAAGAATGCATTAACATAAATATAAGAGTAGAAAGACAAAGTAAACGTTCACAGTTAAACAATACCTTTGTGTCCAGTGGCTATAGTTAAGACCTTAAGGGCGTCAATGAAAGCTGTAAGGAAAATAGAAAATTAATTTCATGCTTCTCAGAAAATGGAAGAAATATTATTTTGATACCTACTTGTTTGTTTCGTAAAAGCTAATAACTTCGTTATTGCGTTGTCCAAAACTGTAAAAGATATTAAAATATTAATTAAAATAATTACGAATATATGTTTGCGTTATTGGTGGCTGGTGAGCAACCCAAGTCTTCTCCAAGAACTCGGGTTCTTTCTTAGTACTTGGTCCATAGTCGTATTTTTAATTAGACGAAGTCAACTGACAGTAGCTAATGTCATTTTGTAAAATAATGTTGCCATATTTAATGTAATAGTGATACGTTCAGTTCTTGTTCAATCAGATGAATGAACAATGAGTGTGAATAGTTAATCATTTCAAACTATAAAAGAATATTATTTATTTTTCAAATTGTATAAAAGTGCTCTGATATAAATTAAGTACTAATACTATGTAACTACAATCAGTTTTTTAACGCTTATTACAAACCGATCATTAATTCAGGGGTTTTTACTTTGTCTCAACACTATTTTTATTTCATTAAAAACTGACAACAACGTAAACGTCAGTTGACTTCGTCTAATTAAAAATACGACTATAGGTACCAGTTGGGTATGGTAACAATATTGTTGTCTCAACATATTTTCTTGTATATTTGTATGCATACACGTTGTTTTAACACTTATAAATGAATAAATAAATAAATAAATAAGTTGTTGACAAAGAAAAAACTGTTACATTTGAACATCCTTTCAACAGTCATACCAACCACTCATACATACATACCAACCATAACTCAGGCTATACATAAAAACTAAATGCGTCTCTTTCTTACAAATTGTGTAGACGCTGAGATGAAAAGAGATATGTTTAAAACGCAATTGAAATCTTATTATATAAAAATGAATCGCTGAATGTGTTGCTAAGCGCAAATCTCGAAAGCAACTAAACCGATTTCTCTAATCCTTTTTTTATAATATTCCTTGAAGTACGATGATGGTTCTTACGGAGAGAAAAATTAAAAAATTTTCTGAAAAAGTCTAAAAACAACACTTTTTTATATTCCCATACACAAAATTTGTAATACCTAAAAGTCAATTTGAACTTCATAAAGTTTAAGTGTTAGTGGTGGGATTCCGGGAAGACAAAACAATTGAGTGATGTTAGTATCGTTTAAATATTAATATAAATATTTATACGATGGTAACATTATGACCTGTACGTTTATGCCAAAATGTTTAAAAAATATATGCCCACCGGTGCGAAGCCGGGACGGGCCGCTAGTTATAAATAAAGGGATTAATAAATAGTTTAATACTCACGCAATCGTTTACTCAATGTAGTGAACAAATCGAAGAATTTAATTACATCTGAAAAAGAAAAACATTTTAGACATTACACAAACGAATTTGCAATTTTCTTAACCTACAAAGTAATAATAAAAAGAAAATTAAAACAAATTTAAAAGATCCATGTGGCAGTGTACCTTTAACCCTGGCAGCATTTCCTCGCTACACTATTGTTTATGCCACACAGTATGCACTTGCTATTTTAATCTGTATTTTGAATTTTCTATATTGTTTCTGTCGCTGTTTTACTGTATTTTTTAATAATGTATTGTCAACTACCTGTTTGTATAATCTATTGAAATATAATACTATTCGTTAGAAACCTTTCTATGTATAATTGCTCTTGGTATTATTTTCTTTATTCCTACATAATTATGTATTTACAGTGTATATCTGCGGTTGCTGGGACCATGCGACTTCTTCAATACAAAATGTCCTTTCGGGAGTTGTGCTATATTGCGGGCTACTCGATTGTGAGGAAGTTGAGTGAGAGAGAGAGAGAGTTGAAATGTTGAAGAGAGTGAGTTGAAGTGAGATCTGGTTAGCTTCTTAAGTTCTCATGTCATTTTCACACGTGTATATCAATTATCTATATTTAACATATATTCATAAGTATCTGATTGTTCTCCTTGTAACATGAATGACTTTTGAGAGCAAAAATAAAATAAAAAGGAAAAATATAATTCCTGATTAAATTTGCTGCGTAGTCTGTCAAATTTAATGACGTGATAGACATTCTCCATGGCTAATAGATATAATATATATAATGATGATATTTCCTTTCGCTCTTTTGTAAAGTTTATAAGTTATTAATTATCTTTAATATTACGTAAAAAAATAATGTAGTGATAGATTACACATTAAAACTGTCAAACTTAATGATTTGTTTTAATTTTCAAATAATCCATTTTTAATTATCATTAATACTATGTACGTTAAGAATATTGTATGTAATCGTGTCATTATTAAATTGTATGTTCAGTAAGTACGTAAACAAAAATAAAATATTTTTTAATTCCTCACCCATATTAGATGTTTTGTGAATAACCTCGAACCATTCAAAGAAACCTGCAAAAAACATGTCTTAAAACAATTGCGGAGAATAAAGGCTTTTTCTCCACAGGAATTGCACTGGAGACTAACATAACCAATGGTACATTGGTAATTGACATTCATGGATTTAAATTTCAAAAATCTTACCTTCAATGCCCAGTAACTTATTTATTTTAATATTTGCGACTGGCAGTGTAGATGTGTTGGTAATACGCAAAATCGTTAATACAACGATTATTATGTTCGTGTGTGTGTATAACTTGAACCGCCTGATGAGCACGAAGATATCTGTAACACATTGATTTCCCATTACTTTGGACACACAAAGATTTCTTTTGATCAAATATTGTAAAAAAATACAAAATTTTGAGTTCAAGGATCATGAGGACAAAATCGCGGTAAACGGCATCTTTTATTTTTATTTTATTTTCAAGAAGAAAGTGCTGTTTCCTCAAGACAATTCAAATACAATTTATAAGTATGGGATTATGTACTTCTACGATACTCTTTTTACTTTGTTTATTAAATACTAGTAGACTCGGCCAAGCTTTGCTGTGGCTAAGATTTGTGTTATATTACATAGTAGTATACTATTCAAGAGAAACGGCAGGAGAACACCAATCCACCATGCTTTTTTGGTGGTTATGCCATTAAAAAGTGGTGGTATTTTAATTAAAAAAAAAATAATAAAAGGACGCTTATTGTGACGTAACTATAAAGATAGAGACATGCTGTTGCGACATTTTTTATAGATAGTGATGTGTCCTGAAAAATTGTAGTACATCATTTTGTTCTATCATTAATAGTTTTCGCAGCGCACATGATTGAAGGAAGTTTTTTGTTTATTTTTTTACACCTTGGGTTAGATTATTCAAGTTTTAGTAAACATCCCTATTTTTTTGAAAATGAAACATATGCCACTCGGGAATAGTGTAGCTTGCCAACGGTGAAAGAATTTTTGAAATCGGTCCAGTAGTTTCGGAGCCTATTCATTTCAAACAAACAAAGAATCAAACCTTTCCTCTTTATAATATATGTATAGATTTTTAAGCCTATTTACCTGTTTCCTTCGTTACGGATATAATAACTTTCCAGCCTTGTGTCAAATCTGTAAGAGTTTAAATTTATATTAGTAAAATTAGTAACAACTAGAATGATTATTCATATTTTCCTAATAGTAATTACATAACAACAACAACATCAATGGCGCTACAAACATTTTAGCTCTCATTTATTGTTATTATTGTTATGTTATGTGTTTCTATGTGTGTTTTGTTTGTAATAAATGTCTCTGTCTAGTGGTACAACCTTTGGTCGTGGTCGTGTTTCGTAATTATTTTTTTATTAGCCAAGTAGGTGACTAGCCTTTAGACATTTTGGGTATACATGTTTTCTCATGTCATTTTCCTTTAAACGAGCTAATGTCAAATGCATACATAGGAAAATTTCCTGTTCCGTTGTTCCTGGATTCGAACTTCAGGAACGAGACCACTAGCCACTAGGCCAACACTGTTCTATCAGTCAGTGAGTCAATTGAAATATAATCGAATTATAACCAATAACAAAAATCCTGTTTAAATTATTATCGCTAAAGTCGTAAATCTACTGCGTTATAAACACTTGACAAGGGAACACAAAGAATTCTGTGAAGTGGCGAAATGAAATAATATGTTAACCTTAAGTACAGTCGACTCTCAATAATTTCACACCTGAAAATCCCTTAAAATACTTGATAAATAAATTAAAATCAATGTTAATTGGTAATAAGTTGAAGGAATAGTAGGCATCTTGCTTGCCAACTTGCGATAATTTGAAGACCGGCCTTCCCTACTCTCCTGTAGGAACCTGTGAGTTGTTTACATAAATGAGATATAGGTAATACGCAGCCACTATCGAAAATTCTTTGGACAATGATAGACTGAAGTTGCTCACACAAGAAAATATTACGAACTTCTTTTCGTAATAGATATTTGTGAATAATTGTAGTATTTAATTGTTAATACATAATAATATTTTTTTTTTTTTTTTTAAAAGACAATTCACATCAATTGACCTAGTCCCATGCTAAGCTGGTGAAGCTTGTGTTATGGGTACTAGGCAACGGATATACATACATATTATAGATAGATATACATATAAATACATATTTAAACACCCAAGACCTAAGAACAACACCAAATGCTCATCACATCGATGTTCGCCTCAGCCGGGGATCGAACCCGGGACCCATGGATTCGCAGTCAGGGGTACTAACCACTAGACCAATGAGTCGTCAATAATAAAATCAAATATAAAAATAATAAATGACAAATTTTGATTAAACGCTTGTTACTTTGAACTATTAGTAATTTTAAATTTATTTTGGAGCCCCTGAGTTTCAATTTATCGAGAATCGACTGTATATTGTTTTATAGTTCATAATGAAAGGTATATTGTTTTATAGTTCAAATAAAATCACACAATGGAGCGTTCAAGTATTACGTAACGCAATTTTTGGAGATTATAAACCCCCCCATGTTACTCGCCGTAACGTTTTTCAGTATCCAAGTATAGTAAAACGTTTCGTGACCACCTAGTGACTCTTCTTAGTTACTATTATGTGTTGTAAGTCGAAAATAATATTAACAATAACGCGTAATTAAATCCCCGCCCCGCATCGTAACGTTTTACAAAAGGACGATTTAACGATATAAAGATAAGTAAGATAAGTACTGCAGATACATTACTATGTTAGTTACGGCGATTAAAATTAACTATAATGTTAGTGAGGTTGCTAATCATTACTTAGAGAATGAAATGGACAAAGATTCAAAGTCAAAGTCAAAGTCAAAGTCAAATCGTTTATTTCATCCATATCATTTTAGACCATCTAAAATGGCACTTTTGAACGTCAAAAAAAAAAAAAAATTCGTCGGCGATAATATTTTGTTTCCGTGGCGTTACGGCTTCCTTGAAATATGTTGGTAAGGTGTTACACGCATTGGCGGAGAGTTTATTGCCAGTTCTTCTCTTCCGTTCTACGCCCTTGATTTGAGAACTGGCACTAAATGTAAAATTAGAAGCATTAATATTTATTTATTTAATGACGAATCACAAGTGTACATTGTGTTACCTACGTGAATAAATGATTTTTGAATTTGAATTTGAATTTGAATTGTTTTAGTAACAATATGTTTATTGAAGTGAAACTTCTTTATCGGGGTTGGAAAAAAATTTAGTGTAACATTTTTCGGTTACGCGTCACATGTTTCGGTTACGCGTCACATTTGACCGTTACGCGCGTCTTTTTCTCGTCCCTACCACGGTTGATTCGAAGAGATTCTAAACCATTAATAACAAAAATTTATAATAACTATAACAATGATACTAAAAATTACATTACAATTTATGAAATTCTGTAATAATCTTAGTGGTAGGTAATAAGGTAAAATGAAATAATTGTATTATTTGTATTCAAGTCTGTGATATTAAAAGCCTTTTGTTAAACTTTATCTAATTTAACTTTATTTAACCAATTTATGTAAAGTTAGTTGTATATAGATAATTTTTCAAAAAATAAGGTCATAAAGAAGTTTCACTTCTAACGTGTGTACACTAGTACACGCACATTTTTTATTCATTTCTTAATCCTACAGCTAACATAAACAATGTATACCAAAAAACAATTACTTATTGTAAAGATAAAGCGAAATCTGGAATTAATAATATTTACAACGGTTCATTTACAAAAAGAAAAAGTCAATAAAAAAGATTCAATACAACTATTGTAATGCCTAATTCGGCTGTGCTGTGTGTTGGTCTGAATTTAAGGGTAAGTGCATGAGTGTGTGTATGTGGGGTGTGTTCATGATGCAGGTGATTTAGTTTTTGAAGTTATAGTTCGCTTAGTTTAGGCGCGTTATGAAGAATTTATAAGAGTGAATTTTTACGATGCGCGCGCACCGTGACACAAAATTAACAGAATGAAGTTGCCCACGGAAGATGCTACGGCATTGGACATAATTTAAAAACAACATTCGAATAATAATAGAAATTATGTTACACTTAATGTAAGAGAATAATAATAAATATTTAACTATTTATTTTTTCAAATGTAAACTGAACTTTATTGACTATAATGACTCCTTTTCCAGTCTTTGATTATTTAATTGTAATTAATTATTTGCATGCAATCAAAAACTATTTTTAATAATGCCAAAGAAGTATAACTTCTAACGCGCGTACATAAGTACACGCACCCTTTTTTTTAATGTAAAAGGAGGCGAACGGGCAGGAGGCTCAGCTGATGTTAAATAATACCCATGAACACTAACATTGCTAGAAGGCTCGCAAGTGCGTTGCCGGCCTTTTAATTGTTACGCACTTTTCTTGAAGAACCCTAAGTCGAATTGGTTCGGAAATACTTCAGAGGGCAGCTGGTTCCACATAGTGGTGGTGCTCGGCAAAAACTGCCAATAATATATTATTTATTCTGTCTTGATTTGCGACAATGAAAGTCTGCTGCAAGTATTAGTACGAACAACTCCTCTGAACACTCTCCATGGTCTCCATGCTTAGATATTCTTAATTCTTCTTTAATATTCCGCGATAGCTTAAACCAGTTTTTATTTCTAATATTTTGTTGCGGCTTTAAGAATCGAATATCACGCGTACAGCTTATAAATAACGTTCGATGTGTTAAGACTAGCGAACTGTGGAATCGACTCCCGGTGGGGGTCTCCCCTCAGAAATACGACCTCCAAATGTTTAAAAAGCGAGTCTACTCCTGCCTCAAAGGCCGGCAACGCACCCACTAAAAATGGGTGTCTATGGGCTGCGTAGACTGCCCTTTTTGGTCGTCCCGCAAGCTCGTTTGTCGCCCTATTATATAAAAAAAATACTTACTCTTCGCTCCAGTAACTTTAATCATAAGTTGTCTCAAGAAGTCGACGACATCTTCGTGGGCCGAGTCACGCTGTATTCGTTCTAGGACCGCTATGGCGTCAGCTGAAACATATATTGTTCAAAAATGTTATATTTTTATAAGAAATCTGAATTCTTTAGGGAAATATATATTGTATTATATAAAGTGTTCTGCAACTTATATATTTTGTCGCTTTGTACCATTTAGCCTGGATTAAAATTGTAATTGTATTAATACACCTAATTATTAAGTATTGTTTTATTGGCGAAGAAAGGTTTTTTATTTGATAAATAATTTTAATAAATAATTGGAAATAAAATGCAAAGTTCGAACTCAATCACATTGATCCTCTGCCCCATTTCGGAGACAAAGGTTATTAAGTCAAGAAAATTCTAGGTAAATAAAAGCCTTGAACTAAATAGGAGTGCAACATACAACCAATAATTTATATATATATATGTATATATAAATATTTATCTGTGCTATCTAATATAGCGTATCAAAGTTTGCTATTCTATATTATGACTTCAATAGATGTATAGCTTAAACATATAATAATATAACATATAATAATATAATACATAATAATAATTAAGCGATATTCGCTTTAGATGTCACACAACGCCATCTATGGACAGTATTAAACAACTCAAGTTTTTTGACTAACTTGTGCCAGTAGTGAGACTCGTGATCTCATTGCAAGCGCCTTCGATCGTGTTCTGCTTTGTGAGGTCCATGATGCTGATGAGGAATTGGAGAGGATCCCGCTTCCTCGTCAGGTTGTTGATGCGTTGGAATAGATCCGTAATGTCTAGAAATTTAAATATTATTATAAATTGGCAGCGATGATGAGCATGAATGGTTCTAAAGAAACAATTGGGGAGTTTATTGCCAGGTCTTCTCTTCCGTTCTACGCGCAGAATTTAAGAACTGGCAGTAAATGTTGATTTAGATCCATTTTTTAAATTTTTATTGACGTTTATATACATTTGTAATCAATGAATAAATGATATGTTGATTACGTAAATAAGTAATCTTTGTTTCCTAAATAAATGCTTTATTAGGAAACAAAACAGATATTACAAATTGATAGTATAAAATTGGTCGAAATAATGCTCCTTTTGTAACACCATACATTGAATTTGTATCAAGAGTTAAGTAACTTAACTAATGTTAAGTTGCATTATATATATTAGTTAAGCGTAAACCAAATGTAAACAATCATCGCACACTTGAAGCTAAAATGAGCCCTTTAGTTTTTCCCACACTCATAAATTGTAATATCACATTCTCGATTCCGATAATGTCCAATAACATAAGTGTCACTTAGATTTAAGAACGCTTAAATAAGTCAAGTTAGTTTTTTGTTAATCCAGCGTCCCCCCTAACCCTTATTTTATGTTAGTTATAAGCTCTTGTTTTAAACGTTATTATCAACATTCATTTAACATTCATGCTTCCTAATAATGTTGTATAACTTACTTTTAACCTTAAACAGGCGTCGTACGAGAACTAGAATTTTATCAAGTCGATTTTCTCCAGTGATTTTGTATAGAAGCCGCACGACTTCTTTCAAACTGACTCTCCCCGTATCCTGTAGTATCTGTTCAATAGCGTATCTGAAATCTATGAACAACGTTAATAAAATAATAGTCAGACATCGTTTATTTGCAAAGAAAGTTCACAAGCTGCCATTTAAAAATAGACATGCATATATCATATTAATAATCATAATGTCATAATAATAAGAACAGTTGTTATAACAAGAAGAATAACGCCATAAAGGCACCTTGCCTTTAAAAATCACCTTTACTCATTACACGGCAGTGATCTAAAAAACTATATTAAGTACAGTTTTAGTATACTAAAATTTTAGGTCTGGGCCTCAGATTTCTGTATCTGTTTTATGATCTTTTGTCAATCTAGTACATAATATAGGTACATAATAGATAGGTTGTGTGTGCCTGACACACGTGACTTTTTACGTCTTAAGGCAAGCCGGTATCCTCACGATGTGATACCGAGTGGTAGATGCGTATATAGATAGTCCATTGGTTGGATGGCACAGCAGGGGATAAACGCGGGAACCAATATGTCAAATTAGTAAAATGTCACAATTGATAGACCAATACGAAATGTCAAAATAAAAAAGAATATATCTTTATTGCGTTTAATTATTTGAATTTCGACTTACTCGTTAGTCCAGTGAACTCCTTTAATAACCATATACACTTGGAGAATTCATCTTCGTTCAATAATTGTTTTAATTCGGCCGGTGCCTCGCCCATATCTGAAAAAGAAGACTTGTGCTTCAATGCTTGTCTTAATTGCAAAAAAGGTAGCTCACTGTTTGGGAACACGTGGCGCCATCTGTTTGTTTAAATACATAATTAAAAACTCACCGTTGCATCTCATAGCGCCCATTAGAACGTTGTATGACAAATCCCAATCTAGAAAAATGTTTTAATTAAAATGCATATAGTGTTAAAGTTATTATTATATAAATTATTAACTATGTTTAGTTCTTATGTGTTATGGTTTAACTTAAAAATAAAAATAAATAAATGCACTACCACATTTTTTAGGTCTGGGCCTCAGATTTCTGTATCTATTTCATGATCATTTGTAAATCTAATAGTGTAGTAGATGTCACACATCGCCGACTTTTTGGCTAAGGCAACATTTCCTTACGATGTTTTCTTTCACTGTTCGAGCGAACGTTAAATGCGCACATAGAAAGTATTTTTGTGCACAGCAGGGGATCGAACCTACGACCTCAGGGATGAGAGACGCACGCTGAAGCCTCTAGATCAACACTGCTCACTTGGTTCGATTAAAAATCTTTATATTTAAAATTCTCGTGTCATAATGTTAGTTTTCATACTACTCCGAAACGGCTTGACCGATTTTTATCAAATTATATATGCATATTCAGTAGGTCTGAGAATCGGCTACTATCTAGCTGTGTGAAGTTTGACGTTTAAGACGAGATTCTGACACATAACCGTGACAGATTAAATCGTGTTAAACTTAAATTCCTTCGTGTAAAGAAATTAAAGTAAGAGTTAAAACAACAAATGTATCAATTGGTACTAATGAAAATGTTAAGAGCACTATGAGTCTAAAGGTATACCTAGATCGGTCTTAATGGCGAGAAAGACTCCAGACAAAGCTTCCGGTCCCTCTCCTGCTGTCATCTTGTTGACATAATTCTCAACCCCATCCAGAGCTGAAAAGCAAATATAGTATACAATTGATTTCTAATTAAAATAAAGATATATGTATGTTAAAACCGATGGTGACTTTCACCAATATAATACTAGAAACATAACTAATCTACTAACAACAAACTCCCAAGCGAAATTAGAGAATTATCACTGAATAAATCCAAAACTCTCGGTAACGGTAAATTAATCAATAAAGCGTTTTATAAGTTTGACGATTGTTTAAATCATCCTAATTCTTGGAATTGATTTGCTCCAGATCAAACAATTTGTATGGCTCAAAACTTGACGATCAAGAAGAGTGGCAGAGTTTCTTGGCAGTTCTTCTTGCCCGCTCTACGCTCTTGAGTTGCGAACTGGTAAATTATGTAAATTTAGAATCAATTTAACATCTTTACTGTTGACGTTCATAAGTAATAAAGTACCTATATGAATAAAGTTATTTTATATTGTTATTTACGTGAATATTGACCAGAAATTTGTCCAAATAAAACAGGCGCTATAATTCCATCCATTAATCTCAGGTCCATTTGGCCTTTTGAGCTATACAAATTAAATTTTTCTCATTTTTCGAAGCGCACCAATACATCGATCCCGACCCAACTAGACCTATCTGTCTCTGTCCCGTATCTGACTGTATCTTTCTATCCAGTTGGGTCAGGAAGGATCAGGATCGATCAGCCCTGCGATTCTGAAAAGGTGGGAGCTCGTAGTTATTGATTATTAGAATGCCAAATCATAAAATGACTGCTTCACGACTGATTTGAGAGCGACCGTCGATGCGAAATCCGCTGTGTGAGTTCGAAAAGTGAGTTACAGAATCGCAGGGCAGTTCGCATTACCTCTGCGCATTGTACAGATAAATAAAGTTAATTTATCTATGTATTTAAGATTTTGTGTTTTTTTTAAAGGAGGCTCATCTGATGTTAAGTAATACCGCCGCCGATGGACAGTCACATTGCCAGAAGGCTCGCAAATGCGTTGCCGGCCTTTCAAGAATGGATACGCTCTTTTCTTGAAGGACTAAGTCAAATTGCTTCGGAACTACTTCAGTGGGCAGCTGGTTTCACACAGCGGTGGTGCGCGACAAAAATTGCCTTAAAAAACGCTCTGTTGTGGAACGCCGGACGTCGAGGTGATACGGATGGTATTTTGTATTCTGCCTTGACGTCCGATAATAAAACTCAACTGCAGGTATTTTGATCTTAAATATTAAGTATTGTATGTTACTTACCAGTGGCACCAGTTATTCCCTCCATATGTTCAGCTTCGTGTTCATAGCAATCGAATACGTCTGACATGTCTAAAAAAAAGTATAATAATAATAAAGTTTATTTGCCTCTTCAAATTACAGTGTAAACTCCATGTCCCTCGATTTAACGACAAACACCCTAAAGCGTCGAAATTGTAAGATGGATATCTAGAGATATATATATATATATATATATATATATATATATCTATATACAGGGTGGCCAAAAAGTCGTGGATCAAACGGAAATAGGGTCATCAGCTGCAAAAAATTGTTCTACGGGAGGTCTCTAAGCTCAACCCCTGCAGAGTTATAATTTATTTTACGTTTTATAAGAAAATTGACTTTTTAATACTAATTAAAATTCGAAAAAATCTACATTCTGTATCTTTTTCATAATATCCACTAGATTGGTACTGATGTGTTCTTGCGTTAGACATACTATTTATAGTTGTTTATTAAGTATATTGAAGATAATATTAGGTTATACGATATAAAAATTTCAAATCATAACTTTTTCTTTACTTCGGCCCCCACTGGGGCTTACTTCACCGAAAAGTGACCCTGTTTTACAAGTTTTGGCGCAATTAATAGGGATTCTGAAAAGGTATTACACATGGTCATGAGTCGCTCTAATATCTTTCTAGGACGAAAAAACAACAACAACGATTCGGGCTTATGATAGATTATTGTATATTACAAATATATAATGTAAAATTAGAAGCATTTAATGTATATTTCTTTTATCACGTTCATAAGTGTATATAATATGAATAAATGATTATTGACTTGACTATAATAGGACTATAGAAGTTCTGTGATAACAGGGAGTACATTTATGTACTTATACCAAATACATAGAACTAAAGCATGAGTGTTTGTGGGTGTGAATATCGCTTGGGAACAAAGCCGTAACGTATTTCGACTGTTTTAATGTTTTCTCATTTTTGACTTCCTTTGATGATAACTGGAACTTTTTACAGAATTTTTGGCAAATAGTTTATTTAAAAAACACTAGGATGTCTTAATTCTACGGAATTTATTTTGCAAAATGTTAGTAATACTAGTTTACCTAATACTTTCCAGAAATAGATCGCAACAACCATAAAGATAGTTTTAGTTAAAATTGTAATTCTACCAAATAATCATAAAAGTTACATTCAATGCGACAGTTTAAAAACAAATAAAGAGTGGTAATAATATATCTCTGTTTCACCACGTTCATAATATTCTCTTGAAAAGTGGTAAGTTAGTTCGTCAACCTTCGCAGACAGCAGGTTCTGGCATAAGTTTCAGAAACAAGATTCACTAACTACTCCCGACGTTTAATGTCAGCATCTCTTCTTGAATCATACTCACTCTTTCGACTGGACATTTTCTGCAACATCTCCCAGACACCTTCAATATCGTCATGGCCGGTCAGCGGTTTTATCGCTTCGAAGGCGTCAAGTGGATCTGAAATTAGGTTAATCGTAAAGGCACACTCTTTCTTAGCTTAAATATCGTTTCACTGAGAATCGAATCCAGGAATTTGTCAAGTGAGTTATTGTGTTGTAATTTAAGAATACTATTTTTTTTTACTACGACTAATTACGCCTAACTTAAGACTAATAAGTAATTTAAGTCTAACCTAATTTACTAAAATGGATATTTAATATGAGAAACTGTCCAATAACACTACTTACAGTCTCTATTAAAGGGACTCTGGTGATATGTTCTATTTATATATAAGAATACTAGTAGACTCGGCCAAGCGTTGCTGTGGCTAAGATATTTGTTATATTACATAGTAGTAAACTATTCAAGAGAAACGGCAGGAGAACACCAATCCACCATGCTTTTTTGGTGGTTATGCCATTAAATTGTAGCTTATGTGAAACGTTGGTAATTATTTTGATAAGGATCAATACCTAGGAACGAAAAAAGAGCCTTTTCTAGGTGTGGTATTTTAATTATAAAAATTAATAACAGGACGCTTGTGACGTAACTATAAAAGATAGAGACATGCTGTCGCGACATTTTTTATAGATAGTGATGTGTCCTGAATTGTAGTACATTATTTTGTTCTATCATTAATAGTTTTCGCAGCGCACATGATTGAAGGAAGTTTTTTGTTTATTTTTTACACCTTGGGTTAGATTATTCAAGTTTTAGTAAGCTTCCCTATTTTTTTTGTAAATGAAACATAGCCTATGTCACTCGGGAATAGTGTAGCTTGCCAACGGTGAAAGAATTTTTGAAATCGGTCCAGTAGTTTCAGAGCCTTTTCATTTCAAACAAACAAAAAATCAAACCTTTCCTCTTTATAATATTAGTATAGATCTACTGAATATGGAAGTATATTTTATACGAATAAGAATTTGAATTAAGGAAGGGAAAAATCATTTATTTTTAAAACCTAAACCAACTAAAATGACAATATAATGTAACATTCCTCTTATCTATGATAGTCTAAATTAAACGTGAACTAACTATGGATTTTATTCCTGGAAAGTCGAATTTTCACATCTATAATATATATTAATAACTCAAATACTTTTTATACTTACTTTTCTTTCCAGTGAGCAGTTGTAACAGTCGCAGGCAGCCCTTAATATCTAGAAAAATAATCAAAAAATACATAATATCCTTTATTTATTTATTAAAATTCACCACATCACATATAATGCTACATTATATGTTCTCTAAAACAGGCTTCATCTTATAAAAAATCTTACAAAATACTACCCTTGGTTTTGCCTTAGATATCTGTTTTTACTTTAAATTAAAGATTTAATGACGTGATTACCTCATGATATATTTCTTTACAGTATTAGTATACAAATATCAGTAACAATAAGTATCAAATATGAGAAACAGCCATACATAGTCGAGATTCGAACACACGCCCTCACGGTTGAGATCCCCGCTTAGTTTTTTTTTTTAATGAGGCCCTCAGGCTCGCGCCAACGATTTAAGCTTGACGCGGGGACAGTGGGGCTGGGTTTCAAAGGCCGCTGGTAGAGGGGTACCGCGACCCGAGCCGCTAAAAACACCTCAGCCCCACACAGGCCCGCAGATGGCGGGGTTCGCCACTTCCAACTACCATCCTCGGTCCCGGATATACATCACAATGTACTTTCTTAGGAACCATACTCACTGCTAGCCTTAGAACTTCGACTGTGCCCTCCATGTACGGTTTAAGCACTCGCCCGGTGCCGTACAACTCTCCCAAAGGCACAAAACAATTTTAAATTTATAGAAATAAACTTTGTGCTCTGACTGGGAATCGAACCCGATACCCCTCACTGACGGACACCTAATAAGACCGCTAGGCTATGAGACCCTAGCCTAGGTTGGCTCTCAACGAAGACTTTTTAAAATTAGACATACTTACTGGTATTTCCAGTCAATTTAATCATTATTTGATCGTAGAAGTACCATCCACGATTACCCTTGCATGCTTTCAGGAATTTGAAAATCTCTTTTGGAGCTGAAAAGTTTTTTTTTTTTTGTTATATTTTATCTCTTACGATATGATGGGTATATATGTAAAGATCGATATTAAATAAGCATTTCAATTTCATTTTTTAAAATTTTTTTCGCGCGTTTTCATACAACATTCGTAATAGATCTCTTTATAAACATTCACAATCTATGTTCCAAATTCAAATCACTTTTATGACTATTTTAGTAGTCTTTGAATAGAAGCGATATATAAACTATTTTAGCTTCTTGAATATATAATATGGTTTTATATCTTTTAGGGTCTCTTGAAGAGATACCAAGAATAAAATAAAAAAAGTATGCACGAAATCTCATAGCCCAATAAAGCATGGGGTGTTGGTATAATAGATTATTTCTTAATAGAGAAGTAGGTGATCAGCTTGACAATTGCCTGACACATGTTCTCAGGTCCTGACGATATTTTACTTCGTCTTTCGACTCCCTTCTAAATAAACACGCGTAGAATTATATTATTTATGAGATTGTTATTAATTTATTAAAAAGAAGAGTGACTTACATTTAAGCTCAGTTTCCTTCAACAAATACGACATAAACTGTTGTCTTTCTGTAACACAAAAATAAAACTAAAATTATCGCTTTATAGTATAAATATGTTTTTTTGGCCTTTTCCTAAAGATGTTTATTTTATAGAGGGTATAATGTTCAATCTATAATCAAGGGTACTATGCTAAATAAAGAGTTATAAATATATATATGGTATTCTATGATATATAAGATAATATATTATGTAATATATATATGATATACAAGGATCTATAGATCAATTTTCTTCTACAGAAAACTTGGTCACTTAATAATTGTGTTAAAAAAGTAGTTTAGTCTACAAGTTTTGTATTTTGTAAGTTGAATTGTAATAGTCGTTGCATATAATTTAAATATTACGCAAATTAGACAGCACATGTTTTAATTAGTTTAATAATATAATTATATTATTTACTCAAGTGTGCAAATAGTCCAATATTTTCTGTAGTCAAATATTTTCAAGGAAATTACGCAGTTTAAAAACAACTTATTTCACGAGTGAAACGCGCGACTTTGTCTGAAAATAATGGAACATAAACACCATATTATAATTCATATGTAGATAAACATTATTTTACTAACCTGTCTAATGCTTTTGTTTTTTAATCAACTTAGAAACAGACCGTTGACAGTTGACAATCACTTGAGATAATATTTTTACGAAAAACTGAAGTAAGTTTAATCTATTGCCATAAAAAAAACTGTGGGGGTTTAGCCACGATACTTTAAATTGGTATGAAAATGTCAGTTCGTGTCGACAAATTTTCATACAAATTTCGTTAAGATGCGATCAATGCGATCTTTTTCAGAATGCTTTGTATTCTTACCTCTAAAACCTGTATATTTGTAATAGAATTCGCTCAATTGGTTGTGGCCTGAAAAATAAAGGTAGGTAATAAAAGCAGACTGCAATAATTGTACATTGGCTACATAGGCTGATTCACATTCAACCTAACAAATAGGTTTTAACATACATCATCACTTATTGAAATGAAACTTCTTTAGGCGCATGAAGGTAAATTTTTAAGAAAACGTCACGAAGAAGTGCAGCGTTTTTGTCGAAGAAAAGCGATTGAGACCGATTGAGAGAGTGAGTGATTTCTATTTTTAAAATTAAAATTTCGTAAAGAGAATTTATGAAATATTAGTATTTTATATTTTATGCATAATAATTTATTGAAATATCAAATGACGTATTGTAAATTAAAATGCCACGTATTTTTATTATCAAAGAAATTAATTTTCAACACTTGATATTTTAATGACAATTAAATTCATTAAATTCCTAACATATCTTCCTTTTTCCCTCCATCTATGTCTCGGAAATCTAAAGTTTAAGATTTGTATAAATATGAACAAGACTTCAAAATTAGTTGGCCAAAGAAGTTTCACTTCTGACATGTGTACTTTGTACGCAAGCACTCCCACCTGATGTTAAGTGAGATGTGGCCTATTGGTGGGCGTGCCTGACCAGGAGATGTCTATTTAACCGCCTCTTAAAACAACCCATATTATGCTAGGGACATCTAAGGGGGAAAAACGATTACATAATATTCGATATTATATTTTATTTCTGTACTTTGGTTTTGCATGTAGGTATAGATTATAGTATTTATATTATTATACTATAATCTATCAACCACTATTGTGTTCAACATTAAAGTTTAAAATTAGTTAACCATATAAGTGACAGCTTTATGATACGTCAAGTCGATTTTTGACAGCTCGAAAGTATCTTAATATATATATTTCTTGTGTGCGTGTGTAGGTATGTGACTGAACTCCTCCTAAACGACTGGACCAATTTTGATGAAATTTTTTGTGTGTCTTCAAGGGGATCTGGGAATGGTTTAGATTCACAAATCAGCCCGGAATTTTTTTGTGTGTCTCCAAGGGGATCTGGGAATGGTTTAGATTCACAAATCAGCCCGACAGATGGCGCTGCAGTCGGTACTTTCATACTTTGTTTAATATCTTAATCGGTTGAAATATCATGCAGGACAACGTCTGTGGGGTCCACTAGTATCCATATAATTTTTAACGAATGCTTGCGTGCCTTCGCTTTCCACATATGTCTACGGAGAATATATAAATGCTATTCTATTAAATTCAATTACAAAAGATTTTACATATTTTTCGTGCACAATTCTAGGTTATACTTAATTCTTCCCTTTATTCTTGACCCTAAACGCTATTAAAATGTTTACATAAGCGCTAACTATACATAAATAATAATGTTTTACTTACTATGTACTCCAAATAAATTCACCAATGGGTCGGGACGTTTTTTTTCTGAAAAAAAAAAGCATTCTAATTAAATTTAGTACATTAAATATAAAGAAATGAATAATGTGACTTAGTTTAGTTAATTTGATTCCATAAGTATCTAATGCTGTCTATCACATAAAATATCATAGTAGGCTGATCAACTCGCCCTATACATATACAGGGTGGCCAAAAAGTCGTGGATCAAACGCAAATAGGGGATAGATGAGGCCATCAGCTGCAAAAAATTGTTCTACGGGAGGTCGCTAAGCTCAACCCCTGCAGAGTTAGAATTTATTTTGCGTTTTATAAGAAAATTGACTTTTTTTACTAATTCTTATTAAAATTTGAAAAAATCTACACTAAACACTAAAAATCCACTAGATTGGTACTGATGAGTTCTTTCGTTAGACATACTATTTATAGTTGTTTATTGAGTGTATTGTACACTACAACTTTTTAGGTCTGGGTCTCAGATTTCTGTATCTGGTCCATGATCATTTCTAATAGGCTAATAGGTGATCAACGTTCGGTGCGTGAAACACGCTATCGACTTTTTGGGTCTAAGGCATGGCTCATGTTTTCCTTCTCCATACGAGCGGGTGTTAAATGTGCACATTGACAGTCAACTGGTGCATAGCCGGGGATCGAACCAACGACCCCAGGAATTTGAGTCGCACGCTGAAGCATCAGGACTCAGGACGAGAGAGTAACACTTACCACTAAGTCTCGTCTATAAATAGACTTGGATTGCATTAATCTTAACAAAATTATAATCAATATATAAATTAACTTTGTGAAGAGCTGGGACCCAGGTATTTATTACTTAAAATGGTTCCCAAGTCCTACAACACATACAAGATTGTAATGCATTGTTATAATATATATCTATATATATAATCTACTATATAAAAATAAGTCGGGTTTTCCTTCCTGACGCTATAACTCCAGAACGCACGAACTGATTTCCACGGTTTTGCATTCGTTGGAAAGGTCTCGGGCTCCGTGAGGTTTATAGCAGAAATTTCAGGAAAAAGTTCAACAGAAAAGCGGGATCGCCAAAAGAAATGTTACTTAAAACGAAGCCATTTGGTGGCGAAACGGAGTTCGCCGAGTTTGCTAGTTAGATATATAAACACGTTTTGATATTAGAAAGATTATTACTATAATACAATAAGCAGGAATGTAGAAACTCAAGACAACGAGTTATGCAGATGTAATACTCACTTTTACCGACTGGACCGCCCAGGATAGCATCATCCAAGTTCTCATGGATATTTTTCACGTCATGGACTTCATTGCCAATAGTTCCCAATACGCCCAGAACACCATGTTCGTTACCTAGGTTAGAAACATCAAAAGAGCTTATGTTAATCAGATATTAGACATATTTTAAACACCACCTAATGTAACGTCGTTTTTACAACAAACTCCTAAGCGAAATTAGAGAATTATCACTAAATAAATTCAAAGCCCTCGTTAAACGAAAATTAATCAATAAAGCTTTTTATAAATTTGAGGACTACTTAAATGATCCTAATCCTTGGGATTGAATTGCTCCAGTTCAAACAATTTGTATGACAATACTTGGCGATTAAAAAGAGTGGCGGAAAGTTTCTTGCCAGTTCTTCTTACCCGCTGTACGCCCTTGACTTGCGAACTGGTAGTAAATGTAAATTTACGATTAATTTAACTTGACGATTCAAAAGTGTACTTGGTTACCCACTTGAATAAAGATATTTTGAGTTTGAGTTTGAACGATAAGGTTTTTAAGGTGCGCTGAATTTTTTGTTTGTCCACAAATATCTAGGAAACTAAGTTATATTATATTAAGTATAACTCCAAATGCTATGTATATGTCTCACAGTCAAAATAAAAAATAATATTTGGTTTAATTTTACAATAATAACCCATAAAAGTTTTTTTAACGAGGTGAAAATGCGCTTACGCAGGTCCGCGCTATGGACGTCGAGATTGACGCGGGACCGTGGGACTGGGTCTACACTCAAACCTATTAAGAGGGGTAGCGACCCCACCCACTAAAAACAACTCAGCCCTTGCACGCCCTTAAGATGGGCCCTCGGGATTCACCAGGCATTATACCCACGGGGATAGATTGTTAGATTATTCCTGAACGTAGTTTATTTACAAAATATTAAAAAAAGTTCTGCATACATAGGCCGCTGCTATATCTGTAAAATTTTTAGTTTATCATTTTTGTAAGTAAAAAAATTACCTCCATCATGAGTTACACCTTCGTGATGTTCAGTCTGGATTGTGTTCCTGATGCTCTGTGTGGAACTGCTCGTTGTGTTCCTGATGCTCTGTGTGGAACTGCTCGTTGTGTTCCTGATGCTCTGTGTGGAACTGCTCGTTGTGTTCCTGATGCTCTGTGTGGAACTGCTCGTTGTGTTCCTGATGCTCTGTGTGGAACTGCTCATTGTTTTCGTTCTGCTTATAATGAAATTGCTCGTTTTGATTCTGCTGGAACTGATTGCTCTGCTGATACTCCTGATTGCGAGCATATTGCTGATTATGTTGGTATGACTGCTCTTGGTTGAACTGTTGGTACTCTGCCGAGTTTATTTTTATTTAGTTCTCTGAATTAAAAACACAATTTGTATAATAATTAAATTTCCTTCAACTTTTGTTCCCTTAGGAGTAGAGACTCTTGGGCCGTAGGGTTCAAGTACACTGGCACTAATTAAAGATTTAAATAAGCGACTGGTAGATAGTACCGGTGACCCCAGAGCTGGTGCTTTTTGGTTAACGAATATATATCAATAAAGGTACACTGCCACAGGGACCAAACTTATTTATTTCTTTTAGTTTTCTATTTACCAATATTCAATTATTATTATTACTACTAATTCTAGTTTACAGTAAGTTATAAATATTATTAATCCTTTAAAAAAATAATTAAGACAGCATTAAATTGAATTGTTGTGTCACCATTTCGTATAATCCTAATTAATTTTTTCCTTTTATTATTATTCAGAATCTTATAAAATGATTAAACAGCTTACAGCAGGTTCTGCTAGTAATTTTTATATTCTCTTCCGTAAGTAATAGTAGATGAACACGAAAGGTTTTTTCAAGGTCTGGTTAAACTTTTACATCATTGGGGCTGATGAAGAGGAACTAATTCTAGTTTACAGTAAGTCATAAATATTATTAATCCTTAAAAAAATAATTAAGACAGCATTAAATTGAATTGTTGTGTCACCATTTCGTATAATCCTAATTGATTTTTTCCTTTTATTATTATTCAGAATCAAACAGAATCTTATAAAATGATAAAATTTCAATTTCGTTAAAATTACGTTTGTAAAAACATAACTTCTAAACAGCTTACAGCAGGTTCTGCGGGTAATTTTTATATTCTCTCCCGTTAGTAATAGTAGATGAACATGAAAGGTTTTTTCAAGGTCTGGTTAAACTTTTACATCATAGGGGCTGATGAAGAGGAATAAAAATATAAAATGAGTAAGTAATAAAATTCTGTTAACGCCGTAATGAAAATAATAACGTAATTTAAACACTGATAGTTTTTATTCATAAGGACCTATGACACTTAATTACAAACCTAAGTTAAAAAAATGTGTGCGTGTACTAGGTGTACACACGTAAGAAGTAAAACTTCTTTATGACCTTATTTTTCGAAAAATGATCTACTATATGCAACTTAACGAAATTGGTTAAATAAAGTTTAACAAAAGGCTTTTATTATCATAGACATGAATACAAATACAATTATTTCATTTTGCCTTATTACTACTAAGATTATTACAGAATTTCATTAATCGCAATAGAATTATTACTATCATTGTTATCGTTATTATATATTTTTGTTATTAATGGCTTCGAATCTCTTCGGATCAACCGTGGTAGGGACAAAAAAAATATGGCGCGTAACCGAAAAACATGACGATTTGCTACATAATTTCTCCCATACGTCGATAAAGAACTTTCATTCCAACGCCGATAAAGAAGTTTGACTTCAAAAAGCAACATGGCCCGTAACGGAAAAATGTGACGCGTAAAATGCGACGATGTCAAGACAACAAACTTCTAACATATATATATATGTATTCTAAGATAGAAATGAATGTTTAATACGTACGTTCGGGTAAAGCTTGCGCCACCGCCACAAGGACCTAAAACAATTATAATAAAAGATAAATCAATCGGAGTGATAATAATAATAAAAATATAATATGTAATTTTCTTCTTGGGTATAGACCTCGTCCAACGAATTCCATATGTCCCAAACTTTGCTTATAATCTGCCAGTCTTTTCCAGCGATTACAATTAAGCCATCCCTTTTTGTCCTCCCACTCTTCTTTTCCCGCGTGGTCCCTTCCGTTGTGTTGTCTTTAACGTTCATCTGTTGTCTATTGTGTTACACGACTAGCCCATTTCCTTTTTAGTTTCAAAGCTTGAGATGGGGCATTTATAGTTTTTTGTCTAACATATCTAAATTTTACCCAATATATAATATAATTCAACCAAGATATTAATTTGTGTATATTTGCTTTTTAACGTGTTTTTAGTATCGTATTTGCTCTGTTATGACAGTGTGTTAGTATGAATAAATATCTATAATATGGCTCTAGACGCGTCTACCCAACAGCATGCTGTCGGTAATAACGGGAAGCCTGGATTGCCCTTATGGGTCTTTGTAATGGACTGCATGTGCCCTTTTTAATTTTATGATTTAATATAGTTTAAAGCTAGTAATATAATATTTAGGACAATATTGTAACTAACAATAATAACCAAATGGGCTTATGATTGTCTGATTGAATAAATCAATTATTATTATATGAACCCGATAAACTATCGACAGATATTTGGACAGATTATATACCATCCGTATCACGTCCTTCTTTCCACAACTAGCGTTTCTTAAGACAGTCTTTGCCGCACACCACCACTATGTGGAACCAGCTGCCCACTGAAGTATTTCCGAACCAATTCGATTTATAAATCAATTATTATTATATGAACCCGATAAACTATCGACAGATATTTGGACAGATTATATACCATCCGTATCACGTCCTTCTTTCCACAACTAGCGTTTCTTAAGACAGTCTTTGCCGCACACCACCACTATGTGGAACCAGCTGCCCACTGAAGTATTTCCGAACCAATTCGATTTAGGGTCCTTCAAGAAAAGAGCATGCCTCAAATTTCTGAATCTGTTTCATGATAATTTTCAATTTTATAGGCAAGTAGGTGATCAGTCTCCTGTTCCTGACACACGCCGTTGACATTTTGTTTCTAAGGCATGTCGGTTTCCTCACTATGTTTTCCTTCACCGTTCGAGCGAATGTTAAATGCGCACATAGAAAGAAAGTCCATTGGTGCACAGCCGGGGATCGAACCTACGACCTCAGGGAGGAGAGTCGCACGCTGAACCCACTAGGCCAACACTGCTCAACAAAATATATAGTGTTATTTCCTTTTTATAATAAAAAAAAATGTGAAACTGGATTTAGAGGAGGCCGCGTCAACAGATTGCAGTGGTGGCCCCACTTTTCCACATCAAATGAACCACTGTTATATCAAACGCGTCCCAAATCGAGAACTATTCCTAACTAATGAAAGAATAGAAACTTATAAATAACTAGCAGACCGGCCAAGCGTTGCTGTGGCTAAGGTTTTTGTTATATTAGGTATATAGTAGTATAGGTATATTAGGTGTTATATAGTAGGAAACTATTCAAGGGAAACGATAGGGGAACACCCGTCATGGGGACCGCCATGCTTTTTTGGTGGTAATGCCATTACATTTTAGCTTATGTGAAACGTTGGTACTTTCAACACAGCGCCATCTGTTAGAATTGTGACAATCAAATAATTAACAAATAATTTGCAATAAAATAATATTGTGGGTATAAATTGAGATGTAAGCTATCCTATCTTTTAAGTTAGATCAAACCGCACACGGTGTGCAAATTTGATTGAAATCGGTTCAGTAATCTAGGAGTCCATAGCGGACAAACAACGTGACACGTAATTTATATATATTAAGATAAGATATTATATAAAAAGACTTACAGTTATCAGTACAGCACGCATTGTGTGGCCAGACAGAGTCTTTTATTCCACTACGCAATTTCCATAAAAATCCACATTTATAAACCGAACAGAACAGCTGTGCAAATTGTGATATTCATACGTAATTTATAGAATTCTAATTAATATGTTTGGCCTCTCGATCGATTTATAGGTTACCAATGATTATAATTAAAAACATTTGCAGTTATTTCAATGTATAAGGCACTAGTCCATAGCAACCGTCAACAGCCGATTCAATTCAAGGCAACTCTAAAAAGATTGAGAGGATAACAAGAGTTGTTTAAAGCTAGTTAAAACATCGAGGTCATGTATAACAATGTAAACATAAAAAAAAATCAGTGGCGCTGCAACCTTCTTAGGTCTGGGCCTCAGATTTCTGAATCGGTTTCATGATTTATGTGATCAGCCTTCTGTACCTGATACACGCCATCGACTTTTTGGGTCTAAGGCAAGCCGGTTTCCTCACGATGTTTTCCTTAACCGTTAGAGCGAATGTTAAATGCGCACATTGAAAGTCCATTGGTGCACACCGGGGCTCGAACCTACGACCTCAGATATGAGAGTTGCACGCTGAAACCGCTAGGCCAACACTGCTCTATAGTAAAACATTTAAACAGTAACTTAGATATATGAAAAACCTTTTGACAAAATAATTAATAAATCCAGGGTTTTCTGTCTTAGCTGGGCAGCTCCAGCGGTTTACCGCTTCACCGTTTCAATGATAGGATTAGGACAGCAAGAGATGTCACGGACCTTAGATGTATTTGTGTCCTGATGATTTAACCGTAAGAGCTCTGTGCTTAGAGAATCCATTGGAGCTGCATATCTGGCTTTAAATTCAGTAAGAGTGTCACGCGAAACTAAGCTGGAACCCGTCAAGAATTTGTTATAGTGTTTTATTGTTCTAGAAATAAATGCGTAACTGATCCAGCCCTAAAATGGCCATCATCATCATTGCCTATAGAGCCCCTTGTGGAACTTTGCCTCGAGTATATTTTGCCTATATAAAATCTATTTAGTGCTTCTTGCGACCAACTTCGAACATAGTGTTTCGAGCTCCGTGACAACTGCATCTCACCAACGCAGGCCCGGTCTACCAGCTTTTCTCCTGCCACCAGGTTGTGAGTAAAATGTGTTAAAAAAAATGACGGTCACCCACACAAAAACTTACAAATGCGAGCTGCACACAACAAAAAATTTTATGTCAACGTCTGTTCTGTATCACTAGTTCGTTTTCTATATAATGTTATTTCACAACATAAAGTGTGATCTCAGGAACCTATTGGATTTGACACACGGGAATCTTATTAGCTAGCGACAGTGGCGTAACAATAGGGTGGCAGGGCTGTGAAAATGCCACCAGCCCCCAAGAGATAATATGTTCTATGGATGAATGTGAAGTCTTCTATACTCGTTGGGCTAGCGTGGGGACTACAGACCATTCCCTCTCGCTTAAGAGAGGAGGCCTATGGCCATTAGTGGTAAATAATACAATGTGTAATTGAGATTTTCAATGTAGGTAACATTGAAAATCTCAAAGTTTAGTTTAGTCTCGAAGTGGGTAGGGACGATTTTTACTGATAGGGCCCCATCAAAAGAATTGCCCATTGGCTAGCGACCCTGAATCTTACCCCCAAGACCTGGATCCAATTCACGTTTAATATTTACAGTCATATACCTCTTATACGTCTTCCAGCACTTCGGGACAGTGCTGAATGCGTAGGTACCTGAGCCAACTCAGGAGCATAAGCCAATCTCTCACCAAATCTGCAATATGCTTAGGAATCTCATGTTTGAGGGACCTGGAGACAGAGTTAAATACCTATTTTTAAGTCTCGCTTTCGACGCGGGGCCACCGACCGTTATCGAAACAAATATATTAAAGAGTTCCATGCCCTGCTGAACAACAAGTCAAGTCAAAGTCAAATCATTTATTTCAATTAGACTACCTAAAATGGCACTTTTTAACGTCAAATAAAATACAAAGAAGATTCTAGTTGCCCCTTCCAAAAGATAGTTACGTGTGGAGAAGAATGGGAAAGAAACTCCACACTTACTCTTTTAAAATAGGTTTCCAATATTTTGTATACATTAGTTAAATAATTATATAAGAAGACAATGTACTCTTAGAATAAAACTACTATACTAAAAAAGTTAGTATACATGTTCCTCACATATTTACAAATATCGAAACCGTAGAATATTATACATTAAAGAGTAATAAAAAAGCACAATAAAACAGTGTGTAAGATAATAATAAAATAATTACAGTTTATGCTATTATAAAATAAAAAATAACAAAAATATGTAAAATTATTATATGTATTTGCGTTACAACATTGGTTCCTATACATTACAGGTCATAAAAACTGAGTGAGCAAAATGTACAGCCTTGGCTCGTACATAATATTATTTTAGTCTAATTACATACAAAGTAATCATAAAAATAATTAAAAATAAATAAAAAGAATTTTCAATTTCTCTTAAATATTTTTTCCTTTTTATTAATGTTTTTTTTTTAATTATTACTTAGTAGGTTAAGAAAATTGTTAATACTTCATATCCTGTATAAAATAGATTAAATATTACTATTTAATAAGTTTAGCCGTTCGGGATATCTGTTTACATACACAAAAGTGTGTTTGAAATACGGTAATTGTTTTTCTCATACATTGTTTGAATCTATTGTCATTTGTACGTCATAGCTAATATTGGTAGGAAACATATATTTACATAATAATTAATAAATGTACCTAATTTTATACAAGTTTCATTTAATGTATTTTTACATTACATCAAACCTTTAGGATATGACTAGTGGCTTAAGCGTTCGTCTGTCAGTCACGAGGGATTTTTTCTGAAGTGCGCATTTAAGGACCTATCTGGTCGCCAAACTCCAAAAAAGCACATTGTTTCTTTCCATTTTTCGTCATCGTTTCTAGAAGTAGTGCGAATGTGAAAAATATATGGTGAAGTTGAGTTGTTTATGTATCCATTTTGAAAGGTCGATACACGATTTAAATAACTTCGCTTGAAAAAGCCAAACATAGCTAATTATTGACACTTTAAACTTATTTTATGACGAAAATGTGTAAAGAACATGATTTTGAAATTTACACGATATATTTTATCGCAAGCCAAGTAATCCATTTCACGAAAAAAGTGTACATTGATTGAATATTTAACATTCGCCCCGCAGTCCACCCCGAGACATTGACACAGCAATTCGTGCTGGGATAGGGCCTTAACACTCGCTTGTATAGTAGAGAAATACATCGTCATGCCTTAGACTCTAAAATCGGCTGCATGTCAGGCACAGAAAGCTACAGAAATCTGATGTCCAGTCCAGACAGACCAAAAAGGTTCTAGCACCACTATTTTATTATTAAATACTAATACTACTACTACATACCAACCTTCTACTTACGTAATACTACCTTCTACTATAAGATACCTAACATAATAGGCACGTAAAGTTATCCGTCCTATGCGTACTCTGAAGATACAACAGTAAGAGAAGAAAGAAAATAGAGTAGAATGAAGTTTTTTTTATATAACCGGGGGCAAACGGGCTGGAGATAAGTGTAGTACACTCTCAATGACAGAGGGCTGGCGAGTCCGTTGCTGGGCTATAATAATTGGCACGCTCTTTCCTTGAAGGGCCCCAAATAGAATTGGTTTGGAATACTTCAGTGCTTAGGCGGATTTGCCCTAAGGCCCAGAAGGCCTAGGGCGGCAAGGTGCAAAGGGCGGAAAATCGTGTCATTTTTTTTTAAATATCTGTAAAATGTATACAATAATGTTTGCCAAATTTTACGAATCTTAGCAACATAGAAAAAATCTGCTGTTAGAAGCTGATTTTTTAAAGGAAATTGGATTGCGAAGATTTAATAAATGATTTGGCTGCACTTAAGTGCAGACGAGATTTGTAAAACATTTATTAATAAACAAAGCCAAAAACCGTTTTAAATGTTTTATTTAAATGTCCAATCATCCCTTCGGAAAATACATATTATAAACTAGCAGCTTTAAGTTAACGTTATCAAATTTTTTGAATCAAAAAAAGGTGGGCCATAAAGTTAATTATTTAATTATGTATCTCTTCTATAGGTGTTGAGAAAGGGGCGGCACATGGCCTTGGGCCTAGAGCGGCTAGATCTGCAAGTCCGCCTCTGTGGGCACCAGGTTCCACATAGGTGCGACGCAGCGGCGGTTTTACAAATTTTCAAGGTATAGGGTGTGAAGTTCATAACCTACTTAGTAATAATAATAATAATTAAAACATCTATATATAAAAGAAAGTCGTGTTTGTTACAACACTTATAACTCGAGAACGGCTGGACCGATTGTCATGGTTTTTGATTTGTTGGATTTGTTTCCGTCCCGAATAGCAGAATAAGCAATGAAATATCGGACAAGTTATCGAATAAAAATAAATAAATTAATTAATTTTACGAATGCAAAAACCATATGGTGCCATCTGTTGACAAAACTACGCATCAATTTACGTCGAATTCGTGTCAGTTCAAGAAATTCCGATCTTGAGGTAAATGAGGAGATGCATAACCATGCTTTGATCCTGATCAAAAGATGTTGGATATCAGAAAGTGCTTAACATGCAGTTTCGCCATATTGACGCTAGAGAGAAGATGCCTAGTGTGTAAAACTACCATTCTTCTTTCGCAATGGCAAGCAATAAAACATTTCTGTATTTGCAAAAGAGTTGTATTAATGTAATACTTAACATTAATGAAATCCTAAAATAAGTTAAATTAAAGTAACAACGATATTATAACGTTGTAGGGCGGAACGAAGTTAGCCGGGCTAGTATTAAATAGAAAATGAAAACAAATTTAAAAAGTTTGGTCCCTGTGGCAGTATACCTTTAACGCTGGAATTCCCTCGCTTAATTGCGATAATTATTCGTTGAGCGAGGAAAGCTCCAGCTGTGGGGTCATCGGTACTACCAGGCGCCAACTTAAAGGCTCCCCCACACAGGCGCGTTATTATAGGTCGATAAAATCGCATGCGGTATTGCGATAATGCGTCCCGATTCCTTGCACCCACGGCCCAAGAGTCTCTACTCCAAAGGGAGTATTATTAACTATGTATGTCCTCATAGCCTAGCGGTCTTATTAGGTGGCAGCTAGGTGAGGGGTACCGGGTTCGATTCCCGGTTCGAGCGCAAGTTTTAATTTAATTTAAATTTGTTCTCGGCCTTAGGGAGGGTTGTGCGGTACCGGGCGAGTACCTAAACCGTACATGAAGGACATGGTCGAATTTCTAAGGCAAAAAGCACGAATGATAAAAATCTCATACTTGACGCTGGCTAATGCACGAACCGTGCCAGAGCCATTAAAAAAAAAAAAAAAAAAAAAACTATGTATGTATATACAATTCTAATGTATATATTTGATATATGTCAGCCAACAGAAAAGCACCTTACATATATAAAAACACTTTGCACATAAAAAGGTACCCAATTGCAGGCCGACAGCTTGCTTGCTTCACTTTTTTTTTAATTTTTAATCCATGAGAAATGATGGCAATTAGGGAACGCAAATCCAATTTTTTTTTTATTCCCTCCGTAATTCGTAAACTGTCAGACTGCGGTAAGTTTTGCCCTTCTCAGCCGATTCACACTGTCCGTCGTTTCCAAGAGGCCCAAAGCTAGGGGGTTGACGTGTTGCTGGAGTCTCATTTTGTATCACACGGTTGATCTTTTAATGTCTTCCTCGTCAATGGCAATTCCCCAATTTTTATGCACTTAAGCATTTCGTGTTAACCACTGCGCACCGGTCATTTGCTTGCTTCATTGACACGCTTCATCGCACCTAGGCCTTAATAATAATTATAATTCTACAAAGAAATAAAACAACTATCAAGTCAGTTTGCTGTAATACATATTTTGAGCCATGCACGTTGTTTTCTAGAAGACATGCTGCTATATAATATAATAGTAGTTTATTCTGAGAGTACATTGTTTTCACATGTAATTATTTAACAATTGTAAACAAAATATTGTAAACCTATTTTAAAAGACTAAGTGTGTTGTTTCTTGCCCATTCTTCTCCACACGAAACTACCTTTTGGAAGGGGCAACTAGAATCTTCTTTGTAATTTGTTTGACGTTCAAAAGTGCTATTTTAGGTGGTCTAATTGAAATAAATGATTTGACTTTGATTTGACTTTGACGTTATAACCCAAATAGTTCTAGAACCCTTAACAAAAATCAATTTACGAATAGCGCGAATTATCTCTTAATATAATTTCCGGACAATTATACAAATTATTGATAATATTGTTCAAAATCAGCTGACCTGCACGCTCTTTATTTAAAATGTTTTAGTGAAATGGTGATGAATTAAGGTTTTTTAAATGTGTAAGCATTAGGGATTGGTGGAATCTCTAGTCGAAAGCGGGACATAGGTAGTAACTAAAGGTGATATTTTAAATCAGATTTACCCTATCGTTAAATACTTGTCTTCTTAGTAAAAAAAATAAAATAAACAAAACTAAACCAAAAAAAGTATTCATTAGACAATTATTGCGTTTCAAACAATAGTCAGAACTCTGAGGAATGGGTATATGATATACCTGGTATCTTTTGGTAGCTGTTAAAAGAGCAGCCCTGCGATTCTGTAACTCACTTTTCGAACTCACACAGCGGTTTTTGCATCGGCGGTCGCTCTGAAATCAGTCGTGAAGCAGTCATTTTATGATTTGGCATTCTAATAAACAATAAACTACAAGCTCCCACCTTTTCAGAATTCGAAAACTGAGTTACAGAATCGCAGGGCTGGTGCCATTTCTGAGCATGGCAGTGATGTCTTGAGTTAACCCGAAAAAGCAGGAAAAAGTCTGTCCCGCGCGGGGCATTTCATTTTCATTAAAAAATCGGGACGTTTGGCAACGCTGATTGGTGGATAGTATTCCTTTACCTAATATTCCAATATAATAAGAAACTTGACAATTTCTCCTAACAAAACCTAAATTCTAACATACGAGTTACCTCTTCCAAAAAATGATCATTTCAGAACCAAGAATTAAATTTTATTATACATAATTATTATTGTTATTCCTATCAACAGTTATATTAACTTTATGTATGGGGATTCCCCGAAATCATAAAGAACAAAAACAGTTAGAAATCAGTGTTGCTAGCATAGGAGAAATACCGCCTTTAAATAAACAAAACATTGCTGAACTATAACTTTCTGCACCAATATCAGTTGTAACACCGGCCTATACTATTTTCAAATTATGAAATAGGGTCCAACCACAATGGGACAAGTATTAAATTATGTTTTTGTTTTTATCAAAGTTTAATTATATTTCGGTTTTATAAAGGCAATACACATCATTTAATACTAACTACATTCATACAATAAAGTGTTGACTTCAGCGTGCGACTCTCATTCCTGAGGCCGTAGGTTCGATCCCCGGCATGGATTTTCTTCCTACATTCGCTCGAACGGCGGTGAAGGAAAACATCGTGTGGAAACCAGCTTGACTTAGACCCAAAACGTCGACGGCGTATGTCAGGCAAAGGATGCCGATCAGTTATTAGATTGTCTAGTATCATGATGGTCTAAGATCCCGATATACAACGATTATTATTATATTTTAATTAATATTTAAAAAAAAATATTTTTTTAAACATTTAACCGGTATGATTATTAGATAAATTCTATACCAATCGAAAGTATGAAGCTCAAAGAATATGCAAACGTTAGGTTGTTTTTAATCAATTAATTATTTATGTGTATATTTTTTATGTGAAACTAAAGTATATATACATCTATAGTAAAAAATAAAGTTATAGTTATACATATATAATACTACCCTGATTAAAAGTATTGATTGAAAAAAAAAATAAAGTTTACTACATGCAAATTATAAAAAAAAAATGTTTTTAAAATATTAATTAAACATACTCTGGACTGAAATTTGCTAGGCAACCCATATGGATTATATTAATTGACATATTAAATAAAATATAAAATACGTTTCATTAAATAAGCATCTCGGTGAAGGTCGTTGTATATCGGGATCTTATACTAGAAACAGATAGAAATTTGAGGCCCAGACCTTAAAATGTTGTAGCGCCACTGATTAAATTTTATTTCTGTTAATACAAATATAAATTTTTATATTACACTAAAATTAATAATTTTATTTTCAATTTGTTTTTGCAATTTTTTTGGTACACAATATTTTTTGGCAACATTGTTTAAATTTAATCTTTAATCTATGAAAGCGCTTTATGATGTTTATTGGTTTTCAGATAGACTTACTAAACTAATTTTACAAATTTCATACGCATACCAAGATAAATTCATATTTGTTTGTTTAATAAAGATTTGTTTACCCTCCTTATTTACATATATATCGTAAATGTTTGAACGAAATAATGAAGCGGTTTATTAAACGGTCACACAGCGCTTGATCGCTGAGTTATCAAAAATTATGTTATAAATACTGGAAGCGCACATTTCCGTTACTCCCCAGCCCGAGCTGAGCTGTAAAGGCCCCAAAGGCCAACAGCGAGATCCCTTTCGAAAAAAAAAAAAAAAATCCGTTACTCCAGTATCAGGTATCTTGCGCTTTAAGCTTAGTTAGAAGTTCTCTGTATTCAAGTTAAAATGGTTCGTGTCTACGCTATCGATTGTGAGATGGTCCAAAATGATTTGGGTAAAAGCATGGTTGCTAGAGTGTCCCTCGTGAATGAAGATTTAGAAACTGTTCTGGATGAGTATATTAAACCTACTCGTCATGTAGCCGACTACCGGACCTCTATACCCGGCTACGAAGAAAAAGCTAAACTGAAATATGAGGTAGTCCAACGTTTGAAGAATATCATCCACGAGCATGTGGTGGTAGGATTTAATGTACAGAAAGACCTCGAAGCTTTGGGAATATTGCATTGTAAAATCTGGGGCATGGCGGCCAGAGAGCACCTAGTAAGTCTAATTGTAAATTTCAATTTTAAAATCTGTCTCGTTTAGCCTGTTTTGCAGAAAACACAATTTTCCTTACTTGTTTCTGCTTTAAACTCTCTATTAAGATGTTCTTTTGGTTTTCAATGCAATAAATGCGTAAAGGCTGTTACCATATTATTAGTAAGCTTACCTAATTAGCAATTACGTTATAAATTTCTTTTTCAGGATTGTTGCCAGAAATATGCACTCAAAAATTTGGCTTATCAAGAGCTTGGTTTGTCCATTGAAGATGTACGACATGACACTGTTAAAAATGCGAAAGCTGTGATGGATATTTACAAGAAATATAGGGAATAATTATTTATGTCACTATTATTTTTTTAATCACGTGTTCTAAAGTGTTAGTTAATATTTTAAATTGTTCTTATTACAATTTAAGAGCTTTAATTCGCTAACATAAAATAAATAAATTAAATAAAAAAGTTTTTATCCCGCAATCTCCCTCCTTGTCCTGTAGGATATATTTGATATCTTACAGATATTTTAGTACGTATAGATTTTTCTTATATATTTCCTTACAATCGGTCGTATCGTAGTTTTCTATCTTTCCCTCAAACCAATTTTAAAGTCTGCGTCATATGAACATTCATTTATTTATTTAACAAATTACACATACCATTATACGGGTTGCAGACCAAGAGCTAAGCTAAGTTAGTTTAGCTTAGCTCGCATAGCTGACGCAGTTTTACATACTTGTGTGCAGACCGCAAACTATGCGAACTAAGCTATGTGAGCTAACTAAAATATGCGAAGCTAAGTTAGTTGTGTATGCCGATGCGCAGCTACACGAGCTAAGCTAAGCCCCTCCCGCTACCCCGCACACCCTTTGCACATCCTTCGCCGTACTGACTGAGATTTGGCTTAGTTGTTGGTCTGCACGCTATTTATTTCTAGCTTAGCTTAGCTTAGCCTAGCTTGCTTGGCATAGCTTAGTTTTCGATCTGCAACCGGCTTTATGCAATTATGGCAAGGTTTTACATTTTCATAACAATCAAAACACTACATTAAAAATAGATTATAATATTTACAATAAACAATATTTTTATAAATATTGTCCCACATTAACAAATAATGTTTTATTTAAGCCCCATCCACACGCTTGACAAACAATGGCAAACAGCAAACACGGACGTGTGGATGGGTGTTTGTCATTGTTTGCCTGTTTGTGTTTGTGTTGGGCAGTGTTCGGCATCGGTGTCGGTTTATCTTGCCAGATCAAAGGATGTTTGGCAAACAGTTTGCTACGTATCCACATTCCACACGTTTGGCAGCGATCAGTATGCGCGCGAGCTTGCGGGAGGCGGATGTATTTACTTGCTACACTTTTTCGTTGGCGCGCAAAGCGTAAAAAATGTCTGATTGGTCAGCACCTACGATTCTGACATTTTTGGAGGCTTATCAAAACGAGCCATGTCTCTGGAATTCCAAAGATTCTTCTTTCTTCTTTTTTTCCTTTTTTCTTTCTCTTGCTTGAATTTATAATAAAAATATGTCAACCCGAAAGTAATAGCTGCCACAAGCTCGTCGTCCGCCATGTTTGCCGATTCGGAATGTTATGAACGTTCGCCAAGCATGTGGATGGCTGTTTGTGTTGGGTGATTGTGGTTGGTGTTTGGGACTTCGTTTGCTGTTTGCGGTGTTTGTGACAAACAGCTAGCGTGTGGATGCCCCTTTAAATACAATGCCAATAAAAGTTCAAAATTATAATAACGAAATAACATAGCTTCAACTGGAATTGTTGTCAACTCAGACTCCCAGAGAGACTATAGAAGATAGTAATTTATTTACATTTAACCATTTAATAGTGCTAAAACTCAGTGTAACTAATAAAACTCACTCTGAGCATTCTGAAATTATAATTACGTTATTCGTCTTAGCAGACAATTGAAGTAAGTATTGGTTTGTTACCTAAAGGTGGCGGCTTCAACACATTTACACTTTGTGCTTGTGTAGTGTAGTGTCTGTGAATAAGCGCGAGGCGTGATATCAAACTGAAATACAATCACAAATACATCATGAAAAGACTGTCCGTCTCTCTCGCGCTCGGTCAAGCTTATGAGCATAAAAGAGACAGTTATTGTTTTGCTTTTGCTGCTGTTTATGTTGATCTTTACTGTACATGTTGATCTTTTTTCAAACATTACCAGGGCAATCTCGTGAAATGATGCACAATGTTTTTAATTATTTTAAGCATCTTAATCAAAACAGTTTAATAAAAAATGTTATATTTAATTTGACATCAGATGCGACTGGGGTTTCTAACAGGAGTATTGAAATAATAGTTAGTGGAGTAAAAGTGAAGTGTGGTGAGCTAGATGGAGCTTATGTCGAAAAATGAAAAATTATTTACACAAACTATGTACTTACTCTTTTACGTTCTTGGTCCCTCCTGGGTCCACCCTCGTATGCACATAATATTTATATGTATTTGACACATTTTTATTTATTTACAACCCACCGAACCTTACTAAAACCAGAGTAGACTAAAATATATAGCTTGGCAAAATAGTCATATTTTTAAACATTCTGTATAGTGAAATTACATTAGTGTGAGTACTGTGAACGCGCCAGCTTTCGATAACCGACCTATACAGCAATGTTCATATAAAAATAAATAATTCTAAAATGCCGGCTATAGTAGCGCCACTGATGAGACGAAATCCTTGATATCTTGATATTTAATTTAGGGAAACGTTCAAGATTCAATTAAAAGTTTGCTAAAACTTCTTTTACAACATAAAGATTTTGTAAATATTGAATTTCGGATCCAAATCATGAAATCTTTAATGAGCATCGCTAGATCGCAATAAAACAATTAAGCGTTTGTAGTGTTAAAGGCCGATTTACATTATCTTAGTGTTTAGGAGAGTGCATTAGGATAGTACTTTAGTTGAAACATGTAAACGCTACTTGCTTTAAGGCCGATTTACATTATCTTAGTGTTTAGGAGAGTGCTTTAGGATAGTACTTTAGTTGAAACATGTAAACGCTACTTGCTTTAAGGCCGATTTACATTATCTTAGTGTTTAGGAGAGTGCTTTAAGATAGTACTTTAGTTGAAACATGTAAACGCTACTTGCTTTAAGGCCGATTTACATTATCTTAGTGTTTAGGAGAGTGCTTTAAGATAGTACTTTAGTTGAAACATGTAAACGCTACTTGCTTTAGTAAACGCTACGCTAAAGAACTTGCCTTTCAAGTTGTACTAAAGCACTCTCCTAAACACTAAGATAATGTAAATCGGCCTTTAGTCACAATCATTATCACATGCAAATACTACTAGATGGTGCTCTCCACAAATTTATAAACAAATTCTTGAACCTATCAGAGTGAAGAGAAAAGGAAAGGCGGGTGTAACCGTGTAACAATAGTCGAGGCATGAAGTGATTTGTTAAAAATATATTTTTGTACTGATTTCATTTATTTATTTTATAGTACCGGAGGTAATTTTTATAAACTTTAAAAAGACAAAAGTATTAATTGTTAATTAAACCAATTTAGCAAAAGAACCAAATTGCCGGGTAAGGGCCGATTTACATTATATTAGTGTTTAGCAGAGTGCTTTAGGATAGTACTTTAGTTGAAACATGTAAACGCTATTTGCTTTAGTACGGTTCTACTTGACTTTCAAGTTGAATCAAAATAGAATCGCTTTTTATTTTTATTTCAAGTGATACCTCTCCCGCGCCCACGCAACCCCCGAGATCTTCCCTCGTTGTGTGTAAACACGTAATTTAGTAAAATGTTTAGGAGAGTACACAAGTGCCGTGAAACGCGTGCGTGTTTTTTGATTTTTAAAGATGCCTAAATGGTTGGAAAATACAACTATCTAATTTGTGTTTGAATATGTTGTTTACGAATGTTTGTGGAACGTTAGAAACAATTTATACAAAAACAAACAGGCTAGGCATTCGGCATACACTGCCTTAAAAAAAGCTATTTTATTTATTATTTATATTTAGTTTATTTATTTCGAATAAAATCTCGTCTTCTATTTGTTCCATAACTACAGTTAGTATTTTGCGTAGAATAGAGCGTATTTGCCGACGTCGTTGCGCGTTCATTGTGGCGCTGTAATGATACTCTACGGAAAAAATGTAAACGTTCACTCGCAACGCACTAAAGAACTTGCCTTTCAAGTTGTACTAAAATACTCTCCTAAACACAAAGATAATGTAAATCGGCCCTAAAGTATATTATACAGTTTACACCCAGGAAGAAAAAATACTAAAATCGCAATTTTATCGTTTCGTAATTTTTACTTCAAATCGATAAATTAAATAAAAACTCAACATTAACTGCTGTTTGATTTGATTGATCGCAAACATCCATTTTAATCTAATTTTCTGTCTTCGTTGCCGATGGGTAGGGATGCCTACAAATTCAAATTTAATGACGTGCTGACGATTTTATTTTTAAATTCTTGTAAGTATCTACCTAGGTAAATACTGAATAAAACAAAGTCGTGTTAGTTATACCACTTATAACTCAAGATCGGCTGGACCGATGTTAGTTATCTCTTTTTAGGTGAATTCTTCTCCGCTCCGAATAGCAAAATAAATAATAAAATATCGGGCAAGTTATCGGATAACAATAAATAAATAAATTCTTTTTACGAATGCAAACAGCATGTGGTGCCATCTGTTGACAAAACTACACATATAAAAGAAACCTACCACTTTGTTCTTGCAAATAATGTTGTATATCAGAAAGTGCTTTAACATGCAGTATATCAATATTGGCGCTAGAGATGAAGAGGCCTAATGTGTAAAACTGCCATTCTTCTTTCGCAATGGCACGCAATAAAACATTTCTGCATTTGCAAACATGTTATTAAGTACCTTAATGAAATACTAATTAAGTTTACTTAACACGATATTGTTAGATTGTTAGGCGGAACGAAGTTCGCCGGGTCAGCTAGTTTTATATAATGGTGAGAATATAAATAGTTTTGTTCACTAGCTAAACTCCTTAAATACATATATTGATTGTGCTTTCGTTAAATCTAAATTAATGAAAACACTTATCACTGTCAGCAAGCCTTAGTGCTTCCAAGAGTTATGCTTCTCTCCCTTCTACTATTGAACGTAATCCCTGAACATAGGCATTCAAGTAGATGTGTTCAAAGACATATTCACCAAAAAGCGCTGCCCTGCGATTCTGTAACTCACTTTTCGAACTCACACAGCGGTTTTCGCATCGGCGGTCGCTCTCAAGTCGTGAAGCAGTCATTTTATGATTTGGCATTCTGAAAAGGTGGGAGCTTGTAGTTTATTGTTTATTTTTTTTAGCTGATTCTAACGAGTCAGTCTTCCGCGTTTCCAAGTAGATGGCGTAAAATCAGGTGTTACTTCTTCTTAGTTCAGTAAAGTTACCAAATATTCTGCATACCACCAATTGCAGTCCTTTCTAAAATATGAATTCTTTTTCCTCGACGCTTCTGCCCATCGTCTATTAAAGGGAGGAATAAGATTACATTGAATATCACTGATAATAAGACAAAAGTCTTCGGAAACATGATTTTTCTTTTAAAACTGTCGATAGAGCTCCTAGGAAACCATATATATCTTTATATATGATTTAATAATAAAGGGTAGTGTGAATTTTGTTGATTAAAATTATACCGCGAAATGTAAAGCAACGGGAGACATTGGCATCTGTCAAAGGTCTCGACGAAGTTACAAAACTGTCCCTTACTAATACTGTTAATTTCTTTTATATAAATATTTATTTATTATTTATTTATTTATTTAATAACAGCACAATGGCCAAAATTAGACTAAAAACATTAAACAATACAATAAAATACAATTAAGATTTACAACACAGGGTAGCATTACCCTCTTATCCCCTCCAGGTACACTCTGAAAGCACAGTATACCACCCCCATAAGCTTCCCAAACAGGTCGCTCTCCGGTGAAGAGTCGAGAAACCCATTAAGCAGTGAGAGTAGCCGGGGAATGGGCGCTTATTGTCGCTGAACAGTGCGATAATATAATCCTAAAACCTACTATTTAAATGTTATATGTATGTGAAATTTGTACGACACTTTATAACTATTCCTACAAATTTTTGAATGAAATTTTTTAAAAGATTGAAGCGAACTGATATAAAATATACATTCTAGGACATACTTTGCGGAATTAAAAAAAACTTACTCCACATGAAAATCATGCAAAAGTACTATATTATATTAAAGATACTCTTATTACTATTCAATAAACTTTTAGAAGTGCGTCAATAACAACATTAAACAGTAAAAACGATTTTTGATATGCCGTTGTTCTACCATTTTACATAGTGCGCCGATAAAATTCATTCAGTTCATTCTCTTTTCGGTATTCCCACCCTTTAGGAAATGTAATAAATAATAAACATTTAGAAAATTAAAATTTATTATCTTAAGTTAACATTTCCTAGTATGACTTATATTTTCTAAGAATATTCTAGTTATTGATTCTTATAAGGACGTAACTTTGACAGACTTAAATACTTTTGTCAGACATCTTATTTGTCAGATACTATCTCGTTATAACTGTCGAAGGGAAAATTAAAGCACCCTAATTACATATAATCTGTGTATTTTAATAAAACTAGTTTAGGTGTTATAAATTCGAATTTATTATCAACGGATTATATATTTGAAATTATAATTAATTAAGCGGCAATAGTGTTTTAATATGTTGTAGCGACATCTACAAACAGGGGCTACAATCTTTATTATGGCCTGGATCGCGCTAATATAACCCTTAAGCGGGCCATAGACGGACCGCAGTAGCAGAGCAGTTCCTGGGCAAACCGCATGTTGCAGTCAGTCTTGACTGCAACATGCAGTCCGTCTATGGCCACTTGAATTATAGTTAGACTAGTCAAGGAGGTCTAAGAGCAGCCTTCTTTCACAATGTCAACATTTGAATACACTCTAATCATAATATCTGTCAACTTGATAACAAATTCGATTTTATATCCGCTAGAAAGTTTTTAAAACATCTCAAATCATATATGTATTTGTCTCAAATCTCCTAAACTCAAACACTTTAAATATAACAAGGGCCCATCTTAAACCCTGATAATTGTGGTAAATATACTTGATATTTGTCATATGAAAGTATGTTCATCAGAAATTTAATCAGATGGCTCAAGACATTTTTTGCCTTGACAGAAGCAAGTATATGGTAACAAGTTTCATACAATTTTTGAACATGTTTTATAAAAATACTTTTGCTTAAAAGAAATTTATTATTGAATGGCAACATAATCGAATTTTTTTTATAGTTTTTCATGTTGTTCAGAAAATAGTTTTAAATAAGAAAGCTAAGCTAACATCAAGCTTTTCCTTTACTAAATTCAAGTCAATTATAGAAAATGGACTGAGTGGCAAAAATAAATAAATTAAAATAATAATTTTTCCAGGATTACAAAGAACTTTTCAGAAATCATTTTTGTTTTTAAAGAGCAAATTAATAAATTCTCAGTCCATTTAATATTGCTATATCATTAATAAATGTTATGTCTCAACAAATTTACGACTATATCCCCTTTTTTCACTTAAAGCTTGCTCCCAGGTTTTGCCAACTGTGCAGTAGAGTTGCATCGTAGCTCGGGCATCCTCAACAGAGCTGTGTTCACCATGTTGAATATCTATACCTAGTATTTCTTTCGCTAGACGTTTGAGGGACGGTGTGCTGCCTTTAGTGATCTGAAATTTGATAAGTCTTTAGTAAGATTTGATATTTGAAATATTGTTGAAGACTATCTATGTACATATATATATCTATCAATATCTTATTTTATCTTATGTCTCGGAAGTCTTCACCATGCTATTTCACTAACATTCTTTTAGCTAGCTTGAAACCAATAAGCATTTATCATTAAATTAACATAATTAATTAATATAATTTTAAAGTTTAATTAGTTAATATTATATTAAAGATGCATTACCTTTCTAAATGGTTTATATTTTGATGTGTCTCTTATACATTTCTTAGGATGTGATAAGAATAGCACACTTAAATCAGTCTTGAGTGAATGGCCTACTACAATGCGTCCTTTTAATATCTCAGAAACTTCTTTTTGTACTATTATAAAGTCTTCACCATTTAATAAATCCTCTTTTCTAACTCCACTTATACTAGTTCTATAGTCTACAACTTCTTCTCGCGGTTTAACAAACTTGTCGTAAATACAGTCACCGAATTTATTAACTAAAGATACTCTAGCTATCATATGATCGTCTCCATTGTAACCTATTCCAACCATCTCACAATCCATTGCTATAAACTTAGTGAGTTTATTTTTTTTATCTTTCCTAGTTTCCTCTTTAACATTATCTACTTCATCATTGTCCAATTCTGTTAATTTATTATTCAATTTTAAAGTTTTCATGTTGTTTGCAACATTGTTTTGTTGATTAGTTTTCTTCTTTCTGTCGCGACGAAATGTACCTTTAAACGATTCTTTTTTATCCGTATCTTCTTTCTTTTCGCTTTTTTTGTCCATGAAGGTTGTTAAATGCATAAGTTTCTGCCAATTTGCATCAATAACACCTCTTTTAACAATTGTTTGGTTAGGTTTCCCTATTGGGTTCCTTTTAAGTTTCTTATTATTTTCGACCATGTTTACATTGAAAACTTGATGAATAAGTTTACTAAAGATACAATAAGCAAACACGAAAACACGGAAAACAGTTTTCAGCACAAAATCGATAATAAATAGCAACCGTATGAGTAAGTCGTGAAAGGAAATTAACATTTATATATATTTTAGCAACTGAAAACTGTATTAATCCACATGGCTTCTCTACTCTTGTCGTCTATGGTTTATGACAATTGACAAATATTAACAGTTATAAAATGGGCCCTATCTATGTATTTTGTTAACATTTTTTTTCCTGTCTTGGCCTGCACGGTTTGTGCGTCAGCCATGCATGAATTTGGAAAAGGATCAGATAAATTTAGGATATAAGTACATAAATGGTTATAATTTTATATTGTTATGGAAAATAAAACTGGCTAAAATTCTATATATATCAATATTTATATTAGATAAAAGGACAGAAATTGAAGTAGGAAAAGAAATTTTAATGGATAAAAGCGCAACGGTCATGTCGAGGGCAGGCAAAGAATATATAATTAAAATCCCCAAGTCCCAACGTCATTGCCACACTTACATAATATGTTATATCGTTAGGCAAAAGGTTAAAGTTAAGTTTAAGCCTTGCCAAATGCACGGGAATGCATGCATGGCCCAGCCTCATTTGTTAACATTGAATATTTTTTTAAATTCAATTTATTAAAGTTTAATAAAACCTTGTATTTATTTTTGTAACATGTAACCCTTAATAATGAAACAAAAAGTATAGAACTTTCGTTTAAAAATGTAAAATGAAAGATTGCGCCAAATGTGAGATATTTAAATTATTATTTACGTTGCTTACGGCAATACACAATTATTGTGACTTTATAATATATATTTTTTTAATATACTTATATTCGTTGGTCATATAAGTTTAATATTATGATGTTTCTGAATTCGTTTATCGAGTTGAAACTTGAAAGTGACAGTTGACAAAACATCAATTGCCAATATAACAAAAACAATATTTAATGTTTTTATTTTGATTTACAATATACAATTTACACTAATCATTGATGTTTTGCCTCAGAAATGAAAATATTATTACTATTTAAAAGCCGCAATGTATATGATTATATATAAAATTACAATTTTATATTAGGTGATCTATTACACAAAAATGTAAATAAACAAAATTGTCTCTAAATGTCATAAGTCGGCCGACGGCGACGTGTTTTTGTGGTGGGGAATATTTACGTGAAAATGTATGAAGGTGATGTGGAACGCAATCAGTATACACTTTCTAATCGTGGTGATCGGTCTCGATAAGATATAGTTCTTTTGCCGCGCATCAAAAAATGTCGTTCGAAAATCTTAAGGATTATGTGAGTGCTCATGGTCAAGAACACCTTATCAAGTATTGGCCGGAACTTAATGATAATGAGCGGGAACAGTTGGCGGGAGAGATCCGGAAGTTAGATCTGGCGGAAATGAATGAAACTTTCCACAGAGCGAACGAAACACCAAAAGTTATATTGGAAAAATTAGATGACGAATTAAAACCCATTCCTCAAACACACTATGAAGCTGTTCCCAGCTTAACTGAGGAAAAAATTATGGAGTATGAAAATATAGGTTTACAAGAGATTTCTGATGGAAAAGTTGGTGTATTGCTTCTCGCGGGCGGGCAAGCTACAAGGCTTGGATTTGGACACCCTAAAGGCATGTTTGATGTTGGTTTACCATCACACAAAACCCTGTTTCAAATCCAAGCAGAAAGAATTCTTCGTGTGCAGCAAATGGCAGAAGAAAAAACAGGCAAATTTGGCAATATTACTTGGTATATTATGACTTCTGAGCATACAAAAGCTCCTACAGCGAAATACTTCAAAGATCATTCCTTCTTTGGCTTAAATGAAGGAAACATAGTATACTTTAAGCAGGGTACACTTCCCTGTTTTGATTTTGAAGGAAAAATTCTACTTGATGAAAAACATCATATTGCCTCTGCTCCAGATGGAAATGGAGGCCTTTACCGTGCTTTGAAAAGTCAAGGCATTCTAGAAGATATCAAAAAGCGTGGTATCCAGCACTTACATGGTCACTCTGTAGATAACATTCTAATTAAAGTGGCAGATCCAGTATTTATTGGTTATTGTAAGAGTAAAAATGCTGATTGTGCTGCTAAAGTTGTTCAGAAATCTTCACCAAGTGAAGCAGTTGGTGTGGTATGTAGAGTGAATGGACATTATAAAGTGGTGGAATACTCTGAGTTGACTGATGAAGCTGCAAACAGACGAAACCAGGATGGACGCCTAACATTCTCTGCTGGAAACATATGCAACCATTATTTCTCAGCTGATTTTCTTCTAAAAATTTCAGACTTTGAACGGAAACTAAAGCTCCATGTTGCAAAAAAGAAAATACCATATGTTTATGATGGAATAAAAATAAAACCAACTGAACCAAACGGTATTAAAATGGAAAAGTTCATATTTGATGTGTTTGAATTTGCTGAGAATTTCATTTGCTTAGAAGTGGCTAGAGATGTTGAATTTTCAGCTTTGAAAAATGCAGATTCAGCAAAGAAAGACTGCCCATCAACTGCTCGGGAAGACTTATTGACGCTTCACAGGAAATATATCAGGGAAGCAGGTGGTATTATAACTGATGATATTGATGTTGAAATTTCTCCCCTGCTTTCCTACGGAGGAGAAAATTTGAGGGAGTTTGTTGAAAATGAAGTGTTCACTATTTCACCATTCCATTTAAGCGGTATTCATGAAAGTAATGGTTATCAAAATGGCAATCATTAATCAGATCATAATCTGATAAATGCCACTATCAGTATACACACTTGAAAAATTAATTATATTAAAACTCCTTTGATTTTATACAGAACAGGTTCATAATTTCTCAAAATGTAAAAAGTTTGTTTAAAAACATTTTAATATTAATTCCAATTGAATCAGTCTATATGGCTGATTTACAAAATAATTGTAATTGAAACGCCTTTAAAAAATGTAAATATAAGTTCAGAAAAGCTTGCCTTAGCATTTAGTAAACAAAAATTTAGGCGGGAAAACTGCATACTGCCATTAAGATAATGTCAATGTCATTTACTAACAAGCAATAATGTTTCCTATAATTAATGACCTACGATTATTAATCTACAATTCGTAGAAATTACGATTGGTTAAAGACTAGCCGATCTTTAGTTTATTCTACGTATATTATACCGAAACATATTTCTCTACCGTTCTATTTATGTTCTCTACAATTTTTATAGTATATATAGTTAATACCTTTACCTGAATCACACGAGAAACTATATACTAGACAATTAATACGGAAACTATTTTTAGGAATTCGTTTTAGCGGATCGATCCAACGATGTTCACTTTTGTAAGTGTATCAAAAATTAGAAAATTTATTAAAAAGTTATGGTAAAAATACGGTTCCGTTTGCTATGAAGTCAAAAATAAATGTTTAACATAGGTTATATGATTTTTTCTGTGCTATTAAATTTCTTCAAAATTTCTAGTCAACGGTCATAATCACAATGAATTTATTATGTACATATGTAATATACGTTTTTAGTATTTATAGAAACGCTAGTAATTTGTATGTATATATTTGTTTAATATACCGGGAGTAAAATAAATATAATACTACCATCACGAATAATAGTTCGTCAATTGTTGATTGCCGAAAAATTTCAAAATATGTCAACATTTTTAAGTCATAATATAGCTCCACTAATAGTCCAGTCAGTCAAGACAATTAATTCATTATAATTCCAAAAGTTTTCAAATTTTGATGTAAGGTCGGGAGTGGTATTAAAACAAATTATAAAATTTTGCAACCTGCTCTGCGGTCCGGAACATTGTTAAAAATGCAATAAATGATAATTTGCTTAGTTCTTGAGACCAAAATTCCAAAAGTTCTGCAAAGTTGGAGTGGTGTTAAATATATTATTTTACATCACGTGTCAAATTTGCAACCAATTTAAGTGTACGGAACATTATTTAATTAATGTTGTTCTTTATTAAACTGAAGGAAAACGTTCCAAAAGTTCTGCAAATTTGACAGATATATCGAAAATAAAATAAATAACAAAAAATGTTCCGTACACTTAGGTTGGTTGCAAATTTTATACGTGATATGAAATATTATATCGAAAACTTCCCCAAGTTTGCAGAACTTTTGGAATTTTTTTCACGACCATACAGACATAAAATTAATTTAATTGCAATTTTAACAATGTTCCGGACTGCGGACAAGGTTGCAAAATGAGATTTATTGTCGTCCCAATGTACCACTCACTTGACCGAAGTTTGAAAACTTTTGGAATTATTATCAAATTTTCGATTTCGAATGTCTATAATGACTGGTGTATAATCAGACAATATAAACGGTATTAGTTTCGTAGAAAAAAAAATACTCGCAGATTCAATTTGTTATCTATTGCCAAAAAGAAAATTAGAAAAATTCCTTTTTTAAAATTGACAATCGAAAATTGAAATTGAAGAGCATTTGTTTTTTTGTTCTGCAGAGTTTTTATTTGGTAATATAACCTCTCGGTGATTAAGAAAATATAGCGAAATTAAATTGAACTATTTTAATCTTAGTTATACAAGCTTCCAGCAAAATGTATTATAATGAAAGAACATAAAATCTTTATGCTTTACGCAATTGCTATCCATTAATGGATGTTTATATTTTATATAATTGTTATAGTTGTTTATGTAAATAGATTACAAATTGTATAAGCCCTTTGCCTCGCAAGGCTTTTAATTTGAAAATTCCATGTACTTAATTTTTAGATTTTAAACGTTATTAAATTGTTAGATTTTTATGTACATATAATACTTATATGAAATATGCAATAAATAATTATACTGAAAATTCTTGTTTCTTAATCGACCAATTTCTTAAAGAGCCCTAATTAGAATAGTCCATTATATCTCAATTAATAATTATATCTAATTTTGAGCAACGGCTTCGAAACTAAAAGCCCAAAATGAATAATCGAAGAAAGAAATATTTCAAAAAAAACGACGGGTTGCCCTCCGGGAGTGCCGGCAGAAGTGCAAACTTGAATGTAACGGTGTGCATTTTTGATATTTTGGAATGGTTAGGGAATAATTTTGCACGAATTGCTTTAACTATCAGTATAAAAGTACTATCATTTATGTGGTAGAATACAATATTTATTGTGCTATCGTACACAAACATGACAATTTATATTACATTAAACACGCCGCGCCAGCTGTCTACTCTCCATCCATCTTACGAATTTTCGATCAGGTCACGTGTCCTGACGCGAGTTTAACATTTTTACCCATTCCAAAAAAAGTGTACAACGCCGCTAAAGAAGTTTTCACTTCAATAATTTTGTCATTAAATGTAATTTAAAAGAACGATTGATAATAATCTCATACTTGACGCTGGCTAATGCACAAACCGTGCCAGAGCCATTAAAAAAATAAATAAAAATTAATTTAAAGATGGGACTAGGACTCCCTTTGCCGTAAAAAGGTTGGTTTTCGTCTCTGACGGCTGTTTCATTATTAAAAAAAATATAAAGGTATGTAGTGGGACACGGAAAAGGACTGTTATTGTAATATCACTGTTATTTGCTAAGAAAAATAGTACATAACAGAGTGTTTTCTCTTAATAGACATTGTAAGTAATGTTGTTGGACACTTATGTAAAATATCGTTTTTAGTAAATTAGGTTAGACTTAAATTACTTATTATTCTTAAGTTAGGTTCGTCGTAATTTTAAATGATGTTTTTGTGCATGGACAATATATAATAAACATGCGTCTGTGCGACGTTTTATTAATTTTCAAAAACTTTTTTTTTTCATATTGAATATCCAGATTTTCGAACTTTAGGACAGCTTTGTCAACTTATTAACAAAGTAAATTTATATAGTAGTGCAGCGAACTTAAACCCCACCGACGGTGAGGTCAATGGAGAGAAATGTCACTATCCAGTCAGTTCTGAAATCAAGGGCGTAGAACTGACGAAGTGCCCAGACTAGAAACGCCGCTCTTTTTAACTTTATTCCGCTATATTTGTTTACGTGACTTGAATAACATGACTCCATTTAAAACAAAATTAATATTTTTATGAATTCATAATAGTTGTGACATTTATGAATACATTTATTTCCTTATTTTTACAGTATATTAAATAAAAATGTTATGCCATTTTTCCGGGGAACATTTTTTTTAATTCTACGTCTATGGTTTAATTACTGTTCCACAGATATACTGGATCAGTGTATCCGAACATTTTTTGTACCTTAACCATTTATAATTTTTAAGTATTAAAAAACTGAATTGTTCACTTAATAAAGAAGGTTTCAGGAAGCAATTACTACTTACTTAACGACACACAGTAAGTAAATTTTCAAAACATATAAATAAAAACTGAACTTAAAATTACAAATAATTTTAATAAATTTTCGTATAGCCCTGAGCAATCAAATTGCCCCCTGTTGGGAAACACTATACTACTTTTGTGTGTTTTACTTTTTCCCTCCAAAACTGAACGAAGTCGCTGTCACGTTACACAACTAGACGGGTAATATTTCGTAACCTGTTATAATCGAAAAGTGAATGCCAAGTTTTAACCTTGACAAGATAATTAATTTGTTAATATCTTCGAAGCTCAGTGGATTTATAAGGAACGGGTTCGTAGCCTCGCATAATATTAAACGTTTTAAATATATAATTAAATAAATTCTCGTTCATTCCCGTTCATTCACTCAACTCACACTCAATCATCGTTCATTTCACTTTTTATACTAGCAACAAACATTACAATTTAATTTAATTTAAATTTGTTCTCGGCCTTTGGGAGGGTTGTGCGGTACCGGGCGAGTACCTAAAACCGTACATGGATGACTCGGTCAAATTTCTAAAGACAAGCACGAATTATAAAAAATCCTATACTTGACGCTGGCTAATGCACAAATCGTGCCAGAGCCATTAAAAAAAAAACATTACAACATAAACAAACATTTCGTCATAGTCGTAGAAATTAGAATAGTGACAGATGACAAATAGTAAACTTTACTGGGCAGCCATTTCAAAATAATATAATCATGTTGTTTTTTTGTTATAACTTTTTTAATTCATATTCTGTAACTATGAAAGTTGGCATACAAGCAAACAAAAGGGTTTTTTTGGAAACAAAATAAAAATAATAACATTAAATTAAACAGTTTTCTAGAAAAATCACGTTTCAATCAAATCCGTCACTTTACCGACTGATTAATTTGAAATTGAAAACACATGGTTTTTTTTAATGTAGCCAATATAATAAAAAATAGATTTTGTATTTTTTCAAATCCGACATTGTTCTACGATCATGACGATTTATTCAGCCACATCACACGACATTCCATTTTAAAGAAGTTTATTCTCATTAAAAACATAAGTGTCTTACTTATGAGAAAACAAAATGTAACTTTGGTAAGCGATAAGTGATGAGGCTATGGCCGCAAACTCACCGTGAAACCATTGCGACGTCACTGGCTATGAATCCAAACAATTTATATTCAAATGTATGGCATTTAATTCACTTGGCGACGGTTTGGCAACGTTGCTCATTTGGAACCTTCTTCTTTTCTTTTTGAAGTGAAACTTCTTTAAGCGCATGAGGGTAATATTTTTACGGGACGTCACGAAGATGTGCAGCGTTTTTTTCGAAGAAAAGGGAGAGTGCGACTGATATCGATTTTGAGAGAGTGAGAAGGGTGAATATCTATAGAAATTCTATTTTTAAAATTAGAATTTATGAAACATTAGTATTTTATATTTTATGTAAAATAATTTAATGAAATCTCAAATGACGAGTTGTAATTTAAATTGCCACATGTTTTTATTATCGAAGAAATAAATTAAAAAAATAATTGTATTAATTATGGACACATAATATTTTAATGACAATTAAATTCCCTCCCTCTAAGTCTCGGAAATCCAAAGTTTTAGATTTGTATAAACAAGACTTAAAAATTAGTTTGCCAAAGAAGTTTCACTTCTGACATGTGTACTTTGTACGCACTTTTTTCCCTTTCTGGAACCTTCGCCAAGTAAGTTAACTGCCATACATTTCAAAACAAATTGTTTCGATACGTAGCCAGCGACAACCGATTTTCAGTGCTCAATTTAGAAAACAGCTTGCCTAGAAGCATTTCAAGTTTTCCATGTGATACGTTTTTGACTTACTGGAGTCACAGTGTTTTAATTAAAATATTCAAATTACAATAGAGTGTAGTATTTGACTGGTATGTGGTAGAACGAGTTGCCTCATGGGCGCCCCACCGTGTCGGTTGTGATATACAACTGGCGGAAGAGATAACATTAATTATATATTGGCGTAATTTTAATATCAAATATGGCTTGCATATGTTAACGTAAAATTGTAAACACCGTTAGATTGTAATCTATCTCGCGAGATTATAAACTGTCGAAAGATTGCGAACCTCAGCGTACTGCTACACTAACTTAGTTATCATTCAAACTTCTTTGGTCAATTACAGATTAATTTTACTTCCCAACAATTTCATATAACTACCGAATAATAATACGTTAATTTGTAAGCAGTTCGTTGAGGTTCACAATCTTTCGACAGTTTACAATCTCGCGAGATAGGTAGATTACAATCTGACGGTTTTTACAATTTTACGGTGACATATATACATACCTATTGAGCAGTGTTGGCCTAGTGGCTTCAGCGTGCGACTCTCATCCCTGAGGTCGTAGGTTCGATTCCCGGCTGTGCACCAATTCCTTCCTTTCTATGTCCACATTTAATATTCGCTCGAACGGTGAAGGAAAACATCGTCAGGAAAGCGACATGTCTTAGACCTAAAAAGTCGACGGCGTGTGTCAGGCACTAGCACAGGCAAATTATCATGAAACAGATTCAGAAATCTGAGGCCAAGACCTAAAGAGATTGTAGCGCCACTGTTTTTTTTTTATAAATTAGAGAAGCAATAGGCAAAAGAAGACAAAAAATAAAAGTATGCCCTTAAACAGAAGTGTCAATGGGTGAATGACAGCCGAGTTTATTATGGCCTAACAATAAAGCGACAAAAGAACGTACACAGCTCCGTAGTTTTAACTAATTTCAGACACTAGAAAAGTACTTTTTATTAATTAATTTTCGTTATTGACGGTGTAATGCTATGTAGAGTGTATCAGTGTATGGAAGACAAGCTAAACTAACCAAAGCCGAGTGTTTTCGACGCTTTAAGGGGTTCGCTGTTATTCCAGATACGTTATATGGAGTATATTAAATCATAAATTAAAATTGGCACATGCAGTCCATTGCAATGACCCATAAGGGCAATCCAGGCTTCCAGCTATAACCGTCAGCATGCTGTTAGGGCTTCCCCGCACGCGCTATATCTGAGTAGGTACAGCTTGCTTGCGCTTCGTGTTTTTTTTTTTATAGAATAGGGGGCAAACGGGCAGGAGGCTCACCTGATGTTAAGTGATACCGCCGCCCATGGACACTTTCAATGCCAGAGGGCTCGCGAGTGCGTTGCCGGCCTTTCAAGAAGTGGTACGCTCTTTTCTTGAAGGACCCTAAGTCGAATTGGTTCGGAAATATTTTTTTTTTGGTGTGAAAACAAGGACTTGGCACAGCTCATAATAGACCCATCAATGTTGTGATGGTTTAAAATGGGTTTCAAAGCTAGCATATTTCTAATTTAACTAGGTAAGTAGGCGGAATTCGCGCCTGACCTACGTAATTATGCAACGAAATATCTATTATTTTGACATTTTGCCTTTCACTTTCAAATTGCGGTAAGTTCAATGATTTATTCAAATTGAGTTCAGGCTTTGAGGCTTATTATTTTATATTTTAAATAAAGAAATCTTTTAAGAAAAATTATATTGTATGTTCGTATGAATTATATGTTCGAGCGAATGTTAAACGCACATAGAAAGAAAGTCCATTGGTGCACAGCCGGGGATCGAACCTACGACCTCAGGGATGAGAGTCGCATGCTGAAGCCAATAGGCCAACACTGCTCAACAACATTAGGTTTTATTTAAATTTAAATAAATATACTTTAGTGTCAAAAAAACAAATTTAAAAAGTTGTGTATCTTTATTGCTGGCATTTCCTCTCTGAATTGAGATTGAGCGAGGAAAGCACTAGCTCAGGGGCCACCGGTACCACCAGACGCAAATTACATCATTAACTAGCGCCTGCGCACTTGAACCCCACGGAGTCTCTACTCCAAAGGGAACAAAATTAAAGTTGGAGGACAGACTCATTATTTCCCGGCCGCGCCAGCTTTTGTGTTTGTCCGAAAGAGGTGAGACGGGGCTAATTGTAAATACTATATATTTTTATGGTAATTAATATATATATATATAAGAAAAATGGTCTTCGTTTGAGGCTCCTTCACGCCTAAACCACTGATCGTATCGACATGAAACTACTGCCTGGCTGTAGTAATGATGGTTTGTGGCTATTTATTTTTTAAATTCCAACGTTCCTTCATTTTTTTATTGCTGTTTTACTTTTATGAAAATTTATCCATACGGACTTCACCCCGGAAACATTCGGGGAGGCTTCCTAGAACCTCAAAACGTCAACATCTGTTAAAAACTCGATTTTCGAAAATTTTCAATTTTCTTAGCGGGAAGAAAGAAGAATAAAAAAAATATGAAAAAATAATAATAATTGATTTCATATTTTAATTCGCCCAGCAAAGCGGGCGGGAAACGGCTATTATCATAAACTACATAACGCACGCTTATTGTTATGTATTTTATTCTACTAATAAGAAAGCATTTCTCAAAGTTATTTATTAGTTTCTAATACAATTTTATATAAGATGTTATTCCTTTGTCCTTTAAGGCATGTAAAGAATTCAGTTGACTCACACTTTCATTAAAGTCAATGTACTGAGAATATTATGTACTTGACATTATGTATTCAAAGCAGTTAGTTATAACGGAACGTCGTACGATACAAAGAGCAAGAAATTCGTGTAATAATAATAGTGGTCTTTTGTAGTTTATTTTTAGTTCATTTAAAAATTACTATAATAATAATAAGAACCTAGTGGCTTCAGCATGCGACTCTCATCTCTGAGGTCGTACGTTCGATCCCCGGCCGTACACCATTTAACATACGCTCGAGCGGTGAAGGAACATCGTGAGGAAACCGGCTTGCCTTAGATCGAAAACGTCGACGGCGTGTTTAAAAAATTATAATGAAACGGATACAGAAATCTGAGGCCCAAGCCTAAAAAGCTGTAGCGCCACTGATTTTTTTTAATAATAATAATTAATCCTTATGTATTCCTTGGAAACTTCAGCTAGGTATGTCTAAAAAAGATACACACATTTTATACAGAAGATATTTTTTATCCAAGGACCTCTTCCAATTGGCTCCATCTCTCTCTATATTTTTCTCCCACTCTTTCTCTTAAACTCGTCAGTACACCGTGTAGGAGGGCGATCTCTCCTCTTCCCCGGAGAGAAAAAATTAAAAAAGATACACACAATTTTGTACAGAAATAATAATATTTTTAATCCAAGGACCTCTTCCAATTGGCTCCACCTCTCTCTATATTTTTCTCCCACTCTTTCTCTTAAACTCGTCAGTACACCGTGTAGGAGGGCGATCTCTCCTCTTCCCCGGAGAGAAAAGATTAAAAAAGATACACACAATTTTGTACAGAAATAATTATATTTTTAATCCAAGGACCTCTTCCAATTGGCTCCACCTCTCTTTATATTTTTCTCCCACTCTTTCCCTTAAACTCGTCAGTACATCGTGCAGGAGAACCTCTCCTCTTCCCCGGAGGCTCTTTCCACCTTGTTACCCTGTTTGTCCATCAATCATCATGCAATTGTTCATGTGGTCCGCCCACTTAAGTTTTTTGCTATGGGATTGTGCATCAATATTTTTTGTTTTCTTTCCCATTTCTGAACTTCTTATTTTCCTATACGTTTACGTACGTACACTACGTTCCATTCCTCGTTGGCAAGTTGTTATTTACTATACTTTTACTATAATTTTCTTATTAACTAAAAAAGATTATATAAAAATATTTCTTATAATCTTAATATTAGAAAATTACGTGTCACGTTGTTTGTCCGCTTTGGACTCCTAAACTACCAAACCGATATCAATCAAATTTGCACACCGTGTGTAGTTTGATCCAACTTAAAAGATAGGATAGCATACATCTCAATATATACCCGCAATATTATTTTATTGCAAAATATTTGTTTATTATTTTATAGTCACAATTCTAACAGATGGCGCTGTGTTAAAAGTACCAACGTTTCAAATAAGCTACAATTTAATGGAATTACCACCAAAAAGCATGATTGTACCCATGACTGGTGTTCTCCTACCGTTTCCCTTGAATAGGTTACTACCATGTAATATAACTAAAACCTTAGCCACAGCAACGCTTGGCCGAATCTACTAGTATTATATATGTACGAATTAAATAAAATCTCTCTGAATATAAAGAACGACGTTTTAATAAAAAACATATCGAATTAAAAATTAAAAAAAACTCGCTGACGATGAATCTAGTAGGTAACTACTATTAAATAATCTAACATAGATTATATTGTGTGTGTGAATATATCATGAAATATAATAATATTAGAATCTCTTTTGGTAGATAATTTGCCGCGCTAAAGTTTTTAAAATTGAGTTATAAAGGTGATGTTTTAGTGAACGTTTTCGTAAAACAACAATCGAAACTATGTATACAATTTATATCTCGTAAATGTCATCGACGCGTCTCATTTATAATGTCAAGGATTTTAAGCAATCGCAAAGTTCAGATCGTGAATAATAAATATATGGAAGCATGTGCGCGTGTATCAACCATTTTTGATGTTAAATAATTCGTTTATATGGATGTGTTCAAAGGCAAATACGCCAGATGTCACAGATAATCTAAAAAAAATTAAATTGCAAAATTGGCAAATCTTTAATACTAATTATTGTTTCGGAAAAGCAAACAGTTTCTATAGGATAACATAGCAGACTGTTCCATGGTATGTAGCTACTGAAAAGGTAGGCTTAGTAAAAATCATATTAAGGCGAAACGAACTTTGCGTGGGCCATAGTAATCATAATAAAAACCTTTTTATTTCAGAAACTGGCTAAGTTATTATTCTATCTTTATATATATAATTCTTCTGTGAGTGTGTATGTCACTGAACTTCTCTCAAACGACTGGACCGATTTTGATGAAATTTTTTGTGTGTGTTCAAGGGGATCTGGGAATGGTTTAGATTCACAAATCAGCCCGCCAGATGGCGCCGCAGTCGGTACTTTCATACTTTGCTTTACTAATTGCTTGAAATATTATGCAGGACAACGTCTGTCGGGTCCACTAGTAATATATATATAACGCTGTTCATTTCTCGGTGTCTGTATGCCTTTTTGGTAATAATAATAGGATAGATAAATTCTTATTTTTTTATCAATTAATAACATATAATAACGTACCAATCTTAAAAGGCCGGCAACGCACTTGCGAGCCCTCTGGCATTGAGAGTGTCTATGGGCGGCGGTATCACTTAACATCAGGTGAGCCTCCTGCCCGTTTGCCCCCTGGTCTATAAAAATAATAGAAAAAACATGCGTTAATAATATTTTTATACAGTTTGGGCGCCCATGGACACTCTCAATACTAGAGGGCTCGCGAGTGCGTTGCCGGCCTTTCAAGAATTCGGAAGACGGACGTCGAGGTGATACGGGTGGAATTTTGTATTCTACCTGGACGTCCAATGATGAAAGTTGCAGGTCCGAATAACTCCTCTAAAAACTCTCCTTGGTAAATGCGGTAGAAGCAGAGAGATCCCACATCTCTACGCAACGCGCTCTTCGTTGAATACGGTCAAGTGGAAGGAGCCGGTATTGAAGAGCAGGAGTGGTGATAACAGTACTCCAAGTGTAGCCGAATTTGCGCTTTATACAGTTGAATATAAAGTGTGCCTTCTTGGCGTCATTACAATGTTTAAACTTTTAAAACAATATTTTTTAACATTCATAAGTATGAATAAATATATTTTGACATTGACGTAAATGCGTTATTAATTAAGCAATCTGTCATGCCTTTGTTTTGGTTGTCATTATCTCTGCTTGTAATTTATAGTTCAGTTTTACTTTTTTTTAAACCACAAATTTTATAGCCCGTTGTATTATTGAATAGTTCCATCCGATTATTTAAACATAGTTTGTCGATTGTTATTTATCTATTACACAATTACGACACATTCAATTTGTTAATTTTAGTAGATAACAATAATCTTATCGCGTCTTGTCTGTAAGTCAAGGTCAAATTGTTTTTGGCATAAAAAAGATAGCTCAATAGTAAAATTTACGATTGGCTTTTTACTTTTCCGGCAAAAGTGCCGCGGTTTTTTTATAAAAGGGGACAAGGGGGCGGGGGGCCGGTTAAGTAATATCCGCCCATGGACACTGACATAAGGCTCGCAAGTCAAGTCCGTTGCCGACTAAAACGATGTGCCAAGAGTGGACTCTTTGATATTTAACAATTATTAATTTCTCGCTTCCTCTCAAAGTGACGAAGACTCCATCAAGCCCTTATTGTTATATATATATATATATATATAGCTTTGAGATAATCGCACCACCTCGAACCTTTGATCCTACCCGTAGGGCTCCCTATGTTACCATAGGTCTCTTGGTGCGGACATCCCGTAAGTACTTACTGATATATATAAATAATTAAATCTGAGGCCCAGACCTAAAAAGGTTGTATTTGTACTGATTTTTGTTTTAATAATAATTATTATAAATTAAGACTTATGTATTCCATGAAACATTTATCCATCTTTACACAAGATACACACACAATTTTATACAGATTTTTTTCTCCACTGATTTTTTTTAAAGGTACATTTAATTTGTTAAACATGACCGGTATTTACCCCACTTGTATCTTATCACGTTTTTATTCTTTGATAATTGCGATATAAATGATAAAATAATCACTAAACAATCAAAGTGAAAGATATCGATATTTATAAATTATCTAAGTAATTAAATCAAGTGCATTAAACTAGATTTAGATGAGGACTTTGATAAAAACCGATTTAATTGATTTAGATTCATTGAAAATACGGTGTACTTACTGACAAGGGGGTGACCGAAGAAGGAATTATTATTAATTTATTATTGTACGCAATTATTACGTAATTCTATTGTGTATATAGAAAGATAATACTTTATTATATAAATTAAAAAAGGATATTTAGTTAAAAAACACTAGCCCCTACTAGGATTCCCTGCAGTGACGTAACAATAGGCTGCCAAGAGGCCCCTTGCCCAAGAGATATTATGTTCTATGGATGAATGTGGAGTCTCCAATACGCTTTGGGCTAGCGTGGGGACTACAGACCATTCCCTCTCGCCTAAGAGAGGTCTATGGCCATTAGTGGGACATATACAACGTGTAATTGAGTACGCTGAAAATCTGCTTTTTTTAAATTAAACTGAGTACAATGTGACGATTTTTACTGATAGGGCCCCATCAAAAGAATTCGCCACGGGCCCCAGATGATACAGTTGCACCACTGATTCCCTGTCTCTTCCTTTTGACATATTAATAATTTTATTTGACTTAATTAATTCTACATAACACTTACATTTTATAATTAAACTATTGTTGTTAGCCTATACAGATTTAGACATCTAAAATAGAAAGCGAAAAAAATATTATTAAAATGAAAAATACGTGTCGCTACAACCGTTTAAGTTTTTAATCATTTAATAATTGATAATTTTTACAATTTTTTTTCTGTTATTTTTATTATTACATTATTATTCTTTTTTTGCGTCTGAGGGGCAAACTGATTGTTGTGGTCTCTGATAGAATGACCAGTACGGTGGAACACGTCTGCTCCACAGCATAATGCCGAGCCAGGACCAGTTACAACCACAACACACATGCATTACATTGTTAAAATGTAGCTTATTCCTTAAAAACATTTTTTGAAGTGAAACTTCTTTATCGGGGTTGGAAAAAAATTTAGTGTAACATTTTTTCGTTACGCGTCACATTTTTCGGTTACGCGCCATGTTGCTTTTTGAAGTCAAACTTCTTTATCGGCGTTAGAATCGACATATGGGAGAAATTTTGTAGCAAAATAACAATGATAGTAATAATTCTATTACAATTAAAGAAATTCTGTAATAATCTTAGTAGTTATAAGGTAAAATGAAATAATTGTATTTGTATTCATGTCTATGATAATAAAAGCCTTTTGTTAAACTTTATTTAACCAATTTCGTTAAGTTGCATATATTAGATCATTTTTCGAAAAATAAGGTCATAAAGAAGTTTCACTTCTTACGTGTGTACACTGTACACCTAGTACACGCACACATTTTTTTTTTGTTATTTTTCTATTAAGGTTATTATTTTTTGTGTGTTTCGTTGGTAACAAATGTAATATTTATGTTTTTTTGTTTTATCTAAGACGCATAGTAGATCAGCCTATTGTGCCTGACACCTACTAAGGTTCTTCACGATGTTTTGCTTCTCCGTACGACCGAGTGCTAAATGCGCACATAGACAGAATGTCCAAGTTCGAACCTGCGGCCAGGGATGAGAGTCGCAAGCTGAAGCCAAAAGGCCAACACTGCCATAAAAGAATAAATAAAACATATACTTACCTTCATATATTGAGTATTGGTATGGTATTATTTGCGTGAGACACTGTAGTTGATATAAATTTAATAACGTATGATATGATATGTACGATACAAACAATATAAGAATTGATCAATTCATTTGACTAATAATGTAAAATGTGAAATTCCTTTAAAGACAAATTTGCGTGCGATTGTGTGTGGCAGAATATGCGAACTTACGATTGTACCACCTTACACATTTTTGTACCCCATATTCTTGCAATAAATTATTATTATTATTAATGACAACCCAAGGCAGGCATGTTTTGTAACGAATCTATGATTTATCTATAATTTTTTTGTAGTTCTCAATTATCTATGGCCTTGTTCTTACATTCGGGAGTATGTTTATTTCAGATGTATTGTGAGTAAACCCACGGAAGCAAGTTTGTAACAAAAGCGATACGAAATAGAACGGCGATTCCGCGTTCGTTAAGGTCACTTACTTTCAAACTGCAAGGCTATCAGAATACCTTTCCTTTACATAAATTATTGATTTTATCCTAGCTTACACTACCTTATTTCAAAAAAAATTGTGCGTGTGCTTATGTACGCGCGTAAGAAGTTATACTTCTTTGGCTTTCTTTATTTTTATTAAATATTAAATAATTAATAATCAATATTTAATATTTAGTATATTATTCAATTATCAATTAATATTAATAATAATTATTATTATATTATAATTCAATTTAATAACTAGGTATGTTTCATAACCTTTTAAGTAAGTGTAAATAGGTCTTTGTGAAAAAGCATTGCTAAATTTCTTTGAAAAAATAATTAAAACTGCTTTATTTCTTTAAACTACCTAGTACAAGTAGATTGTCTTATTCCCATCTCGCTCGCGCACGCACGGCGCCCATACTGAATTTTGTGTCACTGTGCGCGCGCATCGTAAAATTTCACTCTCATAAATTTTTCATAACGCGCCTAAATAAGTATAACTTCAAAAATCAGCACATAAGGACGACCATGCTTAGTATAATAATAAACAGACTTCAATTAACTTTTTAATTAAGTTCTTATTTTTCAAAACAACACCTGGGAGCGATTTTTTTAAATGGCGTACGATTTTTAGGACATGTTGGAATTCAGGACAAAAAAAAATGTCAACTGTCAAAATCCGTAAAAAAAATACGGATTAGTGTTAGTTCGAACTCAAATAGCCCAAGAAGTACCATAATATTTTATTACCAATAACAATATTGAAAAAGACCGCCACAATATCTTTTATTTTACAATATTATCTTTTTTGTATATCCGATAATCGACTTAGGTCCGATAATCGATCCAAGCTACGAAATAAAAATCCAAGTGTGTACAGAAATGGTACTGAGTAACGTGGGTAACAATGGATGTTAATACTACGTAAAGGAACAATAAATATTCTGTACGAGATAAATATTTATGCAAAAATGCCGTCCAGCCTTATGTAAAGACATTCCAACGAAACGACTTGATATAATGTTGCTTATTAATGTAGAAACTATTTTTAATAGTAGATTTTATATCCAAGTAAATTAGTTTAGTAAACTTTTATCTGATTTATAAATAAGGATCAATATAGACTTACAAAAATATTTGCGTATTTTTTAAAAGTAACGGTTTTAGAATTTTTTAATGTAAGTGCTGCCATCTTTTGACAGTACAGTTGAACGTTGTGCAGTGTTCAATAAAACGAAATAGTTTCTAAACCCTTTTTAAATATGTACTCCTATTATAAAAGTATGTACAGCGAGTCTAAAAATAGAGCAACTGTTCAATAGTCGATCACTTCATAACATGCGCTTATCATACCTAATATAATTCGACAAAATAGAAAGACTCTACACATGGAGGAAGATCATTCATAAATTCATTCCTCACAATTTATCTGCTTAGCCATCTTTCCTCTAACCTCTCGTTTTATCGTGTAAAAAGGTATAGTCTATCTCCCTTACGCAAGGCACAGTTTTCTCACTATCGTTCAAAAAGTGCATTTGATTAATGGCTACTTGAAATTTTGACATTTCGCCGTGCACTGATTTCGAATACGAAAATTTACGTTTTTCGCGTAATTTTCTCGTAATTTTTGAATGAAAACCGAACGCTATTTTTCGTTTCGATAAATTATATCGAAGTTGGTTTGGAGACGTGGATTTTAATTGTATCTCTGAAGAAAAACCACCATAACTATTCAAGCGAAAGATTAATTTGTTGCTTCGTTTATTTTTCTAATTAAATAACTATGAGTGCCCTGAGGGATTGTGCTTTTGGTTTTTTTCAATTTGTTTGTGGTTAGTGACCTTGTGTTAAGAATCTCAATGTAAATTATTAAGAAATTATTTAATATTTCACTATGAAAGAACATTATTAAGTTTTTCTCAGGAATTTATAAGTGAGTGTGTTAAAATGGTTACGATGAACTCAAATGAGAAGACGGCTCAGAAGGCCTGTCAGCAGGGACCTTCCAAGTAGGTTCTATAATTCTTTATTAAAAAAACCAGCTACATATGCACCAATTAGCTGACTATTGTTAATTTCTCGTAATCTTTAAACTTACTCTTATTTCTTGTTCTCTGTTTATCTCAGTCTTTATAATTCAAGATTTTTTTATGATGATGATAACATCATACTACATTTCATAACAAAATACTTATTTTAATATTAGGTGTAAGAATTTTGGCAAAAGCTTTTAAAAATATATAATATCCCAGTATGTTTGTAATTTTTAGTTTTATGACAAGGTTGGTTCTTTAGCCCAAAAGCATCTTAAGTTTATGATTTCATTACATAGGTAATGCTACTTATAGCTTTGATTTATAAAATATGTGTAAAATCTAGTATTTTTTTTAGATGTTGTATAGTGGTTTCTTAGTTGCAAACTATTAATATTTTATACAGTTCTTATTCATAAAATGGTATAACATTTTTAGCTGTCTTTAAAATTTTGTGAGACACTATCTGCCAGTTTATTTGTACATGTAATTGTATGTAATAGTGTTGATAAGAAAAATACGTATATCAAATTATTAACATCCTTCTTAAGGTTTCTTTTGCTATTAAGAAATATTGCATCTTTGTTTTCAATATTTCTATTATCTACATTAATAAGACAGTTTTCATTTTATTATTAGATTTTGTAATTTTAGCTAGTACAGTTACATTCTAAGGTTTCATCAGGTTATGAGTAATATTTATAAGATATAAATATTTGCATCACTGTAAAAATATCCATGATTTACAGAGAGGTGGCAAAATCAGGCAAGGATGATAAGGAAAATGAGAAAAAAGAAAAGAAAGACAGAGAGAGCATGATAGCTAACATGCCACCCAGTGTTCAGGCACTGATGGCTACAGTACCTTCACCAGAAGAATCGCCTAACTATCTGGCATATAAGAAGGTAATGTTCGCTGTGCATGCCCTGGGTTGGACTTTAATTTTATTTTTACATTGTAGATTGTTTTTTACTTGGATACAATAGAGGAAAGATAGCCAATTATTTAATTATTATAAGCTTATACTTTAAAGCTAACAGTCTACATTATATAAATGTGCTCCAGAAATGTGTACATACTAATTAAAAAAGAACTGAACTGATTTTGATGAAATTTGGACCGTTCCTTATGTTGGCTTATCCTGATTTAAATTTAGAATCATCTACCATCGTCTCAATGTGTCCAATTTTTCGAGAAATTTGTTGACATTCAAAATTAAAATATATTCTTTATTATTTAGCTAGCTTAAATTTTTTATTGATTTGATTTTAATTAAAACTTAATAATTTTAATATACAAATACATATAAATTTAATTTATAGATGGAAGCTATCATAGAGAAAATGCAAGATGAAAGCACAGGGGTGCCTGTTCGTACCGTCAAGAGCTTCATGAGTAAAATACCATCGGTAAGTAATATAGAATAATATAAAGTTAGTTGCTTCAAATTCAGATTTATTGTATTAAATAAAACCAGTCTCAATTTATATTAAGAAGTGTTAAACTGAATTTTTGTATTAATATGTTATTTAAGTGAAAAAATAAAACACAAGAACAGAGTGTCTTTTCCTAGACGCTGGAAGTAGTGTTATTGGAGACTTATATTAAATATCCTTATTAGTAAATCAGTTTATACTTAAATTACCTATTAGTCTTAAGTTATGCTAGATTGTAATATTCCATGATGTCTTGGTAAAGAGACAATGTTTTAAATAAATATTATTACAATATGTTTGACGGTTTCTCAAATGTTTTCATTACAAATAGATTATTGGTACAGATACCGACAATCATCTTCGCATGCTCGGCGCCCATACTGATAATTTTGTGTCACGGTGCGCGCGCATCGTGAAATTTCACTCTCATACATTTTTCAAAACGCGCCTAAAGAAGTATAACTTCAATAAAAATTATATAATATGTGGTGAACTTTAATAAATAAATTCTGTATACACAGATATAAATAGTGAGAGAAAGAATCTCTATGGTTTACAGGTCTATTTAAAATTTTCAGGTTTTCACTGGCTCCGAACTGGTGGCATGGTTGACCCGTCACCTCAATCTGGAAGACGCTTGGGAGGCTCTGCACCTGTCCCATCTGTTGGCAGCTCATGGCTACTTATTCCCTATAGACGACCATTGTCTGACGGTGAAAAATGATAATACCTATTATAGGTAAGTTTATTTATATAACTGCTGCCCCCACGAACTTCGTTTCTCCTTAATGTGATTTTACTTAGCCTACCTTCTTAGTACATACCAACATGGAACATTTTGTTATGCTATCCCAGAGACTGTTCGGTTTTCTGGAATGAAAACTTTTGAAGTTTTTCTGTGAATTTTTCTCTATATAAACCTCAGAGTTCGATTTTAATTAACAAATAAATAATAGGGGTTGATCGTAGAGGGGTGAAAATTAGGGTATGTATATATTTTTGTATGCTGTATCATAAAAACAAAAAAAAGTTGACTATAAAATATAATGTTTGGGGTGGACATCCCTTATCACTTAGGGGTTTGAAATATAGATAGTAGCCGATTCTCAGACATACTGAATATGCATAGGAATCGGTTGAGCCGTTTCGGAGGAGTATGGGAACGAACATTGTTACACGAGAATTTTATATATATATAGAGATAATAAAAATTTAGTTGCAAGAATATGGTACACAATTGTTATCGTGGTACAATTTGAAGTTCGCATATTCTGACACATAATGGCGTGCAAATTCTTTTATTACTTTATATCACTACATCATCACATTATTAAATTAAAGATGAATTATGAAATAACTTTTTTATTAGGTTCCAAACGCCGTACTTTTGGCCCTCAAATCAGTGGGAGCCCGAAAATACGGATTACGGTATGTATACAATTTTTAAACTTTTTTTTAAACACTGTAGTCTGATAACCTCATATGGCAGAAACCATTTGTTTTTGAAGTAAAAACTTCTTTAGCGGCGTTGTACACTTTTTTGGAATGGGTAAATGTTAAAATCGCGTTAGGTCACGTGTCCTGATCGAAAATTCGTAAGATGGATGTTTTTATAGGATTATGAACTTTTGTGCTATATAGTTACGGTTTTAATTCATTTGTTTCTTTCCTCAGATACATTGATGCATGTCGATGGAGAGTAGACAACTGGGGCGGCTTATTTAATGTAATTTAAGTTGTCATGTTTGTGTACGATAGCGCAATAAATAAATATTGTATTCTACCACATAAAGTACTTTTATACTTTTAATTAAAGCAATTCGTGCAAAATCAAAATGCACAACGTTAATATTCAAGTTTTCGCTTCTGACGGCACTCCTGTCGTTTTTTTTATTCTTAGGCTTTTATGTCATTTAACTGGTTTAATCATGATGTAAGGACTTACTTATGTCATAAATAAATAAGTCCTTTTTACCATCCAAAACAATGGACAAAAATAATAATATTTTAACGAATATTGACGAAATGATAATTTTTTTCGTTTACTGTAATGTTTGGTTCTCTGGACATACGAGGTTATCATTCTACAGCGACGAAATTGGCATTCACCAGAAGGTTGGCCAGTGGGTTGGCCTTTTTGGAGTCTGTATTCTTGATGGACCCTAATTGTTCTCGTTTTCAGCGGTATACCTCTGCAAGAGAACAATGCAGAACAAGGCGCGTTTAGAACTGGCTGATTATGAGGCAGAGTCTTTGGCGCGGTTACAGAAGATGTTCAGCAGGAAATGGGAGTTTATATTCATGCAGGCAGAGGCTCAGAGTAAAGTAAGTAAAAGTCTATGTTCTAGCTCCTTCCAGATGCCCAGAAGCTAATAATCCTAAACAAAGATAAGATAATTCTTTAATTTTCGTCTGTATTTCATTTCATAATTAAAATTAGAATTAGAATAGCTTTAAAATAATTTTTGAAGTGAAACTTCTTTATCGGGGTTGGAAAAAAATTTAGTGTAACATTTTTTCGTTACGCGTCACATTTTTCGGTTACGCGCCATGTTGCTTTTTGATATCAAACTTCTTTATCGGCATTGGAATGAAAGTTCTTTATCGACGTATGGGAGAAATTTTGTAGCAAATCGTCACGTTTTTCGGTTACGCGCCATCTTTTTCTTGTCCCTACCACGGTTGATCCGAAGAGATTCAAAGCCATTAATAACAAAAATATATAATAACGATAACAATGAAAGTAATAATTCTATTACAATTAATGAAATTCTGTAATAATCTTAGTAGTAATAAGGTAAAATGAAATTATTGTATTTGTATTCCTGTCTATGATAATAAAAGCCTTTTGTTAAACTTTATTTAACCAATTTCGTTAAGTTGCATATTATAGTAGATCATTTTTCGAAAAATAAGGTCATAAAGAAGTTTCACTTCTTACGTGTGGTGTACACACGTAAGAAGTAGTACACGCACACATTTTTTTAATCATTAAAGTACAATGTGTTCCGACCAAGGAGGTTTCAATTCTATTTAAGTACACATAATCTGTGGTGAGCGCGCTGGTTCCGAGCCGATAGACCAATATCAGGCTTTTGTTTCTTTTATATTGCATTTTATTTAATGTAGCTACCTATAGCCATGAGATTAAATGAAGTAGTGTATACAACTGCATATAATTAGGTATTAAAACACTCGTTTGATCTTATTTTGAAAACTACACTCATGTTTTAATACCCTCTATTATATGACAGTTGCATAAACTACTATTTGCGATCGAAATTAGGTAAAGGCTTTTATAAGTAAATGTCATGATGCTAAGTGCCAGTTCTTCTTGCCCGCTCTACGCCCTTGACTTGCGAGCTGGTAGAAAATGTAAATTTAGAATCTATTTAACATCTTTTCTGTTGACATTCATAAGTGTACTTGTGTACCGATATGAACAACGTTATTTTGAGTTTAATCAATTAATTCGAATGGAATTCAAGCATATTGGAAATTATTATTTAATCGGGTATCAAATTATACATAACCATTTATAATTAATAATTTTTAGGTTGATAAGAAAAGGGATAAGTTGGAGAGGAAAGTTCTGGACAGCCAGGAGAGGGCGTTCTGGGATCTTCATAGACCTATGGTGAGTTGAAAATGACTTAATTAAGAAGAAAAAATGCGTATGTCTGCATTGCGCATGCGCGTGATTTGTCGCTGAGATTTGTTCTGATTGTTGAATTCGAATAAAGGTGAGGGTAGGCCGGTACCTACATTTTTTAATTCCTAAAATGCAGTAAACTAAACCATTTTTTCTGAAGTTTGGAATTAATTTAAGAATTTCTGGAGATACGAATTAGAAAATGGACTGCTGGTGTGTTCTTTGGAATAGACAAGAAACTGAGTTGCTATTCTCAAAAACATTTCTCGAGCCAAAGAAGCTGGCAAAAAGATTAACTCTCTGTCTGAGTATCTATCTTCAGTCAGGTAGCTAATATCTGATTGTGATCTGCAAGGAAACATCTGGGGCTGACAATCTGTTTCCAGCGGCTTCTGTCCAGCGCCTCTTTTATGACAGTGTATTTTAGACACACACATAATAACAATAATCAAATAAAATTTGTTTTTTTCTCTTATCCCTTTCGGTTCGTTTTAAGTGTGTAATGCGTGTGTGTTGTGGTGTAATTGGCCCTGGCTCAGCATTATGCTGAGGAGCTGGCTGCTTCACAGCGCTGGTTATTCTGCCAGAGACCACAGCAGCTAGTTTGCGTCTCAGTCGCAAAAAAAGAAAGAAAAGGAATGTAATAATACTTAGTAGAAAAATAAGAATAATATTAGTAAAAGCTAGCAGTGTATGAGTAAATTTGAGGATGAGTCCGGCACTTGATCGGTACATCGGTGGTGGTGGTTCGTGATTTACCAAAACAGAATGTCACGTGACCTTTCAGCTTCTCCAAGTTCCCATTGCCTCTGCGCATTGTTCACAAGTAGCAAATAAGAATTTAGTTTAGTTTATCTTTCTGCACAGAATCTACTTGTAATAAAATCATTTTATTTTGTAAAATTTTCCAGCCCGGATGTGTGAACACAACTGAATTGGATCCAAAGAAACTGTCAAGGATTAACGCGTTAAAGGAAAAAAGGCTTCAGCTATGCAGAGAGCTCATCACGCAGCACAATTTGAAGGTTTGTTCTTGGGGCATGGGGCAAAAGAGGTAGAGTTTAAAGGCACGATTGATTCTTTGAGCAGTATATGACTCTCAATTCTTGTGAGTGGCATTAACTCGCTTGTATGGTTATTTTTTTTTAATTTAGTGTAAACTCTATATAACGACACACTGGGACTGTGCTTATTTTGACGTTCAAAGGGGTGTCGTTAATTGGAAAGAAGAAAAATCTGTATTAGAAAAAGTTTATTTCTGACTAATGTTAGTAATTACATAAAAACCATTCTTATTTGAACGCTATGCTAACGCTTTTGCTGTACCAGCAAATATGTTGTATTTTTGAAGTTATACTTCTTTAGGCGCGTTATGAAAAATTTATGGGAGTGAAATTTTACGATGCGCGCGCACCGTGACACAAAATTAACAGTATGGGCGCCGAGCGTGCGCGAGCGAGATGGGAATAAGACAATCTACAAGCAAAAAGAAATAGAATATGCGTGTGAAGTTAGCAGCTATGCCAAGAATTTTGAATGACCATAATAACATTTGTAGTACCTTTTAAACAAATAAAGGAGTTTTAATTATTTTTTCAAAGAAATTTAGCAATACTGTTTCACAAAGACCTATTGTTTCTTAGTTAAAAGGTTATGAAACATACCTAGTTATTAAATTGAATTAATAATATAATAAAATAATAAATAATAATTATTATTATTTATATATTTATTTAAATATTTATTATTAATTATTTAATATTTAAAAAAAATAAAGAAAGCCAAAGAAGTATAACTTCGCGCGTACATAAGTACACGTACCATTTTTTTTTTAATACTTTTATATCTTGCGATTTTGATGCATCTTCGTGATAAAAACCGCACAAGCAATCCCAATTTGTATACAAACGAACGGATTTCTCTGAAAGTTCAGAACGTATGATGCCGACAGCCGAGTTTATTACGGGCTAACAATAAAGCGACAAAAGAACGTACACAGCTCCGCAGTTTTAACTAATTTCGGCAACTTAAGTACTTTTTAGTATTAATTGTCGTTATTGAGAGTGTAATGCTATGTAGAGTGTATCATTGTATGGAAGACAAACTTAACTAACCAAAGCCGAGTGACTTCAACGCTTTATCGAGATTGTCGTTAAATCGAGAGACTTTACATGGAGTTTTGTTTATGTTCACTGTATTTTATGTTCAATCTCAAACATCACACATATTACAAGTTGGATAATCAGATACTTATGAACATATAGAAATGATATACACGTGTAAATGACATGGGAACCATTCAACTTCCTCATAATGGAGGAGCCCGCAATATCGCACCATACACAAAAGGAATTTTATTGAAGAAGTCGCATGGGTCCGCCAAGCATCGAAGGAAATCCGACTTAAGACCCAAAAAGTCGATGGTCAGGCACAGAAGGCTGATCAAAAATTTCAAAATTAAAAATCATTTATTCATATAGGTAACAAAATGTACACTTAGGAACGTCAAAAAATAAATATATAATTTAACATTTACTGCCAGTTCTCAAATCATGGGCGTAGAACGGAAGAGAAGAACTGGCAATAAACTCTCTGCCACTCTTTTTAAGCGCCAATTTTTTGTTTTACATCAACTCCTTGCCTGTTAAGAAAATGGCCACAAAAGAGATACCATCTGATACTGTGACACATTATTAGCGTTAAGTTAATCACATTTTAACCATTTTTAATTTTACAGAACAACCCAATAGTGACAATCACAAACCCTCAAGAAAGTGAAGAGGCCATACAGAAGAATTCTGAGGCCGTTAAGGAAAATGGTGAGTTACCATTATTACTAATTCGCTTGACTATTTTAGACAGTTTAGGGACAATTCAGTTTTAGTTTGACTATTTTCGACAGCTTAGGGACAATTTAGTTTTGAATTGACTATTTTTGACAGCTTAGGGACAATTCAGTTTTGAATTGACTATTTTTGACAGCTTAGGGACAATTCAGTTTTAGTTTGACTATTTTCGACAGCTTAGGGACAATTTAGTTTTGAATTGACTATTTTAGACAGTTTAGGGACAATTCAGTTTTAGTTTGACTATTTTCGACAGCTTAGGGACAATTCAGTTTTAGTTTGACTATTTTCGACAGCTTAGGAACAATTTAGTTTTGAATTGACTATTTTAGACAGTTTAGGGACAATTCAGTTTTAGTTTGACTATTTTCGACAGCTTAGGGACAATTTAGTTTTGAATTGACTATTTTTGACAGCTTAGGGACAATTCATTTTTAAGATGACTATTTTTTGACAGCTTAGGAACAATTCAGTTTTAGTTTGACAGGTTAGGGACGTAAAATCTTTGATTTTATTTTGTTAATCTACTTCTAAAGTTTATGTATTATTCATTTAGGCTTAAAAAGTGTGTAATAAGAGCGAGCACTAATTTAAATCACTTATCTTAGATTTGATTTTATCTAAGTATGTGATACTTGAATTAAAAAATATTGGTTGTTTGTAAAGTAGGTTTACGATCGAGATGTTTACGTGATAACGTCTTATTGGTGATATAAGTTTTTGGGAAGTAAGGAATTAATGAAGATAACAATTTTTTCAAATTTTAAATTACATCTATCGTTTTATTCACACTTTTGATGATAAATTTCGGGTGTAAAATGACAAGTTTACTTATTCGACTATGATATACATTTTTCTTACAAAACTTAACCGCACGAGAAAATCTCCATTCGTTTGTATGCCGCTAGAGTGAGATGAGACGGGAGATCGGTCCGTCTCTCTCTCGTTATACCTGCGATCGCGCTCGTGAGGTTTTGGTGTGACACAAGTTTCTGAACATGTCACCCGACTAAAACGATTTTAAAGACGTTATCACGTCAAAACAATAAATATGTATTGATCCTTCACTATAATTTCAATTAAAATACAGTACCATAAGTATAATTTATTAAAAGCATATGTAGTATACAAAGTTCTAATAAACATTCGGAATAGGTTTGATTTTTTAATTTTTATTTCAGGCGAATCTTCCCACTCTGAACTGGCAACACTGGAGTGTGACAAGCCGAGTATTGAAGCACAGATTGAAGCGGCTAAACGACAAGTTGCGGTTTTGAAGGCGCGACTCGAGAGACGAAATGTCCGCGTCAGTAAGGTTGCAGAAATGTAAGTAAATAATTATTTCTCCTATCAAGATACGGAGCTTCATCATCGGACGTCCAGAAAATTCCACCCATATCATCTCGACGTCCGTCGTTCCACAACTGAGCATTTTTATTTTATTCTATGTGAAACCAGCCCTAGCCCTAACCTAACCTTAGGGTCCTTCAAGAAAAGAGCGCACCAATTCTCAAAAGGCCGGCAGCGCACTCGCGAGACCTCTGGAGTATTTCCGAACCAATTCGACTTAGGGTCCTTCAAGAAAAGAGCGCACCAATTCTCAAAAGGCCGGCAGCGCACTCGCGAGACCTCTGGAGTATTTCCGAACCAATTCGACTTAGGGTCCTTCAAGAAAAGAGCGCACCAATTCTTGAAAGGCCGGCAGCGCACTCGCGAGACCTCTGCAGTATTTCCGAACCAATTCGACTTAGGGTCCTTCAAGAAAAGAGCGCACCAATTCTTAAAAGGCCGGCAGCGCACTCGCGAGACCTCTGGAGTATTTCCGAACCAATTCGACTTGGGGTCCTTCAAGAAAAGAGCGTACCAATTCTTAAAAGGCCGGCAGCGCACTCGCGAGACCTCTGGAGTATTTCCTAACCAATTCGACTTAGGGTCCTTCAAGAAAAGAGCGTACTTAGGGTCCTTCAAGAAAAGAGCGTACCAATTCTTGAAAGGCCAGTACGCACTTGCGAGCCTTCTGGCAATGTGAGTGTCCATGGTCGGTATCACTTAACATCAGATGAGCCTCCTGCCTGTTTCCCTGTTCTATAAAAGAAGAAAAAAAGATTAGAATTTCCAGCATCACCTTGGCTGAAAGTCTTCCACTGTCTGCTTCTCAGGTCATTTTCTTTGGTAAACTAGGGAACTGTGGAACTGACTCCGAGTGAGGGGTATTTCTTGGGAGATACCACCTCCAATTGTTTACAGAAAGAGTATACTCCTTCCTCAAAGGCCGGCAACGCACCCACTAAATTTCGTATTCCCGTAAACTCATTTTCCCCCCTTTAAAAACTGTTATTGAATTGCTTCACAGATAAGAAACACTTATTAATATAAGATTACAAAATATTTACACTTTGCTGTGTGACTTCTTTCCTAGTACGGGTAAAAGGAATCGCTGATAATGCGCGAACCCAATAACCTATCTCAATCCATAATCCACCATCTGAGATAGTAATCTTAACAAGTGTTTCAATAACCAATCGACGGATTGTAATAGCTATCTGTCGAAACAAGCTATCCATGGAAGGACGTATCGGTGTCTGTGTATAGACCTTTGTATGAAAATGACAGTTGACGAAAGCTCGATTTCAACAGTTAATTATTTTAACAGATTTTAACTTACACCAGTTTTTTAAATAATTAAAAAAACTGTTTGTTATGTTTTAAACATACACATGTATATTTTAATGTTATTTGTACGGTTTTATTGACTTTCTGTGGTTTACATTAACTATCGAATATGAGTGTAAACTCGGTAAAATGGAACAACAAAGAGCATTTTATCCGTCGCCAAAAATGGATCGTCTTCGTAGGGTTTGGTTATTGGGATACAGATAGGAGATCGATCGACTGTCACGGTCTGCTATCAGATTGTTTTCAATCTGAGATTGTGGATTGATTATTGGGTTCGGGCGAAAGTCAAGGCCGATTTCAATCGGCCCTTTACAATTGTTGGTTCTCTTGTGTGAAAGGGAGCGTTCAAGTATTACGTCACGCAATTTTTGGATATTATTGACACCACCCCATGTAACGCGCCGTAACGTTCTGTACCCAAGTATAGTAAAACGTTTCATGACCACCTAGTGACTCTTAATACCTAAAAGTTACCATTATATAGTATAAAGTACTGGAAAGTCGAAAGTAATATTAAAAATAACGCGTAATTCAATCCCCGCCCCGCATCGTAACGTATTACAAAAGGATCCCCCCCCAAAAATTCGTTACGTAATACTTGAACGGTCCCAAAGTGTGAGTTTAACCACAGATTCATATCGTACTGCGAGCAATATGCCGAGTATGACGCGTTCCTGACCCCACCAGAATGGCCCAATCCATGGATAAGCGATACCACGGAACTGTGGGATCAAGAGAAGCAATGGTATTTATTGTTATATATATAAATATATTGAGATTGTTTGAAGTGAAACTTCTTTAGGCGCATGAGGGTAACATTTTTACGGAACGTCACGAAGATGTGCAGCGTTGTTGTCGAAAGGGAGAGCGCGATTGAAAGAGAGTGAGAAGGGTGAATTACCTTAAATAAATTCTATTTATAAAATTTCTTAAAGGAAATGTATGAAATTAGTATTTTATATTTTATGCAAAATAATTTATTGAAATCTCAAATGACGAATTGTAAATTAAAATGTCATGTTTGGCCAAAGAAGTTTCACTTCTGACATGTGTACTTTGTACGCACGCACTTTTTTTATAATCTCTTGTTTGTAAAGATGTATGGCAACATTCACCCTTTTTTTGTTAATAATAATACATTCAAAACCGTTTATAACGACATCGTTTACAACCGCTTCTTGTCTCAGCAAAACAAAACAATACAAACGATTTTAAATCTTATTTATAAGCATTGAATGAATATTTAGGCAAATAAAATTTGTTGCCTTTAACCAACAGTTTGATACTGGTGATACTCATACCTTGAGGAGTATGAAACGTAAAAAGCAAAACATATTTGAGACTGGGCTAAAAAAAATCAGACTGACTGATTACTTTTGTACCTAATTATTTCGTAATAAATATTTTTGTTTCTTTTTTGACTCGTTTACATATTATAATATTAACATACCATATTATAACCCATACTTACCTATTCTAGATCGATAACTATGTACATACATATGTACTGTACTTCTGTATATGACATTGCTTATAACGACTATCGGATATAACGTCGGCAACTATACGGTCCCTTCAATGTCGTTATAACCGGTTTTGACTGTATATCGTTATTTGCAAAGAAAGTGGTACGGATTGATTAATTATAAAACCACACTGCCGTATAAAAAAGGCATGTAAATGTTATAATAATTATCATAATGGCATAATCATACGAACAGTTATTTATAATTGTCAAAACTTATGATCTATGAAAAAAAAGGGTGCGTGTACTTAAGACGCGCGCGTAAGAAGTTATACTTCTTTGGCATTATTAAAAATAGGTTTTGATTGCATGCAAATAATTAATTACAATGAAATAATTAAAGACTGGAAAAGGAGTCATTATAGTCAATAATGTTCAGTTTACATTTGAAAAATTAAATTAATAAATATTTATTATTATTCTCTTACAATGAGTGTAACATAAATTCTATTATTATTCGAATGTTGTTTTTAAATTATGTCGAATGCCGTAGCATCTTCCGAGGGCAACTTCATTCTGTTAATTTTGTGTCACGGTGCGCGCGCGTCGTAAAATTTCACTCTCATCAATTTTTCATAACGCGCCTAAAGAAGTATAACTTCAAAAATATGTCAACACCTGCACTTGGGTTTCTTCTTAACAATTCACTACATTGGGATTTTTATAGTATGACAACACTTTTATGACTTTTATCCTTGTCTTTCAAATAACATATATAACAATATATAATTTTTAAAACACAAATATGTTTTACAAATGAAAACTAAATCAGTTTAATTGCTCTCGTAACTAAAATACATTTTTTTTTTAAATTAGATATTTTTTATGAACGTTAAATTTATTTCAGTAAAGAGCCACTACCCCTCCGTCGCGTCAGACGCTGGTCGTTCAACCTTCGGGAACTGCTCCGAGATCCTCCAGGCAGGGACCACTTCGCGAAGTTCCTCAATAAGGAATTCAGTGGGGAAAATCTCAAGTAAGTTATATTATGTGCAAGAAAAAAATTTTTTATAATGTTATCGAGTGTTGGCCTAGTGGCTTCAGCGTGTGACTCTCATTCTAGAGGTCGTAGGTTCGATCTCGGAACCAAAGAACTTTCTGTCTATGTGTGCATTTAAGATTCGCTCGAACGGTGACGGTAAACATCGTGAAACCGGCTTGCCTTAGACCCAAAAAGTCGACATCTGTCAAGCATAGGAGACTGGTCACCTATCTATTACATTGACAAATGATCATGAAACAGATACAGAAATCTGATGCCCAGACCTAAAAAGTTTGTAGCGCCACTGATTTATTTTTTATATCTTAATATATATAAATTACGTGTCATGTTGTTTGTCCGCTATGGACTCCTAAACTACCGAACCGATATCAATCAAATTTGCACACCGTGTGTAGTTTGAACTAACTTAAAAGATAGGATAGCTTACATCTCAATTTATACCCGCAATATCATTTTTTTGCAAAATATTTGTTTATTGTTTGATAGTCACGATTCTAACAGATGGCGCTGTGTTGAAAATAACGTTTGACATAAGCTACAATAAAGCATGATGGTCCCCATGACTGGTGTTCTCCTACCGTTTCCCTCGAACAGTTTACTACTATGTAATATAACAAAAACTAGGCCGGTCTGCTAATACATATATAAATTCAATTATTAGATAGTGGATATTCTAATATAGTGGTACATACGAGTTTCATTCGTTCCGTAACTTTGCTCGAATCCCAAAGCAATTTACCCCATTGAAACAAATTGAAATGCCATTAATCTCCCAAAACATCATCTCAGATGTTTTTGAAGAAGAAAATGATTTTACGCTTTCAATAGACCTATGGTTTTAAAAATAAATGTGATGTTTAGTAATTGGACTTAATATTAACGGAAAACTTGAAATTAACGTTGTGTATTTTTGATATTTGGGAATGGTTAGGGAATAATTTTGCACGGATTGATTTAATTATCAGTATAAAAGTACTTTATGTGGTAGAATACAATATTTATTTATTGCGCTATCGTACACAAACATGACAATTTATATTACATTAAATACGCCGCGCCAGCTGTCTACTCTCCATCCGTCGTCAGTCAAATCGTTAATAATAAAGCTTTAGACGTTTCGCAAAATTAAACCTTGAGGTATTGACTTAAGGTCCAATTCCACATGCATCAATGTATCCGAGGAAAGAGACAAATGAATTAAAACCGTAACTATACACCACGAAGGTTCATAATCCTCTAAAAAAAACATCCGTCTTAGTCCAGTCAGTCAAGACAATTAATTCATTATAATTCCAAAAGTTTTCAAATTTTGATGTAAGGTCGGGAGTGGTATTAAAACAAACTATAAAATTTTGCAACCTGCTCTGCGGTCCGGAACATTGTTAAAAATGCAATAAATGATAATTTGCTTAGTTCTTGAGACCAAAATTCCAAAAGTTCTGCAAAGTTGGAGTGGTGTTAAATATATTATTTTACATCACGTGTCAAATTTGCAACCAATTTAAGTGTACGGAACATTATTTAATTAATGTTGTTCTTTATTAAACTGAAGGAAAACGTTCCAAAAGTTCTGCAAATTTGACAGATATATCGAAAATAAAATAAATAACAAAAAATGTTCCGTACACTTAGGTTGGTTGCAAATTTTATACGTGATATGAAATATTATATTGAAAACTTCCCCAAGTTTGCAGAACTTTTGGAATTTTTTTCACGACCATACAGACATAAAATTAATTTAATTGCAATTTTAACAATGTTCCGGACTGCGGACAAGGTTGCAAAATGAGATTTATTGTCGTCTCAATGTACCATTCACTTGACCGAAGTTTGAAAACTTTTGGAATTATTATCAAATTTTCGATTTCGAATGTCTATAATGACTGGTGTATCTTACGAATTTGTCCTGACGCGAGTTTAACATTTTTTATCCATTCCAAAAAAATTGTACATCGCCGCTTAAGGAGTTTTTACTTCAAGCGTCAACCCAACTTATCAGCAATGCTTTGAAAAGAAGCACAGACTGAGATCTAGTCTAGGGATAAACTGTTGGTGTATTGTGCGATTCCTCGTACCTCAAATCTTGCTATCATCTCAAAACACTCGTAGATCGAGGTACAGCTGTATCTCTTTTTTTGTGATACAGCTTCTGGTTGGCGGTGCAAGAGTTGAAGGCTCTCCCGATATGTCGCGTGGCCTCTCGGGCTCGGGATATTTGGAAGGAGTTTCTCGACTCCAACGCACCTTCGCCCGTTAATATTGATGCTGCGAGCAGGTAATGTTTCAAGCGAATGTGAAAAGCGTTCAAGTATTACGTCACGCAAATTTGGAGTTTCTTGACCCCCCCCCCCACATGTAACGCGCCGTAACGTTTTTCTGTACCGAATAATACTAATATTAACAATATTGCGTAATTCAATCCCCGCCCCGCATCGTAACGTTTTACAAAAGACACCCCCCCTCCAAAATTCGTTACGTAATACTTGAACGCTCCCTTATACTAGAGATTTTATGGATATGATATTTCGGATCTGGATACGAATATAGGTATAGGAATAAAATTATATGTTTCGGATACGGTTACGTATAGATCTATATAAATAAAAATGAAACCCGTTTTCCGTTGTCACGATATAACATGAAAACGGCTTGACCCATTTGTCTGATTTTTTTAAATAAACGAGTACTTGAAGTACAAGGATGGTTCTTACAGAGAGAAAAATTAAAAAAATTGAGTGAAAAAGTCTAAAAACAGCACTTTTCTATATTCCCATACAAAATATTTGTAATAATACTTAAAAGTCAATTTGAACTTTAATACCATATGATAAAGTTCAAGTGTTAGTGGAGGGGTTCCGGGAAGGTAAATTTTTATTTTTTTGACACAATGTATTTGTTGTCTTATCAACTTTCTTTTTTTTATCTTACTAGCTAGATCGGTGTCCCGAATAGCAGAATAAGTATTTAATAAAAATAAAGAATCGACTGTTAGGCGATACGATGTTCACCAGGCCAGCTAGTAACTATATTATATAACTTTATTAAAAAAAATCGTCTTAAATAAAATATAATGTGTTTTACAGGGAACTAACTCGTGTGAGAGTGGAGTCTGGCAAACCGGATAGATATTGCTTTGATCAGGCGCAGGTAAGAGAAACTTTATTTTGGGGCAAAAGTTTCACTGGTACCGCTGGTCTGATGGGAGGAACATGATGGCCCCTTATGGGACCTATCACATTATTAATTGGTATTTAAAAATTGTATAAATCAAAATCTTTTACTAGTATAAAGTGCCTTATTTCATTTCTATAAAGCCGGCAACGAACCCGCTAAAATGGGTGCCCATGGGCTGCCCGTTCTTTGAATCCTGACGTGAATTCCGTCTTTGGTAGATAGGTTTAAGTGGTTTTCATAATACAACGATATTGGAATCATTGTTTTGTTTGTATCAAAAAATAAGTAACTGAAACAATTTTTTTAATCTTCATGATTGAGAGATGTTTAACCTATGGCAAGGCGCGAGCGCGTTCGTGAACGTGTATCTTCGCCAGCGTTCGTGACGATCGCGTGACGTCGAAGTGAAAAAAACAATTAGTGTTTAAAATTGCTAGATTAATTTTGATGAAATAAAACTTATGTCACCGTAAAATTGTAAAAAGTATTAAATTGTATCTATCTCGCGAGATAAGAACTGTCGAAAGATTGTGAACCTCAACGGCATACATTCGACAACAAACAAATATGGTGGCGCATGGCATATGCCCATCAGCGAGCGAGGTGCGTTCCGTTTCACAATTTGACGGTTTCACTTCGATAGATAGAGATAGAGACTACTTACAATCTACCGAATAATAGTACGATAAATTGTAAGTGAGGTTCGTTGAGGTTCATAATCTTTCGACAGATCACAATCTCGCGAAATAGATTACAACCTAACGGTTTTTACAATTTTACGGTGACGTATACTGAACGAACTGTTTTAACTTTGTAGTTATATTTTGATGTCATGGTTTATCGAGTCCAGGGTCTGGCAGGAGGCTCACATGATGTTAAGTGATACCGCCGCCCGTAGACACTCACATTGCCAAGTGCAAGTGCGTTGCCGACCTTTTAAGAATAGAATTCTACGAAATCCTCTTAAACACCTCATGATGTGTCTTTCAGGCTCACGTGTACCATTTAATGAAGTCTGACAGCTATTCAAGATACCTCCGCTCGGAGATGTATAAGGATATATTGAATGGATCAAAGAAAAAGGTACGTTTCTATCTACCTGCGACTAACTCTCTCTCTTCAGTCGGTAGTTCATGTCTGATCCTGGTCAGCAAGGAAACATCTGGAGCGGATTTCTGTCCAGCGTCAAGTATGAGATTTTTATAATTCGTGCTTTTTGCCTTAGAAATTCGACCATGTCCTCCATGTACGGTTTAGGCACTCGCCCGGTACCGCACAACCCTCCCAAAGGCCGCGAACAATTTTAAATTAAATTAAAACTTGCCTTCGAACCGGGAATCGAACCCGGTACCCCTCACCTAGCTGCGACTTAATAAGATCGCTAGGCTATGAGGCCCTTAGCGCCTCTCTTATAACAGTGTACAGTTTTGAGTACGATGAGTCTTTCACTTGATCCGTCTATCTGGTAGGTGAACGGCCGATTCTTTTTACGCACAGACTATAACGTGTCGTCTCGTGTCATAATGTTCGTTCCCACACTCCTCTCCGAAACGGCTCGACCGATTCTTACGAAATTTTCTATGCATATTCAGTAATTCTGAGAATTGGCTACTATCTTTCAAACCATTAAGTGATAAGGGTGATTCACGCCAAAAAAAATATTTATTTTTTTATACAAATATTTTTGTTTTTATTTTTTATGACATACAACCCTTAATTTTCACCCCTCTGCGATCAACCCCTATTTTTATTATAGTAGTTATTTTTATTAAACTAAAAAAATGTTTCTTAGAAATATACATGGCAAAACAAAGTTTGACGGGTCAGCTAGTAATTATATAATTTCTTCAAATAGCGTTCAAGTATTACGTAACTCGATTTTTGGAGATTATTGACCCCCCCCCCATGTATCTTGCCGTAACGTTTTTCAGTACCCTAGTACAGTACTGTACTCAAGTATAGTAAAACATTTCGTGACCACCTTGTGTCTCTTTAGTTACAATTATGTGGTGTAAGTCGAAAATAATATTAACAATAACGCGTAATTCAATCCCCGCCCCGCATCGTAACGTTTTACAAAAGAACCTCCCCTCCCCTCCCAAAACGCGTTACGTAATACTTGAACGCTATTTGAAGAAATTATATAATTACTAGCTGACCCGTCAAAGAGGAATAAAAAAAATGTGTGCGTGTACTAGGTGTACACACGTAAGAAGTGAAACTTCTTTATGAATACAAATACAATTATGTATTTAATTTTACCTTATTACTACTAAGATTATTACAGAATTTCATTAATTGTAATAGAATTATTACTATCATTGTTATCGTTATTATATATTTTGGTTATTAATGGCTTCGAATCTCTTCGGATCAACCGTGGTAGGAAACAAGAAAAAGATGGCGCGTAACCGAAAAATGTGACGCGTAACGAAAAAATGTTACACTAAATTTTTTTCCAACCCCGATAAAGAAGTTTCACTTCAATAATGCTTTAGTTTTTGATGGAACTTCTGTACACCATATTTAACCACACAGATTTTAAAATTATTTATTATTGTATGTGAATTTTTTCAGACATCCGTAAAAGGTATACGTTCAATCGTGTCATTCACCGGAAGAAAGGAAACGTCCTATTAATGAATTGAAAATTTAACTTGAAAACCGGATTATACTAAGTTGGAATTGCTGATGTGATTTCTTTGGCGCTATCAAGATTCTACTGATAAGTTTTCATTGAGAAGAGTTTGACATGTGTCAAATGTCAGTGTCAAGTCAAGGTATAGTTGAAGTCAATTGTCATCAGATTGATCTGGGATTTATGGAATGATCTCACGGATATTTAAGCAATATTAAACTTTTGGATATAGCTTCTGTCGATTTTCAAACAATATTATATTATTTAGAAATATATAGCGTAAACTCTTTTAACGACACTCAAGGGACTGCGTATTTTGACGTTACAAAGATTTAGAGGGGAAAGAGAAATTTGTATTAGAAAGTTTTATTTTAGACTAGTGTTAGTAATTACATAAAAAACAGTTCTTATTTAAACGCTATTGCGTATAGGCTGTTTTTTTCGTCACGTCTTTTACTGCACTAGTAATTATTTTGTATTTCTTCGTGATAAAGTACGTGCAAGCAATCCCAATTTGTAAACAAACGAACGGATTTCTCTGAAAGTTCAGAACGTATGATGTCGACAGTCAAGTTTATTACGGGCTAACAATAAAGCGACAAAAGAACGTACACAGCTCCGCAGTTTTAACTAATTTCGGCAACTTAAGTACTTTTTAGTATTAATTGTCGTTATTGAGGGTGTAATGCTATGTAGAGTGTATCATTTTATGGAAGACAAGCTAAACCAACCAAAGCCATGATTTTGACGCTTTAAGGGGTTTGTCGTTAAATCGAAGGACCTTAAATGGAGTTTACACTGTACTTCGAAATACTCGACGGAAGGAAATGTGATTTAAAATCAATTTTAATTAGACAAATGTTTGGCAGTGTTGCCATGAGTTAATCATTATATTAATCTGTGCCCATAGCATATTTTAGTGGTAAATATATTATTAGGCTCGTACCGTAACGAAAATTTGACATTTGAGTTCACTAAATTCTATTCTCTATTAAAAATCTACTACGTCGTAACTCCTTCCTTAAAGTCCGTTACTTGTAAGTCGTACCTGTGTTGTAGTGAACGGCTAAAATAGGTTCTAAAAGGCCGGTTACGGCAAATTGTCTAAATTAAAAAAATCTAATCACGGTTAAGTCACAAGTAGATAGCGTACAGCGAGTCAAAATATTTATTATTATGTATTCGTCAAATGCCCAAAATGGCCTAGAGCCCAGCGTGCCACTCTCATCCCTGAGGTCGTAGGTTCGATCCCCGGCTGTGCACCAATAGACTTTCTTTCTATGTGCGCATTTAACATTCGCTCGAACGTTGAAGGAAAACATCGTGAGGAAACCGGCTTGCCTTAGACCCAAAAAGTCGACGGCGTGTGTCAGGAGGCTGATCATTTACTTGCCTAGATTGACTGATCATGAAACTGATACAGAAATCTGAGGCCCAGACCTAAAAAGGTTCCAGCGCTATTGTTTTGTTAAATAACGAGACGGTTAGAGCGTACTAGACATGACTACGGACAATCCACGGCTTCCATAGCCCCGTTCCTGTGTCCCTACTCGTCCAGAATCAGCAAGCACCCATTCCCTCCTACCCCTCTTAACTGTTCTTTCGTGCCAGAGAATGTGAACTGTATGGGGGGTAGTTTACCGTGATTTAAAAACATACAGAAGATAGCAAAAAGTTTTCCTTTTTTGATAATTGTATTATTACTATTTATTTCTTGTTAAAATTTTTGCGTAGTGCAGTGTAGCAACATTGCCTAGAAATAGTTTCCCTTCCATTTAGGCTAACTCACCGGGACCCCATGGCGACTTTGGCCTATCTGTCAGTCAATTCTCTCAGGTTTCGTATCAACCATGGATACTCTAGACATAGAAGAAATTGCATTTATTTGTGCGTCGCAAATACATTAAAAAGAATAGTATTTTTATTTGTACATTTTGGTACAGAAACAGAAAACAGATTGATTAAATACAAGTTATTACACACGATAAAACATTTGTCCAAGTCCAATTACATCTGTACACAGGATTTTAGTGGCATCTTCAGTGCTGGTTTACTAAATATTAACTATTACACATATTTAATTAATGACAAAAAAATGAAGTTATTCAGTTTGCAAGTCTTCACCGCGAATAATCTTTTTAAATCTTGGTTGTGCTTCTAATTCGTGATTATGGATACGTAGCCATGGCATTCCGGTTAGTTAGAGGCCTTTCCAATTCCGTGGTTCACCAGCTCCGCCTGAAAACCTTATACCAAAGATTTCTTGGTTGTCTATGCTATAAATAGATAGAGATTTCTGTTCGTTAATTTTCTTTTAATTTTAAGGGCTTAGGGTAAAGTCAGAGGTCAAATTTTGACATATCCGAGTCATACTTAGCGCTGTCTCGTGTATGGGAGATTTAAGTAGACCCTAACTGTGTTAGTAGAATTTGAATCTCTTAATGTTATTGATACTGATCTTAGTAAAATAAAGAGAAAATATCTCTACTGAATTGATTTTAATTAATTATAATTAAAATCAATTTAGTATTATTTCTGATGTTATTCAAACCAAAGTTTATAAGACTGTCCAATTTTTACTGCATTTTATATGTTTTTTTTTATTAGTTATACTACACACATAACTTGTTACATTTTTGGTTACGATCAAAACGGTTTATTATTTTTTTAATTTTAAAATACTTCTGAAACTCTCAAAGATAGATCTTGTGTGTTATGTGTGTAGTGCCCCTAAATCTAGTTTTACAATAAGTAGCGCAAAGTCTTGTTTGGTCATTTCAAAAATAATTTTTAAATTTATTCAGATGTCCAAGTACATTTTTTGAATTGAACATTGTTTACGTGAATTAATTTCATTTCTATATAAAACGCGTTTATACAATTTTTAACAGTGTTTCATTAAAAGTTTTTTAACTATTCGTTAAATATAGAAACCGTTTGTTCGGTGTTATATATTCTAGTCTAGTATTCTTCAAGGACTTAAGTATCGTCAGCAAAACAATTCGATTAAAATTAGTACCTAAGATTGTCTGATTACTTTTATTAGACACAAAATATATTTGAATTTGTAAAATAACAGCTTTTTGTGAATTACGGCGATTTTATTATTTACTCGACCACACAGCGACACTATTTAGCCATTATAGGAAGTTTACAAACCTGTTACAAACCTTATGACTGCTGTCAAAGTCAAATGATTATTCGTTATCTCTGTGATTTTGTAGTTGGTTTTGTAAATGTAGGTAAAAATTGTCATTTTAATAATGCGTGTCTAATTTATAAAAAATATTAATCATTTGTGTATTTTTTTCTGATACGTCGCGGTTTATTTAAAACTGTTGCTATCAAATTGTTTTGCTGACTGTACAATTGTGTAGTGATAAGTGTTCCATGTATAAAATTAGTGACTTAGTCATTTTGATGTTTCTTTTTCTCTTTAATATTGCGTAGAGAAAGAATAAAACATTCAATTAAATGAAAAATGTGTTTTATTTGCCTTTTTATGTCATCTATGCTACGTAGTTACCCTATTAGTCCAGTCAGTCAAGACAATTAATTCATTATAATTCCAAAAGTTTTCAAATTTTGGTGTAAGGTCGGGAGTGCTATTAAAACAAACTATAAAATTTTGCAACCTGCTCTGCGGTCCGGAACATTGTTAAAAATGCAATAAATGATAATTTGCTTAGTTCTTGAGACCAAAATTCCAAATGTTCTGCAAAGTTGGAGTGGTGTTAAATATATTATTTTACATCACGTGTCAAATTTGCAACCAATTTAAGTGTACGGAACATTATTTAATTAATGTTGTTCTTTATTAAACTGAAGGAAAACGTTCCAAAAGTTCTGCAAATTTGACAGATATATCGAAAATAGAATAAATAACAAAAAATGTTCCGTACACTTAGGTTGGTTGCAAATTTTATACGTGATATGAAATATTATATCGAAAACTTCCCCAAGTTTGCAGAACTTTTGGAATTTTTTTCACGACCATACAGCAAAAATTAATTTAATTGCAATTTTAACAATGTTCCGGACTGCGGACAAGGTTGCAAAATGAGATTTATTGTCGTCCCAATGTACCATTCACTTGACCGAAGTTTGAAAACTTTTGGAATTATTATCAAATTTTCGATTTCGAATGTCTATAATGACTGGTGTATATGTCATAGTAATAAATCACTGAAATGCAATGGCGGCCTTTTGAACTACTGAGCCGGACAATTGTTTGGTGAATTTAGATTTTAAATTGTACTATAGGAGACGCTGTAATCAAGTAATCTAAGAGAAATTGAGGATTTAAAAATAAAATTCTGATTAAAATCATTCATTTATTTCATTTTGATATAAATATGATTACGATAACAATAGTGCATGAATGTGGTGTCACACTGATTATTCAAATGTCAAACTTGACAACTATCTAAACAAAAACAGGCACGAACTGTCAATGCCAAAACGTCTCGCTATAAATGTATAAAAACTTTTTTGTTAATTTAAAATTTTACCAATTTCAAATATCTTAATAATTATTAACTATTTTACACCGAAAAGCGTTTTTGGATTTACTCTACGAATTATAAATTAGCAAGAATGACAATTTCGTGTCTATTTTTATTTTGATCATTAGGAGATAATATGCATTAGATCGAGCCACACACGTCACGATAAACACTTTGTATGTTGAAATTAATTACAACGACCACGACGCGTTCACGGCCCGATCATCAATCATATTTTACAAATGTCAAAATGCACAAATTACTTTTAAAAACAGCATTTGTGTGCGAGTTTTTAAACTGCTGTTGCGGAAAAATCTTTCATCTCTTCATTTATATAGCGGTTGCAACAGCCATTGAAATTGCAATTTATAGTCTATGCTTGGTATAGACTAAGATAAGATTTAGAGACGAAACTTCAAAGTATAACTTTCGTATTTCCAAAACGTAATATTTGACATCCGGAAGACATACTTAGTAGCACTCTCTCGACTCTCTCTTACACATCTCTATTACACTCTCTTATGACTCTCTATTACAGTCGCCTTATACTGTTATCTAAATCCATCTATCTCTTTTCATCGCAGCATAAACATAATATGACAGAAAGAAACAAATAACCACTATTAATAAAATAGCGTTTATAAAACAAATACTGTTTTTAAAATAATTTTACATTTTTGTCGATTTTATTGTTTAATTATTTCAACGGAAAATCTAGGCCATCATGGAACGTTGCATTGTGCAAAATATGAAATATTATTATAAAAATGGCTCGCGAGAGCTTTATTTTTAAAATATCACTAAATATTGTAATTTTTTTAGAATTTTCAGTGTAAAAAATTTTAAACAAAATTGCATTATAATTTCTTTGGTCTTAAATAAAAATACTTAAAATAGTATCAATAATCGAATAATACAAATAAAAATACATTAAAATCTTAAAAACATAAACACTGACTGATTTCCAGAGTGTATAAAAATACTTTAGTCTCAATATAACCTCAAAAAATTACGGAGATCACTTAATACGAAAAACACTTTGAATACGTAATATTTTTAAGTCTGTGAAAATACCTTTACGTAATAGAATAATATGTATAATGCCAGTTACATAACTTGACGAGAGATTTGACGAGTGAAAATAACAGTAAATTCATATTTATTGATGAATGTTAAATGGATACATTCTCAAGCCAATTACACTGAAATAAAGAATTTAAAATTGTACTTATGGTAACATTTACAGCCGAGAACTTAGTGACGTCAAGTCTAAACGTGTTAAATTTGACATATACTTCGCAGTCTCGACTCAGAATACCACCAATAAGTCGGCTTTGTAAACAAAACATGATTGTAAATTTTTGGTATCTTATACACTCCGCGCTAACTCAAGTAAGTACAATTACGCTTAAACTAAAAAAAAACTAATCACAACTTGGCCGAAACTTAAAACTAAACTCGACATGGGCCGATACTTTTGACTGTGAAATATACAATCGGAAGAGTATTTAAATTTATTTAGCCAATGGGGAATCTCAGTATGGTTATGTTGGATATAATTCCATAGAGAAAGTATAATATACATATAAGAAAGAGAACAAGCTTGTATTACATAGATTTAACAGTATCTATTCGAATTTCGCACACATTATCTATATTTTATCTCTGGGAAAAATAACAAGCTTGTCATTTTTTGACAAATAACATTGACAGCTGACTCTGTATTGTCAGTGGTACGTCCTAGTGGTATTTACAATGCATAAAATCAACATCAAACATAATGCTTAATATGTATTTGTTTCTCGATTCACCGATTTCTGTCAGCTTTTCAAATTATTTATAAAAATATTTAATAATATTAAAAATTCAGTCAAGGAATTCATCTAACATTACCGATGTCAAAATGTCAGCTCCACGGCTGTATATTACGTACAATCATTTCAAATTAAAGTTCTGTTAAATGATAAATGCTTTAATAAAGAAGATTGGAGTATCGAAAGGGCTATCGACTGGTCACAATGCCCGCGTTTGTGGTGACAGATGGGTCAAGAAGACTCTTTCTTGGAATGGCCTAGTGGGAAGAAGATTTAAGTTTCTTCTTCCCACTAGGACATTCATTCCATGGAGGAAGCCCACTAGAAACTAGGGAAGATGAAATAAAAGATATAGGGAGAAGGATTGAAAAATAGTTAGGATGAGAGGCTAGTTGAAGAATGTAATACTGCTTATGTAGTACTCAAAAAACGGCAATTTTTATTTAAAAGCTAAATATTAATGGATATCTCTGCTTATCGGCCTTCAAATAAACTTTTTGTTCTTTCATTTTAATTTCCAACTCTTCCAGGGCTAATTTAAACCGTATTTTTGATATATAATAAAATAGAAAAGCTTTCAGAAATCGTCAATCAATTACTAAGATTTGTTATAATATCATTACTATTATGTTTACGACTAACTATTAGGACGATAATGCAATTCCTTATTTCATAGAAAAATATTCAGAGTATTTTTAGACAAAGTTTGCGAGCACTCTTGGCCGGTTTAACGAGTTTAGTGGTCTGTGAAATGGTTCTTTCATCGCGTATCTAAACTCGAAAAGTAAGCTTATCAGGAGCTACCATGGCTTAGGGAGCCTTCAAGTATTACTTAACGTATTTTGGAAGAGGGGGCGTTACGATGCGGGGCGGGGATTAAATGACGCGTTATTGTTATTATTTTTTTCGACTTACACCACATAATAGTACTGTAAAACGTTACGGCGAGTTACATGGGGGGGGGGTCCAATAATCTCAAAAAATTGTGTTACGTAATAATTGAACGCTCCCTTACCACTGTACCCCGTCAAGTTAAATACAGCTGGTAGAAAAACCAAGACCAAGGCAATGTGTGTGTGTGTGGTTAGAAACTTATTTATTCCTGATTTTGGAGATTTTGGATATGGAAAGTTAAAAGTTACTGTATACATATAATAAGTTGACGGAATTTGAAGGTAGACGAAGAAGTTTATATAGTTAATGTTATAATATAATTCACGCTTTGTTCATTAAAATTTATAGCTATATAGAAAAATTAAGGCAAAATTATTGTAACAGTTAAAATACTATTTATAACTTCAAATTATATAAACATAAATAAAATACCTGTACCAATTATAAATATGCGTTGTTAAAGAAAATGGCCGATGTTTTATGCGTAGTAGATGTATTTTCTGAATTGTCGCCCAATTTTTGTCATATTTGTGCATAGCTCCTGGTCACTGAAATATAAAAATATTATTAGATAAATAGATTAGGTAAGGGTAACATCAGTTGGTGCTTTCCTCAACGAATGAGTATCGCAATACAGCGAGGAAATGCCAGCATAAAAAAAAAATATGTTTATTATGGAACATAAGAACACAGGTATCACCATAGATTTATATCGTTAGATAGGCCCTTACCGCAGTGAGACCGCGCCGTGTTGTCGCACAGTCGAAGTGAGTGAGCTCACTAACCTGGGATCAGTGCACCCCTAAACACAGTGTTAGCCGGACGTGTTGTAAAGGACGTTTGCGAGCAGTTTAGTGTCACAAAATGCCATCGTGTGCCTTTCTAAAGTGCAACAACAATTCTAGAAACACAAATAAAGCCAGAGGTGTAACATTTCACTCGTAAGTATTGCGATTTGATTTAAAAGCTTTTATTTTTCCTTCCGCACTGTCTAAAATAACAAATTTAAATGGCGAGTGCACGAAAGAGAAAGTAGTGTTTGCATTTAATGTAGAAGAAAAAGAGATGACACTATTTTCTCAGTACACTTGTTCTGTATAGATTGCACAGATGTTGTCGAAAGAGAAAGTAGTGTTTGCAACTAATGTACGAGAAAAAGAGATGACACTATTTTCTCAGTACACTTGTTGTGTATAGATTGCACAGGTGTTGTCGGCATTTTGTTAACGCACACATTCAAAAACAATGCCACAGTTTTTGGTGTCGGGGCCTATCTAACGATATAAATCTATGGGTATCACTTATTCTACGTCATTAAAGGTACACAGGGGCCAAACTTATAAAATTTGTTATCGATTTCTATTTATTAACTTTTAATTATTATTATTATGTAGTTATGTACGTTAAGAATATTCAACAATTGCAGCGGTTTTTAGATAAAGAAATAATTAATACAATTATTAAATGTCCAGTTAGAAGTATTGTTTCGTGATTTTGAGTTGGTCACACCAACTTGTATTATATTTAGACATGACAAGTTAAGGTGTGGTAGAAATGGAACAAATTTGGATAAATGTCAATTGTCAACGTTAGTGGTCTTGCGTCGTTCTTTAAATTAAAAAAATCGGAAAACACCAGAAACTGACAAATCTTGGACCATGGACACTCTCAATGCCAGAGGGCTCGCGAGTGCGTTGCCGGCCTTTTAAGAATTGGTAAATATGCGCCACACAATAGACTTTCTTACAATGTGCCCATCGCTCGAACGGTCAAAGAAAACAACGGCGTGTGCCAGGCACGGGAGACAGATACAGAAATCGGAAAACCTAAAAGGTTGTAGCGCCACTGATTTTCTTTTTAACATAAATCAATGTATCGAATTTTTGGCTGAGATTTGACATACCGTATATCCCCCCACCCCCCATTCCCCTTGGTGAGTTTCTTGTTATGTTTGGCGCCCCCTGCTGTAATTGTAGCGATAATTCTCGACGGGAACATATATTTCTTTGCGTTTTGTAATAGTTTCTGTACTTTGCTTATAACTGTGGAAGCATTGCAGTTCGATTTCTTATGGTGAATCCCACTGGAAATTAATGTTTGACATGACTTTGACATCACCGTTTTTGACACAATATAGAAAATACTTGGAAGCACTGTTATTGTCCCTATCGTTATATGTTTATATATTAATAGATATGGTCTAAGATCCCGATATACATGAAGGTCGTCGTTGTATATCGGGATCTTATACTAATAGAAAGAATACATCATTAAGAAGAACAACTATGCAGATGTTACAAAAAAAAAACATAAGTGGAAATGGAGGGGGAAGAGAAACAGAAAAGTGGAGTTATAAAATACTAAGCTGGTGCCCAAGGAAACGAAAAAGAGGAAGACAAGAACATGGGTATACCAGATTAAGGAAACATCAGTACATGGGAGAGAAAGGCACAGTGTAGACAGGAATGGCGGGATGAGGATTTACCAGAAAAGGACAGACAGATACCTAAAATGAGATAGAAATATAAATGTGTTTTAGTATCTGAAATAAAAGGGTGTATTAATGAACGCATACAATTTTAATTAAAATTGATCCAAGTTAAATTTGACTTTCATGACGTTAAAACAATTACGCACCCTATGCAGACCAGAGACAAGGCGCGTTAAAATTGCTTATAAAAACTGGGTCTATGTGTGAACATAACGCTATATCCATAATAAACTTGACTAACATATATTTTAAGCTGAAATAGTGTATTAACCTCAAACTTATTAGAGACTTTAATAAATGCTTTTGGAAACTGAACAAAATACAGACACTAACAATCCATAGATAATACGTTCACTCACCATTCACCAATATGAAACACTCTCGGTCCCTTACACAAAATAACTTTGAATTTCTCACGGCCAGGCCGGTTTTGTGATAAATGAAGCAGAGAATAATCCCAATTGTAATCGTCATACGCGCAGAACTGTTGTTCTAATTCCATTATATTATTCCACACTGTTTTGTTGAAAACCATTCCCATATTATGCATACTTGAGTGCCAGGGAGTTATTTCGACCTGGAAAACAATGAAACGTCAAACAAGCAAATTGGCGGGAAAAACGTCAAACTCTAGAAATGGCGGTCTAGGAAGAACTAGTTGATGAACTTGAAAACGATGTTAAATTGTGTCGACAAATCAGTTGCTTTTATTTATTTATTAAGTGTTACTAAGGTCTACGTTTAATAATTATATGAAAAATGCGGTTACGGTGACGATCCGAATAATAATTTTTTCTCAAAACTATTTTACGCTGTGGTTAGCGGTAAAAATTTGTCATATTTTTTTTATATTTCTACACGACCATGGTTACAAGTCCTTTTATTTTGTAATTAAATTGATATTTCATGTTAAATTATTATAATGAAAAAGAAATTTAACATTATTTTCAAGTATATTTCCTAAACTAGTGCTATTTAGAGTCGAGACTTATTAAATATGATTTCCATGTCAATACAATTTTGACACAAGCTAGTCATACTTAGCGCGAAATCTAGTTTATGAACATTACTAATTTCTATACGCTTTTCTTTATGTAATGAATAAAATAAAGAATTAATTAACGCTAAACCTTTACAAAAAATAAATTCTATTTACAATTTATACAAATTGGTGCAAAATTCAAGCTAAAGCATTTTACAGCGCAATACAGCTTAAAACAGCATTAAAACTAAGCGTAACAAGCAAACGTGCTAATGGCTACATAGTTACATTAGGTATCATTATATTAGGGACCTTATAAGAGGTTTTGGGTCTGACCCTGTGGAGGAAGGAAGGTGCTGCTTTTCTTCCAACCTAAAGGGAGGATCGAGACCAGTCTCTAACCAGTGGCTGAGCCAAGTGGCTTATTTTCTTATTTCGCAGTTATCTTAAACTCTAAAGGGTTTTGACAGTTCAGCTCAGGCTGTTTTGGTGAGCGAAGCTCAGCTGGAATGAGCTCTTTTCCTGCCTAGCGCAACTAGGCGTCTCCTGCGAGACTCGGAGCTCGCCTTGAACCGTCAATCGCCTGAAGGACAGGACGGAAGCTCACTAAAAAAGCGAAGTGTGAAGGCACTTCGGTGAAGGCGGTTTTTTACCCTAGTCTGATTTTGCATTATCGCGGCCGGGATTAAACTGTTTTTTTTTAATAGAGTCTCGCTACTGGCGTAACTGGCCTTAAGGGCCTTTACAGTTTACAGCTCAGCTCAGGCTGTTTTGGTGAGCGTAGCTCGGCCTGAAAGAGCGTCTCTTGTGCGACTCAAAACTCGGCTTGGGTCGTCGCAGGGTGGACAATCAAAGTGGTTAAGTCTGAAGTTGTATATATCGTTAACGCAAAATACTTTGATAGCGCGTTTTAAGGCATGACGTTATCGCAGTGATTTGGAGCCAATTTGTAGGTGTCGCTACAAACCAATACGGTAATAGGAATTCGACGTTATTGAACTCTTTGATTTAAAAAATGTATATTTGAACACACCGGCTTTTAAAGAAATTACTTAAAACTTCTTTATTAATAAAATTGGGTATTAATTACATACTGAAACATGTATACAGTCAAAACCGTTTACGACACCACAATAAAAGGCCCCGGCTGAATTCTATTGTATTAGGTTCTTAATAACAACGTCATCGGCTGTTAAGACTATCGGTTTTTACGACCAAATATGTCGTTATAACAGATTTTGACTGTATCTATGTACATAACAAAATCATTATAATGATACTTACTGCAATTTGTAAAATAATCAAACGGATGCTTGCATGCTAATTATAACTTTACATTATCTTATTACTAAAAATACAAAGAACAAAGTAATATTGAAACAATCATTCTAAGTGTAATTTAAAGATCAATTCCAAACAAAAATTTCATTGAATTATGGCAACTCTTTAGCTAACAGATACGGAATTTCAGCTGAAAATAATTTTAAAATAAAAAATCTTTCCTATTCGGCTAAAAACAATTAATTTAGTGTCAATAAATTGAACAATTCTGGAATTAACACTTATATCTGTTGTCTATTCATAATTTTATTTACTAATCAACAGATGGCGCTGTGCGTGTGTAATACGCGATAGCAAAACGACGCCATAAAATGTATAGTGTTTTGAATTTGCTAGGTTTTTCAGTTTTCAGTATTGTTATGATAAAATATAGTAGATTATAATTCGGTACGTTAGGTTGTATTCGTTCATCTGTAATTGTTTAACTGTGTGGGTAGATCAATTTACATCCTACCCTCATTTTCTTGCTATCAATTTAGTAAATAGACTATATTATAATAGCGGTACGGGGGCGACCGCGAACCTTTACAGTTTACACCACAAGAAGGGGGCATACGCTCCGATTGGTCCTAAACAGTAAACACCCCTCTCACCCCACACCCCCGCGAGGGTTAGACAAGTAATAATAGTAGTTTCATTCACAACAGTGTCATTACTTTAGGTAATTTTTGATAATCTGTAATTGTTATATGCTATGTGGGTAGTTCAATTTACACATGTCTACCCTCATTTACATTCGATGATCACTTACTATTGTAGGAGTCTACGTTAGTTATAAGAGAAGGTCGTCCACTACACTTTAGTGGGACAAGAGTCTGGACGGAAAGAGAACCAGCATGGTTGTATGAACTGATGTAATTTATTCATTTATTGTGTTGCCAACAATAACAAGTTTTAGTTACGTTTACCTTAATTCTTGGTTCTCTTACCGCACAGACTAGCTCCTCTCAAAAAGCCGTTTTAGTAGGAAGCTGTTACATTAAAAATTTCTTAACGCTTATTAAATTTGCCACCAATCCAAATTATCTATTTTACAGATTATATATTTCAATGCAAAACGTATTTGTTAGCATGCTTGCAGCTGTGGTAAGGAAGCGTTCAAGTATTACGTCACGCAATTTTTGGAGATAATTGACCCCCCCGTGTAACGCGCCGTAACGTTTTTCTGTATTGGGTACAGTACTGTAACCAAGTATAGTAAAACGTTTCGTGACCACCTAGTGACTGTTTATACCTAAAAATTACCATAATGTGGTGTAAAGTACTGGAAAGTCGAAAATAATATTAACAATAATGCGTAATTCAATCCATTCAAATACATCCACATACATCCCCTAAAATTCGTTACGTAATACTTTAACGCTCCCTAATTTTAAAAACTTAACTATGATTAAAACCGCTATATTCAAATCATAACCAAACATTTTGATAATTTGTCAAGCTTTAGAAACTATTAGCGATATCTGAAGGCCCTTTTGCGACTTTTAAAGCATATTTAAACAATTGATTGTCAACGAAATGTCAAAATGGCCTTCGTTTTAGTCTGTGGACCCAGCTACCTTTTGCGTAGTAGAATACAGATTTGGGTAAACTTGGTAGTTCCATTGTGTCTCCTGAAGTCTCTTTCTTCTCTCTTCGTTTATCGCTCTCACTTGTTGAATGTAATTTAGGTTAAAATTCTTCTTTCTCTGTAGCAAGATTAATGTTCCAATCTTCAGGCACAACAATACTTGTACATTTTGATACGAAAGTAATAAATCCAATTATTACAATTAAAAATAGAATAATAATGCAAATTAAATTAATGCTGTGTATTTTAGATATTTATTGTAGAGTTGCAAATAAATTAAAACGCTTCGTTTTTGGTGTTACGCGGTGTATATCACAAAACAACTACAAAAGCGAACATAAAAGCGTGTAATGTCAAATAAAATATTTAAAAAAAACGAGTGTACGTTAGAAGTTATACTTCTTTGGCGTAACAAGATAAAAATCTTTTCAAAAATTTTATTCAACGTTTGTAGAAAAATCGACAAGAGAATAGAAAACACCAAAATGTTAACTATAACTAACTTCAGGGTGTCGGTTTTTAGTGACGGTGTGCGCGCGAATCGTAAAAATTTACTCTCATCATTTTTCCCTAACTTAAAAGAAGTATAACTTCAAAACTCAAGAACACATATATTAATCATTTTCGACTTCGTATTATCTCATTAACAAACATCAAACATAACGGCGTTGTGTAGTGTCAAAAACGTGTAACAAACTGTCAACTGTCAAACGTCAATTGTCAAAAACCTACCTTATCTGTGTTACTATGATACTGGTATGTCTTCAAATACGTGCCGAGGCAGAGTATTTCGCACTGCGGGCAAGTTTTATCAGCCGTTGCACGCAGCAAATGGAGCATGTGGATAAAATCTTCGGCTACATAATGGTCTTCTTCTAGAAAGACTACCATGCCTGAAAAAAGAATTTAGTTAAATATGATTAAATGTAGTTTTCGTCGAACTTAGATTTCGTTCCCTTAGACTGGGTGCACACGGCATGGTCCTGCACGTTTTCTTTGTATTCGTTTTTGACGTGACAACGTCTTATAATTCGATGGAGCCGGCTGCACGCACGAAAAAACATGACTCATGCGGCGTTACCTCGCTCTGAGGCGTTCCATTTAAAATTGACATAATTGCATTTATGCGTACAAATAAATGTAACTTGATCAATTCAATTGTGATTTCCATTTACCTCCTTCTCTATATCCATACAAAATATCTATCAAACAAATATTTTTTTTATTTTTTTTTGGAAAATGCAACCATCACCATCAATAGTTTTTTATGACGTTGTCACGTTCAAGTAACGTTAGTAAACCGACTTTACAGACAACCGATTTTTTTCGACGTACTTTTTTTTTTTAATGGCTCTGGCACGATTTGTGCATTAGCCAGCGTCAAGTATAGGATTTTTTATAATTCGTGCTTGTCTTTAGAAATTCGACCGAGTCCAGATCCATGTACGGTTAAGGCACTCGCCCGGTACCGCACAACCCTCCCAAAGGCCGAGAACAAATTTAAATTAAATTAAAACTTGCCCTCGAACCGGGAATCGAACCCGGTACCCCTCACCTAGCTGCCACTTAATAAGACCGCTAGGCTATGAGGCCCCTTTTGACGTACTTTCACCCGGGTGTTCACACCATAGATTTTCATTAATGTAAAATACGAATAGCCGCAGTCTTCACACAGTTGTCAATGAGCGAGAACGAGACAGAGCTATATTGTGTGCCCCTTTAAACCGAATTTACGTTAAAGTTCATTCGATTGGCTTGACAAGTCCGTTGAGTATTCGTTTGAACGTATAAACGGTGTACGATTTTTGCAGTACAAACGCCGTTTGAATGGGTCTATGTACAATACATGTGCCACTATTTGTTAAGACGTATACTGCAAAAAAACGTGCAGTGCCGTGTGAACCCAGTCTTAGGAGTAGTGACTCTTGGGCCTTGGGGTTCAAGTGCACACGCGCTAATTAAAGATTTAAGTTGGCGCCTGGTAGATAGTACCGGTGACCCCAGAGCTGGTGCTTTCCTGGCTCAACGAATATGTATCGTAATACAACGAGGAAATGCTGCCAGCGTTAAAGAACCGTGCCACAGGGACCAAACTTTTTAAATTCGTTTTAATTTCCTATTTATTAATTTTTAATTATTATTACGATGTAGGTCTAGAAAATGTAAATAATGTTTGTGTTTTGGAAATAATTATTGTGACCTTGTACCTTTTTAAATTGTGAAATTTCGACACCATTGTTGATAAGTTTTTTTGTTGTTGTTGTTGTTGTTTGCAACAGTTGACATTATTGTCTACAGCGATAATATACCTAACCATATTATTAGACTCTACAGTCCATTCTAAGACCCATAAAGCAAAAAGTGTCTTTTAAAATCCTATAAAACAAGGATAGCCCAATGAAAGATATTGGCTTACCAGTATGTCCAGCAGTGGACTGCAGCTGGTTGAAGATCCTGTTCGCCTTCCACCACCAATGATGTTTAGTTTGCGTGTACTTCGCCTCACGATAGTGACCATGCAGGTCAGGGTGCAACGCATTATTGCATTTTAGTTTTAAAGCTCTGAAAACATTCTTAGGTTACAAATTTGTAGATTACGATACCTAAGTTTTAATTAAATTAATACTTTTGACTGCACAGACAAGACACAGTATATCGTAACATATCACTTGAGGAACAGTATCGTAAAACACTATTACGACTGCTTTTTGACACCCCTTTTAGTACGTTATTGAATTAATTTACACTTCGTTGCATTAAAGAAAAATAACATAATGCATAAAAATTCTAAGGGATGCAACGGGCGCCGTTATCGCTAACAAGCGATCTCTTCCAGGCAACCCTAGTAAGGAGGAAAAAAATAAGATGGATAAAGTGCAAGAAGTGCTTAACCAAATGTTATATGAAAAAAATAGAGAAACTTAATCTAATACAAAAAAATAATAAAACAAAATAAAAATTAAAAAGCTAATCACACAGATTCATGAATGGCGATGAAATACAAAAGAGCAGTAACGATTGAGCAGGATAGGATATGGTTAAGAAATGTTTATGCAGTAGAGTTTTAAAAGATGATAGGTAGCCAATCGTATGGAGTAACGTTATTCCCGCTGTATTTAATGGAGATGAAAATTTATTTCGGGAGGGTTAATAATACTCACTGTTCTAATTTGGCGTCCCTGGGACAATCGTTTGGGTCCATCCCGGGAAACTCATTTGGATGCGTTTGTATTGAATACGGGTAAAATACTTGCATTACCTGAAATTAATTGTTTCCATACATTAATCTATACTAATATTATAAAGAGGAAATATTAGTATGTAAGTATGTTTTGTAACTGGCTCAAAAGTGGACCGATTTTAAAAACTCTTTCACTATTTGAATGCTACATTATCACTGATTAATATAGGCTTTAATTGCAAGAAAAAATAATGCTACCCAAGGTGTAAAAAAAATGGTGCGTGTACTTATGTACGCGCGTAAGAAGTTATACTTCTTTGGCATTATTAAAAAAAAATTTGATTGCATGCAAATAATTAATTACAATTAAATAATCAAAGACTGGAAAAGGAGTCTTTATAGTCAATAAAGTTCATTTGAAAAATTAAATAAATAAATATTTATTATTATTCTTACATTAAGTGTAACATAAATTCTATTATTATTCGAATGTTGTTTTTAAATTATGTCCAATGCCGTAGCATCTTCCGTGGGCAACTTCATTCTGTTAATTTTGTGTCACGGTGCGCGCGCATCGTAAAATTTCACTATCATCAATTTTTCATAACGCGCCTAAAGAAGTATAACTTCAAAAATGCCTATAAAATATCTTTAATCGCGTGCGCTACGAAAACTATTGATAATAGAACAAAAAAATGTTCCACTTTACTTAATAACATATCAATATCTACAAAAAATGTTTTTAAAAAATGTCCAGACGTGTGAAGCCGGGACGGGCCGCTAGTGTTAAATACAATTGAAAAATAATTGAATTTTAATTTGTTTTTTACTAAAGTTTTTAATCATGTTTCTTCTTAGTGACGGAGTAGGTATGTATAAAGTTTAGAAGCATTATTAACTTACAGTATACGTTAAGTGTACATATGAATTCAAGAACCATACAAGGTATTGCTTTTTATTCCTTGTATAACAATACATAATGGGAGATTGTTGCGATTGAAAAACATGCTTTATAATTCCTTGTCGGTACACTTACCTTGGTAAAATCTATGCTCCTAACTAAACTATTGATTTCTTCATCATAATAGTCATGTGAAAACACCAGTAATGTTCTGTCTATGTCTTTCGCCTGCGCAAGCGACACTATCAAATGCCGTAGGTAAGTCAGACGTGTGTGCACCTGAAAAATATTAATTTTATTAATTTCCCTGAATCCCTGAACGAACGGAGTTCTCTAGCCGGTGTTTCGTATACAAATTAGCAGAAACCTCTTACAGAATATTAACATTGTCCCTTATTTATTCCAGTACGAGCCAAGGTTGTACATTTTGCTCAGTCAGGCTTTCTTAGTTTTATAAGCGTGGCGATTTCCTAAATTGACGGAGAAACGCCCCAAGAGTATAGCCAGGCGTAGGCACTCTCTTCAACTGTTACATAGCAATTAACATTTCATAATTCCTCTTATATTCTATTGCTGACTTAATATAGTGTAAAACTAAAATCCTCCATTATTTAAAGCACCCCGATGACCCAGGAACCGTACATTTTGGTCCTTCGAGCCAGTTCAAATTTAGCAGAATCTTCCAAATTCCGTCTGCAAAAAGCAACCTCAGAGTTCAGGCACCTCTCATTCGAATTGTTTTCGAATATAACAGAATAAACAGTATTTATCCTGAACTGTATATAATATATTCAGTAGGGGGCTGATCAATTTGAATAAAAACTTTGTTAAGGGCCTATCTGATACGTTATCTGCTGTTTTGCTAGTATTTTTAGCTCAAAATCTCAAAATTGGAATTGTAATTTTATTTGCATATTAAAGTGGAACGCTTGCTTACTATAATTGTAATGTATATTAGAAAAGATAGCTTGTAACATATACTGTTGTTGTGTACTCGTTTAAGAAAAAATATAATTACGTATATATTAACAATGCAGATTAGGTACCATCCACAGTAGTTTTTTTTTAATTGATCAGTCACTACCGAATATATCGCTCTGTATAAGTAGTGTTTATTCCGTCTTCGTACATTCTGATAAAGCGTACAGCGCCATCTATGTATCACCTAAAATTGTTATTAAAATCTTTTTCTTTTTAAGAAATATAGCAATTGACGTCTAGATGTAAAAGTCATATTTTGACAGTTTATTATTTTTAACTAGATTAGATAATTTTAATTTTGCGAAATGGCTGAGGAAACAGTAAGTAAATATAAGAGTCTTTCCTTCAACTTTGATTTTGTTCTTTTGGAGTAGTTCTTGGGCCGTAGGGTTCAAGTGTAGGCGCTAATTAAAGATTGAAGTTGTGGTACCGGTGACCCCAGAGCTGGTGCTTTCCTCGCTCAACGAATAGGTATCGCAATACAGCGAGGAAATGCCAGCATTAAAAGTATACAACCAGGGACCAAACTTTTTAAATTTGTTTTTATTTTCTATTTATCCATTTCTAATTATTATTATTAATAATGAAAATTCTTTAAAAAAATCTTGATTATAATTTTAAACAAGTATCGAATGGTTGAGGATAATTAACAATGCTGATTATAGCGTAAACGTTCAAATATTGATAAAAATTTGTTCAGTGAGCAATCATCTGCTTATAGAGAGGGAGGATTTGATTGTTTTCATATGCTCCAAAACTACTTTACCGATTTGAAGAATCCTTTCACTATTAGAATCCTTCATTATCCCCGAAGAGTGTACAATATATTAAAAAAAGTTAGACATCCGAATGAAAACTTCGATAATGTAAGCCAAAGTGTGGAAAATAGAATAATCAATATAAGTCAATGGCATTACCTTTTTTCTTAGGTCTGGGCCTCAGATTTCTGCATCTGTTTCATGATCATTTTTTTATCTAATAGGCAAGTAGGTGATCAGCCTCCTGTGCCTGACACATGTCGACTTTTTGGGTCTAAGGCAAGCAAGGTTTCATCACGATGTTTTCCTTCACTGTTCAAACAAATGTTAAAATGCGCACAGCACACATGGACTTTCCATTGGTGCATAGCCGGGGATCGAACCTACGACCATGAGTCGTACGCTACAGCCACTATGCCAACATTGCTCAACAACAAGTGGAAAATATTCCAATAAAGATCGCTAAATCTCGTACGCTGTGGAAACCATTGACAATAGAGCAAACTGATGTACTTACTAGTTTTATAGAAGACATCAGTACCAATTGTCTAATAATATTTTACTATATTATAGATTTTATTGTATTAATAAAATAAAATCTAGACAGCTAATAATCCTACTTGTAATAATCTTTATTACAGACACACCACAAAAAGACAAAAAAGATTAAAATCCCCAGACGGGTGCCGTCGGTGGTGATCCCCCCACGGGTACCGATTTATGTCACGCCCGATAAGACAACATGCACCGAATGTGGGTGTTTTCCTAAACAAGAACCATATGCTAAGAAAAAGTAAGTTTAATCGTAGTTATTTGTAATAATAGGCCCCTATCGGTCAGGAACTTATCTGATGGTAAGTGATGGACAGCAGACATGGACACTCTCAATACCAGAGGGCTTTTAGTTATTGCCGGACTTTTTTAGAATTGGTACGCTCTTTGAAGGACCCTAAGTCGAATGGGTTCGGAAATACTACAAACTCAAAATATCTTTATTCATATAGGTAAACAAGTAGGTACACTTATGAATGTTAAAAGATGTTAAATTGATTCTAAATTAACTACCAGTTTGCAAGTCAAGGGCGTAGAGCGGGTAAGAAGAACTGGCAAGAAACTTTCCGCCGCTCTTTTTAATCGCCAAGTATTGAGTACAATTGTTTGAACTGGAGACAGCTGGTTACATATAGTGTTCTTACAGTATAAGAACTGGCATGAATCAGACCTTTTGTCAGTTTCACCGTACAATTCATGTGTACCCTTTTTTTTTTATGGCTCTGGCACGGTTTGTGCATTAGCCAGCGTCAAGTATAGGATTTTTTTAATAATTCGTGCTTGTCTTTAGAAATTCGACCAAGTCCAGATCCATGTACGGTTAAGGCACTCGCCCGGTACCGCACAACCCTCCCAAAAGCCGAGAACAAATTTAAATTAAATTAAAACTTGCCCTCGAACCGGGAATCGAACCCGGTACCCCTCACCTAGCTGCCACTTAATAAGACCGCTAGGCTATGAGGCCCCCAGAGCTATATTATGTGCCGCTGCAAACTGAATATGTTAAAGTTCATTCAGGTGCCTGATGAATTTGTCTTGGACTATCCAGCATCACCTTATACCTTCTTTTCATGAGGAGCATTATTAATAATTACATTATTAATTAATTAAATTGTCTATTCATGTGTTTTTCATTCAAATAAAGTTCACATAAAATATTTTGTTTATAGGAGACTTCTGCCATGTTTAAAATCCCCACCGAGGTTGTACGAACTAACTGCAGCTGTAGTGGATAAAATACCACTACCATCAGCTTTTGGGTGGTCGGTGGATGTGGTGGGGGAATGGATCGAGTTTTTGGGGTATCCAGAATATAAGGTATTCAGTTGATTCAAAAACCAAATATCCTATGGTTATCTTCTTTCTTTCTAAACGAGTAGGTAGGTAAGTTTCTATGCCTGACACATGTCGTGGTTATTTGGGTCCGCGGATTGGACTGCTTCATATAGCAGCAGCAGGTCTCGCAGCAGGCTCGGAGCAGTGAGGTCGCTCCGTGTAGCTGCGAAGTGACCAGGTAACTTCTGAGCTTCTAGAAGGAGCTAGGCTGGCTTAATTAACCAGGACTGGACCAAAGACGCGTGCAAGTGAGTCCGCATACTTGGTTCTACGATAGGTCCTCACGATGTTTCACCTTAAGGCTGAGAGTGGGGGGGGGGTTTCTTAGGGGGCCAACGCGGCATTTGAAATACTGTTCTTTTGCAGGAATGTTTTGTGAAAAATCAAATTGATGGCAAGCGTTTATTAATGTTTGAAGATCCCTCTAGATTGCCAGAGATTAATATCAGACGATTTGATCACATTCAGGTATTATGACAAGATTTTAATTAAAAAAGGTATTTATATAAGTGTGTCTTCTGTGATTTTTTAAATATTTGTTAACGATGTTTTCCTTCAAGTATATATACTCATAGTAATATATACTCATACTATTTCACAACCTTTCAAGACCACACCTTTTCGATCGGCGTTAAAAACACTAGCTAAAATGCATTAGCTGACTATAAGCAGAGTCCAGAGAACCATGTTTTTTTTTTATGGCTCTGGCACGGTTTGTGCATAAGTCAGCGTCAAGTATAAGATTTTTATAATTCGTGCTTTTTTTGCCTTAGAAATTCGACCGAGTCATCCATGTACGCACTCGCCCGGTACCGCACAACCCTCCCAAAGGCCGAGAACAAATTTAAATTAAATTAAAACTTGCCCTCGAACCGGGAATCGAACCCCTCATCTAGCTGCCACTTAATAAGACCGCTAGGCTATGAGGCCCCTAGAACCATGTTATATGTCAAAACAATTCAATGTCATGGTAGCGACATAACATATTAATTGGAAAGTTTCTGGCAACATTTGACGTTGTGGGATGTGACAAAACCTTCGATTGTACAAACGACTCTCAACCCAAGGAATTTGTATGGATATACATTCTTGTTACTCGTACTAAAGCTTTTATTTTCTTCTTTCTAAATTCTCTTCTCGTTAAGAGATGCTATTCTACATCCGACATCGTTTCCATTGGATTTATATTGTGACCCCCTGGAAAGTTTTCTATAATTTCAGATAATCACAAAAGCAATACGAAAACTATTTAGTACGGATTTTATAAGATTCATAAGATGTATCGGACTTCCACTACGAAAGCCACTGACACACTGCACCTGGTTTAAGTCAAGGACTGGACCCAGTTGGGGAATCAGGGTCAACTGGTCAAGGTAAATAAATACTTTGGGTAACCTATCCAGCGTCGCCTACACATTTGCCGCCCCGATTTTTCCGTTATTAGTAAAGAAAAGCAAATCCTGCTAAGTAAGTTATATTTCTATAAGGGGTCGTTCAAGTATTACGTAACGAATTTTAGGGGGGGGGGTCCTTTTGTGAAACCTTACGATGCGGGGCGGGGATTGAATTACGCGTTGTTAATATTATTTTCGACTTTCCATTACTTTACACCACATAATGGTAACTTTTAGGTATAAAGAGTGAGTGGTCACGAAACGTTTTATTTTTGGGTACAGAAAAACGTTACGGCGCGTTACGTGGGGGGAGGGGATCAAATAATATCCAAAAATTGCGTGACGTAATACTTGAATGCTCCTCAAAAAAAACTTATGCTAATCCAGGCACTTAATAACGTAACGTTATATACAGGGTGGCCAAAAAGTCGTGGATCAAACGAAAATAGGGGATAGATGAGGTCATCAGCGGCAAAAAATTGTTCTACGGGAGGTCTCTAAGGTCAACTCCTGCAGAGTTATGATTTATTTTGGTTTTATATGAAAATTGACTTTTTTTTACTAATTCTTCTTAAAATTCGAAAATATCTACATCCTGTATCTTTCTCATAATATCCACTAGATTAGTACTGATGAGTTCTTGCGTTCGACATACTATTTATAGTTGTTTATTGAGTGTATTCAAGATAATATTAAGTGGTACGATATAACATTTTTTCAAATCATAAATTTTTCTTTACTTTGAACCCCACTGTGAAAAAAAATTACTCCACCGAAAAGTGTCCCTGTACTACAAGTTTTGGCGCATTTAATAGGGATTCTGAAAAGGTATTACACGTGGCCATAAATCGCTCTGATATCTTTCTAGGAAGAATTACAAACAACGATTGTGAAATAATAATTGTATTATAACAATTATTTCTCAAAGGTTGTTTGTATGAAACAAAATATTTTACAATAAAATATGCTCAAAATTCCTTACTCTGACCAAAATACTTAATCTGCACCGTCTAATCAAATTCCTACGTAACCCTCCAGCCATCTGTCCAATTTTTTGAATCTAGTCCGATTCACACAGTACTGGTCCCATGTAGGTAAATAATGTATCATAAGTCCGAATCGTTGTTGTTTTTTCGTCCTAGAAAGATATCAGAGCGATTTATGGCCACGTGTAATACCTTTTCAGAATCCCTATTAAATGCGCCAAAACTTATAACACAGGGTCACTTTTCGGTAGAGTAATTTTTTTTCACAGTGGGGTCCGAAGTAAACAAAAAGTTTTGATTTGAAAAAAAATTTATATCGTATAACTTAATATTATCTTCAATACACTCAATAAACAACTATAAATAGTATGTGTTAAGCAAGAACTCATCAGCACCAATCTAGTGGATATTATGAAAAAGATACAGGATGTAGATTTTATCGAATTTTAATAAGAATTAGTAAAAAAAAGTCAATTTTCTTATAAAACGCAAAATAAATCATAACTCTGCAGGGGTTGACCTTAGAGACCTCCCGTAGAACAATTTTTTGCCGCATATGACCTCATCTATCCCCTATTTGCGTTTGATCCACGACTTTTTGGCCACCCTGTATAATTGAAGAATATGAGATAGTTTGTTTAGTATAATAAATGACCGATCCTGTAAACATTTTCGTGAAATGAAATTGCAAGAATTGCTTCAGTCCTGCAAATAGCGAATTTATCAATAATTAATAAAAGGTATACAAGGCAGCCGTGGATGGTGAAGTAAGGTTCGGTAGACCTTCTCGGACATACCTGGTCCACATCCAGGACGTACTACTACTAGAGAAGGGACAAGTTAAAAGTACCAATATCCGACCAGGCATTGAAGTCAGGAAAGTGGATGAAGCGAGAGAGGACCGGACCTCACAAGTGGAGATCTGTGGTCTCTGTCAACTCCAATAAGGCGTGAAGATTTAAATATATTATTAAAATTTTCAAAGAAGTAAGAGATGTAATTGCACGATTAACTGACAAATGCGTGGACTGATTGGACAGGGCCACTCAATCTGTGTGGTTCTTTCCTCAAAAGACCATTTCAGACTGCAATCTACATGGTCATCACATGATCTGACCAAGATTATGTCTGGACTTTAAAAGAGACTGTGTGACTGGACCTCTGAGTTTGTTTCGACGTTTCTTCTCAGAGTAGTCAGATAGGAAACGTCGAACTCATCTAGTTTAAAAAAAAAATCAATCATTTATCATTTAATTGTTAATACAATTTAATGTGATTTAAATATTACAGATGTGACATTCTGCGTTGGATGAAAATCATTATGCCTGAACCCGTTTATATGGATCACTGGGATTTAGTATGGTATGTCGTGTACAACTTAATAAATAAATAAAATAAAATAAAATATGTTTATTTGGGAACATAAGATACATGTATCACTTATTCCACGTCATTAAATTTGAAGGCATCCCTACTCATCGGCAAAGAAGACAGAGGGTGTAGGCCGATAGAAAAAGCCGGCGTAAAAAACTCTCGGTACTCTTTTAAAACAGCAAATCATAGGTAGAAGGGTTACAAACAAAGAAGTTCTTAAACGGATTTGTTTAAAAACAGTAAATCCAAGGAATTTACGCTATCAAAGTAAATTTCTCAATAATTCAGTAGCTTAAAGTGCAAATTAATTAACTAATCAGTGGCAATACAACCTCTTTAGGTCTGGGCCTCAGATGTCTGAATCTGTTTCATGATCATTTTTTTATCTAATAGGCATGTAGGTGGTCAGCCTCCAGTGCCTGTCACGCCGTCGACTTCTTGGGTCTAAGACATGTCGGTTTCCTCACGATTTTTTCCTTCACTGTTCGAGCGAATGTTAAATGCGCACATAGAAAGATAGTCCATTGGTGCACAGCCGGGGATCGATCCTACGACCTCAGGAATGAGAGTCGCACGCTGAAGCCACTAGGCCAACACAGCTTAAAAGTTCAAATTACATGAAAAAAATTCACAAAATTACTATAAATCTCTAGTAGCATTTATGGGTAAATCTTAAAAGGCCGAAAGCGCACTCGCGAGCAGTGTCATTAAAAATTGCGTGTGTTTAACAGAGTTTTGCAAGGATAGTATCTTTTTCATATACGTGAAAAGTATTCTACAATGCGATAAAATAATTTCGTGTATACATTCAAATTTGTAGCTAAAGATTACTTCTTTATAGATAGTATAAAATTGTTGTATTTTATCTTAGGTATCAGAAACCTGACTTCCCAAAAGTATTGATAGCAAGAATCAAAATGGACCGACCAAAAGTACACATACCAATATACAAGCCTCAAGTGGAATATTGCTTGGAGTATGTGGTTGGTAACATTAACATACATAATAAACAAAACTGAACTAAGGCTTGTACCCTGCAAAACACCATTGCTATTATTACTATATGGTATAATAGGTTGCCGCATTTGTTTTTATAGATATTTACTCGATAAGCTTTTTATGATTTCCAATTCTGTAGTTGTAGATCGAACTTATGATGGGAGACTTAAAATAAAAATTACCAATTTGTATTTTTTAGGTTCCAAGAAAATTCCGTTTTGACACAACAATACCAGAGAACGAGCAATTTATATGGATGGAAAGACGTGAGCTACCAAAGAAAAAGGAGAAAAAAGAGAAGAAGAAAAAGAAAGAAAAGAAATTAACGATACCCAAAGAGACAAGACTGTATCCGGCTAAGATAAATCTTACGGGTTTAAACGGAAAAGATTTGATATTGGCAAGACGGAAAATGTCAAAACCGAAGTTTTTTGGATAAATTAAAAAAAAGTATAATGTTTGTTCAATGTTGCCATATTTGTTAGTGTTCACAATAAAATACCTATTTTATTAATTGATTTGTTAAACGGTTGTAAAACGTGCAAAAAGTAATATTTTATATATTTTACACGGAAGTCTATAAAAGTTAGGACAGCTAAAACATTAAAAGACAGCTTTGTATGGACTGAAGGTTTATGGCCTTATCACACTGGCGATTTGCGAGCGATTTGAAAGCGACGCGATTGCGATTCCATTTTGTACACTCGCCCACCTAGCCCCACCTCAGTCAGTCAGTCGTATCAAAGACGCGAGATTGAGCGGACGCATCATCAAATAATGGCGTCGTCGGAAGATAATAACTTTGATATTCAAAATCATCCTGTTATATGGGATCAAGCAAAAAGAGAATATAACAAAGCCAGCAGTATTGTTTCCTCGTCAGAATCCATTTGTGTGTGCGCTGCGCAGTCGCTTTCAAATCGCTCGGTAAACACCAGTGTATAGGCTCTTAAGAGGATGCTTTGAATGATTACAGAATTTAATTTCCACCATACTTATCAGTCACAACACAAGAATTGTGTATTTAATGTTATAAAATTTTTAAGTGCCTGCGATGTGCTTCACTCTCAGGGCGTAACTGACGACATAATTTCACTTATAAAATGTAACGGACGTGACGTCGCCAGTCACATCCTGCCAAGCCAAGCCAAAGCCCCAGCCAAAGCCAGCCAAGCCAAGCCAAAGCCAAAGCCAAGCCAAAGCCAAAGCCAAAGCCAAGCCAAAGCCAAAGCCAAAAAGCCAAAAAGCCAAAGCCAGCCAAGCCAAAGCCAAAGCCAAAGCCATAGCCAGCCAATGCCATAGCCAGCCAAAGCCATAGCCAATGCCATAGCCAATGCCAAAGCCAAGCCATGCCATGTTGACCAACCCTCCAGCCAACCGCCATGCCTGCCAACCGCAAATGGCAGCCACTAGGAGGGGATGAGCCTATATAAGCCAAAGCCAGCCATATTAAAACCTACTTTTTGGAAGACGTAACAAATAAAGAACAAGTGTGCTGTCACTCTGCCATTTTATTTTCACTGTCAATTATAATAAATTTAAATACAATTATCGATAAAAGAATAGGTCAATTATACTCAGAAGTGGGATAAAACGACCTCGACCACAAGTTTTTCGACCTTCTGATGAATCAATGTCGGAGGAAGATGAGGATACTCCTTCACCGCCGGCACTGTAGCTGCTCAAGAATCTGTTAATAAAAAGAAGTAATAAAGGCTCTACGCGATCCTCAACATGACTGTGTTGATGAAGCTCTAAATAAGTTACAAGTACATCGTGCTGCATTTTTGACTCCGTAATTCGACCCTGACAGTGAGGAATATACGTTAAACTACGAGGTCAAGCGAAGAAGAGGTATAATCGCCTGTAGGACTACGATTATACGTGGGAGCAATGGAAAAAGCATTTTTAGCATCAAGATGGCCGACGTTAATCTTTTGTTCGGTCAACCTATCAACAGCGAAGTCAACAAAGAAAAACAAAACAACAAAAGTCCATCTGGCTCTTTCATCATTCAAGTGCGCGTTCTGGAGGATAAGGTCGGCAACGATGTGGTAACGCCACCTCGGCACGACGAGGGTGGTGGTCTACTCTTGTCCCTCTACCCTGCTCCGTGGCGAAGATGGTTACATCAAACTCGTCAACACCGGGTGCGAGGTTATCGTGTAGTCGCCGAGAGAGGTCCTAGCCAGGGCTGAAAGCTGCCAAGAATTCCCGTTACAGCCGTATAGCCAGGTACTATCCCTTGCTGCTTGCCATACTTTTGCCAATTATAATGCTAATAATTAAGGTCAACCCTTAACTAATAATTTATGTATAGGAGATGTAAAATTAGACGACATACAGATAGGACCGTTAAATAATAAACAACATTCGGATCTTATCGGTTTATTAATACAATATAAACATTGTTTTGCTATTGGTACAAAAGATTTAGGGATTTCAGATTTAGTGCAGATGAAAATTAAGCTTACTAGTGATCAGCCAGTTTATCGCCAGCCTTATCGATTATCACATGGTGAACAAGCGATAGTCCAGTCTAGTCAGTGAATTATTAGATGCCGGCATTATAAAAGAGTCCGAATCCAGTTATGCCTCCCCAGTCATCCTAGTGAAAAAGAAAAACGGTGACAGTAGGATGTGCGTTGATTAGCGTGACCTAAAAGCTATTACCGTAAAAGAAAGATTTCCATTGCCAAACATAGATGATCAGGTTTCGAAATTGGCGGGCAAAACATATTTTACAAGTTTAGATATGACTCAAGGATACCATCAGCTACGCGTGGGCCATGAAGATACACACAAAACTGCATTCATAACACCTCAGGGTCATTTTGAGTACACTCGAATTCCATTTGGTTTAGCGAACGCTCCGTCTGTTTTTATGCGACTAATAAATAAAATAGTTGAATCTGTAGGAAGAACTGAAAATTCTAAGATTCAAGGTAAATGTGAAATTCTGGCATTTCTTGATGATTTGCTTCTACCATCGAATGACGTGGAATCGGGCTTAGATATTCTGCAAGCGGTTCTTGTCAAACTTGAAGTTGAAAACTTAAAATTAAACATGCATGACATATCGGCAAATGGTATTCAGCCAGGTGAGTCAAAATTATTGGCAGTTTCTCATTTTCCGACACCGACCAATGTTCATAGTGTGCGTCAATTTATCGGCTTGTGTAGTTATTTTCGAAAGTTCATTCACAATTTCGCTGTCATACTTGTCGCCCTTTAACTGATTTAACAAAAAAAGAAACTTCGTGGATATGGAGAAGTGATCAAAACAATAGTTTTGAACAACTTAAAAAGTGTTTATGTTCCAAGCCTGTTTTAGCTTTGTATGATCCCGCGCTTTCTACGAATATCCATACTGACGCGTGTAAATTGGGAATTGCCGGTATACTTCTACAAAAGCAGACTGACGGTACGTTGCAACCCGTTATATATTTTAGTGGAGTGACAAGTAAAGAAGAAAGCATGTATCATAGTTATGAGCTTGAAACTCTGGCGGTCGTGGACTCTTTGCGTCGTTTTCGCGTATACATCGTCGGGAAAAAAAAGTTAAGATTGTTACTGCCTGTACAGCAGTCCGCGCTACGCTTACTAAATGCGACATTATACCACGTATCGCGAGGTGGTGGCTTTCTATACAAGATTACGATATAAGTGTCGAATATTGGCCGGGAGAACACATGAAACATGTAGATGCGCTTAGTAGACATCCGGTTGACGTTATGAACGTGAATCGTCTAGAAGTGACGGATTGGTTTTATACGGTGCAATGTCAGGACGATAAGTTGAGCGCAATCGTTAGTCAATTAAAAGATAATACCGGCGGATCGGAAATAAAAAAAAATAATTTCGAAATTATTGATAATAGGCTTTATCGTAAAACCTTGAACGGGAATAGGTTGGTGGTTCCAAATTCGGCCAGATGGAAAATAATGCAAATGCACCATGACGACATTGGTCATGTAGGATTTAATCGCTGTAGCGAATTAATCAAAAACGAATTTTGGTTTCCTAAAATGACAAGTTTTATAAAGAAATATGTGACTGCATGTCTTCATTGTGCATACGGCAAAGGGGGCTACGGCAATAAAGAAGGTAAACTCCATTCAATTCCTAAGCCCTCTGAGCCTATGAGAATGGTTCATATTGATCACATAGTCACCGATCACGGAAAGGCGTTCAGGAGTAGGAACTTTAAGAAGTTTTTGAATGATAAACAGTTAAGACATACTCTCAATGCTATTGCTTGTCCGCGTTCTAACGGTCAAGTGGAACGTACAAATAGGACAATACTGGATGCATTACGAGCCACAGACCCCACTGAAGCCTCTAGCAATTGGGCTAACTCTTTGCCCGACATAATTTGGGGAATTAACTACTCAATTAATAACACCACCACTTACAAACCTTACGACTTGATGTTTGCTCGGGCTGGTAGGTCAGTATGTGATGTTGCGGTTCCCGGGCGTGTTTCTGAACCAGTAGAGTCGCGTCGAAAGAAAGCATCTGATAGGATACTAAAAGCGAGTGCTACAATGAAACGTTACTTTGACAAAAAAACGAAAATCTGCTCACATCTATAAACAGGGTGATTTTGTCCTATGGCGACAAACACCGACTTGTAGCGCATCCAAAGTTAACACTAAACTTGACGACTTGTATTCCGGTCCTTATGTCGTAACTAAGGTAGTGGGCAATGATAGGTACCAAATGAGAAGTACACCTAAATGGTTTACGTGGATATAAGAGTTTTACTGGATTAGTATCTGCCGATTCGTTAAGACCCTATAAAAGCATTATAACTGTATCTGATAGTGCCAGCAGTTCAGATGAGCAACTTGAAACCGAAAATCTGTTTTATTTATTAGAGAGCTAATCGTGGTTGTTGTTCCCACGGGAACAACTGTTTCAGGATGGCCGAGTGTAACGGACGTGACGTCGCCAGTCACATCCTGCCAAGCCAAGCCACAGCCAAGCCAAAGCCAAAGCCAAAGCCAAAGCCAAAGCCAAAGCCAAAGCCAAAGCCAAAGCCAAAGCCAAATCCAAAGCCACAGCCAAAGCCAAAGCCAAAGCCAAAGCCATAGCCAATGCCATAGCCATAGCCATAGCCAATTCCATAGCCAATGCCATAGCCAATGCCATAGCCAATGCCATAGCCAATGCCATAGCCAATGCCATAGCCAATGCCATAGCCAATGCCATAGCCAATGCCATAGCCAATGCCAAAGCCAAGCCATGTTGACCAACCCTCCAGCCAACCGCCATGCCTGCCAACCGCAAATGGCAGCCACTAGGAGGGGATGAGCCTATATAAGCCAAAGCCAGCCATATTAAAACCTACTTTTTGGAAGACGTAACAAATAAAGAACAAGTGTGCTGTCACTCTGCCATTTTATTTTCACTGTCAATTATAATAAATTTAAATACAATTATCGATAAAAGAATAGGTCAATTATAAAAACGAAGAAAACCTGAGCAAAAATTGAGTCTTGACTCGTAAATGGTGACTTTCTTTTTCGGGACGAAAGGTTTTTTTTGTTAGATAATCCACTAGATTCAAGAAAAAGTTAATTATAAATGGACGGAAAGTCTATTGCACGAAACTGTATAAACATCAATTTTTTTTATAAAATAATTCACGATAATTTAAGTATTAATAGCTTTTAATTGAAAATTTGACGGACACCTTTGATATTAAATTCATTCTTCAATTGTTTGCCAAGAATTTTTATTACGATTTTCATTACCTGTATTGCAATAATAATGGTGTCATTCTGCACTGGGCCAAAGATATCTTCATTGTATATATTCTGTGCTTCATTGATCATTTCTATGGCTCTTCGTATGTCTGACGTATTCTTTGGTGCTATACGGTCTGTGGCGTTAACTGAAAAGTTAAAATTAATATAGGCGTCATTAAAACTAATTGAAAAACGTTTATTAGTAAATTTGGCAATCAAACAGGACAGTTCCAACATCCATAAGGGCGAGGCCCCACTACTGCGTTGCGTCGTGTAGTCGTATCGGATACGATATAGTCATACGTGACGCCGTGAACCCGATGTGTACTCGTTTTATAATCAGCGTCTCATAGCCATTTGGTGATGATGGAGCAATAGCTGGCCGCAAATCCCTCTCCAAGGGACGGCTAAACTATATTTTATGTATAGTAATAAAATTAGCGTCACGAAGATGTGCAGCGTTTTTTTCAAAGAAAATGGAGAGAGCGATTGAGACCGATTGAGAGAGAGTGAGAAAGGGCGAATATAGCAATATACGTAATTCTATTTTTAAAATTTTACTTTTTAAAATAAAATGTCGTACATTTTCAATTTGTATCTCTATATTCACAAATATATGTATACAAATACATGGAGTGATCATATACTGGTACATGATCATCTATTGGGGCTTTTACCTTAGTAATAATTAATTTACAAAGAAGTTTCACTTCTGACATGTGTACTTTGTACGCCCTTTTTTATTAGTAAACAGTTCTGCTAATTATTTTTATTAATGTCTACGAAAATATTACTTACCACTAATATTCTTATGGTGCACAGTTAAATATTTGTGAAGCTCCGGCGGGACCAACGCCAAGACCTGTTCCGATGTGTCATTGTAGTTCATCAGCTCTTCTGGAATTCAGATTTAATTTGTTAATACAGTGTAAACTGTAAGTTCTCGCACGAATCATGTTTCTTTTTTAGTTTTTTCTTTAACTAGGGTTGCCTGGAAGAGATCGCTTATTAGCGATAAGGCCGCCCGTTGCATCCCTTATAATTTTTTTTGTATTGTGTGTGATTTATTGTTTTTTGCAACGAAGTTTTAATAAATAAATAAAATAAATAAACTCTCTATAACGTAAAAATTAGTTACAATTGTTTGGTTTAACTATTTTCATATTTAGACATCGACAACATACTTAAGTATAATTGTTTTTATTACAAAACTAAACATTTGAGGTGCCGAAATTTCTAAGAAAGACCTTTGTTATTGTTAATTGCATTAACACGTGTGCCATTATTCTAAGATTACATTGCCTGTAGGAAATTTTGGTCTCAGTTACTAAACGCACCACCTATCGTGTATTATTATCTGTCGTAAACAATCTTTGAAACTGTGAAGATTGCCAGTAAACAAAATAATTCACCTATTGATAGTTAAAATTAGAAATTATTGTAATTGGTTAAATATGTTTTTTTCTCTCCGCTCTCTTTAACGAACAAAAATGTCCCTATAAAGATTTTACACTGTAGTTATATAAAATGATTCATGTGTGTAAGATTGTACGAGTTAAGCGGAGTTTCCTCAGGAACTGCTCGAGCGGTCCGTGTATTGCGAATATGAATTTAGTATGGAAACGTTGCAGTCGGTCTTGACTGCAACATGCGGTCCGTCTGTGGCCCGTTTAAGTTTCGAGAAAAGAAAATTTTATAATTAACTGTCAAAGCAGCTTATTACAAGACTTCATCCACACCTGAGCGTTCCTTAAAGGCGGTTACAGACTAGCGTTTTTTACACTGAAGTAGTTGAAACGACCTTATACGCGTAGAAAAATACGCGGACCACCACTATGTGGAACCAGCTGCCCACTGAAGTATTTCCGAACCGTATCACACAAGTGATATATATAAAGTTCTTTAGTTACTGTTATTTATACAGTTTATCTGTAAAATAATAGTAACGAAATTGCAAAATATTTTAGTTTTTACTTGATTTATAAAAAACACTAACTTGTATTTCAATTTGAATGTCTGCGAAAAGTGCCTTAGAGTTTCGATGATCGATCAGTTAGTGGCAAAATTAAGAAACTAGTTATAATTCCGGTTTTAGAGGTCTGGAGGCCCCGGGGCAAAAATGGTTAAATTCCTCGTGGTCCCTAATTATTTTCCAAGTAAAATGAAAAAAAAATCAGACGAGTTTTTCATCAATAATTTATTGTGAGACCAAGTAGATTCTTTTAGTATTTAACAATTATATAAAAGTCTAATTAATGTTTAAGAATAATATAATCATGTTTATACAAAGGCAAAAGGAAAAAAATCGGAATTTAAAACAAATTTTTTAAATTAAATGCGACAGAAAGTCCATTGGCACACAGCTGGGGATCGAACCTACGACCTCAGGGATGAAAGTCGCACGCTGAAGCCACTAAGCCAACACTGCTCTATGAACAAAGAATATGTAACACAAAATGTTTAGGCCTGCGCGTGATTTGATACTGAAATATAAATATATAGAAATCAATTATATCTTTTGTGGCTTAAAAGTATATAAAAGTTTCAACATTTTCGCAGCATATAAAAATAAATTCATAAATACGATAAGATCTTATCTCTAACGAATTAACCATACGATTTGGACAATTGATAATACAACTGATAAACAACGGTCCTAGTGACAAAATAAAAACTATGACATACAGTTTTTTAAGAGTTTCCATAGATGTATCATTATCAGCCTCTTTTATTGGTCCATTTCTAGACGTAGGCCTCCATTTTCCTCCAGTACGCTGGCCTCTCTGTATCCACTGGGAGCCAACCTCCTTGACGATGTCGTCAGTCGGTGGGCGGCCGAGATTTCCATTCAAGGAGCCTGTCGGTCCATCCGTTCTTGTCCATGCGCACTATGTGAACTACCCACCACCACATAGATGTAGGCTCACATACCTACTCACTCATATTACTACCATAGATATTCATTTGTCCATATTTACTATTGAGGGATTCGAATCGTTTCATCCCATGGCGTTGCGTGGAGATGTGAGAGAAGATGCAGAGAGACCCCTCCGTATCTTCTACTGCATACTATGGAGAGTTGTTCCGATTAATACATGCAGCTGAGTTTCATCAGACATCGAGGATTACAAAATTCCACCCGTATCACCCACACGTCCGTTGTTCCACAAGTGAGAGTTTTAAGGCAGTTTTTGCCGCGCACCACCAGTGAAACCAGCTGTTCCATGAAGTATTCGAACCAATTCGACTTAGGGTCTTTCAAATAAAAGCGTAACTATTCTTAGAAGACAGGAAGAGCTCTTGCGAGAGTTCTGACAGTGATACTGCGTGTGCGTATCGCTTATATATATTAACATCAGATGACTCTCCTGTTTGCCCTACGTTCTACAAGAAAATACATCTAAAGAGTAAGATTCGGAGAAGAGACGCAGCGCTAAGTATGACTTCCGCATGTCAAAAACGTAGATTTATCAGAAATACAAATATCATCATCATCATCATAAGTAATATTAAGGAACACGTTCTTCATCAGAGTATTTTTATCAAAAAGGAACATAAAAAACCCAGTGGCTACCTTTTTAGGCCTGAGCCTCAGATTTTTGTATGTTTCATGATCATTTGTCAATCTAATAAGCAAGTAGGTGTGCTTGGAACATTTCGACTTTATGGGTCTAAAGCAAGCCGGTTTCCTCACGAATGTTTTCCTTCTTCATTCGAGTGTTAAATATGCACATAGAAAGAAAGTCCATTGGTGCACAGCCGGGGATCGAACCTACGACCTCAGTGATGAGAGTCGACGAGTAGAAACATAGAACAACACAAAACAAATAAAGCCCCGATTTGCAACAGATATAAAAAAACTAAAAAAATAACCTGTGTATAACTCAATTATGTTAGTTTGGTTAGTGGATATGTCCGATGCGATATCTGTAAGAAAGGGAACAATAAAAAGATATTTAAAAAAAGCAACAATTATTACTATTATTCCTCTTAATTCTCCGAGTTGACAGGAGCAGTTATCCCAACCCCTATAGAATGTTCCCCCTAGAACCAACTTCAAATACCCCTAAATATCGATTAAAGAACCTCTAAAGTTTCGGTTTTACACTTAAGAGGTAATTTCAAATTTAAATTAAAAATACATTCAAGTAGTGCAAAAAAGTATTGAATTTCGAATTTCCAAAATCTTGGAGTATTTTGATATTTCATTTATATACTTGGAGTTTATATTTGGTTTAATTTGTTAAAATTGTAAAGAATCGTGCGTTTTTTTTTAAATATTATAAATAAACAAAATTTCTCCTAAAATTCTGTAAATGTAAAGATAAAGATATTTTCCCCCTAAATTTGTGGGAAAACCCCCAAGTTGGCATCACTGAGCCAGTATGACGCGTTGTCTACGACGTATTTAAGTCAAATTTGACAAACTTCATATAAACCTAATTTGACACCTGTCAAAACTATATTTCAATGTTCTAGATCTAGTCTTTTTGATCAGAATATTTAATTATTCCTATATTTAGAAGAATTTCAGCTTCAACGATAATACTAATTAATATTTCCTCTATTTGGAAATTCGCAGCCCAATTTGCCAGTTAATATTATCGTAATTACTTTAATTAAGTACTGCTTATAGATATAAAACAAGTTTTAATAACATTAACGGAGGTATTTTCGTCACCGTAATGTTATTTATTTATAATGTACCTGACGACAGTTTTAATTGTCTAAAAACCGATTGTCATTTCGACGTTTTTATCTAATGCGATTAACACAATGTTTAAGCTATAGTCTAAGTGCTTTTGTTTCTTTATTCTGACATTTTGTTTGAATATGTCCAGTGAAGAATTGTTGCAAATCCTTACAATTTCCCTAAAATTTTGATTAAAACAGTGGCAGAGTTTCTTGCCAGTTCTTCACTCCTCTCTTGATTTGGGAGGTATATTAAATTAAGATCTTTTCTGACACAAGTGTTCATAAATCATAACATTAACCAAGATCATAAAATAAATATTGATTTAATTTAAATGGTTTGTGCATGCGTTTGATGTTTCTGCATCTCCTATCGCATTTACCCTTGAACAGACGAGTTGTTCGTAACCTGCAGCTAAGATTCATCATCGTTTCATGACGTCAAGCTAGAATACAGAATACCATCCGTATCACCTAGACGTCCTTCGTTCCACAACAGCGTTTTTAAGGCAGTTTATGCCGCGCACCACCTTTTGTGGAACCAGCTGCCCACTGAAGTATTTCCGAACCAATATCTTACACAATACTTGTAATTAATCGAAAAAAAAAGGATTTTTATTTAATATTAATATAATATCCGACAAACAAAGATATAACTCACCGCCATCTTTATCCATAGACACGCTAGACGCGGACAGCATTATCTGTACCCAGATGCAGAGTAGACCCAAAATAACAAACACGCGGAGAATGGATCCATATTTGAGGCGTGGCATTTCTTCAATATAACATTGTGTCTCAGGATTCAATTTTGTTCAAGTTTCTCATGATGCACAGGAATGCTGGAAGAAAAGAGAATAATGATATAGGAGAGATACTCCAGGGAATTGTACCCCTTAAGGCTTATGCTTGTTTAATAATAATAACTTATTTATTTCATATATCCTTGTCAGAGACAGTGTATTAGGGAGCGTTCAAGTATTACGTCACGCAATTTTTGGAGATTATCGACCCTCCCCCCCCGTGTAACGCGGCGTAACGTTTTTCTGTACCCAAGTATAGTAAAACGTTACCTAAAAGTTACCATTATGTGGTGGAAGTACTGGAAATTCGAAAATAATATTAACAATAACACGTACAAAAAGAATGCTTAGAATGGCAACACCACGCATACATCTATGTCGGCATAATTAATATTATTGACAAATGTGCTAAACTGCACAGCCCACACCACTATTCCTATGGAGCTTAATAAATTAGCCAAAAATCCGCGAATATATAGTGTAAATAAATAATTGTGTGGGAATAAAAAAATAGTAAATAATTAACACTGCAAGGTTGCTAAATCGACTCGACGAAAGGTCTCTATAATATGGTGCTGAACTGGTTCACCGTGTTTTCTGTCACAACATTAATTTGGATTTGTCCCATTGGGAATTTATCCTATGCCAACAATACACGCAAAGAATCGATTTTCGAGCCATAGCGTGAGCAAACAAACAAATATCCAATGCATAGTGTTTGCATTTAAAGTGTGAAAAAATGTTGCAAGTAGATATGTAACTAACATTAGTTAAGTTACATATATGTATTTTAGTTAAAATAAAAATAGCCTGTATCCGAGTACTATAATAAGAATTACATTTAGTTTATGTTATTTTGTTTAATGGACAAACCATGACCTCCGACGGAGTGTAGGGCGTAGGCATCCTTCAAATTCTTTCATTTGTCTGTGATTTTCAAGATATTATAAGACGCAACACCAGGTTTACAGTACTCTTTGATTTCCATATACATATTCTAATCTATTAATGCACTTAATCTATGTAAAAAAGCTCCAAAATCTTATACCATAGAGTCTAGCCTACTATCTCGACTATAGCATCTCTTCCTAGTATTTGAAATTCGTATAGTCTGTGCACAAAAAGCACAGAATCGTTTAGAATCGTTCGTAATTCAAATATTACGATATAGATAAAAAAAATTGAAATAGGGTCAGTAGAGTAAAAGTACCGTCGCTATCATTTTATCAGCGGACGTTGTTATAAGTCTTTATCATAAAAATTTATTGAAGCATTAAAACCTTGTTTCCCAAGATCAAATTATTAACCTTTGTTTTTATCATTGTTTTTACGAAAAATGGCCAGCTCTTTTTTTACACAGGTATGTTGTGTTTATAGACAATAATCTTTCACTATATTAGAAGTATACAGATCACAGACTATAAATTGTGATATAATAATAATAATAAAAGGGTTGTGACCAAATCCATATATCGCTAGTGAGTCCCCCCACACTAGGGAGTCCTTGTGTTGTGAGTACCTAGAAAACAATTAGGCAGTGGTAAATGTTTAAAACAGTTTTTCGAGAAAAAGTAAGTTTAGTGTTACGATATAAATCTAAATAGTATTTCTATCTGTTCTAATTTATATCATTAGTTTTCATCATAAAAAATCATTATTTTATGATTATCGCGTACATATTGACGCGCCGGGGAATTTAATTTTATATTAATGGTAACCCAGAGGTGGTCATAGCGAGGATAAATACGGGAAATTATTAAGTTCGACAATGAACTATTAGGCCATTAAAACGCCATGTTCATTACATTGAAGGTCATATTTAAGAGGGGTGTGGCTATACTAATTAAAAAAACACAATTAGACTATATTTATTTGCAAAAGTCAGCCCACGGAGCCCAAAGAGAAGATCCATAAAAATAATTATTTATTTATTTCGTAATCCTACAGCTAACATAAATTATCTATAATAAACAAACAGTTACACTGAAAATATAGCCAGAGATGAAATACATAATATATTTTACTACAAAAAGGTTCAAACATTTACAAAAGGAAACAAAAAAAAATGGTTATCATTTTTCGGGGCAAAATCAACATTCTGGTAATTTAAAAAAAGTTAACTAATGTTCGTTGGATAAACGTGCTCCCCGGAACTACTAATTGTATATTGTAATAATAATTTGAACCGCGGCTAGGCTCTCTTTGTATTTTGTATACGTTTTACAGTGAAGGACAACATCGTGAGGAAACCGGCATGCCATGCAAACAAGACAGCGTGTGTCAGGCGTACAATTGCAGAGGCAATTAAAAAGAGTGGCGAAGAGTTTCTTGCCAGTTCTTCTTGCCCGCTCTACGCCCTTGACTTGCGAACTGTTAGTAAATGTAATTTTTTAATCAATTTAACATCTTTTCTGTTGACGCATAAGTGTACTTTACCAATATTAATTATTTTGAGTTTGAGGCAAGAGCCAGAAAGACCTGGACGTGAATACTCTGCCCCATCCAAGGGTTATAGGACTTAAAGTGTGTCAGGCTGATCACCTAATTGCAAAGAAAAAAAATGATCAAGACAGATACAAAAATCTGAGAGGTCAAAAGGGTTTTTGTTGTTATTTCCAGAGGTCATTGCTCAAACAGATTTTTCTATTAAATCGTTGGAATTCAATAAAGTTTGAACGCAAAATTTACTCTATGGTCGGAGAAAACCTTGTTTAATAAAACTTAGATTAACGTTTATAGTGCTATAAAGGTTTATATGTTTCGCAATGATTCCTAATTAGCAGAAATAATGTTGAAATTTTGAAAAATAAATTTCCGATAAGTTCCATGGGTAATTTAAGATTTGCAAGGGCGTGTAATTAAACACAATTGCCCCAATTTACTTTTTTGATCTTCTTAAATAAATAAATCATTTATTTTCATGAAAGGTACATTTCGATCGATGCAAATGTCATATTAATTTAAAGTCATAATATCATATATTATGATTAATATCATATATTATATTAAAGTCATAATACATATCATAATAAGAACAGTAATTATAATTTGTTGTCAAAACGTATGGTTTCAAATCTACTCACGTTTCTTTAAATGTTTTGAACAATTTTTGATGCTTTTTTACATAACTACAAGAATATATACATTTGGTACTGTTAAAATACCAAGTTCATAAAAACATGGTCCAGATGGAGAGGTCCATAAAGGCCCATACATTTTTTCTGAGTAATAAACTTTGGCACAATATCGATTACATTACAGTAGGTACATACAATCTGAAGATAATTGAAGATCCACGTAGAAGGTATCAAATAGGCACTTCTTTCTTGTATATTTAACCTTTTGTGTATCATTTTTGTCTAGCTTATAAGCCATACATACATTAGTGGCGCTACAAACTCTTAGGCCTGGGGATCAGATTTCTCAAACTGTTTCATGATCATTTTTAAATCTAATAGGCCTAGGTGATCGTTGCCTTCAGTGCAACACACGCCGTCGACTTTTTCGATCTAAGGCAAGCCAGTTTCCTCAAGATTTCGTTCACCGTTCGAGCTAATGTAAATGCGCATATAGAAAGGAAGTCCATTGGTGCACAGCCGGGGATCGAACCTACGACCTCAGGTATGAGAGTCGCACGCCTGGTCACTAGGCCAAAACTCAGTTATAAGCCTTACAAAACATAAAATATCCACGAGCAGAGGACCCAGAGGGCTACAGTTTTATAGAAAGAGAATATCGCTGTTAGCCTTAAGGGCCTTTAAAGCTCAGCTCGGGCTGTTCTGGCGAGCCTAGCTTGGCTTTTTTCCCGACTAGCGCAGGGGCGATGCCAATCCCTTACGACTCTGCTTGGGTCATCGCGGGCTGGTCAATCTCCTGGAAGGATGGAAGCTCATTGGAGAGAGCTAAGTAAGGGAACCATCGATCCACGGTGAAGACGGTTTTTTACCCTAATCTGATTTTGCTTCCGAGCGTCTTTTAATCAGTCTTACGCTGTTTAAACACCCCTCTCGCGAGGGAACAAAAGCAAAAGCAAGACTCGAATAAGGAATTTTTGATAAATTAATGAATATTCAAGTTATTTTACTTCATAATGTTTTATTTCAAAGGACACACAGATTATTCGCAATAACACTTTATTTTTATACTATCAAATAGCAATTAAGGTTTACAATAATTTACCAAATTAATTAAAAGATCATCAGACTAGTTTTTAAAAGCGACTTGGTGTATCCTTTGGAAAAAATTTACTATTCAATAAATGATTATTTGCGTGATACACTGTACTTTATATAAATTTAATGAAGTATAATGATATGTACGATACAAATAATATAAGAATTGACTTTGACTAATAATGTAAAATTTAAAATTCCTTTAAAGACAAATTTGGGCGCCATTGTGTGTGGCACAATATGCGAACTTACGATTGTACCACCTTACACATTCTTGCAATTAATTATTATTAATCCATTAAGACACCCTGTCCAAGACACGTTTTGCAGTATACTTGCGGCATGGGTGCAGTGCCTTCATAACCCTTATCAATTACCACCTAGGGTTATTGACGCATGCGATTGAAACAGAATGTTAACGATATAAAAATAAAAGGTCATGTGTAGTAGTCAATCGATCCGGTCTCTCCTTATCTAGAACGGAATGGTGCATAATTTATTTTACTTAATATTCAACTTGCTATTCACGTAGAAATGTATTCCAATAATATTATTTATCTATGTTATTGCAAACCAAATTGAATGTATGGTTTGGCGCGCAATTCGAAATTCGAATACATTTAACAGCCGCGTTAATTTCAGTCATTTGTTTTTAGATAGTTTTTTGTTTATTGCAAACCTGCATTTACAAATTTAATCTATGGATTGGCGCGCAATTCGAAATTCGAATACATTTAAAAGCCACGTTAATTTCAGTTATTTGTTTTTAGATAGTTTTTTGTTTATTGCAAACCTGCATTTACAAATTTAATCTATGGATTGGCGCGCAATTCGAAATTTGATTAATTTTAAAAGCTGTGTTAATTTCAGTCATTTGTTTTTAGATTTTGTCAACTTGTGTTAGTTTATGGTGGTGGTGTATCGAGAAGCGATGAGGACTTGGAGAAACTGATCGTGGTAATCACAGAAGGCAAAAGATCACGTGGCCGTTCACCAACCAGATGGACCGATCAAGTGAAGGACGTCGTCGTCCTCAAAACTGCCCTGCGCTTCTCTCTGATAAACAATAAAGTACAAGCTCCCACCTTTTCAGAATGCCAAATCATAAAATGACTGCTTCACGACTGATTTGAGAGCGACCGCCGATGCGAAAACCGCTGTGTGACTTCGTGAAGTGAGTTACAGAATCGCAGGGCTGTACACTGTCATAAGAGAGGCGCTGGACAGAAATCGGAGGAAGCAGATGGTCCGCTCCACACTCTTTCTTGCTGACCACAACGCTCAGACATGAGCTACCGATTAAAGAGAGAGAATGGATAAACTGAAATAGCTGTAGACTTGAATAACAAAAAATAAAATATGTTTATTATGGAATATAAGATACAGGTAACACTTATTCCACGTCATTAAATTGTTACGGTAGACATCCCTAATCATCAGCAAAGAAGACAGAGGGTGTAGGCCGAGAGAAAAAGCCGGCGTAAAAAACTCTCGGTACTCTTTTAAAATAGCAAATCATCAAACAACACATAATTTAAAACAAATATCGCAAATTAATTAGAAGTAGCCTGTCTAGCACTAGTCCCAGGCCCTTTTATCAACTAGATAATCGTTAACTTTATAGTTAGCCTTTTACTACAACGCATATATCTTGACATTTGTCGCTAAGAAATGCTGGTTTCCTTTTTACTGTAGGAGCTGTGCACAGAATCACCGGTGCGTAGCCGGTGCTTGAACGACCCCAGTTTTTTTAGCACATATAGCCGTCAAGCCTTAGACTTCCTTGATATCCCTTTATAAAAACATTAACGATAAAAGAAGTATAACTTCAAAAATTTCTTTCTTTTCTTATTTATTATGTATTGTTATTTTATGTGTTTCTGTGTGTGTTTCGTTACTAATAAATGTTGTGCATGTTATTGTAGCAATCAAGCTATTTAGTTTATACAGAAATAGAATTGTCAAGGACTAGTCTATTAGTATAATTAGCAAATTATTGTTATCGTTTACTCTTCATTTATGTTTTCAAGCACTTGAAACAAATACTATCTATTCACTGAATAAATGTTTAATGTTTAAAGAACTTTATTTCTCATTGCATTTACACGAGAAACTTTATATTATAATATACGAACGAGATATGAAAATTTTAGTCTACTAGACTCATTCTAATATGTATATTTAATGCCCTTTAGAATAGATTAAACACGCTAATATTACGAATGTTAGAGCGTAATTGGTTAAATAATTGCACACCCTCATACTTAATAGACTTCTTCAAATAATTTGTGCACGGTTTCGGCAAGATAAGCAAACTTGCTCGACGATATTGCGTATAATCGTGTATTTGATTTTTTTTAATGATAAACTACTATGGAGTACTACTATTTATTTTTTAAATTAAGATACAGGTGCTATTAACATTATAGTTGTTTAATCGTTAATTTTGGTTTCTTGGTAGATTTTATTAATTTATTTTATAGTGTTTGTATCTTATAAATATTATTTTGCATGCTGTACGGTGTAACCCATATTTCAATAAGATATATGAAATGTGGTTTGACTAAACAATTATAATTCAAATGACGTACAGATTGCGGAATGCATTTTGATATTGACCAAAATCTGCCTATAAGTGATTTTAGTTTGGTGATTATGTGTGATATATGAAAATTCCACTTTAAATTTGTATCCATTCTAAGACTCAGATATTTCTCCCATTTTTATTAGTGATTTCAATGTCTTGAACTTTTAGTTAACTTTTAAATCTTACTATTATTATTATTTTCTTTATTCCTACATAATTATGTATTTACATTGTATATACCTGGATGCTTGGACCCATGCAACTCCTTCAATACAAAAAGTCCCTTCGGGAGTCGTGCTATGCGGGCTACTAGATTGTGAGGAAGTTGCATGGATCTGGTTAGCTGTGCACCTTTTTAAGTTTTCATGTTATTTTTACATATGTTTATCTTTTCTATATTTTCATAAGTATCCGATAGTCATCCTTGTGACATGTGTGATGTTTGAGAGCACTAATAAAATAAAATGTAAAATTGCTAATAGTCATTTTTTTGCCAAAAACAAATAAGTTTCCTCATATATCAAGAACTATCCAATAAAAAAACACAAATTCAATCATTTATGGAAGTGCTGATTATAGGACACAATCTGCTGAATATTTTGTATATCCTAGGTTACATAGGTATACCTGCCTCCTAAGCCTAAATAATTCATACTAGCAGTATTTTTTTTAAATACATTTATGGCCACCTTTGATAATTTCTACACTAATATTATAAAATGCATGTTTATATTTCTAAAAAGTCATAAAATGACTGGGACGATAAAAAAATATTTCATAATTAAATCCTGAGTAACAGCTAGTTTTAAATAGATATAGACAAGACGTAACAAGTAGCCAACATCACGTATATAAACAAAGAGTAATAAATGGATTCAACACGAATGTTACACTGATGTTTTCAAATAGATAATTGTTATTGGACACTCATTAACATAAAACAATGTGAATAGTGCATTCAGGAGGACATGTTTTTTGTAGATTATGGCTTAAGAAATATCTTTAAGGCAATATTATTATGTAAAACCAAATAAATGTTGAATGTAATACTTATACTACTTAATAGTAAATTATTTTATTCAATTTATATTTATAAACAGTGATAAGTCATATGTACTTAATTATATTTATGTGTTTTTGTATAAGTATTAATTATATGTATTATAATACTTATGTACATTAATTAAAATAAATAAAATTTTATTTTTTAGCTTGTGTTTAATGAACAATAATTTTTGTTTGAAGTGAATGCACTGTAAAAAGTCAAAGTGCTTTTTATATACAAAGCTAATTAATGTATCAATGTTGTTTTCAAGACCTTGCTTTATGGAAAATATACAATATCTATTAAAAATATTATAATATTTTACAATTATTACAAGTCTCACAAATTGTGAAGCTTGTAACATTTTTTAGACCTTCACTTTGGTGAATAAATTAAACCTTCCTACTGCTAAAAGGGCTGCATAATATATAGAATTGTGTGACAAATTTTAAATTTTTAGTTAGTAATAAACTTAAATAGTTAGTGTTGATTTAAATAATATCATAATAAAATTTAATTTGGTTCAAACAACTAGCAAGGAACACATATAAAGCCAGCTTTTAAAATTAAACAATACTTTATATTCAGTGTAACCTTTTGGATTTAGGTGAAAACCGTTGCATCTTGGTTTCTCGCACATATACAAACAAGTTATTCGGCGGTAATTGATAGAAAGTTACATAAATTATGTAAGCAATGTATTTGTTTACAAATTACAACATATCACTACTTACCAAATACCGAATCCTGCTCCCAACACTTTAAAATGAATATCACAGGTTAATCTAGCACCGATCGCACTCTAATAATTATTTATCAAGATAAATAGGTGATTAGATTTTTTAATTTATTCATTGCGTGATAAAACTCGATAATTGGATTCAAAAATTTCTGCTATCTAGGCCGCGTTAAATCTTACATTATTTTTACAATAATTATTTTAAAAATTCCGCGAACGCATTCGTCCACACTACATAAATGTTCTATTTATAATAACGAAAACTTAATTTTTGTTACAACACTGTGCGGAATTTTAGCGAACGAATTGAATTGAGAATTTTTTGTTTTTGACGTTTACTTGAGTTTAAACTTCGAAGTACCGTAAAAAGACAGTTATCTAACTGTCTTGCTATTATAAAAAAACTAAGGAGTCAAGAAACGTTAAAGGAATACCGTAGGGCAAAATGTTATTGAGTAGCGTAGTATACACTATATATATGTAGTGTATATTAAACGAGTGTCTTGTCACTAGTCAATTGTCATCACTCAGTAGTCAGCTGTTGCAATGTTGACAGTTGTGATTAAATTCAGATTTAAACATTAAAATTTGTTTATTTCGGTAACTGTATTTACTTAGAATTATATTAATACGTAGTGATTAACAATTGTAATCTTAGAACAAAAGAATAAAATTGAATTCTGTACCTATGACATAAGTAATAAAACGTAAAAGGTAATGTAATTTATGAATTATTTCACGCCAATTCCGCTAACATCTGAGGCAGATAAAATTCCTTTATATTTTACAATAACAATAATTAAGTTTTTATTTAACTAAATGCTTTGTTTAAAACAAAAAAGAGTGAAGAGAGTATTTACTAATTTAATAACCTTCATACAGATAACAGATGGAAGATGAACTAAATTCCTCTGAACTAGGTTCACAAACCTACTGGCAAGACACGTATGTAAAGGAGCTAGATAATTATGAACAGAGTGGAGACATTGGTGATGTATGGTTTGGGGAAGACAGTGCTTTGCGGGTCATTAAATGGATTTGTGGCTGTGGTTTGGAAAAGGACTCACCTATTATCGATTTAGGTTAAAATCCTTTAGTTCCTCTTGTCTACTATAGTTATTTTCCCTGTATAATTTTTTTCAGTCAATCATAAATGATAGTAATTACTACTAATGCTTAAAAGATGTGTATGAATCCCGTGAGTCTTGAGTTTCTAATTTTAATTAAAAGCTAATTTATGCAAATTATGTTATAATTGAAAAGTATTATAAAAGTTAAATTATTATTAAACAATTACAGGTTGTGGAAATGGGTTTACATTGTCATCATTAGCTGATGAGGGCTTTTCGAACTTGCTGGGTGTAGATTACTGTGAGGAAGCTATAGCTTTGGCAGAGAAAGTTAATAAAGAATATACAATATTGAAATTTAAGGTAATTTTCCGTTGTGAAATTTGGTTCTGCTTTTTTCTTTCTTTTGCTACTCTTTCGAGCGTAAGGTCTGCCTCTGTATCATTTGCCTGATGGCCTCTCCATGTTACGGTTTTTGTCCACCAGTGATCTGTGAGGCACGCTACATGACCTGCCCACTTCCATTTCAGTTTTTGGTGTGGCTTAGAGCATCACAGTTCACAGTACACCTAAGTCTCAACTCTGCACCTTCGCCATACTTATACAAGGAATGGATGATGAAATATGCCACTCTTTTCCTTGTACATAAATGTCCTACATGATATTTAATATTTTTTAATATTGTTTTCTCACAACATTTTTCCTGTAATGTTAAGGATAACTATCTTAATATATATAAATCTCGTGTCACAATGTTTGTCCTCAATGGACTCCTAAACTACCGAACCAATATCAATCAAATTTGCACACCATGTGCAGTTCAATCCAACTTGAGAGATAGGATAGTTTAAATCTCAAATATAGTCGCAATTTTAATTTATTGCAAAATATTTGTTTATTATTTGATACAATTCTAACAGATGGCACTGTGTTAAAAGTACCAACGTTTTACATAAGCTACAATTTAATGGCATAACCACCAAAAAAGCATGGTGGTCCCCATGACTGGTGTTCTCCTACCGTGTCCCTTGAATAGTTGCTACTATGTAATATAACAAAAACCACAGCAACCGTTGGCCGGTCTGCTAGTATAGTATAAAACAAAGTTCCTTCCTACCATCTGTGTGTATAGTTTTATTATTATATTAAAAAGTTGTTTGCTTCAGATTTTTGACATAATCAATGATGATGTCGCTTCACTTGGTAAATTTGGTGTAGTACATGATAAAGGGACATATGATGCTATATGTTTGAATCCAAATGTAAAGGAATACAGACCAAAATATATACAACAAGTTGTTGACATGTTAAACGATGATGGTAAGGTTTTTGCTTAACTAGCAAATCCTAGAGTCTAGACGTATGTACTAAATTATTTTGCATATCTCATAAAAATTATTTATTTTTTCTCATATTTTTTATGTTTTGAAACTTTAAGGATTTTTAATCTAGATTTATTGTGTATTGTTAAAATACCATTTTTTTCAGGTTTGTTCGTGATAACATCGTGCAATTGGACTGAATCGGAATTGATAAAGCATTTTAGTGAGAAATTGAAATTGAAATGTGTAATACCAACGCCACAATTTAAATTTGGCGGGAAAGTTGGAAGTGTTGTTTCATCTGTGGTCTTTGAAAAAATAATAAAGACTTAAACTTAAGTGTGATGTTTATCTTATATAAAACTCTCTTTGACTTTAAAAAATATATATTCTATATGACCTTTTTATATTATACATGGTTATTGGTTAATTCGACATATTGCCTTTAGTAGTTGACAGGGGTAATTTTGTGATAATTTTAACTCCCATATGCATGCAAAACGAACCATATTTAACATGTTTTTTTAACTTTTTTCGAATAAAGTCTAAATCCAAAAAAAAACATTGAAGTATATTTTGTATATCTACATATAAACAAGCAGGTTACGTAAGTTATTAGGCAACGGGCGGCCTTATCGTAAACCAGTAAAGGCTAATCCTAGGGTCAATGAGTCTCAATTAATATGTACCTATAAGTAGCTAATTACGAGGCAGAAGATAAATGATTTTTGATCAGAAGATTTTTAAATTAATTAAAGTACAGCTCGTCTGATATCAAGAGGTAAGTAAGCAGGATTCTTTGCACAGTAAAAGAGTGATAGAATTCAGTTTTATTAGTTTAAAGAATTAGATTGTCAAGGGGACGCAAATCAAAGCTACCGGCAGAGAGGAACATAAAATTTTGCTTTAAGTAACTAGGAATTTTAGGATTAAAAAGAAGAATGGGCATTGAGCTTTCTTCGGAACTCTGAAATATGGTCAAATTTACGAAGTCCAATTATTATGAGATTCATACATTTTGTAAACGCTCCAACTTATCAAGCTGCAATTCAGTTAAATCTGGATAACACACAGCGTAATCAGGAATAGAAAGTAGAAGGAATAAGCAAGAGAAATATTAAATTAGTCGTAGCGACTAATTTTCATACAAATTTAGTTTTCCACTTTCTACATACACTATTAAGGCAGGTCTATTGTCTAAGCCCCTAGGTCTGTTATTAAATGACCTGTTTGCTGTTTACTGGGTTCAACCATGTATTTTACCTAGAGGTACCAATTACACAATTAAATAGATTTAATTGTGAAAACGAATGACGACCTCTAGTGACTTTTATCACTATCAGCAAATTGTAATTATGTAGCAATTATATTTTGATATGATATTTTCTAATAGCAAGATTATGATATATTAAAATGATAATAATCGTAGTAAATGGATTTAACTTGTATACATTTATCGGACTTCAAAAAGGAGTGCAATTCAAAGATATATTATATATTTTTCGTTGGCAGGAGATATTCCAAGCGTGGTACGAAATCAGGATCTGATGATGGCATCCCAGACGTGGAACAGACGTGTAATGGTTGCAGCTCCTTACAAACATTTGTAAAACATAAAACATGCCGACTAAAAAGAGTGGCGGAGAGTTTATTGCCAGTTCTTCTCTTCCGTTCTACGCCCTTGATTTGAGAACTGGCAGTAAATGTAAAATTAGAAGACTGTTTTACCGACGTTTGAACCGATATTCAGGTTGTCCGTTTTTTGTGACGGTATGTTTGCATGACGCTATAACTTCAAAAACTTCTCCAAAATAGAAAATTGGTGTGCCACACCCTTATCACTTAGAGGTATAAAACCATTTTACACCCAATCCTCTCTCTTCCCTAAAGTTCTCCATAGGATTTTATCTCAGACCTCTACCGAATATACAAAAACTTTTGTAAAAACCGGTCAAGTCGTTAGGTTACGAAAACGAGAATTTTATACAAATATATATTTTTTATATAGCGGGCCAAACGGGCAGGATTGATGAACCTGATGTTAAGTGATAACACCGCTTGCCAGAAGCCCTGCAAGTGCGTTGCCAGCCTTTTTAAAATCGGTACGCTCTTTTCTTGAAGGACTTTAAATCAAATAGAGGGCTTAAAAACGCTCAGTGGTGCAGCGACAGACGTCGATCTGATACGGGCGGAATTTCGTAAACTGCTTCGACTTCTGATAATGAAAGTCTGCTGAAGGTAATAATCTGAACAACTCACGAATTAATAAAAATTTATCCTTCTCTAATCTATCCTTCATGATAAATGCGGTAGAAGATGCAGGGATACCCCACATCTCTATTCAACGCCAAGGGTTTAAGCTACTTAGAAATCAGTGACTGAGCGTAGACGACTTGATCCCTAATTATGGTCAAGTGGAAGGAGCTGGTACTAGGAAGCTTAGAGGTGAGAACTGTAATACATGAGGGGCCAAATTAGCACTTTATAGCGAGTGAAGCACCGTCTCGCTCGGCTGAGCAGGAAGACCAAGCTTCTTAGAAGCTAATTTAGCTTGATCACCTCGATATCCATCGTTCCACCGCTATGTAGAACCAGCTGCCCACTGAAGTATTTCCGAACCTATTGGACTTAGGGTCCTTCAAGAAATGAGCTTGCCAATTCTTAAGTTGCATTGAGAGTGTGCATGGGCGGTATCAGATTATAACGTACATAATGACGCCATTAAAACAAAATTAAGTTTACAAGCATTTATTTTAGAAATTTAACAAAAAACTTTAACATTTATATCTAAAATTGCGCGTATTATACTATAAAGTCGTGATTAATGACAACAATTAAATTGCTTTAAAAGTACATTTAATTGAAGATCATTGAATTGATTGATTGAATCATCCTATCTGTATCATGATTACATTCTGTGCCAAGGTATAAATTACATTGATTAAGCACAAGCTATTTTAAGTGTTGGATTTAGAAAGGAGACAATTAAGTGTGACGTCATCCCATACGTCAACAATGTATTAGATTTTGACAGATGGTAGTCTCTAAAACTTTATCTGCATTATCTACCATTCATGTTCATCCATGTTTTGACATATGTAGTCATCTAATAGCCATCTCATGGCGCGTTGCATGGGGGGGGGGTCAATAATCTCCAAAAATTGCGTGACGGAATACTTGAACGCTCCCTTATACCATCAGCATAAAATAAGAATTAAAATACATTTATTAATAAATAAGATATATTTACTATTACCTTAACAGTTTTAACAAAACCTTAAAACTAAAAATGGATTTGTACTTTAGGCCTATAAGGTGCCTGCGTTTTTGTTACATAAAGAAAATTTACACTATTAGAACGCGTTATTACAATTATTTAATTTCAAAACGTCACCTTGATTTCACCACCTGCACCACCGCGAAACGCCGCGCCATTGAAGAAATACTTGCATAATTGATATTTAACTCGTTATAAATCGTTAAATTTTATTTAAAATGTAACATTCGCGTAAATAAAAGACAATATTTAGCCTATTAATTTCCAATATACGTTTATAGTTAAATGCATCAAAATTTGTTTCGCCTTGAGTAAAGGGACAACGATAACTAATAATAAAGAACTTTAAACTTATGAACAATTCATACATTCACCGAAAACATTTTTTAGCTTAAAGACTATCTAAAAATACTAAATTCTTCTAATAAACCAATTTTCTAAAGTACATATTTTATTTTGCTTGCCGCGGAATCGACTCCCGGTTGGTCTTCTCTGGGACATACGACCTCCAACACAACAAAAAGTATTGCCATATACATAATTAAGAAAGCATATCCAATCTAATGTCACACTTTACGACATACCTTAAAATAATTACGCACGTCAGACGCTCTTAATATTATTCTTATTAAATCTCATTTGACAGATACACGCACAGCATAAACTATGTAAGACAAAAGAACATAATTATCAAATCGATGACGTAATTGACTAGTAACAATAGAATCTATTTTTATCTAAACTTAGCAGCGCTTCGTGGGCGTATTGGGTACTAAGCGGGACCACGAACATAGGTTACAGGCCGATTTACATTATCTTAGTGTTTAGGAGAGTATTTTAGTACAAGTTGAAAGGCAAGTTCTTTAGTGCTTTAGTGCGTTGCGAGTGAACGTTTACATTTCTTCCAGTAGAGTATCATTACAGCGCCACAAGGAACGCGCAACGACGTCGGCAAATACGCTCTATTCTACGTAAAATACTAACTGTAGTTATGGAACAAATAGAAGACGAGATTTTATTCGAAATAAATAAACAAAATATAAATAATAAATAAAATAGCTCATTTTAAGGCAGTGTATGCCGAAAGCCTAGACTGTTTGTTTTTGTATAAATTGTTTTTAACGTTCCACAAACATTCGTGAACAACATATTCAGACACAAATTTGATACACGCACGCGTTTCACGGCACTTGTGCACTCTCCTAAAGATTTGACTAAATTACGTGTTTACACACAACGAGAGATCTCGGGGGGTGCGCGGGCGCGGGAGGGGTATCACTTGAAACAAAAATTAAAAGCGATTCTATTTTGATTCAACTTGAAAGTCTAGTAGAACCGTACTAAAGCAAGTAGCGTTTACATGTTTCAACTAAAGTACTATCCTAAAGCACTCTGCTAAACACTAAGATAATGTAAATCGGCCCTACGATTCAGAAACAAAATTTCAGTTTGCTCCGAGTCTTTAATGTCCATTTTAAGTTGGTCTCATCAAGTATTCGTTTAAGTTTTTACGGTTTAAATTTTATTAGAATTCAAATACACGCAAAATTCATTTCATCATTTACCGATTCTGTAGTTTACCAATCGATTACGTTAACTATTCGATTATACGTATTATTCGTGTCTAGTCTACTGACGTTTATACGAGTTACAGCGCAATGAAGTGATGTGTAGTGTAGAACTAGACAAATTTTAAAAAGTATATAATTACAATTCCTTATAGAAAAATTATTCATAGGAGGTAACACTTAATAAAAATGAATGAATGATTACAAAATTACATGTTGTTTTTGAAAAACATCCGTAAAATAAACCTTTATATCATTGACTTAAAGTTTACGTTATATATTTCTTTATTCAATTCCTTTCTATTGATCTTGTATGTAAATCATAATTTCAATTAACTATTATTAATATATACACCATGGCTAAAACTTAACCTCAGAGAATAATAAATAGTGTTATGATTTATCAAGTTAGAAAATGTTATAGTACTCTTGTGTTTGCACTTTCATACAGAATTCTTAATATTAATAAAATAATAATAAGGTACTACCCTACATCAGTAATATATTAATTTCGTGATGTTTTTGGGCAAAATATTTAGACCAATTTATCAACTGAAGTGGCATACTTGACCCTTAACCAAATGCCATATATTTAATTTATAAAGCCTCCGTTGTGTCTGTGGTATATTCTTGTTTCTAGCAATATTTAAATTTGTTCACAATACCTATCTTCATAAGTATTCATATATACCAGGTATCCCAATACAACGGCAACAATAGATAATAACAATGTCAAAAACTGGAACATCTTCATTCTCTCAACTTGTTTGTGTAAAATCTCATAGTTTATCTGCAAATTATTCAAAGCATTTGTAACTGAATCATATTTGTCGGCTTTATCTAGAACATTCCCATTCTTAACCTCTTTTATAGGGAATTGACATTTCAGACGGTATTCATCAACTTTGTTTCCAGAATTATTCTGCCAAATTTCACTCAACTCTTTCTGGGATAGATCAGTTTTCGGTACTTGCATACACATCACGAGAAACATATCTTTGGACACGTTTTTCAGTTGGAACCCTGTTTGAACCACAATCATGACTGATTGGGATGCTCCCACAGCTAAAACACCTGAACTTGGCCGTACTCTGAATTTTTCTGGAGATGTTGTGCGAATCTTAAAAGATATAACAGAAGGATCATTGTTTGTGATTGTAAATTGCCCAGTTATATCATCATTTTCATTTTTAAACACAATCAAATTACTCGGCTGTATCTTAAGCATATCACCTGTCGGTTTTATATCATTTTGCTGTGCAAATGTGACCTTTTTAGGCGTATGTTCTGGGGTAACACGATTTTCCGGTATAAATTCATATACATAGTTATCTGTACCGCCCCAGCAAGTTAAAGCCTGGTCAGGGAGGACAAAATTTTTTAACGAGTCTTTGTTAACATTTTTTAATTTTTCAATTGCTTGTGCAGGCAGAAGCGACTTGACTATTTTAAATGCAGCTGATAAAACCCATGGCATTTGAAAAATAATTATGTAGTTCAAGAAATTGGGATAGTAATACTTGAAAAGTGATATTAAATATTGTATAAGTTCCATGTCCATATTGCTAAGCCCACAACCATCCATATCAAAGAATAATGATATTTTATTTCCATTTTCCTCCCTTTCCATGCGATCAAACCAGTATATAATTATTTTTTTAATTTCTTCAAAATCCTTAGTACCCTTGACATGTTTTTTGGATTTTATTATGAGTAAGAGAGAACCATCAACATCTCTGCTATGTGGGAATATTATACCTACAAAAAAACCAAATAGAATTTTAGTTAATAAACTGCCAAAAATAGTTAATAAATTTAAAAAATATGATCAAATTTTTAATTTAATGATACATTAAATTATACTCTAACTAGTAACACTCATTCATTTAGTTTTCCAAATGTATATATCAAAAAGCACAGGTCAACCTGAAGAATAAATAAATGATTGTACTCAAATTATTTTCAAATTCAACATGTATTGTCAAATATATTTTTCTTCCTGTGTTACTAGCAATTATTTGTTTATTATTGATGAAGATAATGTTAGTTATTTGTATATGTTATTTTTTATTCTTTAGTATTCTGAATAAAAGCGATTTTGTCTTTGAATTCTTTTGTGGACATAATATATATTTACTAAATGAATTAAAAAATCATGGTTTATGTAACATTTCTGACCCAATTTATTTAACATTTAAATTCATTCACAGCATAATAGCAGTGTAGGTAATGTAGTTTTGTTTAAACAGTGGCCAATATACAAAAAGGCACAAGATTAACATAGTTATACAAAATTAATTAAGGAGTCAAACCCAGGAGTATTAGTGTTTAAATAAAGTTGAAAAAACTAAAATAGGAACTATGTATAAGGGATTATTAATACGAAAAGGAAGCCATTGAAAGTTGCAAACACTACAATTACTATAAAAATATCATGGAACTATACCTTCTTCTACATAATCCATTTTAATATTAGATTCATTTATATCACTGGCTCCAACAGTTTTACGCCAAGTTAATATATCCCAAAGCATGTCGGCAGCTTGTTTAGGGTCTTCAGAACAATGTTTAAGGACTCTACGTATATATTTTTCATCTTTTGTACGGTCAAAGTCTAATGGATGAAATCCGTGATCCGGATTTTCAGTTATTCTTGTTTGAAATAAACTCCGCACTTCGGCAACAGGCATAGTTACAGCTTAACCCTCTAATTACCAATCCCTAACGTAGTCAACTCACAGGATATGTTTAATTAAAATCAATAAAATTACAAAAAGTAGATACGGAGTAGATACTTTAGGTGTGCGATACCAAATATGAAAATGATTAATGTTTTGACACCAGAATGACATTACGATCAGCTGACATTGTTGAATGTTGACAAATAACAATTATAGTTAGGTACTATCGTTGTTTTTGTTTTTTTTTATGGCTCTGACACGATTTGTGCATTAGCCAGCGTGAAGTATAGGATTTTTTATAATTCGTGCTTGTCTTTAAAAATTCGACCGTTTCCTCCATGTACAGTTTAAGCAGTACCGCACAACCCTTCCAAAGGCCGAGAACAAATTAAATTAAAACTTGCCCTCGAACCGGGAATCGAACCCGGTACCCCTCACCTAGCTGCCACTTAATAAGACCGCTAGGCTATGAGGTCCCTAGTTCAATTAAAGTACGACCAGTCACCACAAGTAGCACCGGTTCACGAGTATGACGCATGGCCAGAGATCGGCCCCCTCGCCATATTTTAGGGAGAGAGACAACCCGACTCATGGACGCCGCCACAAGCAATGACATTTAAGCAAGCATGACGATCCTTGAAATGTGAACTTTGCTACATTAGAAAGTAATAATAACACTACTTATACTGAAATAACTTGATACCACATGGATCATTCATCATTGGCGGACCTTGCAAGTTCTTTGATACAAAAAGCTTGGGAGTCGTTTGCTGCGAATTGCGGGCTACTCGATTGTTAGGAAGTTGAATTTTCACACGTGTATAACTTTCTTTAACATATTTTCATGAGTACCTATCTAATTTTCCTCCTTGTAACATGTGTGATGTTTGGGAGCAAAAATAATATTAAATAATTCAAAAATAGTGAGATCATTACAAAAAAAACAAGTAAAATATTATAAAAATGTATTTAAAAAACTACCCTGTACCAGTGTTTTTTTAACACAACAATATGTCCTTAACAATTATCTAAAGACAAGTTTCATAATAAATGCCCGATTTCTTATTAATAAATAAGTATATTATCACATTGTCTCAGTGGTAGGAAAATAGTTTGTTCTTAATATTTCTTCACCTAATAGATTATATTAATATTATATTTTTCCTATAATATTACAGATAATCAAATTTAAAAACCAATTTACAATTGCCTATCACAGAATATTTTACATCACTTGGTAATTTTGTATAATTTTAGTTTACATTTTTAAAATGCTTTACATCACAATCCCTTGTCCTTAATTTTCTACGGTCTAGTACATTTTTTGCCAATATTCATCCAGATAATAATATTAATAAATATTGAAACTGACATTATAATAATAATAAGAATTTGATATTTATTCAATGAGTTAAGATTATTTTGAATCCTATTATACTCATTATCCATGCTTCTATTTAGTTCATTAAATGAATGTGTTTCAACATTCTTAACACTCATGTTTTGTACTTTCACAGCACAAGTAAGCCTGTATTCATCAATTCTGCTGCTTCCAGCACTTTTCCAAATTTCTCTCAATTCTGTTTGTGTCATATCCAATTTTGGCACATTAACTGATAAAATTAAAAATCTATCTTTCTCTACAGAACTTAAGTCAAACCCTGGTAGAACTATAATATCTATACTCTTAGAAATACGTTTAGGTAAAATGCCTTGCTTTGGACAGACTGTATATCTTTCTGGGGCTGTAGTACGTATTTTAAATGCAATAATACCTTCCTCCATATTTGTTATTATAAGTTGTGATGAAATTTTATGACCTATAGTTTCAAATAGCAAAACTTTAGGCGGTTTTATTCTTAACATTTCACCAAGAGAATAATTATCATCTTCCTCAATTATGACTGTACCAATATTTCGATTTTCAGGCACAAATTCAAATTTATAGTTATCCTTTCCACCCCAACTTACTAAGGCCTGTTCAGGAGCAATTAAATCTTTTAATTTATCCTTGTTTATTATTCTTAATCTTTCAATAGCAGGTGCTGGCAGCATCTCCTTAACAATTCTAAAGCCTGCAGATAATATCCACGGCATTTGGAAAATTATTATATAGTTAATAAAATTTGGATAGTAACATTTAAGAACATTAATCATGTAGCTAAATAAGTGTAAGTTCATATTATTTATGCCACATCCATCCATATCAAAAAATAACGTGACTTTCTTCCCACCCTCTTCCCTTTCAAGGCGTTCTAGCCAATATATAAAAACTTTTTTCACCGCTTCAAGGTCCCTGTGATTTTTAATATAAGCTTTGGAATTCATAATAAAAAGTAAGCAGCTGTCTATATCTCGCCCACGAGTGAAGTATAAGCCATCTTTCAGAATATCTAAATCAACATTAGCTTCACTTATATCATTAACATTATTGGTTTTTCTCCATTCCATTATGTTGTACAGCATATCGGCGGCTTGTTGTACATTATTTTGACTGTGTTCTAAGACCCGGTATAAATAAATATCACTTTTAACTTTAGGTAAATCTCGAGAATCAAAAATTTGATGTGGAACTATCTTGTTTACTTTAGTCTCGTATAAAAGTCTTATTTCAGCAAGTTTTGACATTATGGGATGTCAGTATGGATAATGTTTATATTAAACCAATATTATTTATTAAAACCTCTAGTAATTATATTTTTAAAACTTAAAGTTCAATGTTCAATTTACTTTAAAACTTACAAGTTTTGGGTATTGCGGTATTGACTATTGTCAATTTGTCATTTGCGAGTTGAGATATAAAATGAAAATAGTCAAATGTCAACAGTCGTGAGTCAATGTTAAATAGAGTTCGCGACACCAAAATCCCGTAGACGCGGCGCTGTTAGCGTATAGCAAAATGTTGCCATTCTTCATCAATATTACACATGCGCAGCAATCCCCTCCACGTATCGGCTTACTTACTTACTACACGGTACTTTACGTGCAAGTCTAACAGTCAATCAATCAAAAGCGCAGCCGTACATGGAGTACTGTTCTCCGCCTCTTTACCTTTAAGCAGGAGCACGCCAGTACCATTTCCTTCCACATGACAAAGAGCGGACGAAGAGCGTTTCGAATCGTCGACGACCAATCGCTTTCCGAGCGGCTTGATAGTACGAGATCCGGCTGCAGGATTAGTGCGCTCATCGGTTATTTGCTAAAAACTAAATTTTATGTATATTTATAATTAGGAGTATGTATATCTACCAAGTTGCCTATATAAATATGCCCGCTAGTATTTTTTATTAAATTATTTTTGGGAAAACACTTCGTTCACATGTTGTTAAAATAAAATATCGAGAATCACGGCAATTTACTATAAAGATTTAAAAAAAACACGGGTGCTGTTGCCCACCCGCACTTCTTTGTAGCCAGCCCTGCGATTCTGTAACTCACTTTTCGCACTCACACAGCGGTTTTCGCATCGACGGTCTTGCTTGTAGTTTATTGATTATTAGAATGCCAAATCATAAAATGACTGCTTCACCACTGATTTGAGAGCGACCACCGATGCGGAAACCGCTGTGTGAGTTACAGAATCGCAAGGCTGGTGTAAACAGGTATGACTTCGAAACATTTATACGTTTATAACGTACATTTATTAATTATATATCAAATTGAAGCTAATTTTTTTCTATTAATTATCGTGTATGGGTGCCTAGTTAAGTCTGGCCGCAAATAAGGGTTACCTGTTGTTAAAGATGATAAATATTATAAGGTAGAGTGAAAGAGAGTTAACGCATAACATCACTTGTCAGACGACGTTAGCGAATGCCGCCTGCTCGACGCCTTCAAGCCATTGCGCATGGGTCGAATGTTAGTGTTTTCAAACATTCAGTTTGAAATGCGACATTTTTATTTTAACATAAAGACCACACTGTTTTGGAGTTCGATAATAGACGATATATATACATTTTTGTTTTATTTGTGCATGTAAAAATTATTGTGATAAACATGTCAATAAATAACACTGTAGGTAACACAATAACACTTTATTAAATAATAGCTAACATTACTATTAAAATAATAGGAACCATATAATGGAAATATATAATGTTACAAGAAATAATCATTCCTAAAATTACACATCTATACACACCAAATAATGTTGTTTAGAACATTTCACATATAATAAAATACACAAGTGTAATGGTCATAAATCAGTAGTTTGGTACAAAAATAAAGCTTAAGTGGTGTAACCAGTAATAACATTAAGATTTGAGCTTATGATTGTGTAGCTAATTGAAACAAATTTCTGTACCAAACATCTTCTCTAGTACTTCCAAAATAATCATATTTAATACATTACCATTTAAAATTAATTAATACCACAGTAATCTTATTAACAAAAATATAATACAATTGAACCTATATATGTGAGAAGGCGGATAGACCAAGAAACCGTGGGAGGCACATAGCAGATTGGCACAGTACCGATGGTGGGATTTAAAGGAGGCCTTTACAAGGCCCAAGGAATGAACATAGATAATAGATTAAGTACAGGACCAATATTTATCTGCTAAGTTTCAAAAGCTTGTATCATGAGGTGAACAGTCTTCTATCCAATATATGTAACAAAGAAAGTCTGTCATTGATTTCCAGGTTTTGGAATCCGGGTCATATTAGTATAGTGCTATTTTTATTATTAACTAATGACCATGAAATGGTCTTAGCTACTTATCATTTTGAGAGTAAGTCACATTGACATTTATTCACACATTAATTCTAATGACATGCTTTTGTTTTTTTGGTGTATTAACTTGTGAATTCTAATAGCTATGCAAAATTGTATTCACAATTTAATACACAAAAAAATATAATACTCACTTAAATGGGTTCAACTGTATTTCAAAGTAGGATACCCACTAATGTACACACCACCAAGAAAAATTCTACTAAATTGGTACACATATTGTGCTATAAGCTTTTCATAGTCTTGAAGCAACATAGTCCGGCTGAAATTAAACATAAATATAAATTTTTCAGCTATGACATTTAGTATTAAAATTGAGGTAGAAAGTCGCAAGAATTGTAAATTCATACTTACAGACACAAACCAATATGAGTCCTTTTTAAATATCATCCGAGCCAAGAATCCCATTTGACTTTCTGGAGCTATTGCATGTAGATGTAAATGTTTTACACTTCTAAATGGTGGCCAGTGGTAACCAAATCTGGCATCATCAATGGAATAGTCATTTTGTGTGAGCATTTCTTTAGCTACAGTTAGCATTTTTTGCACTGTAAAAATTGTGATAAGCCATTTAAAATTAAAGGTTGTATGCAATTTGTACCGACATTAATAGGCATCAAGATGGTATATAAAAATTTAGGAAAACAATTTAAGTAGACTGTTGTGCTATGACAATAAGTTTTGTTACAGGGCAAGGTTAAATTTCAATATATGAACGAAAATAACAAAAGAAGATAATTCTTTCTTATTTAAAATAAAAACAGAAACATCCAGTAACTATACTTGATCAGTCTTATTGTAGAATCGATTGACAATGCAGAAAGCAAATTTTACATCAGGCTAAAGATTTAGCCATATACTGTGTTACTTACCCAATTCAAAATCGTTAGGAGTTAATGCTCTGGCATCTTCAATGTGCCGCTTAGGAACAGTCAAAATATGAAATTTGCTGGCCGGTTTAATATCTCGAAACACACAAACAAAGTCATCTTCATATAAAATTTCCGTGTCTTCCAACTTATTTACAATATTACAAAAAATACAAGGAGATTTTTGTTCTTGACTCATTTTGCTGGGTGAAAATATTTGACTTCGAATTTGAGACTGTTTCGATTTTGTTATGAATGTCAAGGATTTTGACGTTTTGATGAAGTTTTTTAACATAGTAGTTTATACCTTTATCTATAAATTATTATTTTAACATTTTACGGCCGTTAAATATTTTTTTTATTCAGTATTTTAATGACCAATAAATTTTATTGATATTAAAAGTCTAAAGTCCAAAACGAATCAATAGTTAAAACTATTTAAAAAAGTGCCACCTGGTTCATCATAAGAATACTAATGAAATTATAGGTCTACATATATGGAGCAAGGATGGATGAAACTTGCTGTATGGAATATTATTATAATCTTCATTATATTATTAAGTTATAGGTATTACATATAACTTAAGTTAATAAAGTCCCTAGAAACTAGACACTCCCGTTCTCTGCTTCTCAGACACGGAGCCAAAAAAAAAACCTTCTGTGCCTTTAAATTAAGCTGTGATGATAATCTTCTTGTGAGTGTATTTACCTATGCACACTTTATTGCACAATATAAAAACGATTCGATTTTCAAAAATATAAAACAATGTATTCTCATTAATTATTATCATATTGTGTTATTACTAAATTATAATGTACATACGAACTATGTTATCATTTAATTCATGTTAAAGATAATGTATTTTGTAGTAGGTAAATTTCATTTTAACTATTTAAATGTGTTGAGAGTAAAATTGTACGTCAGCGCGTATCTTATAACAGAGGAAGTTTTTACTAAGCCGACGGTTTTTATAAATTATATAGGGGCAAAAACTAATGTGGCAAGCACGTGCCTCCAATTTGCTATACAAAAGGCCACTAATCGATTTATTGCGCGCCCAATTTGACATTTACACTTTTGAAAATAGAACAAAGTGGCGGTAAGTAACTGTCGTTTTAAATTAAGTTTTTTGGCTCACTTACAAATTGGTTCAAATTAACGTTAATACTGAACACATTTGTATTTCTGAAACTGAATATGTTTTTTGTGAGTTTCCTCCACATACGTATCTTATTACAATTAGCAATAAACAGTAGTTCCACGTTCAATAATAAAAGGAAATATCTCAGTATTCGTGTTAACACTAATAATATAATAAAAATCGATTTTTTATTAAAATCTCATGTAATCAGTATTTTTCGGATCGCCTTGACAGATTTTTATGAAATGTTTTGTGTGTATTCTGTAGGTCTGAGAATTAGTCGTTAACTATTTTTATATCTTTAACGTGTAAAAGTATGGCCTATCCAAAAGGTTTTTTACGCACCTGTAGACACAGACAAATAGGTAATATATAGCATTCCTCGTAAATAAAATGTATTATTATTATTTATATGGTAAATCAAGGTTTGCCGATTAATGTATTATGATATACTTAGTCTAAACCCCTTTAATAATTACATATTTTTAAATACATACATAGCAAGGTAAGTGTCAAATCATTAAAATTTTCACATTTCTATTTAAATTGGGATTTTCTCTTGAACTATTTTCTTTTTTGTTTTTTTCTAAGTCTCTGCATATAATTAGAAATCTACTGATTCTATAGTTATTATATCATGTCAATATATTTGGCGGCATTATTAAGTGGTAAGTGGTAACACTGTTTGAGCTAATAATACCGCCAATATAATTTTTCGCGGTACGTGGTTGTTTTTTAATATTTAGTAAATGATTTTTATAATATGTTTTTTGTTGCTGTCTATGTTTTTTTGTACATTATGGTGTGATGCCAAGGTTTTTTGTCAAATTAATAATGTTTAATTGATACAGATCAAATTACCCATGACATTACATTCCATGTAATGTCATGGGTAATTTGATTTGACATCAAATAAAAAACACTTAGTGAAATAATATATATATTTAATAAAAGGATTAGCCGGTAAGGCTTGTTGCTAAGTTTGCGCCTAACGAAATCCCAGCTTTCTTCTGTGCTACAAGTCCACCGTCACCACAAGGCTCTGGCGTGCTATCACCGCCTGTGCCAGAAGCCACAGCAGTAGCAGTACCGCTTGCAACAGCGGATCCATTTTTTCCAGAAGCTGCCGCGCTGGCTGCTGTTGCAGCAGCTGTTCCACCAGAACCATTAGAGACCGCAGACGCGGCGCTGCCAGCTACAGCGGTGCTTCCACCTTTTCCAGCCGTTGCCGCACTACCTGCCACTGATGTGGCAGCAGCTCCACCTTTACCAGCTTGTGCCGCACTACCTGCTACAGATGTAGCAGTAGCTCCATCTTTACCAGACGTAGCAGCACTACCTGCCACTGATGTAGCAGCAGCTCCACCTTTTCCAGTTTGTGCAGCACTACCTGCTACTGATTTAGCAACAGCTCCATCTTTTCCAGCTTGTGCAGCACTACCTGCTACTGATTTAGCAACAGCTCCATCTTTTCCAGCTTGTGCAGTACTACCTGCTACTGATTTAGCAACAGCACCATCTTTTCCAGCTTGTGCAGTACTACCTGCTACTGATTTAGCAACAGCTCCATCTTTTCCAGACGTAGCAGCACTGCCTGCTCCTGATTTAGCAACAGCTCCATCTTTTCCAGCTTGTGCAGTACTACCTGCTACTGATTTAGCAACAGATCCATCTTTTCCAGCTTGTGCAGCACTACCTGCTACTGATTTAGCAACAGCTCCATCTTTTCCAGCTTGTGCATCACTAGCTGCTACTGATTTAGCAACAGCTCCATCTTTTCCAGCTTGTGCAGTACTACCGGCTACTGATTTAGCAACAGCTCCATCTTTACCACTCGTAGCAGCACTGCCTGCTCCTGATTTAGCAACAGCTCCATCTTTTCCAGCGTTTGCTTCACTACCCGCGGTGGATGTAGCAGTGGCAGTATCTCCGGGATTTTGTTTTGGGTTTGCATCACCTGGTGATCCAGATGGGGCATCACCTAGACCTGGCAAAATAGGTTCGTCCTTTGCGGGTTTATTATTTACTAAAGCTGTTGTAGGTACATCAGGTTGAGGTGCGTCTCCATTAGTTACAGAGTCATCGCCAGTTGTAGGAGTATCAGATGGTGAACCTTCATCACCAGATTCTGGAGTGTTTGATAGTGAACCATCGTCACTAGGCAATGTTGAAACAGGAGACTCGGGGTTCGTTGGGGAAGAATCACCATGGTCTGGAGTGCTTTCAGGACTAGTTGGTGATTCAGGATTAGAACCTGGGCCAGCTGGTTCGGGATCAGGAGTATAAGAAGGATCATCTGGATAATCAGAATCGGAACCGGGTGCGGGATTAGTTGTTAATCCATCCAATCCTGGAAAAGCTGAATTAAGTTTGTCTTCTCCTCCGTCTGGGAAGGCACCAAGATTTTCTGGAGATTTTATAGCCTTTAAGCAGTGTATAGGCACTGATTTCCACCCTGAAGTCTTTTTAAAAGCAGATATAAAAACGTCTAAAGAAACGTAACTTCCTCCGCCTATACATGAATCAAAAGCCTTCTTCCAAGCTGGCACAAATGTAGATGGTAGACCTTTACATTTACCAAAGGTTTTAAGTGACTTCTGGATTAAAACACCAGTTATTAGACCATCTTTAGCCCCAAAGATGGAAACCATAGTTTGCACGAAAACGTCCACCGAAAACCTCTTATGAACCCTTCCTTGGAAAATACCACCAGGCCAGAACCCACAGTTAAAAGCATTTAGAAAACCGGCACCCAAAACAGTCTTCTTTGCTTCCAACGCTAATTTGAATGAAGTCAAGAACCCTTCGGAGATCAGGCATTCTTTGACCTTCGCGACTTCTACGGCAGATCTAAAAGCGCTAATAAAGTGATAGAAAACTAATTCCTCTTTCGCCTTTTTCGCGGCTAAGGCTGTCTTGAATGCTGTGATGAAGGCATCATTGATAAATGCTTCTTTGCCCCTGCAAGTTTCAAGCGCTATTTGGAATGCTGCAGTAAATCCACCACATACGGCACTATCACTTGTTTTCACCGAACCATAAGCTGTTTGTAATGTGCTGATAAACACGTCAACGGAGATTCCATGGCTCACAATTCCGTTGGTAAGTCCAGTACCAGTTACTCCATGTCCTAGACTTGCTCCTGTAGCAAGGGATGCGCCAACTACTGCTGTAGAAGCTCCAGAACCAGCCACCTCTGTTGCTACGCCAGCTCCGAATGCCACTTCTGTTGCTACGCCAGAGCCGAGAGCGACAGGCCCCAAAGCTGGAACAATAGTTTGTTATTTAATTAATAAGCGTATTGTGTATGTGAATTAAAAAACATCTAGAAAAACTTTATGGGCAAAAAGTTGGATGTTAATCTTGTAATATGACCATTATTAATTAATTTTCTTTTTTGAAATCTACTATATAAAAATAAGTCGGGTTTTCCTTCCTGACGCTATAACTCCAGAACGCACGAACCGATTTCCACGGTTTTGCATTCGTTGGAAAGGTCTCGGGCTCCGTGAGGTTTATAGCAAAGAAAATTCAGGAAAAATTTCAACAGAAATTCGGGATCACCAAACGAAATGTTATATAAAACGAAGCCATCTGGTGGCGAAACGGAGTTCGCCGAGTTTGCTAGTTTGATATAATTTAGTTCTAGGATACTTTAGTATTAGTTCCTTAATATAACAATAAACAATTAAACGGATGCAAAAACCTCTCCGTAGTGTTGTAGCCTGAATATTGATTGGCAATATAAATACTTACTATAACTAAATATACTTACTTGGGTACGCCTGCGCAGCGATAAGGCACTGTAAAACAAAACACTTGTTAAAATAAAGTTTTACATAAAGTATATAACCTGAACCTAATAGCCCCGTTCACAGCGTAAAATAATGCAATTGAATTGCTTTTTGTATATAAAAAATAGCCTTTCTTTAGTACTACGTTAGATTACATTAAGTCAATATGTTTTACACCAGCCTTGCGATTCTGTAACTCACTTTTCGAACTCACACAGCGGTTTTCACAGCGGCGGTCGCGCTCTAATCAGTCGTAAATCAGTCATTTTACGATTTGGCATTCTAATAAACAATAAACTTCAAGCTCCCTCCTTATCAGAATATATAGTAGCCGATTCTCAGTATTACTGAATATGCATAATAAATTACATAAGAATCGGTAAAGCCGTTTCGGAGGAGTAAGGGAACGAACATTGTGACACGAGAATTTTATATATTAGATTATTCTCCGCCTAAAGTGTGTTGTGAGGACCCCAGCCTATGGTCTCTCATTCAGAAAATTACGACACACGCCGAGACCAAAGATTACCAGATAACCTATCAAAAACAAAAATATTTTTTTTTTTTTGAATGAGAGGTTATATTAGTAATACCCCATATTACCGTGCTCAACTTACAAACTCATCTTTAAAATCTATAAAACACTCCACGCTTGTTTATTTTGACAGGCCTAAACATGAATTTATAAAAATCTGGCTTAAAGTTACTTGATTTTAGCGGGCTGGGCACTCCAAAATTTTTATCGACTTGGCGCCAAAATTGACATGCATTTTTTTTATATGGCTCTGGCACAGTTTGTGCATTAGCCAGCGTCAAGGATAAGATTTTTTTTTTATAATTCGTGTTTTGCCTTAGAACTTCGACCGTGTCCTCCATGTATGGTTTAGGCACTCCCCGGTACCGCACAACCCTCCCAAAGGCCGAGACCAAATTTAAATTAAATTAAAACTTGGCCTGGAACCGGGAATCGTACCCGGTACCCCTCACCTAGCTGCCGCTTAATAAGACCGCTAGGCTATGAGGCCCCAACATGCATTTGTCAAAGCCAAAATATTTATGACATGTGTTATACTCATACCTAGATTTTGGTGAATTATGGCTTAATGAAAATATGTGGCGGTTTTTACAACTATATTGAATAAATAATGAAGATCATGTTTCGTAATATTAATAAAAATCTAACTACTATAGAATAACCAAACCGATTGAATAAAATACTTACCCCGAAAATCACTAAACCAATCAGCTTCATGCTGTCGAAGTAACTAATCATTTCCGAGCTAGGCCTATTTTATATAATATAGACAAAAGAACATCTGTGACAATATTAATATTAGACTATTTGGTTATATGTTAATTAGTTAACACTAATTTTGCACATGGCAATGTTCGTTTGTCAGTGGGAAATACTGACATTAAACTATTTTGATAGTTAACTGGACTAGAAGATGTACAGGGGAAAAAGGATAATTATAAATAGGTAACACGACGTCATTAGGTCACAAAGCAACTCACAGCGATACTTGCACAGACTGCCATATCTATTACCAAAAGTTTAAAAAAATTTAATACAATAAGTAGTCGGTAAAGTATCAGAATTCAGAAGGAGAGAAACGAAACTTCGGCTTTCACATGTCAGAATCCAATTCATATTTGACGTTTGGGTGTCAGAAGAAGCGCTAAGTTTCGGCTCTGAATTGTCTTAATATTTTAAATTACTAAAAAAAACATAATAGGGTTTTCTTATGGTTATAGAAATTTTTCCGCTGCGGTAAGAGAAGCTATGGACCGAACAGAAGACCGATCGAGCTCCTTACAGTGACACGACCTGAAGAATACTGAGAAGAAGTAGAAGTTTTAGTCCAAATCGTATATTACGAAGTACCACGAGGTTATACAGACTGTATGACATATATTAGTCATGATATATACATAGTTACAGTTATGGATAATATTTAAATAAACAATTTGATGTAATTCCGTCTGTTTTAATATCGATATATATGCAAATTATTTTGGCTATAAATTGGGACGAATAAAGCATATTCTCTAGTAAATCCTTGACAATTTTCAAAGATTTTGGAATTGAAGGAATTAACAAAGAAATTGGGTCTAGTTCCATGGGTATTTATTTCTTGAAATTCAACACATCATACATAATGCTATATCTACAGTATATGCAACAAGCTATGTTTTCTAAATAAATTTTGGTAAACAAAATGTTACAAAACATTAAAATATATAAGAAATAAAACAACAGTGGACCATCTAAATTTTATTTATTTTTTTAGTCACATTTTTTTTCATTCTTGGCTATAAATGTCTATATCGAACAATAATCAATTGTTTATTCTAATAGGTGACTGCTTTCTGTACCATGCCGTCGACTTATATGAGCCCATCAAATCGTCATGATCGTAGAACAATGTCGGATTTGAAGAAATCCAAAATCCACTCTTTATCATATATATATATATGTTAACGTAAAATTGTAAACACCGTTAGATTGTAATCTATCTCGCGAGATTATAAACTATCGAAAGATTGTGAACCTCAGCTTACTGCTTACAATTTAACATATTATTATTTGGTAGATTGTAGATCATTCAAACTTCTTTGGTCAATTACAGATTATATTTTACTTTCCAACAATTTCATATAACTACCGAATAATAATACGTTAAATTGTAAGCAGTTCGTTGAGGTTCACAATCTTTCGACAGTTTATAATCTCGCGAGATAGATTACAATCTAACGGTGTTTACAATTGTACGGTGACATATATACACATTGACTAAATATTACGACTACATTAAAAAAAATCCATGTGTTTTAAATTTCAAATTAATCAGTCGGTAATGTGACGGTTTTGATAGAAACATGTGATTTTTCTAGTAAACTGTGTAGTTTAATGTTATTAAGTATTGTTTCAAAATAATCGCTTTTGTTTGCTTGTATGCCAATTTTCATAATAACAGAATAGTTATGAGAAAAACTAACATGATTATATTATTTTGAAATGGCTGCCCTGTAAACTTTACTATTTGTCAGATCTGTCACTATTTATATAGTTTACTTATTACTTCTGTATTACCAGCCACGACCAGTTACTCCAGGTTCTCATTGCCTCTGCGCATTGTACAGGTTATTAGTATCTACAATCATATAACATCTAATACTATGTCTAGATATAAAATGTATTGCCAAAAACTGCAGCTGTCGCGGGCACGACTTAATTTTTTTTTTCTTTATTTATTAAAGATCACCACATATGTCAAAGTCAAAGTTATGGGACATGAAGGGAAAGTTCCTTAAATATCGTAGATAGGGTATTTTACTGAAAGAAGACTTTATGTTATTTTTAAAAGTTAGTTATTCTGCATTCAAAGATTTATAAAAAATACTGCCTCGTCTGGGTATCGAACCGAGGTTGAGGTCATGGCCCAACATTCCGTTCTTGTTCTGCATACGTTTTTTCACATTCGAACTCGATTACCTAAAGACTTTCTCCTTAGAGACCTTCTAGATCCAGTCCATACAAAGCATGCGACAATAACTCCGCATCTCAATTACTTCTAAGCGGGTATCTTCTTTTATTGTCCAAGCTTCACAGCCGTACAGAACAATTGGCCAACATAGGATAACAAGGACTCGAAGTTTAATTTTTTTTTTAAGTTTTTTTTATTTAATCTATGGTAATTTATACAATTTATTTTTTACAAAAGAACAAATGTGTAAAGTTTCATAATTATGACTTTAATAGACAAAAAACAAGCCAGAATGGAACTATTCAAAAATTACCCAAAATGTTTCTTTTTCGAATTTTTTTTTTGTACTCAGTAATAACTGGGGGGCAATATACGCGATACACGTCCCCTCTATTAATGCTTTGATAACTCGAACTTCAGAACCGATTTTGATAAAAAAACTATTCCAAGTAAAATACCTTACTCAAATGAAAAAAAATAACTAAATATGACTAAACTTTCGAGTCATTTGTGGACAAAATATACACTTACGAAATTCAGCATACATACTTGGAAGCCCAAATTCATCACAGTCAGAATTTGCTGATTCTATAAAGATTATTTACGGTTTCCTCCTTCATTACTTTGAAAAATTTTTGTAGGTCCGAAAGTCGGGGTCCGAAAGCACAAGCTTAGGATTGAAATTGCATTCTTAACCGAGTCCTTGTAATTAAGAAATGGCTTTCCCTAAACTGCATTTCACATAATTATTTTAGCGGCACGATTATTTGGATCATTAATTTCGCATAATCGATGGTAATTCGATATACACCCTCTGTTTATCAAATTATTTATTATCTGTGCACGCGTTCCCGCCCTTTTGTAAATATTATGACACGCCGCCATCTTGATGATTGAGATGTCTAATGAAATTAGCGGTCAATGTTGGGCTTGGGGATGATGATGATATTTTTTTTATTATCTAGGATAAAAGCAATATAGTGATTGTGGTTTATATTCATTGACAGAGTATATAAAATTAAATCTTATGGTAGCTAATTATTTTCTATTTCTATTATTTTTGTAAATATAACTGATCTACGTAATCGACTAATTAGAGATGATAAAACACCATTTTTAGCATACGATTTGTATGTTTATAAGAAATAAAATAAAAAACGAATTCAAAATTATTTCATCAATATTATCCTTTAGTTAATTTAATAATTGTACTGTTATAACTTACATACTCATCTATATCTTTTATCACAGTGTAAACATAATATAACAGAGAATTAAATAGAGGTCTATTAGATTTAAAAATAATAATAATTTATTTATTGCAAGAATATGGTACTACAATGTGTAAGGTACAATCGTAAGTTCGCATATTCTGCCACACACAATGGCGCGCAAATTTTAACTCTAAAGGAATTTTACATTTTACATTATTAGTCATATGAATTGGTCAATTCTTATATAATTTGTATCGTACATATCATATCATACCTTCTTAAATTTATATCAACTACAGTGTCTCACGCAAATAATCATTTTTTGAATAGTACATTTTTTCCAAAAAGTAACACACCAAGTCGCTTTTTAAAGACTCTAGTCGGAAGGTCTTTTAATTATTTTGGTAAATTATTGAAAACCTTAATTGCCATACAAAAGGTATTTTTCCGAAACAGTTCCAGATTGATTTTTGGCACAGCCAGTTTCTCCCCATGTCTACTTCTTACTTCGACTTCTACATTCGACTTAAAAGTTTAGTATTTATAGTGTAAAAATGGCTTATGAAAACCGTATGAAATGAAACAAATATATTGCATTGTACATAGTAGTAATAATAATTAAAAATTGATAATAGAAAATTAAAACAAATTTAAAAAGTTTGGCACAGCCACGTTTAATGCTGCCTTTTCCTCGCTGTATATTTGTGTGTGTTTTTTTTATTTTTTTATGGCTCTGGCACGGTTTGTGCATTAGCCAGCGTCAAGTATGAGATTTTTATCAATCGTTCTTTTTGCCTTAGAAATTCGATCATATCCTCCATGTACGGTTTAGGCACTCGCCCGGTACCGCACAACCCTCCCAAAGGCCGAGAACAAATTTAAATTAAATTAAAACTTGCCCTCGAACCGGGAATCGAACCCGGTACCCCTCACCTAGCTGCTACTTAATAAGACCGCTAGGCTATGAGGCCCCCTATTTGTGTGTTGGAAATAAATAATTTGTTTTTTTTTAATTACGCAACAGATAGAAAAATCTAAAGCCAGATCTAAAAGGTTGTAGCGCCATTTTTTCTATAAAGATTCAGTTAAAATTACTTATCAATTCATTTGCTTAAATTCTGATTAGCTTTCGTATAATCTCAAAAGGTAACACGGAGTCTAGACTTGACATATGTCAAAGTTTTTTTGAGGTACTGTTGTAACAGTTGCTACATTTGATCTAATAAGTCTTCTTTTTCTTGCCTGCTGTTCTTCTTTTTTTACTATTATACAATTAATAATTAATAAGCGTCTTGTATTGTTTTATATCAGGGGGGCAAACGGACAGGAGGCTCACCTGATGTTAAGTGATACGGGCGCCCAAAGACAGTCACATTGCCAGAGCACGCGCAAGTGCGTTGCCGGTCTTTTAAAGAATTGGTATGTGATAAGTAGTAGGTGATCAGCCTCCAGTGCCTGACACACGCCGTCGACTTTTTGGGTCTAAGACATGTCGGTTTCCTCGCGATGTTTTCCTTCACCGTTCGACCAAATGTTAAATGCCCACATAGAAAGCAAGTCCATTGCTGCACAGGCGGGGATCGAACCTACGACCTCAGGGATGAGAGTCGCACGCCGAAGCCAATAGGCCAACACTGATCTTTGTAATTTGTAATGTTCTTAATGGGAAATCAAATATCTTAAAGGGTATGCAGAAAAAGGCCATGGTACATATAAACCGGTAAATTATTTCACCGGTTTTTAGTATTTTTCGATATTTTTAATGTCTACGAATATATGAAAAAATGCTTTACGTATTTAAAGTGAAATGTTTACACAAATGTATTTGACTTATTATTATGCAAATTAGCATAACATTTTTCGATTGAAAAACAATTATGCGTCATTTATATTTTAAGGTTTTATATTTCGATGAAAATTCCGGATTTAAATAGGACCATTGACAAAAAAGAATTGCCGCCTAAATTTAAATATAGGCGCTTGTTTTTTTTAGATCAAGACTACTACGAGTCTTGCACTCTTTCCTCTCTTTCTTTCTTCTTCTTTCAAATTGTGTTTATACTGTCACTTAAAACGAAGCCATTCCTATGAATACTCTTTAAGTATTTATAGTTAATTCTATATATATTCTATATTTCAAATCGTCATGAAAAAAGAAAATTTGTTTGTCACCACCACACACCATATAAGTAAGTGTTATAAAAAAATTATTAGGCTAAAGTAGATATCTATATCTGTTTCGTAATCATTTTATTAATTGACAAGGTGATCAGCCTTCTCTGATGAGTGATACCGCCGCACTCAATGCCAGAGGGCTTGCAAGTGCGTTGCCGGTCTTTTAAGAATTGGTATGGCCTTTTCTTGGGCTATGGCATCTGGTTGGTACCAGCAACAACGGGCACGCGGACTTGGACATGGGACTTACTTAGTAGGATATACGATAGAAGATGGGTTTAGCAAGGCCTTTTCAAACCTGGACCAAATCCAAGACGTACTAAAGAAGGGGTGTCAAAAGCACCAAGTTATTTGAAATGTAAGAGTGGCAAAGGCAGCCCATGGTCACCCATTTTAGTGGGTGGCCTTTGAGGGAGAAGTACACTCTATCTTAGAACAATTCGAGGTGTATCTCTCAAGGATAGAGAGAACTCCCATCGGGATTTGATTCCACAGTTCGCTAGTTCGCAAAAGAAAGTGTCTTGTGAAACAGACTTCCAGCCATCAAGGTGATGCAGGTGATCTCTTTGCGTAGAGAGAGAGAATCAAGCCGATCAGTAATACGTTGGATATTGACAATTCGACAAGCCCTTCGCTGAATTTGGTCAAAAGGAAGAAACATAATGAGTATGGATGGTGTATGTCGTGTGAATTAAGCGGAGAAGTAGATGTCATGACCGACATGTAGTCAGTGGTCTCTGCATACCCTCTATATTTTGTATTACTAATGACCCGTGGAATACGATTCGTAATAATATAAAAACACGTTCAGCCTTGCGATTCTGTAACTCACTTTTCGAACTCACACGGCGGTTTTCGCATCGGCGGTCGCTCTCAAATCAATCGTGAAGCAGTCATTTTATGATTTGGCATTCTGATAAACTATAAGCTACCACCTTTTCAGAATGCCAAATCATAAAATAACTGCTTCATGACTGATTTGAGGGCGACTTTAGATTTCTGTATCTGTTTCATGATCATTTGTCAATCTATTAGACAAGTTGGTGATCAGCCTCCTGTGCCTGACACATGTCGACGTTTTGGTTCTAAGGCAAACCAGTTTCCTCACGATGTTTTCCTTCACCATTCGAACAATGTTCAATGCGCACATAGAAAGAAAGTCCATTGGTGCACAGCCAGGGGTTGACCTCTTGGATGAGAGTCGCACGGTGGAGTCACTAAGCCAACACTGCTCTACTCATAGTTAACTAAATACTAACAGCACCTAAGAATTGCTAATTATTGTTATTAATTATCTGTGGCGCTACAACCCTTAATGGGCCTTGGTCACAGATTACATCCGTTTCTTTGAGAATTTCTATTTCATAGACAAATAGGTGATCAGCCTTGTCTCATGGTTTTTTGGATTTGATACTGCTCTTCGAATCTTCTTACTCATATCAGGTATTTCTTTACTTAAAAGGTTCCCAAATTACACATTATAATGAATTGTTGTCAAATGAATAGACACATTTTTATTTTTATTATTATAAATTAAATTATTGCTAGTACTTTTCCAGCCAGGAAAAATCTGGTAAATGTCTAGAATGCCCTTTAAAATGACATTAAATGCCCCCCAATTTAAATATTTGCACAGGTTGTTAAAACATATAAAAGTGCAGCATTTTCAAAACATATTTACAAAACCTCCATCATGAAGATTGCACTGCTGTGTTTTTTCGCTGTAAGTAATTGAATTTTTTATTCTAGCAATTTATTTATTGCCATAAATATACAGTATTTGAACTGAGACTCCAGGTTATATTGGATGTCAAACGTTTGTTAACTTAATAACTTGCTATATATAATTTATAACAAAAAACTTAAATTGTAACAATTTAAAATTAAAAGCTTTTGTCCATGCAAGCAGTGGCGTAACTATACCATCTGGGGCCCGTGGCAAATTCTATGATTGGGCCCTATCAGTAAAAATCGTCTCTACTCAGTTTAATTTACATAAACTTCGAGATTTTCAGCGTACTCAATTACACTTATATGTCCCACTAATGGCCATAGGCCTCCTCTCTTAGGCGAGAGGGAATGGTCTGTAGTCCCCACGCTAGCTCAATGCGTATGGGAGACTTCACATTCATCCACAGAACATAATATTTCTTGGGCAGGGGCCCTCTTGGGTCGGGGGCCCGTGGCATTTTGCCAGCCCTGCCACCATATTGTTACGCCACTGGCATCAAGCTATAAAGGTATCAAGTAGCCACTTCTTTCTTGCGTATCTTTCTGTGACCCATGATTGATAAGTTATCCAAAACACAAGCACCACTTTGAATCAAAGAAAAAAATATTTACAATATTCTTAACCTACTTAATAATGATAATTAATAAAAAGATTAAAACAAATTTAAATGTGGTGTGATACTTATTCGTTGAGCGAGGAAAGCACCAACTCTGGGGTCACCGGTACTATCTACTAGGCGCCATTATTTTCCCCTTAACATGCAAAAGCGATATATTTGTATTATTATTTGTTGGAGGTTAGAATACTAATAAAAAAATGTCTTATGAAATATATTCCGTCTAAACATTACCAGGACAATCTCGTGAAATGTTGCACAATGTTTAATTATTTTAAGGATCTTAATAAAAACAGTTTAATGAAAAAATTTATATTTTAATTTGACACCAGATGATTCTAAGAGAAGTATTAAAAGAATTGTTAGTGAAGTAAAAGTGAAGTGTGTTGAGCTAGATGAAGCTTATGTCGGAAAATTAATTACACAAACTACTCTTTTACGTTCTTGGTCGGGATTAGAACTTTTGGATCCAGTATCCACCCTAGTATATACATAATATTTATATGTATTTGACACATTTTTATTTATTTACAACCCACCCAATCTTACTAAAACCAAAGTAGACTAAAAATATAGCTTGGCAAAAAAGTCATATTTTAAAAAATACTGTATAGTGAAATTGCATTAGTGTGAGTACTGTGAACGCGCCAGATTTCGATAACCGACCTATATAGAATCTTATAACTAACCGTGCTAACTTTTGGGTTGGGTGGTACTCAATTTTGTAGTCGTTAGGAAGTTAGAACTAAATAAATAGAGGAGCAAAATGGAAAATAGAGCAGTGTTGGCCTAGTGGCTTCGCCGACTCTCACCCCTTGTCGTAGGTTCAATCCCCGGCTGTGCACCAATGCACTTTCTATTTGCGCATTAAACATTCGCTCGAACGGTGAACATCATCGTGAGGAAACCGGCTTGCCTTAGACCCTAAGAGCTATTACGCACTGTCGACTTGTCTTGTCGACTTGTTGTTCTACATTTTAAATAGATGTCTACGCACTTGGTCGTCGGTCGCCCAAGCGACTGGGGGACTCGCCGCGACACACAAGCGACTGCCGGTCGCTGGCGACCAATAGGAGCACGGCTTCAAATGGAAGCATTCACACTGCGAGCAACTGTCGTAACGACCGGACGTATATATACGAATGTACTTGGAATACTGTCGCTCGGCTTGGTCTCCTGCCTAGTTGCCTATGTTTCGGTCGCCGGCGACAAGTCGACAATGCGTAATAGCTCTTAAAGTCGACGGCGTGTGTCACAGGAGGCTGTTCATCTACTTGCCTATTAGATTGACAAATGATCATGAATACAGAAATCTGAGGCCCAGACCTTATAAGGTTGTAACACCACTGATTTATTTAGTTTATTATATAATTGCACGGCTTCGGCAAGATAATCAAAAGAGCCGTGTGTGTTATGAAGAGAGTTGCGGCTGATATTCTATTTTCCCATAAGAGTGTTCACGAAACAGAAATCTGAAGCCCAGACCTAAAAGGCTGCGCGATATCAAATAGCAAACCATGACTCGTGAAACACAACCGATTTCTTTGAAGAAACATTTAGTTGTTTTATTTAAATGTAAACTAAATATGAAACAATGTGATCAGTTTATTAAATAATTGTTATATTTCAGATTATTGCCACTGTTTATTCAGCTCCGAACCTTGGTATGTATCTTTGAATTAATCTTTTATACATTTGACGATTATTTAAATGATCCTAATGTATGGGATTGATTTTCTCCAATTCAAACAATTTGTCACCAATTTGGCGATTAAGAGTGACGGAGAGTTTCTTGCGAGTTCTTGTTGGTACGCCCTTGGCTTGTGAACTGGAAGTAAATGTAAATTTAGAATCAATTTAACATCTTTTCTGTTGACGTTCATAAGTGAACTTACCTAAATTTATTTTGAGTTTGACAATAATTGTTTTATGACACTTTGACTATATTAATTGATTATACTATATTCAAGTTTAAAGATTCTCATTAAAACATACATGTTATGACAGAAAATATACTTAAGAACATGAAAAGTAATATACTGTCGACTCTCGATAATTTGAAACTCAAGGGACCAGAGATATATTTCAAATTATCAAGAGTTCAAAATAGCAAGTGTTTGAATAACCACGAGGGGGAGGGGCGACTGAAGGAAATAAGAATTTGATCAAAATTTGTTACTTATTATTTCTATATTCTTATTATGTATTAACAATTATTCACAAATTTTTATTTCGAATGTGTATAAACAAACGACAGGTATGTGCATGATAAACGCTTCAAATTATAGAGAGTAGGGAAGGCCGGTTTTCAAATTATCGCATGTTGGCGAGCAAGATAATACTTTTCCACTTCAAATTACCGAAGGGACCAATTATCATTGATTTTATTCAATTCATCGAGTATTTTTCAAGGGACCGGATTTTTTTCTTCAAATTATCGAGAGATTCAATTTAACGAGTGTCAAATTATCGATAGTCGACTGTACTATATCACGCCACCGTCGTACGTTGTTACGGCATAAACTTTTGAGGACGATGAGTCTTTCACTTGATCGGTTCATCTGGTTGGTGAACGGTCACGTGATCTCATGCCATCTGTGTTACCAACCACGATCAGTTTCTCCAAGTTCTCATTGCCTCTGCGCATTGTATGGTCGAACTAAGATACAATTCGCTGTCTATTTTCTGTCTTAGGTATTTAAATAACAGTATTACTTGGCCACCAAATTTCTACGAGAACTCTGGCAATGGGAGTGTCCATGGGCGGCGGTACTTCTAAACATCAGGTGTATCTTCTGCCCGTTTGCCCCCTGTTTTATGTCACCGTAAAATTGTAAACACCGTTAGATTGTAATCTATCTCGCGAGATTGTAAACTGTCGAAAGATTGTGAACCTCAACGAACTGCTTACAATTTAACGTATTATTATTCGGTAGATTGTAATCTATCGAAGTGAAACCATCACATTGTGAAACGGCCATTTTCTACTTTTCTATTGGTTATAAGTGATGTGACATTCTCGGTAAATTAATCGAATCGATTATTTCCTCATTTGTTAATTTTAAAGTTGAACCTAATTTAACCATTACTTGTCAAATGTACATGCATTACATTAACTTCATGTTTCAATTAGTGTAGGGTTCCGAAAATTTTGAAATTATTCAAAAATAATCTATTTTTTATTATTGGCGCAAATACCAATATATAATTCAATCATTTTTATTTCAGTAAAGCTGCCCAATATACGTAAGTGTTTTTATGTATTTTTATTTTAATACTGTTAGACGTAGTTTAAATTCGGTAAGTTAACTTAATATATACATATCTACCTACGATATCATACCTTATTGTGATATTTTTAAGGCACTTTTTGGCGCGCACCGCCACCACCGAAACCGGCTGACCACTGAAGTATTTCCGAACCAATTCGACTTAGGGTCCTTCAATAAAAGAGCGCACCAATTCTTCAAAGGCTGGCAACGCACTTGCCTTCTGGCAATGGGAGTGTGTATGGGCGGTATCACTTAACATCAAGTGTGCCTCCTGTTATATAATAAATAATAGTTTAAAAAACACGCTTTTAAAGCACATCAAAGTAAAAAGTGAGAAATAATTCCTAATTAAGGCTGAAAATGGTAATGAACAAAAAATACTGGTATTATATTGTGAAAAAGCGTGGGGCGCTCTGTGCCATATTTCGTCTATCGAGCAACCCACGCTTTTTCACAATAATACCAGTATTTTTTGTTCATTACCATTTTCAGCCTAAATTAGGAATTATTTTTTGTAGTATTTTAGTTGTTTTACTTTTTTAAATTATTATTTATTTTTAGTTAATTTTTTTTTCATTTTTTTATTTCGGATTATTGCATTGTCATCGATCTTTGAGAGTTGCGCAAAGTTTGAATTAAATCTGTCGGTTAAAAGTGGGTCAAAATCGAGTCCGAAGGAGACGGTTACATACATACATACATACAGGTGAAGCTAATATAAAGCGTGTAATAAAACAACGTCGAATTTGTTCGGACACACACACACACTCGAATGGCTGGATCGATTTTTATGTTTTTTTATTTATTGTATTAGTCTATATATAGCAGATAAACGAAAGCATTGGAAAAATAACGAAAAAGAAACCATTCGTTCCCGGATTTCGTAACTGTCAAACATTTAATGTTCATTCATTGATACGGTAAACTCTCTCCATAAACTAAAGAACGTATTTATAAAGGTTTCGAATCGACAAGATATACATGTCGCAGCCAACTGGCTTAATTAGCCGTTCAATTGACAGCCTAGCCTTTTAACTAAACAGCGCCGTTTAACTAGCGGCCTGAAAGATATTCAGCCGTAGCTGTAACATCGAATAGAGTGACCACGTCTCAGAAATAAAAGAGATGAGACATGTGACATAAAAAATATCTCTTTAAAAATTAAATTTCTTGCTTCCATTGTAATGTTGTTTTACATTAAACTTTGAAAAACACCATCAAAGTTGTGGTTTGCCGACGCCATATTGACAGTTTGAAGTGTTTTGTTTCGAGTTTGAGAAAATGGAATTAAATTTAAATTAACAGTCAACAGGCTAGGCAAGTAATTGAACGTCATCGTTCCATGTCTAGCCTAGCTGTTTGATCAACTGGCTGAATATCTTTCAGGCCGCTAGTTGAACGGCGCTGTTTGGTTAAAAGGCTAGGCTGTCAATTGAACGGCTTATTAATCTAGTTGGCTGCGACATACACATAGGAACTTGTTTAATATGAAGCGCGCATTAATTTTTACACTCTTTCAGTGGACTGCCTTACACCGCCTCCAAAATGTCATCGTGAGTATTATTTTTATTAGCATACACTGTACCACAAATAGCAAGCAGCATAATATAAATAGCAAATATGCTTCGTAAGAAATAATTAATTTTTAAAAATAATGAAATTTGTATTATATTTGTTTATACACAAGAACTGATTGTAAAAAAGCATTATTATTAGTGGCTTCAGCGGCGACTCTCATCCCTGAGGTCGTAGGTTCGATCCCCAGCTGTGCGCCTAAGGACTTTCTTTCTTAGGAAAACATCGCGAGGAAACCGGCTTGCCTTAGACCCAAAAAGTCGACGGCGTGTGTCGGGCAGAGGAGGCCGATCACCTACTTGCCTATTAGATTGACAAATGATCATGAAACAGATAGAAATTTGAGGCCCAGACCTAAAAAAGTTGTAGCTTTATTTTTATATAATTGTAATTAGGATATATTGAATGAAATTAAAAACCTTTTTATTTATTATTTCCACATTTGGTTGAATTGCCGCGAAATGTATGATTTGTTTTTTTATAAAATAATAATTACAGATAAAACTACACCTACCACACCAAAACCAACAACGAAGAAACATCATGGTGAGTTTAAAAATAGACTTTATTTGGTTAAAATATAGTAATTGTACCAATTAAACTCAACAAAATAAATACACAAGTATTTTATCAAAAATGGGCCCAGCACAGATTTTGTTCCAACCAGAAATTTCGTGAGCCAATACTGTGTCGCTAGTACGTCAAAAATGGGCCGGATTTGACAGCAGTCACAGTTCGCGCCAATTCTTAAACGCTTAAGTAGTCATAAGTCCATTAGTCTATGGTTTCCGTAAGCCAAATACAGTATAATTTTCACAGTATATAGTCACTATAATCGATCCTTTTGTTTTATTTTAATTATGTATATTAATATTTCTAAATGTAATTTGGAGCACGGTGAAATGTTGCATGATCTGAATGATAATTTTGTTACTGAAAATGAACTGTCATTATCGGAGAACAATATTATTATTAATATTTAATTTACAGATGAGAGTGTTAAACCAAAGACAATTAACTTTACCTACATAATATTTACAAAGAGGTTCAAACATTTACGAAAGGGAAAAGTCAATAAGTATTTATTTATTATTATTATCAATAAATCTATTAAATACATTTAACTTAATTTAAGTATCTAATACCTAATTCGGCTGTGCTGTGTGTTGGTGTGAATGTAAGGGTATGTACGTGAGAGTGTGCTCATGATGCAGGTGATTTAGCGCTACGGAAATTCTTAATCCTCCTTTGAAGCATAGCATAGCAACATCTTATGGTGCGCTTACACGAGGGCAATAATTGCTCGGCGATACGAATGGACCGATCTGGAGCAATTAATGGAGCAATTTCAATAAATTCAATAAATTTCAATAAATTATTTCGGCGATATTGCTTCTAATTGCTCCAGATATTTCATATCGCTCAATGTCGCAGATACGAATTGACGAATATCCAATGGACTTGGAAATTCCTAGCAATTTTTGTATATGTCTCATTCGCACTTGTTTGTTTTGCGGCTTGCCGTCTTGCTTCCGCGGGACAGCGAGAGGTCTAAATAATAATAATTTCTAATTACTTACTTTATTCAAAAGTAATTCAAAGTATGTTCGTGACATTCTAGTAAAGTTTTTGAATAATATATTATCTAATTCTTGAAAAAAAAAACAATTAAATTAAAGAATTAAAGAAAAATTATAAAAATAAATTAAAAATTTAATTAATTAATTATTTTTTTCTTTAATTGCTTAATTTTATTTTCACAATGAAAATTGCGGCCTCTTTGCCAAAAACTATCGCACCCAGATTTGACGCACCAGACGCCTTTTCCTTTTCTTTCTTTTTTGTTTTTGATTAATAATAAAAAAAGCGCTACAAGCCGCCGCAGTAAGAAGAATGTCGTCCATAGCGAGCGAATACTGAAATGCTCGTGTATGACAGTATTGCCTAGTTGATGAAGTTGTGCCATATCGCTCAATATTGTATTGCGCAGTATTGATGCTTGTTGCCGTTGCCGTAAATTGCTGGATGTAGTCGTGACGTAATAATTGACGAGTATTGACTGGAATTGAGCGATTTTAATTGCCCGTGTAAGCGCACCTTTACGGATGATAGTCGAAAGAATGGAGTGCCCCTATTTACGACAGTGCTCCGACATCTCCGCAGGGCTTTGTACCTGATAGTTTTTTTATTTAACTACTTTTTCCTTATTTTTACTAATTCTCTAACATAGATCTTAAAAAACTGTTGTTACTAACTCACTAATCAATCAATGGACTGTATTTGTCTGATTAATAAAAATTATTATTATATTAATTATATTCCGCGACAGCTTAAACAAGTCAAGGCAATAGTGGTCGTTGCGTTTGTCAAACGGACGACATGACATAACGCATCACGTCAATTGTCAACACGTACTACAGATACTGTTAAACATGATAATAAAACGGAACGCCATACTTTCGTTTTACATTTTAACTTGAATACTTCTAGATGACTGCGACACAACAGTTCCTGTGACGACAAAGCCCACTACAAAAGGTGATACGTTGGTCTTACATATTTATTACTAAAGACCGAGGACCCTTGAGGAGGGGCCTTGAGGAGGGGCCTCAAGGGTCCTAGCAGGCTTGATTTTTTAAACTATTGACTAACTAAGCCGCCATTTTTATCGCAAATAGTTTTCTTTGTTCTTATAACAGACCTCCGGAACTGCAATTCATATCTCTTATTTCTTATTTTATACGGTACTACTGATTCCGACCACAGCTACAGCTCGCGTTTTTTCGTCTATATTCGCAAGACTTTTTACGACCCTTACAATTGGAATTTTTAGGTTAATTAACATAAAACCTTAATTAATTATAAATCTAAACCTTTCTAGGGAACCACACTATGTAAAGTTAGTATTTTTTATAGGGAGCCTCATAGCCCAGCGGTCTTATTAGATGGCAGCTAGGTGAGGGGTACCGGGTTCGATGCCCGGTTCGAGGGCAAGTTTTAATTTAATTTAAATTTGTTCTCGGCCTTTGGGAGGGTTGTGCGTTACCGGGCGAGTGCTTAAACCGTACATGAAGGACACGGTCGAAAGACAAGCACGAATTATAAAAAAAATATTTTTATATGAACTTCATAATATAAGGAAGGCACGTTGCCATAGACAGTTTTATTTTTTATCTTCAGTCTTCCAGGCTCTTTGTATCTTAAATCCCCTTTTAAATTTATTGGTATGTGATTTTTAACGGTTATTCATTAAATGATTGCACAATAGTTTAGATTTCTTTAACTAACTTTTTAGCTTTGAGTTCCTCTCTCATAGATACTCATTTCGTACTGCCCTGCAATTCTGTAACTCACTTTTCGAACTCACACAGCGGTTTTCGCATCAGCGGTCGCTCTCAAATCAGTCGTGAAGCAGTCATTTTATGATTTAGCATTCTGAAAAGGTGGGAGCTTGTAGTTTATTGTTTATCAGAATGCCAAATCATAAAATTGGCATAGTTTATTTATTATTACTATACAGTTTTTTTTTAATTTCCTTTCAACTGTGCCATATATGCTTTCAGATGACTGCGACACAACACCTGTGACAAAACACACAACCGTAACACAGACTACAGACGGTAGGTAATTTTGATAATATAAAAACGAATCTATAACGAATAATTTGACGGCTTATTGGCCTAGTGGTTAGTACCCCTGACTGCGAATCCATGGGTCCCGGGTTCGATCCCCGGCTGAGACAAACATAGATGTGATGAGCATTTGGTGTTGTGCTTAAATATGTATTTATTTGTCTATCTATAATATGTATGTATATCCGTTGCCTAGTACCCATAACACAAGCTTCACCAGCTTAGCATGGGACTAGGTCAATTGGTGTGAATTGTCCAATCAAAAAAAAAAATCTATGGTTATAGCAAACAGATAAACCTAAATAGCTGAAACTCAAGTTCTGATCAAGATTTGTAAGAATTTTTTATGTAATTGGAAGGAAACGGCAGGAGGCTCGTTTGGTGTTAAGCGATACCACCGCCCATGTACATTAATGCTAGATGGCTCGCGAGTGCATTGCCGGCCTTTAAAAAATTGGTACGCTGAATTTGTTCGAAAATGCTTTGATTATTTGTAAGGAATAAAATAAAATGGCCCCAAACATCAGATGAGCCTCCGACCCGTTTGAGAAATTCCGTATCGAAAATAAAAACCTAACACACGATGACGTAAAATAGGTGCGGCCAAGACGCGTTAGAGCGGGACAGAACGCATACTGCGTATTCACATCTCTCTAACGAGATCGGTGACGTAGCGTAAGCGCGGCCGGTGCATCCGGTACGCGTTAGAGCGAGACAGAATATATAGGCGTGTTAGTCTGAGTCTGGTAGAGTGGTATAGGTATGTTATCTAAAGCTGGCGGCTTCAACACATTTACACTTTGTACTTGTGTAGTGTCTGTGAATAAGCGCGAGACGTGATGTCAAACTGAAACACAATCACAAATACATAATGAAAAGACTGTCCGTCTCTCTCGCGCTCGGTCAAGCTTATGAGTATAAAAGAGACAGTTATTGTTTTTCTTTTGCTACTGTTTATGTTAATCTTTACTGTATTATATTATTATTATTTTATACATGTTGATCTTTTTTCAAACATTACCAGGGCAATCTCGTGAAATGGTGCATAATGTTTTTAATTATTTTAAGCATCTTAATAAAAACAGTTTAATGAAAAAATGTTATATTTTATTTGACATCACATGCGACTGGGGTTTCTAAGAGGAGTATTGAAAGAATAGTTAGTGAAGTAAAAGTGAAGTGTGTTGAGCTAGATGGAGTTTATGTCGAAAAATGAAAAATTATTTACACAAACTACTCTTTTACGTTCTTGGTCGGAACTTAGAACTTAGAACTTTTGGATCCACTCTCGTATGCACATAATATTTATATGTATTTGACACATTTTTATTTATTTACAACCCACCCAACCTTACTAAAACCAGAGTAGACCAAAATATATAGCTTGGCAAAAAAGTCATATTTTTAAACATACTGTATAGTGAAATTGCATTAGTGTGAGTACTGTGAACGCGCCAGCTTTCGATAACCGACCTATAGGTTGAATTAATATCAAAGAAAAAAAATTCTGCATAAATAAATAATTATAATTGCGTAAGTTGATAAAAAATGCTAAGCAATAGCTTTACCGCGGCAGTCCCCGAGTGCCACACGTTTTTTTTTGAACTTATATTGACGAATGATTTCAGATGATTGCACTTGCAGCACTACACCAAAATATACTACTCCAAAAGGTAAGTCACAAAATAATTAACATTATTTGTCTTAGGGATGGTGGGGTACAATAAATTGGAAACCAGACGGCACTTACAGTTGGCCTATGTACTGAAAGTTGTAGAGGGTGGTAAGAAACCCAAGTGTTCTCCAAGAATTAGGGCTCTTTGTACCTAGGGGATATGCGAGGGCGAAGGCCAAGGGCCAGAATCTGTTGCACAGATCCCCGTTTAAGACGTTGCCTACTGAATGCCGTCGATACTATCGACATATTTATATGTTCGCAAAGTTCACAGTATCGATACTGTATCATATATCTAATATATAAAGTTCTCGTGTCGCGGTGTTTGTATTTAAACTCCTCCGAAACGGCTTGACCGATTCTCATGAAATTTTGTGTGCATATTGGGTATGTCTGAGAATCAGACAATATATTTTTTTATCCCCCTAAATGTTAAGGGTAGTCCACTTCTAAGTTATTTTGTACAGCATTAAAAAATACATACAATTTCTAATTTTCACCCCTCTACGATCAACCCCTATTTTTTATTATGACTGATATACATGGCAAAACGATGTTTGCCCGGTCAGCTAGTAATTATATATTTCGATATTATCGTATTGGTACTGTTAGGATATTTTTGTGAATAAATTAATTATGTTTATTAGTAATTATGACAATCAAATATACAGTATTTACAATTATCCTAACCTATCAAAAAAAAAAAAAAAATTTTAAAAATTAAAAAAAAAATTAAAAAGCTTGGTTCCTGTGGTAGGGGTAGGTAAGTATTATCAATTAGCTAACTTTGATTTTCTTCCCTTTGGAGTAGACTCTTGGGCCGTGGGGTTCAAATTCACATGCGCTAATTAAAGATTTAACTTGGCGCCTGGTAGGTAGTACTGGTGACCCCAGAGCTAATGCTTTCCTGGCTCAAACGAGGAAATGCTACCATTGAAGGTACACTGCCACAGGGACCACTTGAAAATATGCTTTAAATTTTTTTTTAATTAAAATATTTAAATTTAATTTTTTTTTAATTATATCTTTATTATTGTCAAAAGATTTTTAGTATACATAAGTATAATATCTTTGGTAACCTATTGTCTAATGGTATCACAAAAATTTGATTCACGTAAGTTCTAAATAAACACCAGCTCAGTAATGCCAACATGGTTTTCTCCCCAAATTTAGGGGATATGTATGTCTTGGGGATTAGGTACTTTTACTAAGGGGGATTTTAGGGGGTTCTTTATACAAGAAATTTATTTATCTTTTCTCATTTCATTCATTTATTAATTCGAACTCAATAAAACTCGAACATTTGGTCCTTCGAGCCGGATGAAGGATACAGTATTTTGTTAGATATAAGTTACAACGTTGCTATAAATATTAAATTAATAACTATACATTTAAAAATAAATAAATTGATTTTATTGAGACATTTACAATATAATGCAATAAACCTACATAAGAATAATAATAATGAATAAATAGAATATCAATTCAAAAGGGAACAAAATCAACGTTGATGAAAATAAACGTAAATTAAAATCCTACGTCTTTTTATTATCGAAGAAACAAATTAATAAATTAAATTTATTATTTGTATTAAATTTCGACACTTAATATTTTAATGACAATTAAATTCATTAAATTCCTTCCCTCTAAGTGTCGGAAATCTAAGGTTTTAGATTTGTATAAATATGAACAACAATTAGTCTGTCAAAGAAGTTTCACTTCTGACATGTGTACTTTGCACGCACGCACTTTTATTTATTTATTTATTTATTATATACATGATCTTAATTAGAAAGAAGTTGGTGCGGTGGAAACACAAACTGGACACAGTTTTTCTGTCGTCTTGTGTGTATGCATTGTTTTGTCGATTGGATCCAATGATTATTGAATTGCATTGGAGTAATCTGTAATGGTAGCTTATTTTGTTGTTAAATAAATATATGTTTACTTTCAGATGACTGTGATACACCGAAACCTCATGGTAAGCGAGTTGAATTAATTTAAATATTATAAATAAATAAATACACACACATACACACAAACGTCCTTCACGCATTCTCTCTCTCATAATAAGTCTGTAAATGGCGTTCCGATTTAAAATTTCGTATTTAGTAAAGGTTTTTCTAAATAAATAACCAGAGATTGTAGAACGTAGTGTTTGGCCTCGAACAGCACGCTCGCTGTGGACACTAAAGCCTTGTGACTGGCACTTTTCAGTGAGACCATTGGGGGCAACCTTTATAGCCCTGGGCCTCAGATATGTTTCATGATAATTAGTCTAATAGGCAAGTAGGTGCCTCCGTGCCTGATACACGCCGTCGACTTTTTGGGTCTAAAGCAAGCCGGTTTCCTCACGATGTTTTCCATCACCGTTCGAGCGAATGTTAAATGCGCACATAGACAGAAAGCTAATTGGTGCACAGCTGTGGATCGAACCTACGACCCGCCTACCTTATATAAAACCTTCATAAAATGAGATTATTTATCAAAGTGGAGAATAATTGATGTCAAATCCCCTACATGAGACAGATATATTTCCGAGTCTATTTCATTAATATTAAAGGCAAATACAGCCAAAACAGTTTACGACAACATCGTTTAGAACAACATACCGGTTATATTGTCTAAAATCAAAGGTCCCGGCTGAATTCTATTGTATTAGGTTCTTAATAACAACGTCATCGGCTGTTACGACTATCGGTTTTTACGACCAAATATGACTAGTCCCTTCGATGTCGTTATAATAGATTTAGACGCTATATTTATTTATTGAAGTACGCATAATATACGCAGTATACTAAAATACACGACAATTATGGTGTATATAAAATGTATAATTAGTTTTAGCAATATTTTGCTAAGCAGATTAGCTAGGCGTTTAAAAAGCTTTTTTTTAAACTGATCAGCCCGTTTCCGAATATTTCAAACGTGGATTAATAGTGTTTATATGTTTTCGATGAAGGTATAGAGTCTAATATTATAAAAAAACATTGCAAAACCCTTTATTAAATGTTCAGTGTGATTAAGTTTGTCAGAATCTTGTCGATTTTTAATAATAATAAATCGTTAATTTGCAAAGAAAGTGGTACATTCAGTTTTATTAATTATAACAACACAATTCGTATTATCATATAAAAAAAGCATGCAAATGTCATGATAATCTATGTATATATTATATAGGCGGATGCCCTTCATTATTAGAATCAGCCATGTCTTAATAATTTTAATGTTGGTCACCAAACTCAAAATCTATTTACTATTAATTAGGAAATCTCTTAAACAAGCATTTTCAATTAGTTTTGTAACAAAAAGACACCAGATTATTTAGAACAAAAGCGATTCGTCGCAGACGTGGTGCGCTCGCCGTTGACGTTCGAAAAACTCCCAACGATTCAACATGGCCGCGCTGACCATCGATACGACGCTCCGCCAGACTTGACAACTGTCAAATCTCGTTCCAATATTTGCAGTATTTCTTAACATGGCGCTAGGAATGCGCCGTCATATATATAAAAATGAAACCCGTTTTCCGTTGTCACGACATAACATAAAAACGGCTTGACCGATTTGTCTGATTTTTTTTTATAATATACCTTGAAGTACGAGGATGGTTCTTATGGAGAAAAATAAAAAAAATTGAGTGAAAAAGTCTTAAAACAACACTTTTCTATATTCCCATACAAAATATTCGTAATAATTCTTCAGTCAATTTGAACTTTAATACCATAGCATAAAGTTCAAGTGTTAGTGGAGGGGTTCCGGGAAGGTAAATTTTTATTTTTTGACCTAATGTATTTGTTGTCTTATCAATTTTATTCTAGCTAGACCAGTGTCCCGAATAGCAGAATAAGTATTTAAAAAAAATAAAGAATCGACTGTTAGGCGGTACGATGTTCGCCAGGCCAGCTAGTTATTTATAATTGTTGTCACTTATGGTCTAAATACTCTCCCACGCTAATGACACCTGGCCCTTAAACATTTAATATAAATTTAATCACCATTATTTGTTTGCTGGGATTTTATATCTAAAATGTATTTAATATTCTTTTCCAGGTCACAAGCCACCGAAGCCAAAATCTGTAGGTAATTTTTTCAATTGGTACTACCTAGAGACAACCCCATGACATTAATTACATCCGTTTTTGATATTTTTTCTTTTATAGACCGGTAGGTTTAGGGAGCGTTCAAGTATTAGTATTAGTCACGCAATTTTTGGAGATAATTGAACCCCCCTCCCCCCCCGTGTAACGTGCCGTAACGTTTTTCTGTACCCAACAGTTTCGTGACCCAGTGACTCTTTATAGCTAAAAACTACCATTACTGCTGAAAGTCGAAAATAATATTAACAATAACGTGTTATTCAATATCCGCCCCGCATCGTAACATTTTACAAAAGGAAACCCCCAAAATTCGTTACGTAATAATTGAACGCTCCCTTAACCTTCTGAAATTTTTGGATGTGTGATTTCCATACACCAATTTCCATTTCCAGCCATTTAAAAAGCCAGTACGCCCGTATCCATGATCACTTAACATCAGATGAGCCTTCTGCCCCGTTTCATGTTCTATAAAAAAGGAATCTACCTGCTACTAGGCCAACACTGATGTGTATATAATTCCTTAGAACGCACGCCCTCAAGGATCTCTTTACGTAAACTAATATTTATGGATTATTTTATAAAGATGAAGATGAGAGCAACGGATTGGAATTAAAAATTCATTTCGTGATAATTAATTTAAGAAATCCATACCGTCACTGTAGAATGATAACCTTGTATGTGTAACCATTTCTTTTTTATTCTTAGGGTCTGTTTCACAATGTATGGATAAAGTACCAAATAGCTATGCAACACATAAATTATTTGGAAGATAAATTGTGCTATTTGACATTCATCGGATGCATAACTTAAGATGGACTTTATGTGACGAATAGCGACTATCTGACAGTTGTGAAACGCAACAAATAGCTAATTTGGAACTTATGTAGAACTTATCCGTACATTGTAAAACAGACCCTTAGACTCTTATGTCATTTAACTGGTATAATCATGAAGTAAGGACTTATTTATGTTATTACCAATTAAGTCCTTTTTACCATCCAAAACTATGGACAAAACATATAATAATATATTAACGGATTTTGACGAAATGAAACGTTTTCGTTTCCTGTAATGTTTGGTTCTCTGGACATACGAGGTTATCATTCTACAGTGACGATATGCTATGACCAAATTAAAGCAGATAGCAGCATACTTGTTGAAGTTTGACAGTTTTTGAATACGATTTTGTTGTTCTGCAAGTTTGCTTAGCACTGACTTCGAGCGAGCAATAATTTGATTGTCAAAATCAAAGTCAAAAAAATCATTTATTCATGTAGGTAACACAATGTACACTTATGAACCTCAGTTTTTACATTTACTGTCAGTTCTCAAATCAAGGGCGTAGAACGGAAGAAAAGAACTGGCAGTACACTCTCCGCCACTCTTTTTAATCGCCAAGTTTTTTGTTTTACACAAGGTTTGTAAGGAGCTGCAACCATTACACCATATTCCACATGACATCTTAAGTAGGTTATTAATAATAATAAAATGCATTAAAAACAAAGATTATTTTGTCGTCTATCAGCAGGGGGCATGGTGAAATAGGAGCACGCACTTACATTCTTGTGTATTAATATAAAATTATAATTTAGGATTATCATTTCAGAAAGTGTAGCTGGTTCTGTCGCAGGCGCAGATGGTGATGGCGCATTTGCCAAGTCATTTGCTGTCGCTAAAGCCACCTCTTAAATTGTGTGTTTTTAATATTCATAATAAAGATTTGCATATATAATGTGTTTATTATTAATTTTTAATCAATTTGATTTAGGTGCCGTTCAAGTATTACGTAAACAGATTTATTGCGATTTATCCCCCTCCCCCTCCTCTTGTCAGCAAAAGTAAGCAATGCACTCAAAAATAATAGTACATAAACGTATTAATTTTTTGTAGGAATCCTCGAAAATGCATTTCGTTTACAAGCATAGACAATGTGTGGGTAATATGTAAAAAAAGTAAATAATTACTGTTGACGTAATCACCAAATAAGGAAATCAAAGAGCCCATTATGGTTCGGATAAATGTGGACATTTAATATTATCTAACTCACTTAAATATTGTCTAATTCCAACAAGTTAATAAAACTCAAAATAACTTTATTCATATAGGTAGTCAAGAACACTTATATACGTTAACAGAAAAGATGTTAAATTATTTGTAAATTTAAATTTACTACCAGCCTTGCGATTCTGTAACTCACTTTTCGAACACACACAGCGGTTTTAACAGCGGCGGTCGCGCTCAAATCAGTCGTGAAGCTATCATTTTACGATTTGGCATTCTGATAAACAATAAACTACAAGCTCCTTCGAAAAGTGAGTTACAGAATCGCAAGGCGGTTCGCAAGTCAAGGGCGAAGAGCGGGCAAGAAGAACTGGCAAGAAAATCTCCGCCACTATTTAAGCCATTAAGGGTCTTCAATCTTAGAATAAATCGTCAGTTGATTAACTGACGATTTATTCTAAGATATTCTGAGAGTAAATCAATTTTACGTTTTACCATCTACCAATTCTAAGAATAGTCGGCCTATTCGGGATTTGCTACTATACCGCCGATTCGCACGGAATAACAGCTACAGCAGAATAATTTAATGGCGTCAGTCCGTCCAATCATCTGATTTCTGTCATTTCACAAATATGTATTCTGTGTTTCAATTTCAAGTCAACGCAACGCACTAAAATAATAGTCTGGCATTGTATAATGAAATGTTTAAACAATTTATTGTTTATCTATTTATTTTTAGATTTTTTATTTTCTATAATATTAGAATGAAATTCAACTAGGCTCAACAGAAGTTCCTTTTTAGACGAAAGCCTCAAACAAACAACAAATAAAAACTTTTTGTTGTCGTTTGACACCTGTTAAAAGCTACTTTTTCACACTATAATACGGCAAAATTGAGTTGACATGATGTATGCTCTTACACTGTCCCGTTGTAGAACAAAATTTATTTGCCGAGTTTTATTTTCGTTCACCATTCTCTTTGCTATTCGCGTATTGTTATTCCTAGCGCAATTATACTATCGATTACGTGGAGAAACGACTATGGATTTACTCGAGATTAAAATCATGGAATAGATTATTCTTGGTATAGTTACTCGTGTATAAATTGAAGTTTGGTCGAATCGACCCTAAGTAATAATAAAAATAATTAAAAAGAAATTCAAAAGAAATTTAAAAAGTTTTGTCCCTGTGGCAGTGTACCGTGTAACGTCATCATTTCCTCGTTGTATTGCGATACTTATTCGTTGAGCCAGGAAAGCACCAGCTCCTAGACAAGTAGACTTTGGGTCTACTGCCACACGATGCTTTTCTTCACGAGCAAGCAGTGATGCCAGGGGGTTATTTCGGAGGTAGGTAGGGGGTAAAATTTTTAAAACCCACGTTTCTATACAATTTATATTAATCCTCAAATCAAGCCAACAGACTAAACTAAATATAAACTCTAAGCGTGGCATTATCAAATACCCCAAGATCGTAATAATAGGTTACTAGTTAGAAAAGTACAAAAAGCTTTAAAACTAATATATTTGTCGAAGCCAACTGGCATAGCCGTTGAATCAACAGCCTAGCCTTTTAACAAAACAGCGCCGTTTAACTAGCGGCCTGAAAGATATTAATAGGTATATAATAAGCTCTCGTTAAATGAAAATTAATCAATTAAGCTGTTTAAAAAATTTGCGATCATTTAAATGATCCTCATCCTTGGGATTGATTTGCTCCAGTACAATAATTTGTATGACTCAAAACTTGGCGATTAAAAGGAGCGGAGAGTTTCTTACCCGCTCTACGCCCTTGACTTGCGAGTTTCAGAGAGTCATTTTATGATTTGGCATTCTGAAAAGGGGAGCTTGTAGTTTATTGTTTATCAGAATGCCAAATCATAAAATGACTGCTTCACGACTGATTTGAGAGCGAACGCCTTTGCGAAAACCGCTGTGTGAGTTCGAAAAGTGAGTTACAGAATCGCAGGGCTGGGCCCATTTTTGATAAAATCCTTGTGTATTTAGTTTGTTGAGTTTAATTGGTATAATTACTATATTTTAACCAGAATCGCAGGGCTGATAGTAAATGTAAATTTCGAAAAAATTTAACATCTTTTCTGTTGACGTTCATAAGTGTACGTGGTTACCTTATGAACGTTATGAATAATCCCTCTCCATCAGAGTGAACAACAACTTAAGTAGTTTTACACCTATATTTAGGGGTATTTGGCATCATTGAGAGCAAGTGCGCATATGTTTAGCGGTGGACTGTGTTTGAACCTACGACCTCAGGAATCAAAGTCACACGCCCAAGCCACTACTATAAATAGATCTGTGACTTTCTAGGTCTAGGCCTCAGATTTATGTATTCGTTTCATGATCATTTAGCAATCTACTAGGCAGGTAGGTGATCATGCTCTTGTGCCTGGCACACGTGACTTTTTGCGTCTAAGGCAATCCGGTTTCCTCACGATGATTTCCTTCACCGTTTGAGCAAATGTTAAATGCGCAGACAGAAGACCCATTAGTGCACAGCCGGGGATCGAACTTTCGGCTAACACTGCTCCCAAGCCACTAAACGAACAAAAATACCACGAAAATAAAACAATAAAAACAATTGAAAATGTTTAATTTGAAATCGAATTTAACATAATGATAAACTAGCCAAATATTTAAAACAATCAAAAAAATTTGACACAAGTTTATCCAACTTTTGAAATGTCATTTTGACAATTGACCTACTGTTGATAAGAGTAATTGTAGCTATTTGCATTACCATAGCTATTACTTGAACTGTCGCTGTCTGCATAGTTATAGAAGGAACTTCCGTCGCTAGTCTGTCCAGCTTGGTAAGTATTAGAGTTAGAAGAAGTTGCTGCCTTGCTGTCCGCTGACTGTGAATTGTATTGGACGATGCCATTTTGATTTTTCGAATAAAATTGTTCATTTGACGCATTGTTTGAACTATCTGATTCACTTTGTGCGTTGTTAGCTTCATAATAGTTAGTGTACTCTCCATTTTGAGTTTTCGAATAAAATTGTTCATCTGACGCATTGTTTGAACTATCTGATTCACTTTGGGCGTTGTTAGCTTCATAATAGTTAGTGTAGTTTTCATTATAAGAACCACTTTTCTTCCCATTCTTTGTATCGCCATTGTTATTATTAAAATTAGATCCAGACGTAGCGTAAGTGTAAGAGCCAACACCTGTGTCACTGTAAGTATGAGTACCTCCTTTGTTAGTCGTGGCACCACTGTGAGCGTGTCCATGTGCCTCACCATGCGCAGTCGAGCCCTTATTTCCAGAAGTAGCGTAAGTGTGAGAGTCAACACCTGTGTCACTGTAAGTATGAGTACCTCCTTTGTTAGTCGTGGCACCACTGTGAGCGTGTCCATGTGCCTCACCATGCGCAGTCGAGCCCTTATTTCCAGAAGTAGCGTAAGTGTGAGAGTCAACACCTGTGTCACTGTAACTATGAGTACCTCCTTTGTTAGTCGTGGCACCACTGTGAGCGTGTCCATGTGCCTCACCATGCGCAGTCGAGCCCTTATTTCCAGAAGTAGCGTAAGTGTGAGAGTCAACACCTGTGTCACTGTAAGTATGAGTACCTCCTTTGTTAGTCGTGGCACCACTGTGAGCGTGTCCATGTGCCTCACCATGCGCAGTCGAGCCCTTATTTCCAGAAGTAGCGTAAGTGTGAGAGTCAACACCTGTGTCACTGTAAGTATGAGTACCTCCTTTGTTAGTCGTGGCACCACTGTGAGCGTGTCCATGTGCCTCACCATGCGCAGTCGAGCCCTTATTTCCAGAAGTAGCGTAAGTGTGAGAGTCAACACCTGTGTCACTGTAAGTATGAGTACCTCCTTTGTTAGTCGTGGCACCACTGTGAGCGTGTCCATGTGCCTCACCATGCGCAGTCGAGCCCTTATTTCCAGAAGTAGCGTAAGTGTGAGAGTCAACACCTGTGTCACTGTAAGTATGAGTACCTCCTTTGTTAGTCGTGGCACCACTGTGAGCGTGTCCATGTGCCTCACCATGCGCAGTCGAGCCCTTATTTCCAGAAGTAGCGTAAGTGTGAGAGTCAACACCTGTGTCACTGTAAGTATGAGTACCTCCTTTGTTAGTCGTGGCACCACTGTGAGCGTGTCCATGTGCCTCACCATGCGCAGTCGAGCCCTTATTTCCAGAAGTAGCGTAAGTGTGAGAGTCAACACCTGTGTCACTGTAAGTATGAGTACCTCCTTTGTTAGTCGTGGCACCACTGTGAGCGTGTCCATGTGCCTCACCATGCGCAGTCGAGCCCTTATTTCCAGAAGTAGCGTAAGTGTGAGAGTCAACACCTGTGTCACTGTAAGTATGAGTACCTCCTTTGTTAGTCGTGGCACCACTGTGAGTGTCCATGTGCCTCACCATGCGCAGTCGAGCCCTTATTTCCAGAAGTAGCGTAAGTGTGAGAGTCAACACCTGTGTCACTGTAAGTATGAGTACCTCCTTTGTTAGTCGTGGCACCACTGTGAGCGTGTCCATGTGCCTCACCATGCGCAGTCGAGCCCTTATTTCCAGAAGTAGCGTAAGTGTGAGAGTCAACACCTGTGTCACTGTAAGTATGAGTACCTCCTTTGTTAGTCGTGGCACCACTGTGAGCGTGTCCATGTGCCTCACCATGCGCAGTCGAGCCCTTATTTCCAGAAGTAGCGTAAGTGTGAGAGTCAACACCTGTGTCACTGTAAGTATGAGTACCTCCTTTGTTAGTCGTGGCACCACTGTGAGCGTGTCCATGTGCCTCACCATGCGCAGTCGAGCCCTTATTTCCAGAAGTAGCGTAAGTGTGAGAGTCAACACCTGTGTCACTGTAAGTATGAGTACCTCCTTTGTTAGTCGTGGCACCACTGTGAGCGTGTCCATGTGCCTCACCATGCGCAGTCGAGCCCTTATTTCCAGAAGTAGCGTAAGTGTGAGAGTCAACACCTGTGTCACTGTAAGTATGAGTACCTCCTTTGTTAGTCGTGGCACCACTGTGAGCGTGTCCATGTGCCTCACCATGCGCAGTCGAGCCCTTATTTCCAGAAGTAGCGTAAGTTTGAGAGCCAGCATCTGAGTTTGTGTATGTTGTAGAATCTTCATTATTAATAGGATGGCATGAAATACCTAGCACTACTGGTAGAATAGGTCCGTTGTTAATACCAGGATAGAAACCATTGCCCAAAAGTCTGAAATAAGGAAGAGCTGGTACTCTGCTGATATCTTCTGAGTTAATGAAGATGTAGATGCTTGGGTCTGGTTGGCTTGGCTGGTAGCATGGGGAACATCTTCGGGGACCAGGAACGTCTAAAAGAAAGAAAATAGTGTATTTTTTATGTATGTATGATTTGATTAACTGTTTACTATTTGATCAATTACTTTACTAGTACATTCGTAAACTTACAATTTCCGGGTAACACGAATGATGTTCCCGCAGTGAAAAGCTGTAAGTAATAAAATAGTTAACAATAATACATATTATGAAATTGATGTTTTGTCTTACTGGCCGCTTTGACCTTAAAAATTTCATTGGTTAGGAATTCCAAATTCAATTTTTTACATATATTTACTTGTGCATTTGATTTTCGAAAACTATGATTCATTAAATTTTCCCGTTTTTTATTTTTTTCCTTGGATTCACTCTATTTATAAAATGGAAAACATTAATAAGTAAGAGTAAGTGTTGTAAGAGTTTCTTGTTCATTCTTCTCCACACGAAACTACCTTTTGGAAGGGGCAACTAGAATCTTTGTCTAATTGAAATAAATAAAGCTCTTCTTAAAGCCACAGCCAGCATTGGAATACTTGGCGTTGACATATCGAACGACGTTCAGTTTCGCGGTCACTTGGAGGGAAAGGCTAAATTAGCCTCCAAAAAGCTTGGTGTGCTCAGCAAGGCGAGGCGGTACTTCACTCCGGGCCACCGCATGCAACTATATAAAGCGCAAATTCGGCCCCACATGGAGTACTGCTCTCACCTCTGGGCGGGGGCTCCCCAGTACCAGCTCCTTCCACTTGACCGTATACAACGCAGAGCGGTTCGAATCGTCGACGACCAATCCCTCTCCGAGAGGCTTGATCCTTTGGCGTTGCGTAGAGATGTGGGGTCACTCTGCATCTTCTACCGCATTTACCATGGAGAGTGTTCAGAGGAGTTGTTCGGATTAATACCTGCAGCTGAATTTCATGAACGGACGTCGAGACAGAATACGAAATTCCACCCGTATCACCTCGACGTCCGCCGTTCCACAACTGAGCGTTTTTCAAGGCAGTTTTTGCCGCGCACAACCACTATATGGAACCAGCTGCCCACTGAAGTATTTCCGAACCAATTCGACTTAGGTCCTTCAAGAAAAGAGCGTACCTATTCTTAAAAGGCCGGCAACGCACTCGCGAGCCCTCTGGCATTGAGTGTCCATGGGCGGCGGTATCACTTAACATCAGGTGAGCCTCCTGCCCGTTTGCCCCCCGTTCTATAAAAAAAAAAAACAAAAAAAAAAAAATAAAAAAAATGATTTGACTTTGACTTTGAATATCGCGTTATTTACGAGTACGAGTTCCACCGTGGCACCAGTGCTACTGAAACGGCTCGACGACATTGAGTCTCTTCAAAAATCTTTGGAGCAATCAGTGGCGAAATTTTCCTTGGAAACAGTGAACCCATATATTCGTGACCTAACATATGAAAGCCAAAGATGGCCATTTCGAGTAGAATATTTTTGAAGTGAAACTTGTTAGGCGACTGAGGGTAAAAATTTAACGGATGAAACGTCACGAATATGTGCAGCGTTTTTGTCGAATAAAATGGAGACAGCGATTGAGGAGGAAAAAATACACGCTATTGGAAGATGTATTCGTTTAGTACTTACATATTAGAACTTTGGATCGCATAACGTCTTGTGCAGTAGACGCAAATAATTTATTTATATTATCATTAGCACGTATACAGTGTGTAAACAGTCTGAATATAGATATACAAATACATGGAGTGATCATGTAAAATAATTGTAAATTTATAATAAAACATAACTTCAAATCCGTTAAAAAAAGTGTTTTTTTTTAAGTTTTTAATTTGTTAGGTATTTTTTTTTAACTAAAAACAAAAAAAAAGGTGGGACGACGACATTATACAAGTCGCGGGAACAACATGGGGTAGAGTGGCCATAGAAAGGCCAGAATGGAGAAGGTTGGAGGAGGCCTTTGCCATCTGGCAAACGGACACGCAAAAGTGGAACAAAAGAACAATAAAGAAAAATACTGGCATGTCCGAATAGAGGGTATAATAATAATAATAAATTGTGTTTGTGTGTTTCATTACTGGTTTTCTTAAAATTAGTTTCCACATAGCTTTGTTAATAAGCTTTATATAAAAATAGTGATCTATATTCGTATGGGACACGTAAAAACTCCGAATCAAATTATGTACGAGAACCATGGAATATTTTATTATATTAATTATCTTTACCGACCTTATAAAATATAATTTAATTTGAAAATGGATTTGCCCCTTTCAAATTTTAACGTCTTTAAAAATGTATAAAATATAATTAAATTTGAAATTGCCTTCCAAATTACAATATTGAATCCATTCCTTGTCTTACGTATATATTTTCTCCAGAAAATTCTACAATTGTAGAAATTGTATTGAGAAAAATATTTAGCAAAATCAAGCGTGAAAAAAAAATAACACTTACCACAAACAACAAACCGATTGAAGACATAATACAAACTATGAAAAACGTAACTGCATTCCCGCTTTTTATACACCATAAATAAAAAAACATTTTTTTATTGCATCTGTGCAAATATAAATTACAACCGCGCGTAATGCCTGATTTATGGGTAATTCGACTTATTTAACTTTTGATTATTGTTTTTTGTAAACTCTATGACCTATGAATGGTAATTTAAATTAAAACATATTAATTTTATTATTTAAACAATGAGTTTATTGCCTTTTCATTATAATTTGTATTTAAGATATTTTTCATTTAAATAATTATTACATATTATAAAAACATACAATATATACACTGTGTATGTTTCCCCGGAACTTCCTATCCCACTTTTGTAGAGGGAATGTATTTTGTATGTAATATTAGGCAAAAAAGCCTGATCAGAGGCTGAATTTTTGAATTAACAAATTTCTTAACCTACAATTAGTTATAATAAAAATAATATATATTTTTTAAAAAGAAAATTAAAACAAATTTAAAAAGTTTGGTCCTTGTGGCACGGTTCTTTAACGCTGGCAGCATTTCCTCGCGATACTTATTTGTTGAGCAAGGACCAGCTCTGGGGTCACCGGTACAATCTACCAGGCGCCAACTTAAATCTTTAATAAGCGCCTGTGCACTTGAACCCCACGGCCCAAGAGTCTCCAGAGGGAACAAAATCGAAGTTGGAGGAAAGCCAAATATTTGTGACGTTTATTATTTTCAAGTAATTAGTTTTTATCATTGTTTTAAAACTAATTCTCTGTCAGTTAAGATCATTATCATCGGTTCCCAGACTTAGTTTAACACCCGCTCTAATGCCCATTGAAATTTAAGTTATCGGATAGGCCCCCTTAACAATAGAATTGCCCCGCTGTTTGTCCACGTTGGAAAAACATTGGTCTAAGGAAAGCCGGCTACGTTTTCCTTCACCGTTCGAGCGAATGTGCGAATGTTAAATGCGCACATAGAAAGAAAGGTAGAAAAAAGTCAAAAGACTTTGGGGATGAGAGTCACAAGCTGAAGCCACTAGGCCAATACTGCTCCAAGAATCTTATCTAATCTGCTCTAAGAGTCATAACTGATAATAAACAACTTTTTACCTGTTAATAAAATTTCACGGTAACTATTTTTAACTTAGATTGTGTATATAAAGATTTATAGAGTTTCCGCCGTGGCCATGTGTTTCTGCGCACAGGGGCCGCATCGTTTTACAATTCAGTGGATAATTTCAGAGAATTAATCCATGGGCTCGACATCCAGAATGAAACACACAAATATATACAGTACTAGCAGACCGACCAAGCGTTGCTGTGGCGAAGGTTTTAGTTATATTACAATAAAAAAAACAGTTTTTGCTAAATATCACGCAGTGTCACCCTACACATACAAAAATATACATTTAATTTGTTTTACACAAATGAGATACTTTGCTTTGATGTCTGGCAAATCAATCGCTGATTAATACCAGAACCTTTAAACGAATATTTGTAGAAAAATATATAAGTCTTGTTATAGTATATACTATATTATATTTAATGAGTTTTTTAACGTAACTTTGTTTATCATGCTCTGAATGAGGTTTAAGTTTTCTGTTAGTTTTAGTTAATATTTTGATTTTGTGGTTGTTTGTTTATTTTTTCCCTTTTCTTACGAGAAATGCATTGCGCATAACTGCTTAGTGCGGGAGGGTTATGTGGGACTCGCGAATGTGCATACCCACTAAAACCCCAAGGCGCCACCAACAATCGCCTTAGGCGGGATGCGGTAACAGCAGAGCCTTATCCGCTTCCCGACATGCGATGCGGCGGTTGTGTCCGCCTCTCCCCGCCCATTGTTGATTTGTGAAGATACTTGACACAGCAAGTATCCTTCACAGATCGGGCCATACGCTTTTAGGAATAGCTAGGGGAGATCGGGTCCAGTGCTTGCAGGGATGGATCACCATCCCTTCTTTTGAACGCATGGACCCCTGCTTCCCCGCTTGGGCACTCTTTAGGTGGCGAGGATTTGACGGGCCTGCGGTTTCTTTCGCTTCCGCGGACGGGTTCCGGGACGGGAAAGCTCCCTGGTTCTTCCCGCTTCTTCTTTGACTTTCATGACCGACTCGCAGAAATTATAGAAGATTTTCCACGAGCCGTCATTTCCTGCGTTCACTATGGCTTTCACTACGTTTGGCAGAATTGCGTCCTCACCCTGGAGGGCATCTAACAAAGGTCTCCTTTCCGCTTCCCATGCTGGGCAGTCCCTAAGTGTATGCAGGGCGTCGTCCCGGCTGTCTCCGACACAGTGGTGACAGGTTGGTGACTCCTCACACCCTACTACTTTGTGCAGATAGCTACCAAAACATCCGTGTCCGGACAGCATCTGCACAAGTCGATAGCTGAGGTGACCCCAGCGCCTCTTTACCCAAAGTTGAAGCAAAGGTCTGAGGGCTTCGGTAGTATATTTACCGGCACTCGCATCCGCCAGCTCTTTTTCCCACTCTACTAACAATTCTTGGTCTTCTAAGGCTCGCCACGCGTTTAATTGTTCCAGTGTGGGGTTATCCCCTTTTTCCCGAGCTTCGGCCCTCCTCCAATATACTTCGCTAAAAGCAGCCGCATCGAGATGCCATGGCGCGGTACCGGCTATAACACACACTGCGTCATAAGACACAGTGCGGTACGCCCTCGCAACCCTGGCAGCGACCACTCGCTGCGACTGCCTGAGTATTGTGCGATTGTACCCGGTCAGTTTGTCGGCCCATATGGGACACCCGTACAGTGCTTTTGCCCGGATCGCATTTGCGTATAAGAGGCGACACCCCCCACTCGGCCCGCCGAGGTTTGGCATTATGCGCGAGAGCATGTTTGCGGTGGCGGTGAGCTTAGGGGCAAGTGCCACGAAGTGTGGTCTGAAAGTCCACCGTGGGTCAAGAATCAGCCCAAGGTATTTGAGCGTAGTACCGACCCGGATAGCTACTCCGCCGACGATGATGTCTACGTCTTGAGGTGGAGCTTTTCTGTGGCCGTAGAAGCATATAGCTTCTGATTTCTGAAGGGCGACAACAAGGCCGAGCTTCTTGATTTCAGAAACCACCCGAGCTACTCCAGCTGTCGCTCGGAGGCGCGCTTCCTTAAAATCTTCTCCAATAGCGACCACGAGGGTGTCGTCTGCATAGCATATAGTTGACACTCCAGGGACTAGTTTCGCTCGCAGCACCCTATCGTAACCTATGTTCCAAAGAAGGGGGCCAAGAACCGAGCCTTGTGGGACACCGCACTTGATGAGGTGACTCCCTATGCCATTTTGTTTCGGGAAGATAACACGGCGGCCGTTGAGGTACGATGCTACACATTTTCTTATATAGGCCGGTAAGCCGTGGTGGCGAAGGCCGTCCGCGATACAGTCCCATGGCAAGGAATTGAAAGCGTTCGCGATGTCTAACGATACCGCGAAAACCACTCTGCCCCGTAACACCTGCTCCTCGCAGACGCTTCGCAGGCGCGCAATTGCGTCGATCGTTGACCTATGTTTCCGGAAGCCAAATTGAGCCTCATGTATGTTTGGTCCTATAGTTTCCAAATGATTGTAAATCCGACCGGCAATAATACGCTCGAAGAGCTTGCCGGCTTCATCTAGGAGAACTATAGGTCGATACGCTGATGGTGACTCTGTAGGTTTTCCACCTTTTTTTAGAAGAACTAGCAACCCAGTCTTCCATGTCGACGGAAAGAGGCCATTTCTAAGACATTTCGTGAGTAGGCCTCGAAAGCGCATGCCAAGACCAGCGTCGAGGGCCAGAGCTAACACTCGTCCGTGCATGCCATCGGGACCAGGTGCAGTTTTTTTAGTGGTCATGCGTGTTATTGCTGTCTTCAGCTCCGAAGGAGATACTTCAGACACTGTGACACTGTGTTCCGTGGTCGTCTCATGTGGGGAGCTCAGGGCGTCGCGTTCAGGAAAAAGTTCCGCAACCACTGTGCTGAGCAGTTCCGGCTCCATGTTTTTCGTGAGTGGCGGGGCCCACGAGCGCAGCTTGTTTGTGACAATCTGATACGGGCGTCCCCAGGGATCCTGCTCCAGGGTGTCCAGCAGTTCTTGCCATGCTTTCTTTTTTGCTTCGGCGATACCTATTCGCAGCGCCAGTTTTGCATCTCGGTATACGCTATATGCTTGTTTTTCCTCTTCTATGCGAATTGGTCGCCTTCTGCGAGTCCTGGTGTAGCCTCGACGAGCTGCTACACAAGCAATCCGCAACTGGGCGAGTTCTGCCGACCACCAGAATACACTGGTCCGGTGAGCTCCAGGGCGTCTTCTTTGCATTGCAGCATCCGCGATGCAGGTCATTGCGCCACGAAACCACTCTGCCTCTTCCTCTGGATCTACGGAGGCTGGGATCGGGCACCAGGCCTGCACAATCGTAGCCAATTCCGCCTGTTCCTTGTTAAGACTCCCAAGTGCCCATTTTGGGCCCAGTTCTGACGGGTCCGAGCTAGGATTGGCCGACGGAGAGAGAGTGCGGAAGCGGATATACCGGTGGTCCGAAAGCGTCTCAACCCCCGTCAGGACCTCCCAGTCCTGAACACGGCACGAAAGATGGGGGCTCGTGAACGTCACATCCACAATAGATTCTCCATTTGTTCGAACACACGTAGCTTCAGAGCCCCTGTTAGCCACTACCAAACAATGCGCTGCTGCCCAGTCCACCAACGCTTTTCCTCGTGGGCTGGACACCTGTGAACCCCAGGCCACAGACTTTGCATTCAGATCACCAGCGATGACTAAATGTCTCGGATGGCTCCATTGCACCAGGCTTCCCAGTTCGTTTAGGAAGGCCTCAAATTCAGCCAGCGAGCGATTGGGGGAGAAGTAGGTACTCGCGATACACATTTTGCTACCCAACTTTGCTGCCACATAGCCGTGGCCTTTTCGAACTGGGCCAATGCAGGGCGAGCCATCTGCCGGTGTAACGATAATTGCGGCCAGACCGTCGAGGTCGCCAACCCAGTTCGTTTTTTCGGGTATTAAGTAGGGCTCGGAAATAATACCAACGTTGATATTCCACTGCGCTAGACTCTGGTACAGTAGGTCTTGTGCAGCAGCGCAGTGGTTTAGGTTGCTCTGAAGAAACCGTAGGGCCATGTTAATTTGCTGCGGTTTCTATGACCTCCATACGCGCATTGTTGCGCGGAGACTTTGCGGGCGTCTTTTTTTTAGGTGACGAGCGGCGCCTGGGTACCCTCACACTGGGAGCTGTGCAGCTGTTGCCACCTAGCCTGTGATCCGCTTTTCTACCGGCCTCGTCGCAGAGTAGGCACTTGGGTTTTTCACTGCAGGAGGCTGCCCTGTGACCGGCTTGACCGCAGCGAAAACACAGTTGGCTACGATCAGTATCGGACATGCAGCGGCTAGCTACGTGCCCGATTTGTAAGCAGCGAAAACACCGTAGCTCTCTTGGCTTTGCAACACTAATATTTGCCGCAACCCATCCGACAAAGAAACGCCCCGCTAAGAGTTTTTTGGCGGCCGTTACGGGGCAGTTAGCCCACGCTGCGCCAAGACCCGATCTATCTTGTCGTATACGGCTGATCCTTATTTGATCAGCCGGGCACTCTCCCTTCGCCGCAATCGCCTCGCGCAATTCATCCGCTGTAATAGAGTCATCCAGGCCAGAGATGCGGACATCGGCGCATCGGACGGGCCGTGTAATCTTGATTCCGCTGTCACTCAGTACTGTTTTGAGTCGGTTGGCTAAGGTATCGGCTTTTTCCCCACTGCCGGCTCCGGGGATCTGAATTATCGTGGCTCCTGTTGCCGCTCGGCGAAACTTAACGCCCTCAATTCCAGCCTCCTTCAGATCTATTTTAGCCCGTGCTTCTTTTAGGGCAGAGGCGTAGGTAACACCCTTAGCTTCAGCGTCTTTAGACAAAGTGAGCACAATTGCAGCGGTACGAGGTGCCTTTAGCTTGGGCAGTGTCCTGGGTGGGGGCTTTTCAGCCTTCGATGTTGCCGACTTTGGAGCTCTCACATTTTTTTGCGTCGCCTTTGCCGCCTTTTGCCTTTTTTTAGTAACCATCGTCCAATTTTCTTCATTGGTGGTAGTCAGCGAGGGCCAGGAGTGTGGCAATACAATGGCACTAGCGGGAGAGGAGACAGGTGTATTTCTTTCAAACATTTCCATCCTCGGCGCGTTTGCCAAACGGTTTTGCTCATTATTTCCAACGGCAAGCGTCTGCACGGTTGCCTTTCCCCGTTTTGTTTTCGAAGCTGCAGCTGACATCGGTGATTTGGAAGGTGGTTTCACCTTACCTTTTTTGCTCTTTTTACTCTCAGTCGGAAGGGGAAGGGCTGGCGTCTCCAAGTTGGGCCTTGACCCGAGGTCCTTAAATTGCGCATTGATATGCTCACCTACCTGTCGGAGGATCCGAGCCTCCAGTTCGTCTACATTGACAGCTGGGTGGTCCTTCGGAGCTTGCAAGATCGACCTCAGCTCGCGCATTTCGCCTTGTAGTAAATTAAGTTGTGCACGGAGGCGTTCATTTTCTAGCTGCAGAGCTCGAGTTTCATCCGACAGCGTTTGCACGGCCAGATTATCAGCATCCGTTCTGATTGCTACAACTGCCTTTTTAAGAGCGGCTACAAAGGTACCTTTTAGGTTCATAGAACACCTGGCCACTTTTTCTACGGCAGCCAGGTTTTCTTCGATGCGTCTTCTGGCGTTTCCAACCGTGCCTGTCTCAGTGGGTTTATCGTTTAGAGCCGCGAGTTCCGCCTCGGCTTCACTTTCTCTCTCTACTCTCCGGGCTCTTTGGTATCCCGCTTTCGTGCGTTCGTGCGAAAGGATAGGGGTGTCGCTGCAGCTACTCTCCTCGTCATCCTGTCTCGTTCTCTTTCGGGGTCGCCAGAAGCGCGACTTCTCCCCTGGGGTGCAAGGAGCCTCACCTAGTCCTCGAGGACTCTGTTGATTGTGTGTCGAGCTTATGCTTAACATGGAGCTTGTTGAGTCTGAGCTCATATTGTCAGCCATGGCGAAGGTCCAGGTTGCACTTCGCACCGGTGATGGACATGAAGTGCGCTGGACGATCTCATTGCTTTCCCTTATTGCGATCTCTCCTTGTGTAGAAGGTGTTGCAAAAGCGCCTGAGCACTCATCCAACCGCCCGCTACAGTCCGTAAGCTTGTTCATTATTTCCGTATTATTGCCAGGTCGTGAGTTTTTGGGATCTATCGCATTGCTTACGTTCTAGTGTAATCTTTCGAATTAACGATTATCTTTTGGCTATTTTAATTACCAAAATTTATTATAATAAATCAATTAATTAAATTAATTGCACATAATTAAAACAACATTCGAACGGATGGCGTAGTCCTGCTCTTTCGTGAATTTTGTAAACGTTGTTGACGTTCATAAGCATGCTCTAAGAAGCATCTAAATTGAATAAACGTATTTTGATTGATTGATTGATTGATTCGAATAATAATAGAATGTATGTTACACTTAATGTAAGAGAATAATAATAAATATTTATTTATTTAATTTTTCAAATGTAAACTGAACTTTATTGACTACGTATATAATGACTCCTTTTCCAGTTTTTGATTATTTTATTATAATTTGCATGGAAAAAATGAAAAAAATAAAATAAATTTTATCTAAAAAATAAAAAATAGTTGAAAAAAAATAAAAAACACAACAAAAAAACCTTTTCAGCCTAAATTAGGAATTATTTTTCACTTTTTAGTTTGATATGCTTTAAAAGTGTGTTTTTTAGTTTTTTTTAACTATTATTTATTTCTAATGTAACTGATGTGTATGTGTTTTAAATTTGTGATGTCATATTTTCTTGTATTTTATGCATACACATTGTTTTATAACGTGTAAATAAATATCCAACACACGAATATACAGTATTTATTCTCAACCTACATAGTAATATTAATATTGAAAAATTGATAAATAGAAAATTTAAACAAATTTAACAAGTTTGGTCCCTGTGGGAGTGTACTGGCATCTGCCTTGCGATTCTGTAACTCACTTTTCGAACTCACACAGCGGCGGTCGCGCTCAAATCAGTCGTAAAGCAATCATTTTACGATTTGGCATTCTGATAAACAATAAACTACAAGCTCCCTCCTTAAATTATTTGTTTTTTTTATTTAAGTTTGCGCCAGTGGTACCAGCGATCCCAGCATAAGACTAACACAAAGACCAAACATTTTTGAAGTTTTACTTCTTTTGGCACGAAAAATGATGAGAGTCAATTTTTACGATGCGCGCGCACACCGTCACAAAAAGCGACACCCTGAAGTTAGCTATAGTCAACATTTTAGTTTTCTAGTCTAGTGTCGGTCTTTCTACAAACGTAAAACAAATTTTTGAAAAGATTTTTATCTTGTTACGTCAACGAAGTATAACTTCTAACGCGTGTACATAAGTATACACACGTTTTTTTATATTTATTTTTATAAATAAGTGACCATTCAAACAAATTTGTTTAGATTACTCCGTTGTATTTGTTATGTACGAGCCAAGGCTGTACAGTTTTCTCACTCAGTTTTTCTTAGTTTTATAAGCCTGGCGATTACCTCAATTGGAGTTACGCCCGAGAGTATAGCCAGACGCGGGTACTGTCTTCAGAATTATTAGCATAGCGTAACATTTCGATATAAAGTATTAATTCTTTTGTTGTTCTTGAATATAGAGCCAAATAAAATCCTTTATTATATATAAGGTATAATATATAACCCAGGAACCATATAATTTATTTTAAAGCAAGGCCTTCTACGCCTAACACCACATCTTTATCGGAGGGAATCGAAGTAGAAAAAAACTGTAACATTTCGATCCGTTAGTGACAAACAAATATAAATAAAACAACGGGATACATTGTATATTTTATTATAGAATATATTATATTTACAAATTTCACGCTGTTTTGACTACCAATGAACCAATATAACCCATTTAAGACGATCTCACTCGACAACGTTCTAAGAAAAAAAGTTTTTTGTCGGAAAAACGATTTTCGACGTTATTTTTTTTACTTGATCGTGTTAAGCGGGTTTTACGATTTATATTTTTATATACACAATTTTCTTATAAATAGATTACAATTAGTTTTATATATACATTTATTAGACATAGAATATCTTTATACTTTGGCACGTTTATATTTAATGAGTGCGAAATGACTCACGGCCTAACACATTTTTATTTAAAAAAAAAGTTTGCTCTATTATAAATTAGCCGTCTCTATCTGCGAAATCGTTTCAACGCTGTGATGAAAAGAGATGACTATTTAAAATTAGGCATAGTTATACTTTTTTAAGAAATAAGGAATATTCGTGTCCGATATTACTAAAACAGATTCAAAATGGTTTATTTATATTGTCAAATTGTCTTTTTCCAATTAAAAAGTATTTTTGTAAGTAACAGTAGGCAAACGGCTCTTCCGGCACTTCCCGAAGGCTCGCAAGCGCGCTGTATTTTTTTGGGGATGGGCAACGGGAACCTATTGCATCACTTCACGCCGGTTTTCTGAGAGTCAGTGGTACTGCCCCGTTTAATAATAATAATATAAAGTGTTTAGGAAAATTACTTTATTGCTTGGGTATCTCAAACACCAGATCTATTGTTGACACTGAGATCCGTATCTTTTTTTTTTTTTTTATGTAATAGGAGGCAAACGGGCAGGAGGCTCACCTGATGTTAAGTTAAGTGATACCGCCGCCCATGGACACTCACAATGCCAGAAGGCTCGCAAGTGCGTTGCCGGCCTTTCAGGATTTTGCCGCTCTTTTCTTGAAGGACCCTAAGTCGAATTGGTTCGGAAATACTTCTGTGGGCAGCTGGTTCCACATAGTGGTGGTGCGCGGCAAAAACTGCCTTAGAAAACGCTCTGTTGTGGAACGACGGACGTCGAGGTGATACGGATGGTATTTTGTATTTTGCCTTGACGTCCGACGATGAAAATATCTCCTGTGTCTCAATAAATCTAGCTTCAAGAGCTGTCAAACCATTATTTCTGTATGAAGTTTGACGCATTAGAGAGCGCTCAAGACGAGATTGCAACTTAAGATATGGACCTAATAGTAACAGTTTAGTTATCTCCAAAATATATCGCTGCAACATAGAAAATGTTTAATATAAATAAAATATCATCTTTTCGACAAATTTATAAGTAAAAACAGAAATTTTGGACACGAATAAAACTCACATAATTGTAAATATCGTATTTGGAGTTTACTCCTTAAGAAACGATTTGAGTTATAAGGCCCGGTACGGAAATTTTATGAGGAGTAAAATCTAGTGTAACACGAAAAGTTGAGACGTTATGTAGAAAGAGACAAACATATATATCTGTAGGATTGAACGTGTAAAAGAATGAGATGGAATACTTACATTATACAGCGTATCTGATTCTCGGGGTCTCCTCTTTGTTATTATTATTATTATTTATATTGTTTTAATACGCTTTATTGAAGTAATATAAATAATCCGAATAATTACAGATACTTATATGTTTGTTTCTCTTATCATTTTAGCAGATGCGTTCATTTACCCTTTTTTTCTATTCGATATATATCATAATTATCGTTCGTAAGGAGTAAACTCCAATCGTGCGTCGTAGCTGACACACACACATTTTTTTTTAAATATTCCTAATACCACTAAAAGTTCTTCTATGTTCAGCTTTGAAGGTTCTGTTCGCTCTTCAGCTCCAAGGCCCAAACGTGCTGTGGCCATCCCGTCCTACCTTTGCCTTTCTTGTCTGAGTTCTGGAAGCAAATACTTCGATAAATATTGGATAATATTTTTCGTAGATTCGGTCTAATCGGCTATAGAATGAAATGTTATTCGGATATTAAGTACAATAAATTGTAAATAATCATTATTTTTTTTAATTTTGTCACTCCCATTGTGCTCTTTTGATAACTTATCATCCTCCTTCCGTCTTCATCTCGGAAAATATGTATTCAATTTGATTATATTAGAAAGTATATTGTTGACAAATGAACATTATGTACTAACAAATACAAAATAGATAGTAATAGTAATAATATTATGTTGTGTATAAGTGTAAGTTTAGGTGATGTTAAAAATCCATTCGACGCTATTTCATTCGAACTACAATAAAATCGGCTTGCCACACAATGATGTGCAACATATTCTGGCCCTAGACCATCGCATATCCCCTAGGTACAAAGAGCCCGAGTTCTTGGTGAGCACTTGGGATGCTCACCACCCCTAGCAAGACTATCGAAAACTAAATTTATAAGAAAATTTGTCGACACGAACTGTCATTTTCATACAAATTAAGTTTTCGACATTCTACATATCGTCGTAGGAAAGCATATTTGCTGTATGTAGTATTGCAATTGTTCACCAGAGCCAAAAAACTTAATTAATTTCGGAAAAAAATTAATAGTGTCGAACCTATCCATGATATTGCTACCATTTTTGAAACATATATTTATTTAACTGCCAGTCACCATTTGCAATGTAAACTTTTTATCCAAAGTTACTATAAGTACGTGTTTGGCTAGTTACAACAAACAGTTTTTTAAATCACAAACCTTTAAAACGCTGTAACTAAGGAAGAAAAATGTACGCGCGGAAATATAATCAATTTACAGGCGGTAAATATGCTGTATGCAGTAAATTTATGTATTTGGGTACCTACTTTCAATTGCAATTCAAGATGTAAGATTAGTTTATAATTATGATTAGATCTAGAAATGCAGTGGGTCATTTGGTAATGTAATGTTTGGTTGAAATAAAATGTCGTAAATGGTAAAAAAAAACGAAAACTGTAGGTTCCCTAAACTTGCTGTAAGTAAACGAATGTAAAAATCACACGCCGCAGAAATGCTGTAAGTAGAGTTAAGTTTTTAAATGGGAAGAAGTATTTGTAAAGAAAAAAATGCAGTTTTTCTTTAGCTGTAAGTACAAATTGTCTAAAATGACTGAATTTTGGTCTACATACAGCATTTAATCTTGCTAAAAAAATATAAGTACGGGCGTTTTCAACCGCGTATGTAATTTATTTTTTCATCGTAGAGACACAGGACCCCCTGGATATTTTGTCTACTTACAGCAAATATGCTTTCCTACGTCGATGTACTACTGTTAAGTCATCTTGGCTAAACCCCTAAGTCCAAGTAACATAACAAGAAAGCGCGATCCCACGATCAATACGCACAGACTGATGCATTTTATATATATTATCCGCCACAGTTAACCGCTATTCCTTAAGTACCACCGCCATATGTTAATCAATAAATGTTCGTCATTATTTTATGGCCACTTGAAACTAAATGACACATTTAATGAAAATAATTAAACAGATTTATTAATGCTAAATGATTTTGGCCTCTGATGTAATTATTTTTTATTAATGCAAATACTCGCGTTGTATCGCCGGAAGACAACCAGACTTATCATCTAGCTATCGCGGAATATGCTTAAGGACCTATCTGGTCTCCAAACTCCAAAAAAGTACAGTTTCTTTCCCTTTTTCGTCATCGTTTCTTAAAGTACCAATGGTGGAGTTGAGTAGTTTATGTAGGTATCCATTTTGAAAGCTCGATGGGAAAAAGTCCAAACATAGCCAATTTTTGACACATTGAACTCATTTTAGCGCTAAACCTGCATCATGAGCTCACAACACATACACACCCTCACTTTCAAACCATCATACAAAATAGCCGAAATAGGTATTTTATCTTTGGTAATTTTCGTAAATGTTTGAAGTTGTATATTACGTATTTCATCTTTAGTATAATTGTTTTTTATATATATATGTATATATATAAGTTAGCTGTATGACTATGAAATGAATAAATAAAGAAAATAGAAAAGTACCAATAAAAGATATTGCTTCAAAATTAAGCAAGCAAGAGAAGTTTAGATGGTGTAAGGGTTGCCACATTAAGCAATAAAAATTAATTGTAGTATATTGTATAATTTAAGTTATTATCGCCACGTTGATCGAAAGAGTAGTCCATGAAAAACTGTTAGGCAAACAGTAATTGATAAAAAGAGAATTGAAAGAGATCGAAAAAAGAGTTGCCAACATACGAAACTAGGCTAGTGCACTGTAAGATGTTGTCATTGGAGAATCAAAGAAAATTCATTTATATAATGTTTGCTTTAGATATTAAAGAATCAGGCTGATTGCCCCAACCTTTTAACTGAATTGAAATTTCCTGTACCCTTAGATACCCCAGGTATTTCTTTCAGAAAAAAAAACGTTAGAAGTTATACTTCTTTGGCGTAACAAGATTAAAATATTTTCAAAAATGTATTCTACTAAAAAAACTAAAATGTTGACTATAGCTAATTTCAGGGTGTCGGTTTTTTAAGACGGTGTGCGCGCATCGTAAAAATTTACTCTCATCATTTTTCCCTACCACGCCAAAAGAAGTATAACTTCAAAAGTTTTGGCGTTTTGCTAAAAAGAGCTAAGGTCTGGATCCATAGTTCCCCTCCCCTCACATTTTGAAATCCTTTTTCGTTTATTTTTCTTTTTTTTTTTTTTTCGTGTATGTTGTTTGTCTATAAGTGCTTGTCACGTTAAACATTGTATTTTATTTTTCTTGTACCAATGTATCAGTGTGTCGTTGGAAAACTTATATAAATAAATAAGAATATCCTTGAAGTCCTTCAGTACTAAAAATATAATTATTACCAGTATCCGGTGAAACGATAAAAAAGTTACTGACTTTGACGTAAACCAGAGACTAAACCAGACACAGGTTGTAAACAGGAAGAGCGAGCACGTGTCAGTACCATAAACAAATCGAACAGGTACTTGACCTAGATACAAGGCGTTTCGACAAAAAATTGCGATTTGCTTCAACCAAGATACCTTGTTGCTAGTTTAACTTTTTAATTCTACATTAAATAAAATTACTGTTTTAGCTTTAATAATTAATCTTTATTAATAGGCGGGGCACATGGCAAGAGGAACGGAAAAGTGGAGCAAACAAAAAAGAGAAAGACAATTTAGAAGGTGGATAGACCAAATTAAAGAAACAGTAGGTACGTGGCAGACAGTTGCACATTGCAGAGAGGAATGGCGGGATTCGGGCGGCCTTTGCCAAAAAAGGGCACACAGATACATAAAAGAAGATTTATATATAAACGTGTTTAAATGTAAATATATCTGAATTAAAAGCTAACAAAATTGTTATTTAAAATTTCCTAATATGAGTATTGGTTGTAATTAATTAATTCTTTTTTTCTCCCTGATTTTTCGATGCATTGCTCAGATCTAATTTTCTTGTTTTGGTTGATATACCTACGTTAAAAGTACGTAATTGTAATTGATGTGAAGTGTATCGCCTTTATATTTTGATTATTGTCCTGTTACATTAAATATTATCGTAATATAACTACACATATTTACGTTTAATATATTATATTTAAAAATCTTAATTTCCTAATTACATTTTTAGGATTCTTTCATTGAGACTTGAAAAACTTATAATTTTACGATCGCCTTATGTCTTAAATATATTTAGAGATAAAAAATATATTGTTATCTATCCTATAAACAATTTTTTTAATACATAAAATTTCTTTTCGTAAATTTGAAAAATTTTGTATTAATGTAGTATGTATATACACGATTATGGCTTTGGCTTTATGTTTAGTTTTATATTTTTGTTGTATATAACTTGTGTATTTAAAAAATAGATAAATTTAATCTGGAAATTACAAATAAACATAAAATTAAATCATGCTTACAATAATATTTCCAAAAACTATAAATCTCTTAATTTATTAACAAAATTTTCGTGAGCAACAGTTTTTTTTTAGTTTATTTATAATCTCTTTATATAAAAAAGATCTATCTATTTTAACTCTTTCTCTTTTTCAAAAAGGTTAGTCGACATCACATGAAACCGAAGATCTGGCAGATACCTCGGACAAAGAATTAGTCTAGCGATTCAAAGGGGGAACCTTGTCTAAAGGGACTCCTTTTAATAATATATTTTAGTTTATGTTAAGGTTAGGTATATTTTTTTTTCTTTCAATGTATATTATTTTATATAAACTATTATATGGAATAAATACTTTAAATTGTATTATATCTCTTTATAATATTTCCCCAAGATTCAAACCCATTAAATACCAAACAGCCCAGCTATACAGAAACCAGATCCCCTTTTATTACGCTGCTAATCTAATAACACCACATGGCCCGACGCCCACAAAATAGGAAATACATTTCCCTTCTAGCAAACTTTTACATTCACCTAAAATCTACTATATAAAATTCTCGTGTCGCGGTGTTAGTAACTCCTCCGAAACGGCTTGACCGATTCTCATGAAATTTTGTGTGCATATTGGGTATGTCTGAGAATCGGACAACTATTTTTCATCCCCCAATGTTAAGGGTTAATTTTTTTTAGATACATTTTTTTATGATACAGCATTAAAAAATACATACAACCCCCAATTTTGCACCCCTCTACGATCAACCCCTATTTTTTATTATAAATGATAAATATGGCAAAACGACGTTTGCTGGATCAGCTAGTGTATTATAAGAATTTATATTGATATTAAGGGAGAGCAATGTTAGCCTAGTAGCTTCAGCATATTTCCCTGACGTCTCAGGTTCGATCCCCAGCACCAATGGGACTTTCTTTCTATGTGCGCATTTAACAAATCGATGGCGTGTGATCGCAGGATGCTGATCACCAACTATTGATCATGAAACAGACTCAGAAATCTGAGGCCCAGACCTAAACATTACGCATACTTTTATAATACTTCAGTCACCAAAACAGATGCGCTACAACCCTTGTTCTAGGCCCCGGATTTCTGTTTCAAGTAAATAGGTGATCAAGCTTTTGTGACAGGCCGACGACTTGAGTCTAATGCCGGTTTTAACACGTATTCTTATATCGTACGAGCGATTAAAGATTGCTGCACAACCGGGGTTCGAACCTACGCCCTCTAGCCAAACAGCTCCTTTGTTATGGTGGAATGTTGATAATCACTCGCATTCATAAAATAAAAAATTAATTAAGGTTTAATTTGGTCCAGAAGATACCAGAGCTGGTGATTTCCTTAACTTGCTGGTGCTTTTGTCCCTTTGGAATAAAAGAAGTTTCAGGAAAGACTCTTATTTGAGACGTTTATATTCCGCAAGTCAAAAATTATTTATTCATATAGGTAACACAATGTACACTTATTAACGTCAAAAAGAAATACATATTAAATGTTTCTAATTTTACATTTACTGCCAGTTCTCAAGGGCATAGAACGGAAGAGAAGAACTGGCAATAAACTCTCCGCCACTATTTTTAATCGCCAAGTTTTTTGATTTACACAACATTTGTAAGCTGCAACCATTACACCATGTTCCACCATCTTAAGAAATAAATAATAATAAAATAAATTAAAAACAAAGACTTGTCCTCTATCAGCAGTAGGTGAAATAGCACGCACTTACATTCTCGTGGGAACAACACGCAAATACATAGTCGAAATAACTAACATCACCGATAGATAGATAGATAGTAAACGGTTACATTTTTAGCTACAAAACATTAACCGTACTATCTATATACATAATTTCAAGTGCATACACGTTATCTGCACCAGTTAGGTAATTGAATACTAAAAATCCCACTTGAGACTTTCTCAAGGGAATGCACTCACTGACGCCGAACAAGTGTTTTAATATGTGTACTCTAGTGAATATTGTAAACGGGTAGGCGTGCGAGGCCAATGGAGATTTTTTTTAAGTTGACGAAGTTTAATCTAATATATAAAATTATCGTGTCACAGTTTTCGTTGCCATACTCCTCCGAAACGGCTTGACCGATTTTGATGAATTTTTTTTTTTTTCATCCCCCTAAATGTTAGGGGTAGGCCACCCCTAATTTTTATTTTTTAGTTTTTAGACAAAATTTTTAATTTCTATTTTTTCATGATACAGCATTAAAAAATACATACAACCCCTAACTTTCACCCCTCTACGATCAACCCCTATTTTTTTATTATAAATGATATACATGGCAAAACGACGTTTGCCCGGTCAGCTAGTTTAATTAAATTAATATTACGAGATATCGCTACATCTTTAGCGATATCTCGTAATACATATATACTACAATTTTTAAACATTTACGAAAGAAAAAAATCAATAAAATAAAACTAAATGCATAATACCAATCAAGTATACAGTATTTCCAATTTTCTTAACCTACAGAGTAATATTAAAAGGAATTTAAATTAATAAAAATTAAATTAAAACAAATTTAATAAGTTTAGTCAATGTGGCAGAGTACCTTTAACGCTGGCAGCATTTTGCAACATATCTTTCGCTTTATCTTTTTTAATTAATCACATATTTATACTTTAAAAATTAAAATTCTTAGTTATTAAGTATAATGTTTGCCTGTTAAAGTGTAATCAATTGTTATTGTGGTGTTATTTTTTTTATAGAACAAAGGCAAACAGGCAGGAGGCTCACCTGATGTTAAGTGATACCGCCGCCCACGGATATTTACATTGCCAGAATGCCGCAAATGTGTTGCCGGCCTTTTAAGAATTGGTAAATTGTTTCCTAGATGTAAGTTTTTTTTTGATGGCAAGTCTTTTTGAAATAATTCATTTCATTTTTATCGTCAATCCAACATGGCCAAAATCTTTTTAACAATCTTAAGAACATTATTAAATAATACCTGTCCATGTTCATTTGTCCGTCTGCGTGGTGGATTGTGGTGCAACTCGGCTCTGAAGCCGCCTGCCGGTTCGCCGTCACTCTCTAACACCTTCAATAAGTAAGAGATGTACGATGTCGCCAGTCGCAGTGTCTTTATCTGTGGAATATTTCAGTTATCTGTATTTTTGTATCTGTCAATTGTCAATTTATGACTTAAATTTATATAAAATATCAAAAGGCGCGGACAGTTTTGGGATCGAAGATTTTAAATTTGTGTTTTATTAAAATACCAAATAAATAATTCTAAAGTTCAATTAAATTGTTTGCTGTCTCGCATGGGTTAACATTTTTTTTTTAAATTTTGAAAATAATTATGTATTTTTTCGTCTATTCGGTTCATATTTATACAAAACTTAAATTTTAGGTTTCCAAGACTGGGGAGAGGGAGGGAAAATGGACGATATGTTAGGAATTTAATGAATTTAATGCTCATTAAAATATTAAAAGTGTTGAAAATTAATACAAATTATATAATTAATTTATTTCTTCGATAATAAAAACACGTGGCATTTTAATTTACAATTTGTCATTTGAGATTACAGTAAATTATTTTGAAATAGAATTCTTATAAGGTAATTCGCCCTTCACGCTCTATCTCAATCGGTCTCATTCGCTCTCTGATCTCTCCTTTTCCTTCGACAAAAACGCTGCACATCTTCGTGACGCTATTTTTTTTATTAAAATACCACACCTAGAAAAGGCTCTTTATTCGTACCTAGGTATTGATCCTTATCAAAATAATTACCAACGTTTCACACAAGCTACAATTTAATGGCATAACCACCAAAAAAAGCATGGTGGATTGGTGTTCTCCTGCCGTTTCTCTTGAATAGTTTACTACTATGTAATATAACAAAAATCTTAGCCACAGCAACGCTTGGCCGAGTCTACTAGTGTCTTATAAGACTTGTGTTAGATTAGTTACCAAGTACCTAATTGTTTCTAGGTACCCACAACACAGAGACTGTGGTGTGGGGACTATATATATATGAATTTTGTCTCAACCTATTAGTCATGAATAAAGTTTGTATTATTATTATTAGACTGTTATAGGCATTGTTAATCTCTACAACTTGAGTTCTACCGTTCGTTCGACGATTGCTAGAACTTGAGTTCTACCGTTCGTTCGACGATTGATAGAACTTGAGTTCTACCGTTCGTTCGACGATTGGTAGAACTTGAGTTCTACCGTTCTTAACCCCGACTTTTCAGACTACCACGAAAAATTCTTGGCGTAATAGTAACTCTTAAATAACGCGGCTTGATGTTGGTTAAATAATTAACAAAATCGGTTCAGTAGATCCAGAGATTCATCTTCACCTCTTGAAACCAAGTACCTACAGTTATAAACATCAACAGAAAAGATGTTAAATTGATTCTATTTACTACCAGTTCGCACGGGCGTAGAGCGGACAAGAACTGGCAAGAAACTCTCCGCCACTTTTTAATCGCCAAGTTTTGAGTCATAAGTACGATTGGCTACCTCTCTGTCATCTTTTAAAACTCTTCTGTATAATCATTTCTTAACCTTATCCTATCCTGATCAATCGTGACTTGTATAAATCTTATGTTTCCTTTTACTATTTGCTGTCCATGTATTTGTAAGATTAGCTTTTAAGTTTTTGCAACGAAGTGTTAATAAATAATAAATAAATAAATAAATTGTTTGAACTTGAGAAAATCAATCCCAAGGATTTGGATCATTTAAATAATCGTCAATTTTATTAAAGCTTTATTGATTGAATTTACAATAAAGGAAGAGTGCAATACGATGGAAACTCCAAATTAAAATTTATAACAAGCGTAATGTTTTTACATATTGATTAGGCCCATCAAACGTCTTTTGTCTCTGAATACCGTCCGTTACTACGTTTATAATCGAATAGCTATCCAATTTTTTTCTTATATACAGGGTGGCCAAAAAGTCGTGGATCAAACGCAAATAGCGGATAGATGAGGTCATCAGCGGCAAAAAATTGTTCTACGGTAGGTCTCTAAGGTCAACCCCTGCAAAGTTATGATTTATTTTGCGTTTTATAAGAAAATTGACTTTTTTTACTAATTCTTATTAAAATTCGATAAAATCTACATCCTGTATCTTTTTCATAATATCCACTAGATTGGTACTGATGAGTTCTTGCTTACCACATACTATTTATAGTTGTTTATTGAGTGTGTTGAAGATAATATTAAGTTATACGATATAATTGTTTCACAAATCAAAACTTTTTGTTTACTTCGGACCCCACTGTGAAAAAAAATTACTCTACCGAAAAGTGACCCTGTATTACAAGTTTTGGCGCATTTAATATGGATTCTGAAAAGGTATTACACATGGCCATGAGTTGCTCTAATATCTTTTTACAACGAAAAAACAACAACGATTCGGACTTATGATAGATTATTTACCTACCTGTGACCAGTACAGTGTGAATCGGACTAGATTCAAAAAATTGGACAGATGGCTGGAGGGTTACGTAGGAATTTGATTAGACGGTGCAAATTAAGTATTATGGTCAGAGTCAGGAATTTTGAGCATATTTTATTGTAAAATATTTTGTTACCTACAAACAACCATTGAGAAATAATTGTTTTAATACAATTATTTTTTCACAATCGTTGTTTGTAATTCTTCCTAGAAAGATATTAGAGCAACTCATGGCAATTTGTAATACCTTTTCAGAATCCCTATTAAATGCGCCAAAACTTGTAGTACAGGGACACTTTTCCGTAGAGTAATTTTTTTTCACAGTGGGGTCCGAAGTAAACAAAAAGTTTTGATTTGAAAAAAAATTATATTGTATAACTTAATATTATCTTCAACACACTCAATAAACAACTATAAATAGTATGTGGTAAGCAAGAACTCATCAGTACCAATCTAGTGGATATTATGAAAAAGATACAGGATGTAGATTTTATCGAATTTTAGTAAGAATTAGTGAAAAAAAGTCAATTTTCTTATAAAATGCAAAATAAATCATAACTCTGCAGGGGTTGACCTTAGAGACCTACCGTAGAACAATTTTTTGCCGCTGATGACCACATCTATCCCCTATTTGCGTTTGATCCACGACTTTTTGGCCACCCTGTATATATTATATATCATATATATGGTTGCGTTTATACTATAACAAAATCCTTGTGACAAGCTTTTTTTTTAATGTTATATTTAGGGAAAAATTACAAGAGTAAAGATTTACGATTTTTATTTTGCACACCTTCACAAAAAACCGAAATCCTGAATTTCTTCAAACGTCGGTAAAACAGTCTGGTCCGCTAGTTGGCGCTTGCTCTGCTTTATCGACAAGTCTGTCATGGCGTAGTGTTTTTTAGAGTCGTGTTTATTTAAACCAAAATAATGATGAGAAAATCCATTCCAATGTGATAAAAAACATAGTGTTTATTGTAAAATATCATTATTAGTAGATATTATATCGTTTCGATTGGAAGTGACTATTAAAATGGACAAGAAAAATGCAATTCAAAGAGGGAAACGTCTCTCTAAAGTGCTCGAAGAAAATTATTACGCCAAAGAAGTATAACGCCTGTCCATAAGTTCTAAAGACTACTTCGGAATTCCAAATTTAAATCTGACACAAACGTATATTTTTTATCTATGGTGTTTGTAATATCTACTCTAGAATGAAAAAAATATCTAGGGGAAGTTTTAAAAATATATTAAAATCATACCTTTGACAGTTTTGTATCGGGCGGGACATTAGGAATACGGCCCCTTAGGTCAGTAAATGCTGTGTTTATGTTTTGAGTACGACGTCTTTCTTTCTATAGACAATACATAGACTAATATTTATTTTTTTAATGTCAAGTTTATAAAAAAAACGTGCCTTGCATAATAAAAACGACCAATTTTTTTTTAATATTAAAAAAATACGGATTTCGGACTTAATACGTAACAATATTTTTACTGTGTATTTTTTTCATGTTCTGTGCTTTATGAATTAAGAAAAGACAAGAACCATAAAGATTATCAATACAATAGAAAAATATTTACAGTTGACCATAACTTACCAATTTTCAACATTCGTGTATAAAAAACAAATCTATAGGTAAGATTCAGAGTCGAGACTTAGCTGTCACAGCTGTCAAAATCCAACGACTTTTTGACACCGAGTGACATTTAGCTGAGTCTCGTCTTAAAATCGGAGTGTAATTATAAATGTCATAATTCACCTTTGACAGCTTCGTATCCGGCGGCACATTAGGTATACACTCCCTCAAGTCTGTGAACGCTGTGTTTATACTCTGTGTTCGTCGTCTTTCCTTTTTATTAGCTGTGGTTCTCCGTTTGACAACTCGGACGAACGACGGTTGCGCGCGGTCGTAGCGTGGCAGAGATTGCATGTCGCAGTCTATTCCTAAAACAGACGCAAAATATTTATTTCATTTGCTTACAGATATACATACATTATCCTTACAGACTACGCCAATACGATAATGTCGAGAAAAAATAAAATATATAATATTAAACACATAATAACCGCAACATGGCTACTGTGAATTCACTCTGCGAACATATTATAAATATGTCGATAGTGTCGGAGACAGCATTCAGTAGGCGCAACGTTTTTGGCGGGGATCTGTGCAACAGATTCTGGCCCTTGGCCTTCGAAGTCACATATCCCCTAGGTACAGCCCGAGTTCTTGGAGAACACTTGGGTTGCGTACCACCCTCTACGACTTTCAGTACATAGGCCAACTGTAAGTGCCGTCTGGTTTCCAATTAATTGTACCCCACCAACCCTAAGACAAATAAGGTTGGGTAAAACTAAGATTAATAATTATAGCGCACAGATGTAAGGAAATAAAATAACAAAACTAAAAGCAACAAAAATGTGGGTAGACATAATAAACTCGATCAGTCAACCAAGCAAAACACAGATGTTCGAATTTGATTTTTTACTATGTGGCATCAATGGTATAGTCTGATATTAATTATTTTTTATAAGACTATTTTATTCTTAGGGTCTGTTTTACAATGTACGGATAAGTTCTACATAAGTGCCAAATTAACTATTTATTACTTATTGGTAGGATAAACACTATTGTTGCGTTTCACGACTGTCAGATAGTTTCGTCACATATATTCCATCGTAAGTTTGAGTCCGATAAAGTGTCAAATAACACAATTTATCTTCCAAATAATTTATGTGTTGCATAGCTATTTGGTACTTTATCCATACATTGTGAAACAGACCTTAGTTTATTATTCTATTTATATATTTTGGGTATAGACATGGTTTATAGAACATTTTAGGTATTGGGTTTTATTTGTTTTTGTTTAATTTAATTACTAATTTATATTTTAAATGTAGAGGTGTATATCTACATAGTGTGTGTTTTTACTAGCTTTTTAAACCGAGTATTCTGTATATTTATGTTATAAATATTATTATTTTATAAATATGTATTTACCTGCATTTTGTGAAAAGTTATGATGTATGATATTATGATGGAATCCTTCGTACGACTCATTCGATACTTGCATTTCGTCGTAGCCTGTAACAAGAGTGAATGACATGAATAATTGTATTTTTCTTTATATAATAGGAGGCCTTTCAAGTATTGGCACGCTCTTGAAGCACCCTAAGTTGAATTGCCTCGGAAATATTTCAGTGGGCAGCTGGTTCCACATAGTGATGGTACGCGATAAACTGCCTTAAAAAACTATCAGTTGTGGAACGCCGGACGTCGAGGTGATACGGATGGTATTTTGTATTCTGCCTTGACGTCCGATAATAAAACTCAGTTGAAGGTTTTAGTCCGAACAACTCCTCTGAACACTCTCCATGGTAAATGTGGTAGAAGATGAGACCCCAAAGAGAAACATCTCTATGCAACGCCAAGGGATCAAGCCGCACGGAAAGTGACTGGTCGTAGACGATTACGAGGGGACTACAGCCACAGCTAATAGAAGCCTAGGATCCAGAAAAGCCTATTCACTATTTAACCTGCCTTAGTTCAAGATAGGAGATTCATTGCAAAGCTGTGTTGGCAGTGGCGTAACAATAGGGTGGCAGGGCTGGCAAAATGCCACGGGACCCCTACCCAAGAGTTCCCCTGCTCAAGAGATATTATGTTCTGTGGATGAATGTGAAGTCTCCAATACGCATAGAACTGGCGTGGGGACTACAGACCATTCCCTCTCGCCCAAGAGAAGAGGCCTATGGCCATTAGTGGGACTCAACGGGTAATTGAGTACGCTGAAAATCTCGAAGTTTATTAAAATTAAACTGAGTAGAGGCGATTTTTACTGATAGGGCCCCATCAAAAGAATTTGCCACGGGCCCCAGATGATATAGTTACGCCACAGTGTGTTGGCCTAGTGGTTTCAAAAATTTGAAATTCAAAAATCATTTAATCATAAAGGTAACACAATGTACACTTATGATCATCAAAAAAAAGAAATGTACATGAAAGGCTTCTAACTTTAATTTAGTGCCAGTTCGTGCGTGATGGAAACTTACACCAAAAAGACAACAGTGTGTGTCTGACACAAGGTTGATCACATACTTGCCTATTAGAATTGATCACGGAACAGATAAATCTGACGCCCGGACCCAAAAAGGTACGTACGCCATTGGTATACGGCGTACGTACCTTTGGTCTTGATCCAAATCGCGTTTCTTTCAATACCCGTAGCGCTGCTGATGCTGAAGCATCTTTGCAAGCATTGCACCCCTACTCCTACGACACCTGTTGGTTGGCCTTTAAGTATGCTAAAAATAGGTGTCCACCTCTACTTGGAGCTGAGCTGGTTTGCAAAAGAAAATCGTGAGGACTGCGCAAGGTTTCTAGGTGGGAAAACTCATATCATAGGGGCTGTCCATTAATCACGTGATGTTCGAAGGGGGGATTCGGCAAAAATCATTTGATTCGCATGATTATTTTTATGCCAGTCAAAAACAACCTGCAACCTTTCTGTCCAGACATTTTTGTCATGGTCCTTAAATTTCTAGAATAGAATTAGATTATACTTTACATCAGTACTTAAAAATAATATTATAAAAAATTTAAGATTCTTTTGTAGGTACTAAAAAATACACGTGATTTTTGGTGGGTAGTCTCAAATCTCACCACGTATCACCATAGGGAAGGGAGGGGTTAAAAAATGTTAAAAATCATCACGTGATTGGACAGCCTCATTACAAAAAAAAATTTAAAATACTCACCATAATTTCTGCTAATAAAATTCGTTTCGTGATACATATCTTGGGAATCGAACTCGTGAACTTCACTGGCGTTGGGCCAGTAGATGCCTCCATCCATTGGACTACCTAAAATATACCAAATTTATTGACACTTCTGATGCAGCTTAAATAATTATTAATAATAATTAATGCACATGGGCCTAGTGGTTCACGAGTGCAATAAAATTGTTTTCAATTACTGGAACAAACATTTATATAGATAATACGAACGGATTCAAAATAAATCTAATAATGTAAAAATAACATCAAAATCTGTCCAGCCGTTTAGGAGTTTATTTACTAACACATGCACAGAAGATTTATATATATATCCAGCTGTCTATTTGCTCTATAGATAAACGACTGCAGCGCCATCTGCCTGGTGGAGAGTTTATTGCCAGTTCTTCTCTTTCTACGCCCTTGATTTGAGATGAGCAGTAAATGTAAAATTAGAAGCATTTAATGTATATTTCTTTTTTGACATTCTACTTGACAGTCTATGTGCGCATTTAACATACATTCACAAGGGCGTAGAACGAAAGAACTGGCAATAAACTCTCCGCCACTCTTTTTAATCGCCATGTTTTTTGTTTTAAGCTCAGTAGGTAATCCGAACATTTCTCAACATATCGTACCTTGATGTGTTTGTTGACAGTAAAATGGCGGCTCATATCTATCAAAGCCTTCGTCTGGGGGAGTGGTACTGCCGTAACTCGACATATCTGGAACAGAAGATGTTATTTTACACCACCATACAGCATGGTCAGCCAGAAACCTGTGGTATTATTACCCTTGATCTGGGCTCAGATTTTTAATTTTATACTTATACAGGGTGGTCAAAAAGTCGTGGATAAAACGTAAATAGGGGATAGATGAGGTCATCAGCTGCAAAAAATTGTTCTACGGGAGGTCTCTAAGCTCAACCCCTGCAGAGTTATAATTTATTTTGCGTTTTATACGAAAATTGACTTTTTTACTAATTCTAACCTCATCTATCCCCTATTTGCGTTTTATCCACGACTTTTTGACCAACCTGTATTTATATATATCTACTGTATCCAATTTGTTAAATTCTGTCACCTCATTGATGAATTATTTCTACAATAAATATCATTTATTAAAACCTAAACATAACAATTAAATATACAGTATATACAATTATCTTTAAAAAAAATCTGTAGCGCTTCAGGTCTGGGCCTCAGATTTCTGAATCTGTTTCACGATCATTTTTTAATCTAATAGGCAAGTAGGTGATCAGCCTCCTATGCCTGATACACGCCGTCGACTTGTGGGGTCTAAGACATGTCGGTTTCTTCACGATGTTTGAGCGAATGTTAATGCGCACATAGAAAGAAAGACCATTGGTGCACAGCCGGGGATCGAACCAACGACCTCAGGGATGAGAGTCGCACGCCGAAGCCATTGGACCAACACTGCTCAATACAATTAACTAAGTACCTAATACCTAATTCGGCTGAGCTGTGTGATGGTCTGAAAGTGAGTGTGTGAATGTGGAGTTTGCTCATGATGCAGGTTTAGCGCTATGGATATTCTTAATACTCCTTTTAAACATATTATTTCGCGTGTTGTTCCCACGAGAATGTAAGTGCGTACTTATTTCACCATGCCTCCTGCTGATAGAGGACAAATCTTTGTTTTTAATTTATTTTATTATTATTATTACTTAAGATGTCATGTGGAACATGGTGTAATGGTTTCAGCTCCTTACAAACATTGTGAAAAGTAAAAGTGATATTTGTTTATTATTTATTTATTAAAGTTCCCCACATATATTGCTATTTCAACAGTATGTTACAAGCTAATGTTCTAAATATATGACAATTATGGTTAGCATAAATGTTACAAAAAAATAACGCCACTGGTTTTTTTTTAATATTCGTAAATATTACATTTTCAATCTTTATATATTTAGTATAAATGTTTTTTGTTCTATATAATTTATATAAGAATTACGAAATAATAAATAAAGTATACGCAATTAACAAAATAGTAAATTACTTTGGATATTAAAAATTATGACAGCATTATCATGATCCCACCATCGAGTGAAACAGTGGAAAGGAAGAGCATAGAAGATGTCTTTTAAACCATAGAGGAAAAAGATTTAAAAAAACATTGGAGTTTGTGTAGGTAATGTAATGTGTGTAATATAATTTATAAAGTAACACTAGAAAGAGTACTCCAGCTGCCATTACCTCGCTGTATTGCGATGCTAATTCGTTAAGGAAAGCACCAGCTCTGGGGTCACCGGTACTATCTACCAGGCGCCAACTTAAATCTTTAAGAGTCTCTACTCCAAAGGGAACACAAACAAAGTAGAATAAAAGACTCTTATATTTAAGCCATTATTATTACCTATTATGTAGGTATGTTAAGATAATTCTAAATACTGTATAGTAATGTGTTGGAAATAAATTCTTAGATTCATTAAATTATTTTGAATTAAGTACATATTTTGAAAAACTTATTTACATGTAAAATCTCGTAACACGGATCGGGCAACGCGATAAACATATGATAAGCCTATAAAACACATATGCCCGGCACATTTGTCTGTTTATGTTATGAAGCTTGTGTCAAAACCAAAATTCGATTGACTGTTTTTGTTCAAACGTCACTATCAGACATGGTTTAAGATGGAGGAGGTACCCCAGGATTGGTTTCTGATATACTCAATCAAGTATAAATATCGCATGCCCAGTATTCTCCAGATTTGACCCTTAGCGACTTATTCCTGTTCTCAGACTAGGGGTTGGAAAGAACGGTGACAAATAAATTCCACATCCACCGTATTCTTCAGATTTGGTCCTCAGCGACTTATTCCTGTTCTCAGATTAAGGATTACACAGGTGCTAATTAAAGATTTAAGTTGGCGCCTAGTGGTAGGTACTGGTGACCCCAGAGCTGGTGTTTTCCTTAGCGAATAAGTATCGGAATACAGCGAGGAAATGTCAGCATTAAAGGTACAGTACTGGGACCACTATTATTACTATGTATGTGTTTAATTGCTATATTATTTTGTGTTAAACATGTTGAAGATTGGCAGATGCTGAAGAGCCCTTTGCTCTTAAAGAGGTCTTAGATCAGAAATATGTATAAACAGAAGTGATATATCTTGTAGATATTTTATAATAATAGATAGGAAGATCCTTTTAGGTTTAATTCCAATGGATTATTTAACCATTCTTATAAGGACGGATCTCTCTATTCAGTCAGGTAGCTCATGTCTGAGCGTGGTCAGCAAGGAAGCATCTGGAGTGGACTGCTTCCACCGGTTTCTGTCCAGCGCCTCTCTGGTTACCACGACTACTTAACTATTAAATAAGAGTTAGGCGAAATAGATAGCCAAGGGGTGTTACGATCCCTATGACCTCTGGCCGTCTTTAATGTTTAATTTTAGTAAGGAACAAATTTTAAGAAACAAATTTGGCCCGAGGTCGAGACCTCTAAAGCGATGTAGCGCCACTGTATAATTATAATATATATGTACTAGCTGACCCGGCTGTTTGCTGTTTTGCCATGTATATTATTTCTAGGACAATTTTTTTTAGTTCAATAAAAATAGCTAACAATAATAAAAAATAGGGGTTGATCGTAGAGGGGGTTAAAATTAGGGGTTATATGTAGGTAAGTATTTTTGTATGATGTATCATTAAAAAATATAAAAAAAACAAATTGTTTGGGGTGGACACCTTATCACTTAGGGGGTTGAAAGATAGTAGCCGATTCTCAGACCGACTGAATATGCATATAAAATTTTGATAAAAACCGGCCAAGCCGTTTCGTAGGAGTATGGTAACTAACATTGTGACACGAGAATTTTAAATATAGAAGATTTTTAAAATTGAACTGTCAAAGAGACAAAAAAATATCAAAAAATTTAATGCCAAAGCCTAAAAAGGGTTGTTATTTATATTATTTATTTGGTAAAGAAATTGATACTAAATAATTTAAATAAAAAGCGTCAATTACTATAAAATATAAATATATATACGAAGTCCTGGATTCGATTCAAAGTAATAGGTCATTAACTCGGATTGCCTTAAAAATATGAATGAATTAGAAGCAAAAATCATATCTACATAATATTAATTAAATATTTAATATAATTTTATTGGTCAGAATACTTACCTATAATATTTATTATTTTATCACAATCACGATATAGACATATCACATCACTTTTTAATATAATATAACGATCTAGTCACTATTCACACAGAATAAAAATATATTTCTTTTTCTTTACCATACAAAACGATTACACTAACACTGGCAGCTAATAAAAAAACGGCACGCAATGACAGGATAATACGCGGGAAACGACAAAAGAGGTCGGCCTCTAAGCAAATACTAGAGATGAATTTGTGTGTCCATATTCTGATTGGTTACACGAATGGGCGGAGTTTCTTTCATTTTATCTTCGTTTTATAACGTCGTAAGCGTCCATATATTTTTAGACGTTCCACTTGAACTTTTTTAAAGTCTACTTGAGTCTAGACAAATAAATGTTATCTACTGTCTAGTTACAAGTAGCTTATCTGCATAGATAAGAACTTTTTTGCTAAAACGATTTTAGCGGCAGGTAAAAGTTTTTAAGTAGAACAAAATGTGTTGATGTATTTTTACGTGCGCGTGTTTTAATTATTTTAAAGCTTAAATGTTATAAAAAGCAATTTTTGCATTAAAAACGCGTTTAATCTATAAACATAAAAATGAAATTAATCTAATTTAACTTAAATCTTAATTTTCATAAATTCGATTTTTAAAATAAAGCCATCTGATTGGGCTACATACTGGCCAATGACATCACGTTTCCGATTGGGCGGAAGCAGGACGTCTATCGCGCAAACAAAATATACTTTCGTGATAGCTACTTAATCTAAGTGTCTGGTAACATTAGTTTGCTTTATTTGTAAATTATTTTTACACAAGTGACTCAGTGGTTACGGTCATCAAGTCTGGGAATCATAAACTTCTTACAAAGATTCAGAAACGAACGTAGTACGAACGAAAGTATGACCGTACGTAAAATCCAATAAATATTTGATGGAGTCGAACTTGTGCTTGTGCGAACTTTTTTCTGTCAGAAAGTGGCTAAGTTGTATTTATCCTTAGCGGTCGGAATTTTGGCGCCTTTCAGTAAATAACGTCATCGCAGTGATTGTAAATTGTAGGTGTCGCTACAGGTTATAAATTTACGTGATTTAAATGAAATTTGACAGAATCTCAAGTGTTTTATTTAGGTACAGATTAAGTATAGAAAATACTGTGCATAAAAATGCCCAAAAAATCACTAGTGAAATGTATCTAATCTAATGATCTGTGGGACCGTGCTAGCCTAGTAGCTTCAGTGTGCGACTCCCATCGCTGAGGTCATTGGAACTGCTGTTTTTTTTTTAACGGGGCGTTTCACGTTTGCCAGGAGGTGAACCTGATGTTGTGATACCACCGCCCATGGACACTCAGAATGCGAGGGCGAGTGCCTGTAAAGATTGCTCTTTTCTTGAAGGACCCTAAGTCGAATTGGTTCGGAAATACTTCAGTAGGCAGCTGATTCCACATTGTGGTGTTCCACTACGCGGCAAAAACTGCCTTAAAAAGGCTCAGTTGTGTAACGAGGGACCGAGGTGATGTGGATGGAATTTCTTACTCTGCTTCGACGTTCGATGGTGAAACTCAGCTGCTTCCAAACAACTCTGAATACTCTCCGTGGTAAATACGGTAGGAGATGCACAGAGATCCCACATCTCACCAAGTGATCGGTCGTCGACGATTCAAACCGCTCTTTGTTGAATACTTACGTAGGTACTGTGATGGAAACCATCTTGAGGAAACTGGCCATAGACCCAAAACAGCGTGTGTCAAGCATAGAAGTGTCAGTTTAGAAAAAACAAATGATCACAAAACAGATATCTAAGGCCTAATTAGTGCGTTTGTGTTGTGCGTACGTATGTGTTTGTGTGTATATTAGAAAGTTTATATTGTATAACAAGGCACTGATTAGGTACCTACTTGGGTAAGAAAAATCAATGAAGACAAAATAGTTCTATGTTAACTAAACGAACGAATTTTAAGGAACCGAGCATTTTTTTCGTTATAGACACTTTTCGTTATAGGGTGTAAATATGAAAAAAAATCAACCAATTACTTATTACAATAATTTCTAATTTTATTACTTTCAATAGGTAAATTATTCTAAACTCATAACGCTTTTCTTTCACTAGCCATCTTGACAGTTTCAAAGTTTGGTGGTGCGTTTAGTACCTAACTGAGACCAATATTTCCTACAGGCAATGTATAAATAATGGCGCACGTGTTAATGCAATTAACAATAACAAATGCGGGACGGCTTTTTTTGACCTCAGGTGTCTTAGAAATTTCGGAACCTCAAAAGTTTAGTTTTGTAAGCTGATTATAAAAAAAAATACACTTAAGTAGGTATGTTGTTGATGTCTAAATATGCATATATTTCTTCATTATAGACAATGTCTGTTGCGTTTTAAAGATTGAATTAATGTATGGGTTTTGTGTTAAACCAAACAAAAATAACTATTTTTACGTTATAGAGACTATGTCATTATAACGAATAATGTTATACAGAGTTTACACTGTACTTAATTTCGTAATTCTAAATGAATATAAGAACGTTTGGCAGAACGAACAATGTTTTTTATACTTTCGCCTATGAATATAAGAAAAGCGTCGGAAAGTAGAGGAATTTTAAAAACCGTACGTCAGTAATTTGATATCTATGTTTATTCTAGCAGTAAAAAAACAATTAACAAAGACGACTCTCGAGTTAAAATATTGAAACCAAGAACAACGCCATCTAGTGTTGTGGTAACAAGCGTTACCACAACACTAGATGACTTATAGACTTACAAATTGTAATTTCGTGTTTACAGAAACATACACAACCTAGTTTAAGACGGTCAATAGATGGCGTGAATCATAATTTATTTGAATCTGTTCATTTTATTCTAAGGCCAAATTTATCTAACGCGTTAGATATACAGTAATTACCCCCTTTATTTATTATATATTTTTTTAGTGCTAAATTTTTAACGATTTGTGAAGTACAATATTTGCGTACTTTTGCACCGGTTTCAATTGTTTTTATAAAATTAAACTAAATAACTTTATTCAATTTGTTTCTAGTTTTTGAATTGTTCAAAAAATATGGTTTTACGAAAATACTTTTTACAACGCAATTTCCTATAATTACTTGCTGTACTTGCTAATGTATTCAACTTTGATCAGTACAAAGTAATAAGTCATGGTACAAAATGGTACAACCGCAGTTGTTTTTTATATGATGTTACGTTCCAATACCAAGATGTGAATATATATATTATATGGGTATATGGTATGTTAAAATAAAAGTCCATAGATAAATTATAAAATTATTATTTCATTATTAAAATCTTCATTTGTGTAAAACATAATATCCACCAATGTATAAAATGGTGTATGATTCATCGGGTACAGTAGTACATAACATACATACATATCTGAAACAAAGGAGAAGCGTGTTTAATATAAAAAATGTTAGAATCTGTTGACAGTTAAAGGTAAAAGCTTTTTAGGTATAGGCAACATCTCTGTAAAATTTAATGTCGAGAAAGTTACTTTATATTAACTGAAATTATTTCTGAAATTTTCCAAAGTAAGGTTTACGGTAATTACGAAAGCAATATCTGACATATATAATATAAATTTCATATTATATGTCAGAAAAGGATTTTCACTTCGGTAAAACCACATTAATATATATATTTTTAAATTGTTATATTAAACAAAAATTAACAAATAATACAAGCAAAAATTTTTCAAGTGAAACTTTCATAGGCACATGAGGGTAAATATTTTTACGGATGAAACGCAATAATAATGATATTAGCGTCACGAAGATGTGCAGCGTTTTTATCGAAGAAGAGAGAGAGAGCGATTGGGAGTGAGAAAGGCGAATTACCTTATAGTAATTCTATTTTTAAAATTAAAATTTCGTAAACAGAATTTATGAAATATTAGTATTTTATGCAAAATAATTTATTGAAATCTCAAATGACGAATAATTGTAAATTAAAATGCCACGTATTTTTATTATCGAAGAAATGAATTAAACAAATTAAATTTATAATTTGTATTAATAATTATCAACACTTAATATTTTAATGTATAAATAACAACAAGGCTTAAAAATTAAGAAGTTTCATTTCTGACATGTGTACCTTTGTACGCACGTACTTTTTTTTTTTAATGTGCAGTGTGCACCTTTTACGGTCCGAAACTTGAAAGATTAGAATTACAGTAGAACCTCGATAACTTAAAAACCTCTATTACTTCAAAAAATAATATGTTCCCTTCCCATCAGAGCCAAAAACCTCCATAAAATACGCAACCTCTGTAACTTAAATAATCTCTGAATTGGCCCTCAGTAACTTAAAGAAATGTTTCCACAACCTCTATAACATAAAATTGTTAATGAAGCAAAAAGACCTTTAACAACTGTAAGATCATTTATAGAGCAGTGTAGCAACATAAAAGATAATGTATTCTCTTCTCTTTTTGTCATTGAAAATCAAATCGATTTAGAAACTGTGAATTGTTTAAAACAAAAGAAGGGTTGGGTTTTAAATATCACCTCCCTTTTTTGACGATACTAATTATCTAGGAGTGTCCGGGGGACCTTCATTGGAACACCTCCAAGTGAATTTTGCTCCGGAAACGCGTCTAAATATTTTTATAAAAAATTTAAAGTTTTGTGTAATGTATTAAAATTTGTAAACAATCCGCCATTTTCTACTTTTCTATTGGTTATAAGTGATGTGACGTTCACTTAAAAAAATCGTGTTTTTAATTTATCGATTGTTAATAATCGTTTTATTTATTTATCGATTATTTCCTCATTTTTGAAATTTAAAGTTATAGAATAATCAACATTGAAATTAACCTAATTTCGTGTTGATAGATTATAGGGTTCCGAAATTTTTTGAAATTATCGATACCTACTCGTCTGTATTTTCTAATTAGTACTTGTATTTCATAGTTTGCAACTTTCTATATTATTTAATTTTTACTAGAATAAAGTGTTTACTTTAATATCCAAAAAGTACCCAAAACCGAATCAGAGCACCCCACTATCCACGTGGTCTTGTCTGTCTTACCCCTAGAGTGTATATAAATAATCGGAGGCGCGGAGGAAGAGCAGCCCCCACCCGCCGTAACAAAAATAAAATGCCTGTGCTTTGGTACGCAAGGGTGGAGGGGCTGCATTTCCCGTAGCGCCGGAGCTGTCCACAAAAAAAAATATTATTTAGATTGGTTAGGTTAGAGTTAGTATATGAATATTTGGTCGCCGAAGGCGACCAGGACGCCGAGAAGCCGAGGCTTGAATAAACAATTACTATTTAGATCGGAGCTGTCCACAAAAACAAATATTATTTAGATTGGTTAGGTTAGAGTTAGTATATGAATATTTGGTCGCCGAAGGCGACCAGGACGCCGAGAAGCCGAGGCTTGAATAAACAATTACTATTTAGATCGGAGCTGTCCACAAAAACAAATATTATTTAGATTGGTTAGGTTAGAGTTAGTATATGAATATTTGGTCGCCGAATTTTCAATTATTTTTAATATTAAAATCGAATACAAAAATCGATTTTCACTTTAAAAAAAATCGATTATTTTTCACATCCCTATTAATTTTATAAACTTAATCGGCCATTTTGAATGTGGTTTATGCTAGACTAGCGGTAATTAGTTTTACAGTGCAGTTTACTTTATAAATCCGTTTCTTTTTTATTTTCACGTGAAAGTGCGTTTCCGGAGCAAAACTCACTTGGAGGTGTTCCAATGAAGGTCCTCCGAGACTCCTAAATAATGAGTATCGTCAAAAAAGTGCGATGGTATTTAAAACTGTTACCCAAAAGAAAATCACAGACTTTTTTAAGTAGACTAAACCTTTAATTGTTGTTTTATTTTTATGTAACGTGTGTAATGTGAATAAATAAATAGGGGATTATTTAAATTTCTGTATTATATTGAACAATCCTTCTGACGCATTCGAGTAAAAATATGAATAAAGGTACATACATACATATGTACATACCTACCTCTATATTAACCTATCCCTAACATAGACCCTTGATAACTTAAAACCTTTATAACTTAAAATATTTTGTGTTTCCCTTGGACTTTAACTTATCGAGTTTCTACTGTATATGGATTTCTGAATGTCTGAAAATGTGCTCCTATTCTATATATATACTACACCCTATTTCTTAAGAACTTTGTAACTATCTAAAATAGAAAATTCTTAACTTACTCATTCAATAGCAGACGTTTCCAAACTAACATAGCTGGCCCCCATATTCTCCTTGTGCCGTGGAGAGGCCACATGACGCTTAGCATTCTCTCCTTCATCAATATCACTAGCACAGACACCACACTTTAAGATTCCAAACACGTTATACACATATTTATTACGGGACAACATATTGATATTATGCTTTAATTCCAAATAAAATCTAAACACATTTTCTGAATTTAATTTCTGCTTGAAGTGATCAGCGTACACCAGATGGTTAAGTAGAGAACGGATAGAATTTGAATTACTTCCACAAACAGTGCAGACAAACTGGGTTCCTTCGGTATGCAATATGTAGTTACCATTCATGTAAACACTAATTATATCACCTTTGTTTGATTTGGCTCTATTCTCGGCAATGGCTGTTTGGTGATTTATGTCAGATAGTATATGTTTCACAGCATCAGATGTATCAGGGAATGATTGATCACAGATTGCACACTTGTTGTTGTGTATCTCGTTGGCTTCCAGAAGTTTTAAGTCTTCCTCTGGGTATAAAGCAGAGCGAATGAGCTTCGAAATTGTCTCAATATGCATAGAGCTATCAAAGTGTTCAACGATGGCCGAGAATGATGGTAAAGCAACATAGACAGGACAAATGGTGCAGACAAAGAAATTTCCAAAACTTGCATAGTATTCTGCAGGCCTGCAGTGATTTTTGTAAAGCATAGCTAGTTTGTGGGGTGCTGCATTTCTCAAATGTTTCTTTTGGCGTATATGATTAAACAGCACCTGCCGAGGACCTTTAAGTACCATTTCACAACATGAACAGTAGTTGGAGACCTTTCCTGATGGCTTGATAAAGTTTTCTATAACCACATGGTCTCGATTATGTAATGGTTTACCAACACTGGCTAGGAATTTTGCCCAATCAAGACTTTTTGGACCCCACTCATCCTGCCCTGCCTCAGAATTGATTTTCCTCCTGTATATTTTATCAGAAAGTCTCCCAAGATGATTCTCATCCAAAATGTGTAAAACAACTTCATTAGAATCAATTGAAGTCTTGCAAAGGCCGCAATAGAATCCATTTCTATCTTGGTGTACGCTATGTTCATTCAAGAATTTTCTATTTATCTCCTTCATATTTTCAACGGTTGGTTCTTGCACACAAAACGGTATGTGTTTGTCACCTTGTAGAATGCATGTCAAGTTGTGAATATGGGTGTCGCTAAATATATGATTTAAAACACTGTCATACCTAAATCTTAAGGTATAATACTCGCAAGCCATACAAAAAAATGCAAGTTTCCCTGTACGGTCGTCAACTAAAGTAAGTAATTTGTGATTGTCAAGCAATTTCACTATAAGATTCTCTATAGGCCCGTAGTAACGGTACTTCTTAGTAAGGTTCTTAAATGTTTTTTCAGGCACTTCGGTGTCATCGTTTTCAAACGATTTATTCGCATCGGACGCGAAGTTTTGGTTAACATTATCCTTGATACTCATAATTATAGGCGCAACGGAACTAGTCTGTCCGGAGAAGTCAATCATATTTATCTCCTGACACAACTTGTCATAGACACCTTGGTAAAATTTTACAGCAGCATCAATACTAGCTTCAGAATTGTCAGGAAGAAGTCTGACCAAGGATGCTTCAAGCTTTCCTGAGAACATTTTATCCAACCTTTCAGTAGGTTTAACCAGTTTCATTAAACTTTCGATGTTATGCGTCGGAGTTTCTCCGCACTCAAGAGCAGACAATCGCCTAGACATATTTGGTAGGATTACTGGCTCAGCGACATCAATACTCTCTCTTTTGAGTTTAGGCTGATGTACTTCCAAGTTAAAGTGGCGTTGGAGCGACTCCATTAATGGTTCTTCATCATTTACTTCAATTTCAATGTTACAGTCAGCACAAATATGGACTGGCTTGGCATTTTCAACGCTTAATTCAGCTTTCAATAATTCAGGAACTTCGCTGACCGGTAAGCTGTTGAATCTCTGCCGCTGTAGACTGCTCTTTTTCTCCGTAGTGAAGATATACTCAACTTCAACGCCTTCACGAGATGTTAAGAATATATTTCTGTGAGTGTCATCGAGATTTTTCAGATAACGCAGAATAATTTTATTTTCCTGCGTCTTAGGATCATGGATGACGTTACGGAAATGATTCGCCAGTCGCTTCACATCGTCGACTTTTCTAAATGAAAGTACCGTCAATTCGGATACCCCTCTTCTGATTTCTTCTATATCAGTCATGATTTATATTGCCAAAACCCTATGGAAATGGAAGTAAAGACGTATCTTGGATGGCCAAGATTTGAGTCAGATGGTGTGCCCGTACGGATGGATGTTGCGCTGTGCCGAGAAAGGTTGTTGTAATTTTTGACTGATTAGAGCTATCACCGCATATCAAGATCTGGAAAGAAAAGATTGAATTTAGTATAAAATCAATTAAAGAACACCTGAACACCAACCCAAGAGACACTCGCTTGCTTTTTGTTTTTATAAAAATAAATACCTTATGAAAGAAATGTGTCTTCTTTTTATGAAAAAAGATTTAGTTTTAATGTGTAGTACATAAACAATCATGTAAATACTTTATTAAGTAAACAAATTATCACTCTATTGCCATTGGAGGTGCCAGAAACTTACAGACACAGCGGACGCTTATAAGAACTCTTAGCTACACTCAAATACATACACACACCCATTCTCAAATACTTAATGCATGAAGACTTGTATTTGATTAGTTTAATACTAAACCTACCTTTTTTCAAAAAACCTGTTTAGAGATGTACCATGTACCACTGACTAATTGTTATCTAGTTACCCACAATACAGGGACTCCCTGGTGTGGGGACTAGCGGTATATGAATTTTGTGAAAGTTTTTAATATTATTGTTTAAATAAAATAATAACATGTTAAATATATAACATATGTATTGCTATTGTATGTATTCAAACTAATGTTTTAATACAAATATGATCAATAACATGTAAAGGTTACCATATCAATATCATAATAGTTATCTTCAAATTAATAGGCAAACACTTTAAGCATATTCCTGTTCAAAATATTGTCATTTCGTAGTTGAAATCTCGTCAGAACAGTTTTATGCTCTTAATAGTATTTTTTAATATTAGGTTTAGGTAGATATCTTAATATTTAATAACTTAATAAGGTAGTGTGTAGTCTTTGTTAGGTCTAGTTTCTAGTGTTAATTTTCCAAGCACATATACATGATAATATGTTAATAAAAGTAAGCATAAAATAATTTTGTGTTCAACTAAATCAGTTTTTACTACTTTTAATTATATTAGACTGTTTATTTAACAAAAATTAATTTAATGAATGAGGTGTCAGTCAGATTAATTGAAGTTAAATATATCATTCTATCAATTTATGAAAGAAATACAAAACAAATATTAAGTTCACAACTTTATTTAGAAATTAACACAAAAACAACTAATTGTCCTAAAAAAAATATTTGATACCATAATATTGTATGATAGTAATTTTTTTTTAAATATATAATAGGGGGGCAAACGAGCTTGCAGTACGACCAAAAAAGGGCAGTCTACGCAGCACATTCTCAGTGTATATATTCTACATTTTTAAAATCTAAAATATAGTTTACCATATATTGTTGATTCAAAACCTTTATTTAAACACACTTTTAAATTTGAGGGGAGAGTACAACAAATAAAAGATAATGAAAATCGGTCCAGCAATTCTCAAGTTAAAAGTGTTTGGTTAAATTTCCTTTACGATAATTATACCTTTTTCCCAACAGCAATAAAGTGGAATTGTAAAAACCTTCTTTATAAAGTATACCTTACTAAAGAGAGCTACTAATAAATAAACATATATTCTAGTATAGATAATTTGTATTGAATTTAAATCTATTATCAATCATTATTGAAGCTAAACTTCTTTATCGGCGTTGGAAAAAAATTTAGTGTAACATTTTTTCGTTACGCGTCAATTTTTCGGTTACGCGCCATGTTGCTTTTTGAAGTCAAACTTCTTTATCGGCGTTAGAATGAATTTTTTATCGACGTATGGGAGAAATTTTGTAGCAAATCGTCACGTTTTTCGGTTACGCGCCATCTTTTTCTTGTCCCTTCCACGCTTGATCCGAAGACATTCGAAGCCATTAATAAGAAAAATATATAATAACAATAACAATGATAGTAATAATTCTATTACAATTAATGAAATTCTGTAATAATCTTAGTAGTAATAAGGTAAAATGAAATAATTGTATTTGTATTCATGTCTATGATAATAAAAGCCTTTTATTAAACTTTATTTAACCAATTTCGTTAAGTTGCATATAGTAGATCATTTTTTGAAAAATAAGGTCATAAAGAAGTGATACTTCTTGTGTGTACACCTAGTACACGCACACATTTTTTATTATATTTATAGAGTACTAGAATTACTGTATTAGTATTTTTTATTTAAAGTACCTAATATCAAAATAAAGATTATTGCATACAGAATGGATAATAAATCACTAGTTGTTATATTGTGCATATGTAAGTATGCCATACCAACCTACATTCTAATAAACATTAAAATATCAAAACATTTTCCCTATTCCCAGTAATGTACTAACAACAATCTGTTCACAAGAAAAAACTCAGTCTCACTTATCAATTACATTATCTCAATACAAATATACCCCCTGTAAGTGAAAGAAAGTTTTCAACTTCAATGAAGACCTGACGTGGGAAGGATAATTAATTTTGTAGAATTAATTTCTGCTATCAATGAAATAGAATTAAAACAATCTTAATTTGAAATTATTCGAATCTTTAATTTGAATAATTGTTCGTTATAAGAATATTTAAGTTTCTTCTACACAAATATAGCTCCTTTATAGTAATAGTTTTAGATTTTTCCAGTATTTACATATTACATCTGAGATGTCACTAATATAAGAAATAGATAAACAATACGTCACAAATGCGCAATCTTGTTTGGTACCATAATATCACCTCTAAACCTATATTATTAAGTTCGATATATTGAATTTATCATAATTAAGTATACAACCGCATAATATATGACGAGATTTTAAACAGGAGTCGTAATAAAAGAAAATATAAGAAAAGTACATTGAGGTTAGAATGATATTGCATTTACCTGAGAAGTGGACAAAGACTTTCTTTATAATATTAATACGAATTACAGAATTAAATGAACTAAATGTTACCTGAAACTCTTGATTTTGTGCATGGCAGCAAGAACCGCCTATAAAAATTGTACGGGCATTTGGTGACAGCTTTGTGGTGACATGATAAAAAACTTCGATTCACGATTTGATAGGTCATCGGTAATAGATTTTTATTTCATAGACTAGATCTAGAAGAGGCAATAAAGTTCATAGAATATATTTCTAGACTATTAATAATTTCATATATTATGTAGAACTTACAGTATTAATAAAAAACAATTTTAAATAAAATTTAGAAGAGTGGACTTTTGGCTAGATATTCGTATAGATTTAACGCTTAAGTTGATATTCTATTTTTTTTTCTATATCTAGTCTGTGGTTTAAGCGTACGAACTACGAAGTAAATATCTGTAAACGGTGGTCAGCACTCAGCAGAACTCAGAAGTCAGAACCAGGAAAAAATATTTATAATTTTAAATCATAGGATTTAAATAATATTGTAAGATCACTTAGCACATAACCAATTCTATAATAGTCAATATTTTGCCCTACGAAAATTACCTTGACTTTTACCATTATCCTATCTACCTTGTTTTTAAGACAAACTCAACTATGGAGGAATTAGATAATGAGAAAAGTGAAGTAGAGTTTGAGGATTCAGGTGATAACAAATCATCAATGGAAATATCTTATTTAGACTGTAATGAGTTTCAATATACAATTGAAGCTGATACAGTGTGTGATATGTGTTCTGCTGAATTTCTAGATGCCTCTGATTTGCAGACTCATTTGAGAGAAGTTCATTTCAAAGGTGAGCAGTCAAAATGTTATTGTACCTTCTGTTTGAAAATCTTCTCAGACGTTGAAGATTTCATGCTGCACATTCGTAACGAACATTTGCTACATTTAAAGTGGTGTGTCCACTGCTACCGACTCTTTCCTAATCTTGAAACAAAAATGGCCCATGAAAAAAAACACAAGTATCGCCCAAAGCATTCTATATTCTGTTCTCAATGCAATAAGTGTTTTGCTTATGATTTCGATATATCTCAACATGAATACGAAGAACATGAAAACAGTGAGGGTGTTATGATTAATCATGGATTTTCTCTTTTATCTTCTCTGCTAAATATGAATGTCAAGTCATTTTTTGGAACACTACCAAAAAATTATATTTGTATTTGTAAGACTCCATGCCAAAGCATGCACAGCTATATTGACCACCTTAAGAGGAGTTCATGTAAATCATATACATGTGACTTATGCTGTAAAGTGTACGTAAAAAAAACACGCCTTGTCAAACATGTAAATACGCATACATTGAAAAAGAAGAATCATTCATTTTGTTTAAAATGCAATAAACATTTTACCTTTAGAGCTTTAAGAGAGCATAAAAAAACTTGTTTCTTGATCAAATGTGTGGACTGCCGTCTAGATTTTGACACTGTTCAAGAATTAGCTAATCACAAGACTCAAGCCCACAAGGAGACTGTAACTTTAACACGCTGCAAATTATGTGAAAGGCAATTTGTTGGTGATGTTACACTTACAAATCATGTTAGAAAAGTTCATCAACACAATTTACACCTCTATAAATATCTGTGTGTTCATTGTGACCGTGTTTTTAACCATCCTAAGCTTTTATTTGGTCATTTCTTCTCAAGGCATAAAGAATTATCACCCTATACATGTAAAATTTGTAACACTCAGTTTCGAATTCGTAAAAAATTTACTTTACATGTACGAACAGAGCACAAAAATGTGGGATTCGTAGAATTTGATGAGAAGTTCAATGTGTATTTTGTTGAGAAAAAGTCAGAGAACCCATTTATTCCTCAAAGCATTTATTATGAAAATTTGAAAGATGACACAAGTGAACAAAATGATGCTGGAATTAAGAAGAAGTCCTTAAAAAGTGGAGCTAGACGGAAAATAATTACGTTACAAGAAATACAGTCAAATTCTTCAGATTCCGATGCTCCATTATTAAAAATATGCAAGAAGAAAAAATCTTTAAAAAGGCGGAAGAAAAACAAGTTTATGTGTAAAGTGTGTAACAAGAATTGTTTCACATTGCAAAATTTTAGACATCATATGAATTTGCATGTGAAAATACAACCAATACATTGTATAAAATGTGATCAATCATTTAAATCTGAAAAAACTCTTAAAAGACATTTAAAAGAATATCATAAAAACTCAAAGTTGATAGAGACATTACAAAAAATTAAAGATAGAAAAAAAACAGTTGTTGCCTCAGAAAATCCGATTCAACCAATTCATGATTTCATGGTAACCCTGAAAAAAGTTGATCCTGCACAATCACCACCAGCAAAATTACATATAGTTAAATCTAGCAAAAACTTGTCAGTTCAAAACTTCTTTGAAACCTTTAAACCCGATCATACTGAGAAGGTAAGAATAGAAAGTTCAGTGACAATGAAGCTGACTACAGAAAGAAAAAAAATGAATATTGTTCTTAGAAAATGTAACTTAGCACCTCTTACATTTGAAGGACTTAAATTGCCTCAAAAATTTGTTGGTACTGCTGAGGAACCACCAACTGTTACTATTAAAATCGTAGAAGGTGAAACGCGACATGCAAATCTGAACTATGGAGAGCGAGTTTATAAGCAAGCAGATGTCTCGACTCTGGAAGCGGACCATGCTTATTGTGAAGAATACATTTATGATGATAATCAATCCAATGAGGATTTTGTTGGTGAAGAGAAAACAAATATTCCAGAAGTCGCAGAAGAAATAATGTTATCTACTGAAGAATTTCAGCCTTTGCAACAGAAATTTACCATCCCAGATATGCCAGAAGCAATCAAATCATTTAGAATAGGAACATTACAAGCGGAAGCACCCTTCTATAAGATTATCAAACTAGAAGATATTGTTCAAACAGAACAAAAGCAAAAAACTCCACAGAAGAAAGTTGTAAAATTATCAGATGGAGTACAATTAGTAACGGTGAATCCATTAGCACATCTCATAAAGGAGGGAGACATACATAAAAAGAAACCTAATAAAAATTACTACAAACCTGTAGAAAGGGATATAAAAGAAGCAATAAAAAAAGCTATGGCGGTAAGAACTGTAAATAAACCCAAGAAAAAGGTTAAGTCAAAAGCAAGTGCAAAAGTTAATATACTAAAAAAAGTTACTCGTAAAGTAACTTGAAAAAATATTCAAAATCAAACTGTACTTTGCTTGCAAGTTTTCAATTTTGATATTTTTTGCATATCTATAGTTGTTATATGATTGTGTATCTGTAGTTATTATATTTATTGTAAATAGAAAAATGTATTTTATTAATGTATAATCTAAATTTGTTAATAAATTATATATTGTTTAAAACTTGTTGGTATGCAGTAGACAAAAGAATAGACAAAATTAAACATTGTAGTTAAGTTGGAATATAATTTTTCCAACAGATATAGTAGAATCAAAAAATCCAAAATAATGTTTTTTCATTTTTGACTTCCTTGAGTGATAACTGTATTTTTTTCAAAATGCTCTTTAAAGGATTTTTTTAAGATGTCTTTATTGATTATTCTATTTAAGTTATTTTGTACACAATATTAGTAATACTTGTTAATCTAATTTTGCTTTCCTGAAATAGTTTTAGTTAAGATTGTATTTCTACCAAGTTTAAAAAAATAACAATAATAATACAATAATAATAGTAACAGACTTTTTACTATTATAATATTTCTGTTTCACTGAGATTTCATTTGTATATGTTATGTATCCTTGTAATAATAGCATTACCTTGTTTTATGTTTCCTGAAGAAAACAATAGATTTTCCTTTGTTTCCCGGGGTAAGAAGATAAATGCACAATAATCAACTACCATTACCAATGTTAAAGCAATGATTATTATTAATTCTTCTAGCTATTATGTTTTGCTAGAAGATAATCTTATGATGAGAAAAGTAAAAACTCAAATATTCCGAAAATATTTATTACAAATCAAAAATTATTCTTAACATAACAAACTCTAATTAGAAAACTTGCATATTACAATATAAAAATCAATTCCAACTTAATACCATTTTTTTAATTAAAAAATTGGGTGGAAATGTCAATTTTTCATTAGACAAAACAGTGGAAGGTGCAGAAATGTGTCTGCCCTGATACAGGGCAAAGTAATTATACCTTATAGATATAAAACAGACACATACTTCTGCATATATTTATTCCCTAAGACTTGAATTCCATTTGGAGCTTTAAGCTCTGTACAATTGTCACAAGTGTAATATATCAATGCTGAGAAAGGCTATTTATACATTGAAATAATTTAGATTTTATAATAACCGAAGATTAAAAATTCCTTCGACTGAAAAAGTTTTAGAATGAAATCCTCCGATGCACAGTAGTTGACACTGATAAAACAGTCTCCATATAGTTGATGAAGTACCAATGTTGCATTTTGACTATTTAATTTGTATAGAAATTAATTAAGAGAAATATCGAGTTTATAAAGAATTGTTCGAGAGCTGTATAGTTTTATAAAAATGTGTATTTTTCAAGAGATTTCATTTATAAACGGATAATTTAAATGAAATTTAACTCTTATAAGTACATTTTTAGCTAATTTATATATCCAATTTAATTGGAAATGCTAATTTATATGCCTCAATTATAATCAACAGGATTGTAATAATTGTCAAAAAAATGCTAAAGAAAATTTAGTTTGTATTCCGGCAACAGGTTTGTTAAAATAATCTGACATTAAAATTTTACTAATACCAAATCGTTTTAAATCCTACAATAGTCCTACAGCCTTAGTAAACATACTATAAACCACAATTAGTTAAATAATGTTTTTCTAAGTGATAAGGAAAAAACATTCAACTTGAATCTTACATGATATATGTACAATTATTTATATTTTATTATTAAAACCTATTACAATTTACATAAATGCGTTAAAAGGAACGATTTAACCAATATTACGCATCGTTATTGACTATTAAAACGAATCGTTGTTCTAACGATTGTTTATTCGATGTAATAAAATTCATTTGAACGCATTTTTACAATGATTATTTCCTACTAAATGTTAGGAAAAATTTAACATAAAAAAATTATGACAAAATTTTAATCACACGGCGATTTTTTACTCGTAATTTTCTTTTTTAGCTACGTACAGCTGTTCTATGAGAAGAGAGCGGGGAGCTCTGAGTTGATTCCAAGCAGAATTCCGAAGCTTGGTCCGATAGATCCGATGTAATCTGAAATAACATACAATAACATATACATAAATGCGTTCAAGTGTTACGTAACGAGTTTTACCTTTTGTAAAAGTGTGTGGTTGGTTGGTGTGTGTGGTTTCAATAATCTCCAAAAAATTGCGTTACGTAATACTTGAACGCTCCCTAATAACAGAGTTACGCAAAAAATATAACCGGAGATGGAATACATAATATTTAACTACAAAAAGGTTCAAAAATTAAAGTAAATGGTAAAGGACGCCTGGCAGATGTGAAACATCGACATTATTTTGTAAAAGTAATATGAAAAGCAGAAAAGAACAGATTGTGATAGGAGCTAAATATGTCATAATGATAAAATAAAATATTAAATTTTTTTCCATATAACGATGACTATTTATTGAATATTTTCATTAAATACAAAAATTTACGAAAAAATCAAATCGTGACTACTTAATTCGTTTAATCAGTGACTTCGAAATACACACACCGTACACACTACTGCATATAGACTGAATATATATACCATCATATAGCGTGGTGACGCATGCCGTGGCGACGTGTCACCACGCTATATGATAGTATCGCTCGGAATATCCAGAAATCGGTTTTACGTGTGGCTATAGATGTTTCACATTAATAAAAATTATTCAATACATTTAACTAAGTGGTTGGGTGTGTTGTGTGATGGTGTAAAAGTGAGGGTTAGTACGTGAAGATGGGGTATTTTAGCATTTAAAATTTGCTTCAAAATATAATATTTTAAAAGGGCCAAGGAGCGACTTAAAGTCGACGCATTTGCAACTGAGTCGTCGGGCAATAAATGTCACTGACAGTAGGAATGTGCACGCAATGCAAGCCGTTATCGATTAACTATCTGCGCACGCGCTCTGACTCCTGATTGGTTCTTACGAATAAGGGTTGTTGTTTTTCTATAAACAACAATTATTTCAAACTCAAAATAAGTAGACAAGTATACTTATGAACGTCAAAAAAAAATCATAGAAAATGAATGAACTGGAGCTTGGGAGTGAATCTTTGTCTTGTAAATGACAATACCTTATAGTGCGCATGCGCAGCGCAATCTGGCGGCAAGTCCAAGTCCTGTAGCAGGGCAGCGAGATGCGCGGAAACGTGTCCCCCGGCCAGGGCTAGTTGCACCAGCCTCGCACCCATTTCTGCTCGAGCGGCCAACGCCCGGGGTGATCTATTTATATTAAAAGGTTTATTTATTAACACTTTGTTGCATTATATTTGGTATATCTTCAGATAACATAAACTAAAGAGGCAACTGGCGGCATTACCGCTAACAAGCGATCTATTCCGGACAATCGTAGTAAGGAAAAATAAATACTAATAACGCAATTAAAAATAAAATTACGGATAACATTTAACACACAATTCCAAAAACAAAATAAAAAACGTGTGTGTACTTATGTACACACATTAGAAGTTATACTTCTTTGGCATAGCAAGATAGAAAACGTTTGTAGAAAAATGTTGACTATAGCTAACTTCAGGGTGTCGGTTTTTTGTGACGGTGTGCGCGCACATCGTAAAAATTTACTCTCATCATTTTTCTAATTCTTTATTAATTGACAAAAATCATAGAACTTACTTGCTCTTAAATAGGGTAAGAGCCCTGCAAGCGGCGGCCAATCGCGGCGTAAGGGCCTCCAACCGACACGCGACACTCGACCTATCTTCCGCCTCTTGCCCTTCCGCGGCCGACACCAGCCCTCGTATCTGTCAATATAAGAGCCCATTAAATGAAATATAAATCTTCTTCTATTCTGTCTTTTTTTATAATAATTAAATAAGCTTCTTCCAGACAATCCCGTAAGCAGCTTAAACCTACAACTATTATTAAATAAACAACGCATAAAAAAATACTATGTTACTAGTTGTTAAAAAAAAAATAAAAAAAATAATTTCATTACAATAAAAAGAAAAAATATCTCATTTCATTGTAATGAAATTTAACAGAAAAAGAGATGAAAGAGTACTTTAGGTGACTAATAACTATTTGATGTTTATTTTATCAAATCTGTAATATTGATGTTTTCTATAAAGGGAGCGTTCAAGTATTACGTCACGCAATTTTTGGAGATTATTGACCCCCCCCCCCCTCATGTAACGCGCCGTAACGTTTTTCTGTACCCAAGTATAGTAAAACGTTTTGAGACCAGCCAGTGACTCTTTATAGCTAAAAGTTACCATTATGTTGTGAATGGTACTGGAATGTCGAATTTTTTTTTAACAATAACGCGTAATTCAATCCCCGCCCCGCATCGTAACGTTTTACAAAAGGTCCCCGCCCCCCAAATTCGTTACGTAATACTTGAACGCTCCCAAAACTGTAGTACATCACTTTGCTCTATTGTCAATGATTACCACAGCATACGAGATTAAGCGATTTTTAATGGAATATTTTTCACATTTTGTTGTTGAGCAATCTTGGCCTAGTGGCTTCAGCGTGCGACTCTCATCCCAGAGGTTGTGGGTTCGATCCGCGGCTGTGCACCAATGGACTTTTATCTACATGCACAATTCTCTCGAACGGTGAAGGAAAACAGAGTAAAAAAACATGTCTTAGACCAATAAAGTCTACGGTTTGTGTCAGGCACAGGAGGCTGATCACCTACTTGTCTATTAGATTGACGAATGATCATGAAACAGATGATGCCTAGACCTAAAAAGGTTGTAGCGTCACTGATTTATTTATTTATACAATGCAAACAATAAAATTTTCTCTTTATATTAGTGAATGAAACTTAAATAAATATAAATACCTCGTCACAAACATAGATGTAATGGTACAGAGCCTCTCCCCCACTTTCCCATCCGCTGACTTCGTTGCGACGCGCGGCTTCGTTCAATTTCTCTATTAACGGCTGGACGCTTTTCACATTATCTGGAAAATACCAAAATAAACTAAAATATAGAAAAAAAATTGTGCGTGTACTAGATGTACACACGTAAGTAGTAAAACTTCTTTATGACCTTATTTTTCGAAAAATGATCTACTATATGCAACTTTACAGAAATTCGTTAAATTAGATAAAGTTTAACAAAATGCATTATTATCATAGACATGAATACAAATATTTCATTTTACCTTATTACTACGAAGATTATTATAGAATTTCATTCATTGTAATAGAATTATTACTATCATTGAAAAACGTGACGATTTGCTACAAAATTTCTCCCATACGTTGATTAAGAAGTTTGACTTCAAAAAGCAACATGGCGCGTAACCGAAAAATGTGACGCGTAACGAAAAAATGCTACACTAATTTTTTTCCAACCCCGATAAAGAAGTTTCACTTCAATAAAGTTATTTAAATGTTAAAAACGTCATTAATTAATAATAAAGAAATTAATGGAAAATTCTGAACATACTAATTTTCACATTTTAATGGTGGATAACAGTGATTAGAAAGCGCGACCACAGGGTTAATCACAGGCCGAAGCCATATTATATTTAATTTTATAGAATACTAGCAGACCCGCCAAGCGTTGCTGTGGCTAAGGGTTTTGTTATATTACATAGTAGCGAACTATTCAAGGGTAACGGTAGGAGAACACCAGTTATGGGGACCACCATGCTTATTTGGTGGTTATGCCATTAAATTGTAGCTTATGTGAAACCTTGCTACTTTCACAGCGCCATCTGTTAGAATTGTGACTATCAAATAATAAACAAATATTTTGCAATAAAATAATATTTCGGGTATAAATTGAGATGTAAGCTATCCTATCTTTTAAGTTGGAACAAACTACACACGGTGTGCAAATTTGATTGAAATCGGTTCAGTAGTTTAGGAGTCCATAGCGGACAAACAACGTGACACGTAATTTATATATATTAAGATGGGGCAAACGGGCAGGAGGATCGCCTGATATTAAGTAATACGGCCGCGCAGTCACATTGCCAGAGGGCTCGCAAGTGCGTTGCCAACCTTTTAAGAACTAATACGCTCTTTTTTCCAATTGACCTAGTCCCATGCTAAGCTGGTGAAGCTTGTGTTATGGGTACTAGGCAACGGATATACATACATATTATAGATAGATAGACATATAAATACATATTTAAACACCCAAGACCAAAGCACAACAACGAATGCTCATCACATCGATGTTCGTCTCAGCCGGGGATCGAACCCGGGACTCCTGGATTCGCAGTCAGGGGTACTAACCACTAGACCAATGAGTCGAGGTGATAAAGATGTGAGAACAGTACTCCACGTGGGGCCAATTTGTGTAAATAAACTTACCGGATAATACAACTTCAGGCAGCAATTGTTCAACGAGTACAGAATGCGCCGCATTCCATGCGCCTGCGCCGACCAGGCATTCTGCTTCTAATTGGGGACGATGCTGGAAATATATTTTTTAATTAGACTTTTTCCAATAATAATCGATAAAATAGGCTTCACCAAGCAATAAATAAATATAATATAGGCTTTATTTTAATCCTTATGTGTGAGATTTAAGCTACATAACTAATATTATATCATTCTTGAAGTGAAACTTTTTTATCGGGGTTGGAAAAAAAATTAGTGTAACATTTTTGCGTTACGCGTCACATTTTTCCGTTACGCGCCATGTTGCTTTTTGAAGTCAAACTTCTTTATCGGCGTTAAAATATGACATATAGTATGTTTTTTACTTTGAAGTTTGACAACGGATTACATTTTCGACTTGAAATTTGCTAATCGCAATTTGCAGCAATTAATTTGTAAATTGTATGCTAGGCAGTGTATCAAAATTTACTGTGTTTAAAGAAATAGTTATTTAACTAAATTATATTTTATATTAACTATTATATTTTGTATAACTACTAATTATAATATATAATCACGATAACAATGATAGTAATAATTTTATTACGATTAATGAAATTCTGTAATAATCTTAGTAGTAATAAGGTAAAATGAAATAATTGTATTTGTATTCATGTCTATGATAATAAAAGCCTTTTATTAAACTTTATTTAACCAATTTCGTTAAGTTGCATATAGTAGATCATTTTTCGAAAAATAAGGTCATAAAGAAGTGATACTTCTTGTGTGTACACCTAGTACACGCACATATTTTTATTTTACATATGTCAGACTCGAAAATGTCTTCAGACATTTTAAATAACCAAAGATGATGTTTATATGGCAACATTTAACTTATTAATAATCTGTCAACTAAAACAAGCTTGACAGTAATCTTGATCTTATATTAAAAAATTAAAAGTATGAAGCCGGTACATATTATTTATTAATTGTACATAATATTTAATATATTTCAAACTTTCAAACACAACAACTGGTCTCACTTGTTCCGCGCGTACGCGTGCGTGCACGTAACCTGGAACAGTGCGTGCGCCTTGTGACTTATTTGGACGCCCGTATACTTAACTCTTTATATATTACTAGCTGACCTGGCTAACGTCGTTTTGCCATGTTTATCATTTATAATAAAAAATAGGATTTGATCGTAGAGGAGTGAAAATTAGGGTTTGTATGTATTTTTTATGCTATATCATAAAAAAATAAAAATTTAGGGGGATGAAAAATAAATGTTGTCCGATTCTCAGACATACCCAATATGCACACAAAATTTCATGAGAATCGGTCAAGCCGTTTCGGAGGAGTTTAACCACAAACATCGCGACACGAGAATTTTATATATTAGATTTTGTAATCGTTAAAACGTTCAATCAATTAATTAATTTAAAAATGGTGGTTATATCACCTACCTCATAAGTAGTGATGTTTAGACAAATAGATTTTGAAGTAAATATTTTTCTGAATACAGTTTACGAACCTCATATTTCGCCCTATGAGCCCTAGCGAGCAACAAACACTTCTGTGGGACTCCCAACTTCTCAACAAACTCAAGGCGAGCCTTCACTGAGGAATCAGCCTCCGCCGGTGCGTGGCGGCCTATTAGCTCTTGGATGAGATGAGCACGGCTGGAATATAAAGCATTTTTTAGAATTGATTTGTTTATAACAGACTGAAAAAACTTTAATATTTAGCAAAAAATATAAACCCCCAAAGACAAGGGTAACTTTAGTATTATATGTGTGTTTGTGGCATCGTAACTCCTAAACGAATTGGCCGTTTATGTAGTTTTTAGGTTAGAATCGTGATCGAGATGTTTCTTAATAAATTACGAATATCTTTTCAGTTTTTAATATGTTTGACGTATGCGAGATGCTCTCAGCCACATCACCACCAAGGGTACTTAATATACTATGATTTAAAAATGTACTTTACCACTTTTAATGTGAGCATCGCACTTAATAAAATATACATTCACTAACAAATAACATGTATGAATTGACTTGTTCAGACTCGTATTGAAATTGAAAAATGTGCCCGGCCGAAAAGGTTTGCCATCACTGGCATGTCAAAAAATGATAGCTGTCACAATTCTACGGAATTAAAAATCAGAGTATAGAAAATATTAATGAATAGCAAAAGGTTTTCTGTTAATTTTATAAAAATAACTTAATTGTATAATAAATGCATTATTACATACATTTTATCATCTGGATGGTAGAAAAGCGCCTGGACGGCTAAATGCCACTCGCCATAACCCTCCAGCTGCTCCGCCAATCCCACGATCGACTTAATTGTCGGTTGGCCGAACCAACAACCCAGGAGAAAGCTGGAAAAATTCATATATTTATTTAGTTATTAAGCTTACGACATCAGACACAGTACTAAATCTACTAATTATTTTACAAAATCTTACATCTAAAATGTGTGACAATTAATGTAAACATAAGTTTCACAAAAAAATAAAATAGAAATTAAAAATAAAAAAATACAATTAAAACATATACGATAATACAAGCACACAATAAAATAAAATTATAGAAATTTTTTGGCACTTAGAGCAGAATATATAGATAAACGGGTATTGTATGCCCGTTGCCGTCCCAATTTTAAACGTTACAATTTAAATATTGATTTTGAATTATATTTTTTATGTTTTATTTATTTATGAGTTCTTAATCGTGTATGTATAATTAATTTAATTATACAAGAAAATATGACATCACAAATTTTACACACACACATACACTTCAATTATATTAAAAAATTAAGCCCCTAACCCATAACTCACTACCCACATGAAATGTCCGAGATGTTTCCCTTAGAAATTAAATTATAACGAATTGGAATTAGAAAAAAAAGATAAAAGCCTTTTTATATACAAGTATAACTAATTGTTTATTATTGTTACATAATTTAAGAAAAAGTTCACAATTATGTGGTTCAAAAAATTCAAAAATCATTTATTCACGTAGGTAACACATTGATGTACACTTGTGATTCGCCATTAAAGATCGTAGAAACATACTAGACATAGTGTTTCTGTCGCAGCCAACTAACCTTTCAATAAACAGCCTAGCTTCTTAACTAAACAGCGCCGTTGTTTCTATAGTTGTACTGATTAATATAACTTATTTTTATGTATAATTATTATATTTATATATATTTGGCTATAATTATTATACCGACCGGCAATCGTCGTTTTGCCATGAATGTATGTATGTAATAACATAGGAAATATCCTGGAAGCATTTTTTTAGTTCATAAATAATAAAAATAGGGGTGGGACCACCCTTATCATTTAGAGGGATGAAAAATAGATGTCCGATTCTCAGACTTACTGAATATGCATAAAAAATTTCATGAGAATCGGTCGAGGCGTTTCGGAGCAGTATGGGAATGAACATTGTGACATGAGAATTTTATATATTAGATTAGTTGAGCAACTTCGTAAAATGATAAACTTTACTATTCGACCACAACATATTAATGTCTGTCTTACCTCAGGCTGTGGTCAATAGGATGAGGCGTGTACGCAGCGGGATGGAAACACGGCCGTGTGTTGAACGCACGCGCACGTATCAACTCGTAACGAAGGTCGAGGATCCGACGCGACGTGCCATTCTGAAATACAAAAATTCAATATATCAAGTTAAGTGGTTAAATGGTAAGTAATTATGTTTTTAATCATATTTTTTTACAGCAACTTTGGGAGCGTTCAAGTATTACGTAAGCAGATTTACTGCAATTTACCCTTTCCTCCTGGTGACCAAACGTTTCGTGACCACCAAAGTGACTCTTTATACCTAAAACTTACCATTATGTGGTGTAAAGTACTGGAAATTCGAAAATAATATTAACAATAACGCGTAATTCAATCCACGCTCCGCATCGTAACGTTTTACAAAATGAAAACCCCCCAATTCGTTACGTAATACTTGAACGCTCCCTCCTTTGTTTCTTGTCTGTTGTTGCAATTTTTTATTTACTATTGTAATATACAATTAATTAATAAGCGTTATAATTATTTATTGAGAAATAAATATCTTAAGCTGTAAGTAAAAAACTAAATATATATTTTTTGTGGCTAATGTGTATGTTTGTCAATATTTACCGATTCAATAGAAACCGTGTACTCCTGCTGATAATCGGGTGTCGGCAATCGCATGTTGACACTCTCTTCTGGCACAGTGGTCAGATCCACGTTCGACTCCCGGCTGAATAGTTCTTCGTACGTACGCACTATCTGCTCTAGTGTTGGTATTTGAGGGCAGAGATATCTGAAATATAACTCATATTTAAAGACATAATTTTGTACTTCGTTTCGAAATAAGAGTTTCTTTCTCTCTCTATCTCCTTCTTAACAAGAGAGAAGAGAGTGATATAACAGATGGTTTGTTAAAGCAATAGAAACATGAAAAAACACATATTTGTATATATTATATAAGATTTAAAAAAAACACCTAATAAAATAATAATCAAAAAGTAATTTAGAAAATCAATACAGAAATGCGTGGACCCATATCTCAAAAACCACTGAAACAATTTTGATGAATATTGCTTTGTTCTCAAAGTTCGAGGGATAATGTTTTAGTTACCGAGATAATATGTGTCAATAAATGTACATACATATATACATATACAGCGAGCAAATGCCGCCAGCGTTAAAGATACACTGACACAAGGACTAAACTTTTAAATTTTCTTTTTATTAAATATTAATTATTTTTATTGATACTGTTAGTTAAGAAAACTGTATATTTGATTGTTATAATTAGGTTTTATTAACGATATAATATCTCACTAAAGATTGAAGGTCTAAAACAATTCATATATTTTCCAATTCCAAAAATATCATATACATACAAAAAAAAAAACGATTACCTACCAAAAGCCGGGTATAAGATAGAAACCATACCTTGCACAAACATTGAGCACCCTCAACCAGTCCACCGCTTCAAGTTCTGAGTTAGGGCTTCGCCCCGCGAGCAGGGACAGTATTGCCCTTTTGTGGCTGGAGATGAGGGAATCGGCGCCACATTCCTGCCAGATGTTCAGCTGACGCGATAACAGAGTCTTGAAGTAGGGGTCACCTATAAAATTAATTTATTTATTTTAATTTAATTTATTACTATTAAGTGACGACTCATTGGTCTAGTGCTTAGTACCCCTGACTGAGAATCCATGGGTCCCGGGTTCGATCCCCGGCTGAGACGAACATCGATGTGATGAGCATTTGGTGTTGTGCTTAGGTCTTGGGTGTTTAAATATGTATTTATATGTCTATCTATCTATAATATGTATGTATATCCGTTGCCTAGTACCCATAACATAAGCTTCACCAGCTTCGCATGGGACTAGGTCAATTGGTGTGAATTGTCTTAAAAAAAAAAGTCAGGGGGTTCTGCGGACACCTGGCCACCTCCAGCTACTTCCACCCCAATCTGTCCCAGGTCACTCTCTCAGCCAAAGTGTACCAGCCTGATGTTTCATTCCGTAGAATTTTGACATTACATACTGTGTTGCTACTACTAAAGTTCTCCACCGAAAAAGGGACAAATTTGACCCATTAGACTGCTACGTATTTTTTGTTTTACCTACAAAAAGGTAAATCTAAATATTTACTTACTCAAGTTGACAAAAAAAAACAAATATTTCAATATCACGAACAATATATCAAATTTACTTTATTTTATTGTTTAGCTGGCATCACTGCCTACTAATTCCAGGTTTAGTAAACCTTTTAAAAAAAATGTTATCTATACTGTCTTGTGCGTTTTTTACAGTTTGTGATGAAAAAGGACGCAATTATCACTCGCCGTGAAACCACTTTTAATGTGAGCACCGCACTTAATAAAATATACATTAACTAACAAATAAAATGTATGTATAGACTCAGATGTTCAGACTCGTATTGAAATTGAAAAATGTGCCCGGCCAAAAAGGTTTGTAATCTCTGGCAAAACAGATGAATGCACTAATCCTGCAGCCGGATCTTAGACTATAACTAACATAAAATCAGGGGTAGTGCGGTTGCGACGCTTACTAAAAACTAACTCGGCGGAAAAGTGTTCTTAAATTTAAATGATTCCGTATTTTAAAGATTTAAAAAAACAAGCTATTCGTCGAAATAACTCACCATGAGCCTGAGCGATCAGTATTGCCATATTAAAATCACGATTTTCCCTGCAAAGCTTGCAGGCTTCCAGGATTCTACCGCCCAATAATAACGTCCAGACACGAGCGCTGTGACCATCTTTTTCTGAAAATCAAATTTAGTATAGGTATCTTTATGTTTAAATAAAATTGTAATGAGGAAAATATGATAAAATCTCATATACCATAAAACGACGCCACAACCCTATCGAAATGTGAAATAAATATTTTTATCCCATTATAATTGATTTTCGGAATTTGTAAAATTCTGCTGATTTTAACCTTGGGAATGGATACGAGACGATAATGATACTGTTCTGTATATTTTGACCATTTCGCAATTTACCTAAGAACCTAATAATTAAATGTTCAATGCATTTTTAAACTAATTAAAAACCCAATTTAACGGGTAAATAGTGTTTACCAAAGTTTGTTAATTTATTCTCAGGGTATCAAAATTTTGTTCATTTATAAGCATATTTAAGAATATAATCGTCCTATTAATTAATTTAAATAGTTATCACCAATACTGACAAACGCTAGGCTGATGAGAAAATGAAAAGATGCTGCATTGTTCCAGCAACGGTCTTCTTTTTTGTTCTTTTTTCCGAATATATTTGGAAATATGGAGAAACTTACAACCATACAAAATTCTTATCTTCATTATTAAAACATATATTCTCACCATCTTCAGGGTCAACGTCTACTGGTTGCGATAATTCATCATCAGTGACTTCGGCGACTGCACTTTTCAACCATTTCAAAAGATCCTCGTGGCGGCTCACGATTGCTTGCTCGTCCGTTCCCGGTACACCTATTATAAATAACTTTAGTACTACAGCTACTAATACAGCTTAGTTTATCAGAGATAATAATAATAAAACTTTATCAAGACAAAAATATGGTTGTGACAAAATTGATCTAAGCCCCGACCCCCCCCCCAACTTTATGGAGCCCCGTGGTACTCGGTGCATGTTTAAAACATTTTGAAGTGAAACTTCTTTAGGCGCATGAGGGTAATTTTTTTAAAAAACGACACGCCTCGTAACGTGTTTGTCGAAGTAAAGGGAGAGAGCGATAGAGAGAGAGAGAGAGAGAGAGAGAGAGAGAGAGAGAGTAAGAAGGGTGAATTACCTTATAGAAATTTTATTTTTAAAATTAAAATTTCGTAAAGAGAAAGTATGAAATATTAGTATTTTATATTTTATGCAAATAATTTATTGAAAATGACGAATTGTGCATTATAATGGCACGTGTTTTTATTACTGAAAAAATAAATTTAAAAAATTACATTTATAATCTGTATTAATTTTCGACACTTTTAATATTTTAATGACAATTAAATTAATTAAATTCTGTGTCTGACACTTTCGACTTCACGATTAAAGTATGACGGTTTCCTCACGATATTTCACTACTTGTACGGTACAAGCAGTGGCGAAACAATAGGGTGGCAGGGCTGGCAAAATGCCACGGGCCCCTGACCAAGAGATATTATGTTCTATGGATGACTGTAAAGTCTCCAATAGGCTAGCGTGGGGACTACAGACCATTCCCATTTCGCCTAAGAGAGGAGGCCTATGGCGATTAGTGGGACATATACACCGTGTAATTGAGTACGCTGAAAATTTCGAAGTTTATTAAAATTAAACTGAGTGACGATTTTTACTGATAGCGCCCCACCAAAAGAATTGCCAGGGGTCCAGATGGTATAGTTACGCCACTGCGTACAAGGGTTAAATGCGCAGAGAAAAAAATAAAGTATTCGAACCCCAGGATATCCACAAAACTTGACACTTGATAAGTAAAATCAGAATCCTATTTCGCAATGTGTTCGCACTTACCATCATTGAGAAGATCTTCACCCCAGAGGGCCTGACACAGCTTCCAAACTTGTACGCTGTACGAACTGGACACGCCAAACTGTTGACAAGATTAAGTATATTTAGATAAAAAGTAATGTATGGTTTATAAAAAAAACTACGGGTTGCACACTCCGGGAGTGCCGATAGAAGTGAAAACTTGAATATTAACGTTGTGCATTTTTGATATTTTGGAATGGTTAGGGAATAATTTTGCACGAATTGCTTTAATTATCAGTATAAAAGTACTATCATTTATGTGGTAGAATACAATATATATATATTGCGCTACCGTACACAAACATGACAATTTATATTAACATTAAATACGCCGCGTCAGCTGTCTACTCTCCGTCTTACGAATTTTTGATCAGGTCACGTGTCCTGACGCGAGTTTAACATTTTCTACCCATTCCAAAAAAAGTGTACAACGCCGCTAAACAAGATTTCACTTCAAATACAAACCTAATTTCATTTAAATATATTATGTTGGTAATATGCTGCCCGACTCCATACGATTGGCTACCTCCCCGACATCGTTTAAAACTAAAAAAAAACATTATAATTTCAATTACTTACCCGCGCACTATACTCCTCCTTGCAGGCGTCCTCCAACAACTTTTCGAGCAACTGCTTGCGACTAACCGGCGACTCTTGCACGACTTGTCGCGCAAACGGTCGCGACGCGTCTTCGGGGGCAGAGAAATCGAGAAGGCTTTGGAGCTGACGACGTAGGGTGTCCTAAAATATACAATTTTATATGAAAATTGCTTTAAATACATAAAATCAAAATGAAGTAATAAATTATTCTAACATTAAAACTAAACCGATTGAAAAATAAAATAGCTATGCAAACGTGTGTATACGTGAGAGTGTACGCGTACGTATAGTCTTACGTCTGTACATATATACAAAAATATGTTAGTTACATTTTACACATTCCTGGGGGTCCTTTTGTAAAACGTTACGATACGGGGCGGGGATTAAATTACGCGTTTTTGTTAATATTATTTTCGACTTTCCATTACTTTACACCACATAATGGTAACTTTGAAGTATAAAGAGTCACTGGATGGTCACGAAACGTTTTACTAATGGGTACAGAAAAACGTTACGGCGCGTTATATGGGGGGGGGGTCCCAAAAAGTTGCGTGACGTAATATTTGAACGCTCCCAAATAACTGCACTTACAACCCCTTACAAACATTACTTATAATATTTATATACATACCAAAACGGCTTTATTGTCCGCCTGTCCGATTTGAACTCTGGCCACGACCGCCTCGCTCCAGTCCTCATCTGACCTTCCCAACACATATCTGCCCAGCTCACATAGATCCGATTCTGTCAATTAAAAAGATTCCAAGAATAAAAATTGTTGGACTGGACTGATGGACACTACGTTTTCTGAAGAAAAAGATTTAGCAATGACGTGACCTTTGGGGGGGTTGATTCAATACGTACGTAAATGACGAGGTCACATTTAAGGTTTTTTTTTTAAATTATACCTTTTTGACTGATTGACTTTTTCTTAGAAATAAAATCACGATAAAAATGATAAGGAAGCAAAAAGCTTAAAAAATAATACTAAAAGTGAAAGTGAAAAACTAAGCAACACAGAAATTTTAAACACTATTTAAGATTATTAATTAGTTTTTAAAAATTATGTTAAGTATTGAAGATAAGATAGAGTCGCATGAGTTTGTCATGCCTGTAAACACGTAAACAAACATCAAGTTTTCGTGTTAATGATCATTCTGCATTTTGTGTAAAATTACACAAATATTTCTATCAGTCTCCGAAGAAATAAAACTCCTAAAAAGTATTAGGATTAGACAGACAAAAACATGTTATTTGCAAGCATACTACTCATATTTTTTATATAAATGATTATTTATAAGTTATTTTCCCCTTTATTTACTGCCATGGTTATACAGATTCTCAATAGAACTTAATTATTATATTAAATAGCATTATTGAAGTGAAAGATTAACTCACTGCGCGGCAATTCAGAAATGACGTCATGCGTGGTGTTGAACACCAGTGCGTTGTTGGGGCCGAAGGAAACGCGGCTGTGACGGGCGCGACACACGGACATGTCTGCCAAACAATCCGCGTTCAGACGACCTGAAAAATACACGAAATGTCACTGTGTACTTTATACTTCTGACAAACAATAATTTTTTGAAGAAAAACTTTTTTTATAGAACAGGGGCCGACACTTTCAATTCCAGATGGCTCGCAAGGCCGATGCCGGCCTTGTAAGAGTCATCCACAGCACGTTAAACCCCCCCCCCCCCCGCGTACTAAGTTTAGATTTTCTAAAAAATTTAATTTCATAACAAAAAATATCAATAAAAATCATGTGTATAGGTCGGTTATCGAAAGCTGGCGGGTTCACAGTACTCACACTAATGCAATTTCACATACAGTATGTTTCAAAATATGATTTTTTTGCCAAGCTATATATTTTAGTCCACTCTGGTTTTAGTAAGGTTGGGTGGGTTGTAAATAAATAAAAATTCACCATTTCACGAGATTGCCCTGGTAATGTTTGAAAAGAGATCAACATGTATAGTAAAGATCAACATAAACAGTAGCAAAACAATAACTGTCTCTTTTATACTCATAAGCTTGACCGAGCGCGAGAGAGACGGACAGTCTTTTCATGATGTATTTGTGATTGTATTACAGTTTGACAGACTTTGACATCACGCCTCGCGCTTATTCACAGACACTACACAAGCACAAAGTGTAAATGTGTTGAAGCCGCCAGCTTTAAATAACATACCTATACGCGTATTCTAATTTTAGCAAATTGTTTCTTTCTTCTTCTTCTTAATAAATAAAGGCTAGAGCTCATAAAAACCACTTACCAGCGATTGTTTTCTTGAAAGGCGGTACTTTTCTGTGATATTTCAGTATCACTGTATGTGGGTTCACGATTAGGGGACGTACAACTGGTTCTGAAATATTTAACATATTCAACTACAATATTTCATAAGATTTTTTAAAAATATTATATTATTACTTCTTGTGCTTTAACATTATCATCCCGTATTTATTTCCAAGGTGTAAAATCAGCAGAATTTTCCAAATACCGTCTGCGAAACCAACCTATGAGTTCAGGCACCTCTCTTTCGAATTCTTTGCGATTATAATAGATTAAACAGTACTTATCCGTTTAAAGATAAAGAAGTTTAAAGACTGTTTAAATCAATTTAAAGTTATTAAAAAATAAAATAAAAGAGAAAGATCGGAAGAAGTAAAGCAACAAATAGAATAATTTGGAGGAGTTCAGACGGTACCAGTATTAATCTAATAACATACAAATAAAAGCAACCCTAATTATATTACTCGAATAAAGGCAATTTATTTACGTATTACAGTCAAAACTGTTTATAACGACATCGTTTACAACGACCTATCGGTTATTACAACCAGATTGTATGGTCCCGTCCGAATCCCTAGTAAACTATTCAGTAAAGAAACCGCTTATAACAACATCGGATACAGCGACATATCGCTTATAACGACGAAAGTTTATCGATATTCATCAGCTATAACGACCAACCGCTTCTTGTCTCAGCAAAACAAAACAATACAAACGATTTTAAATCCTATTTATAAGCATTGAATGAATATTTAAGCATATTATTACCTACGCACTTTCTCCCAACCAATTTCAACCAACAACGATTTCCGAGGCTTTTAACGCTGTAACGATTTTGCAAAAATTTGTTGCCTTTAACCAGTTTGATACTGGTGATACTCCTACCTTGAGGAGTGTGAAACGTAAAATGCAAAAAATATTTGAGACTAGGCTAAAAAAACAGACTGGCTGATTACTTTTGTACCTAATTATTTCGTAATAAATTTGTTTCTTTTTTGAATCGTTTACATATTATAATATTAACATACCATATTATAACCCTTTCCTACATATTCTAGATCGATAACTATGTACTGTACTTGTGTATATGACATTGCTTATAACGACTATAGGATATAACGTCGGCAACTATACGGTCCCTTCAATGTCGTTATAACCGGTTTTGACTGTATTTATTTATTAAGGTTTTGAACCTTGGAAAGGATCAAGGGGAAGAAGGAGAAGAGGGCACTCCAAAAAAAGGTGTATAGAAGAAACAGAAGCGGTAGCATGACGCGAATGGAGAAAGAGAGCCATAGACAGAGTCAGGTGGAAAAGCTGGAGGAGGCCTTTACCCGTGTATGAGTTCCGATCGATGGTACTGAAGGTAGCTAGGATATAGGATAACAAGAATAAAAAAAAACGTGTGGCACTCGGGGACTGCCGCGGTAAAGCTATTGCATAGCATTTTTTATCAACGTATGCAATTATAATTATCTATTTATTTTATATGTCCTAAGAGTGTACTGAAATGTAAATTAAATTAAATATAAAATCTTAGCACTAAATTTTAGATTCCGTAATTATATAAATTATAACAACAATAAATTCAAGTTTCTCATCCACAAGATTTAAAAAAAAAAAATATTTGTCGAAGTTCACATTTACTATAGTCTAACCTATTGCAACAACTTTTTTTAGATTCTACCCTCATTTAGTTTTATAAACAATAAAATTATAACCCGTTCAAATATTTAATGACAAACAATCTAACTAATTTGTTAAAGACACTGGAAGGAACTAGCGTTTAAGATACAGGCTAGGCCTAGTTTAATCGCTAGTGCACATATAATTATTTTATGTTCAAGGTTGACCAAATTAATAGTGAAAAACAACGGTTCGTTGCATATTGTATGTTTATAACCTTTAGAATGTAAGTACCAAAAATGTTTTCGTCAAATAAAGTGATTTTATTTTTTATTATTATTTATATTTATTCAATCTACCACTCTACTCGACTCAGGCTAACAAGCCTATATAGTCTGTCTCACTCTAACGCGTACCGGCTCTACCGGCCGCGCTTACCCTACGTCACCGATCTCATTAGAGAGATGTGAGACGCAGTATGCGTTCTGTCCCGCTCTAACAGGTATTGGCCGCACCAATATTACGTCATCGTGTTAGGTTTTTATTTTCCCGCGTTATATAAGCCCGCGATAAAATAGCTTAATAATGTAAGAAATCTAAGCTTTATTTTAGAATTTTTGTCATGAATGGAAATTGAACGGGCTTTATTATTATTTACCTTCAATAACGACCGGTGCTTCTTCAACCATCTCCATGTGCGAAACAGAAGTCGGTGGCAGCGAGATGACGGAGGCCGTGGCGTGAGGCACCATCTGATCGCCCGTTGATATTGACACGTCGTCTTCCATTTCTGAAAATTATCAAAACAAAAGTTGCTTAATTTTGAACACCTTTTACATTGCGATGACGTCATACTCCAAAAAATAACTGTCGATGGGATGCCAAAAATAATAGATGATATTATTTTCACTCTTTATTTAAAACGCTGAAGACAATGCCTACGTCTGGCAACGTGACTGACGTTTCCTTTCTCGCTTTTTTTATGTAATAGAAGGCAAACGGGCAGGAGGTTCACCGGATATTCAGTGATACCGCAGCTCATGGACACTCACATTGCCAGAAGGCTCTAAGAATTGGTACAGTCTTTTCTTGACATGCAGCCTAGCCTTAAAAAACTAATTTATGCTGCTCTCGTGCGACTATAACTAAAAGTATTTAGAACAAATAATGTAAAAAATAAAATAAAAAATGTTTATTATGGAATATAAGATACAGGTATCACTTATTCCACGTCATTTAATTATTAATCCCTTCTCATCGGCAAAGAAGACAGAGGGTGTAGGCCGAGAGAAAAAGCCGACGTGAAAAAGACGTTTCCAGGTCTTAAATATACTCACCAGTATCTGCGTATAATGAGGCTTTCATCAGCTGAACGTTATGGCTCTGTCTATGCTCCAAACGGGCCAACTCTGATGTAGGACTCTTCACACCGAATGCTGGAACATAATTGTTGACATTAAATCTGGGTAAAATTTAATATTAACTAGCTTCTATCTAATTTAACTTTTCATAAATGTAAAATTAAGAGCATTTCATGTATATTTCTTTTTTAACGTTCATAAGTTACCTACATGAATAAATGATTTTTGACTTTGACTTCAGCTCGAATTATGGAAATTCTAATATCATTCAACAATAAAGGTTATTTTTAGTCAATAGTGGCGCTACGTTTTAGGTCTGGGCTTCAGATTTCTGTATCTGTTTTGGGTCTGAAGTTGCCACATGATGTTTTCTTTTATCAACTTCTCGCAATGAATTGTAGTAATTCACAACAAATAAAAATAAAATAATAAACAGATTATACAAATTTAACCAAACTATTCATTTTTAAATTTTTTGTACGATGGGTACTTTAGAAGATATAACCAAAAACGTGTTTTAACCCCTTTTTCCTAGACGGCGGCCGAGGAGCGCCAACCCCACAAACTTGGGTTTAAGCTTGTAATGACCCCCCCTACATATCCCACAAATAAAATTGCGTCCTGTATCAAATGTTCAGTTTGGCCCTAAAATTGTAACATTTCAATGGACTAAAGTTAATAAAACAATTTTAAACCGGATTGTAGTAATGTATTTACAATTATTTAACATAATTTTAGATCTTTTTTTTTCATCTTTTAGTCGATACCAACTCCGGGGAAATAAATACAGATAATAAAACTTTTTCGACAGCTGTGATACTTTTCTACATTCAACACCTTTTGTGTCCACGCACGCTGTAAAGCACGCGAAACGTCGGATTAATTTAAAATTATGTTAATTAATTGTAAATACATAACTTCAGTCCGGTTAAAAATTGTTTTATTAAATGTGTAAAAGTTATGTCAATAAAAGACAATACTATGTCCATAGTATTATAAGTTACGTAAGTTAGTTTTTCGTTAGCGTCCCCTAATTTTATGTTAGTGAAGGTCACGTTTTAAGCGAAGACAGTTAGTTAGTTTGAAAGTGTTTTATTTATTTGAATAACCCTTGAACAACCGCCACGGAGCTTAATTCCGTAATTAAATATTTTAGCAATATAAGTAATCTCACCTTTGTTATCCTGATATAGACTGGTCGCATCTGCGTTGTCTTCTGTCGTGTCCATTTCAAAACCTATTAAATTTCCAAAATCTTATTTATAAGGAGTAAATCTCTTTAATTCTAACATAATTTTAAATTTGTGTACATTGGTTCATTCATTCGTTCTTAGTAATAAGAAAGAAAAACTTGTACTCTTTCTGATTACTAAGAACGTAAAGAACAAATTTTGCATCTATAGTGAAAATTATTTAAGAAAGTGGTTTAAGTTGAAGAAATTTAAATTAATCCTAATTTCGTTAGAACTGCATGTTCGATTACAATAATAATAAACGAAATTCTGCGTATACTTCGGTAATCATATCAAGATTAGTTAGAAGAAGTGAAAATGTTATCACTGCTGTTATCAATCGCCTTCGCTCATCTCCATGTAATTATCACTAATTAGGAACAAGAATCCCATACCCCAAAATACCAACCTTTAGATCCGTTCATCAAATTAAGCGAGGTCTGCAGGAACATATCATCATCGCCCACAGAGGAATTGAATCCCATTCCGCCTAGACCCAAATTTGACCCCAGGGTAAGGTTTGACCCGAGGCCTATATTTGTTCCCAGACCTCCTAGAGCTGATGTTACGGGCACTACTGGTTTTGTGACTAGAAAGAAAATATTTAACAATAAAAAATCGGAACTCAAACTGTGTTTGGCAACTTTTTTGGCGTATTTTTGTAGTGATCACTTTCAAATATGTCAAATTTTAGAAAAAAAAAAAAAGATTTTACACCAGAATTAAGCTAAGACACACCAAACGTAACCCACAATATCTACCACTTTGCGATGATCATCTTGATTGCAACGATGCTATCGTTATATACTATATAAATATAATTGTATTCAAAACTAGAAGATGTATAAACATATATCGATCATTCAAGAAGAGGCTAAATTACGAAATTTACCTATACACCCACCCTAAATAACGACAATTAAATAAAGAAAAGTATTTTTGAAGTTGCCGAAATTAGATAACGCTTTATTATTAGCCCGTAATGAACTCGACTGCCGGCATCATTCGTACTGAACTTTCTGTTGAAATCTGTTCGTTTGTTTACACATGGGGATTGCTTGTGCGTGCTTTATCACCAAGAAATACGAAATAATTACTGGTGCAGCAAAAGAAGTGATGAAAACATCAGACTACGCAATAGCGCTCAAATAAGAATTGTTTTTATGTAATTACTAACACTAGTCTGAAATAAAAATTTTCTTTTTCTAATACATTTGTTTTCTCTTTGTAACGTCAAAATATGCGTAGTCCCTTGTGTGTCGTCATATAGAGTTTACCATGTAATTACCACCCTCGCATACACACACTCACAAAACACAGCCGAATTAGAAATTACTTAATTAAATGTATTTAATATTTTTTATAGATCTTTTCCTTTCCTAAATATTTAAACGTTTTTGTATTATGTTTTCCTATAAGTGCTTTGTCCCTATAACAGTTAATACATACCAGTAGCAGCCGCTTTCTGCAAACTCTGATTGACGAGTTGTCGTTTCAAAACTTGAGGCGCAATTTCCTCTTCCTCATCCGAATCTGATATGCCATACTTGCTGAAGTGTTCCACCTGATACAGTAAACATCTTTAAGATGGGAAACTATTGGACTCCTATTTCTATACACGGTTTTAAGGTATGTAATACAAAATCAAGCATAACATTCAAAAAATTACTGAGTCCGGCTCGAAGGATCAAAACGTACAGTTTCTGGGCACGCTTGAAATGGAAGACAAAATAACATTTAATGTAATTTTATATGAATTATATGAAATGCGACTGATTCAATTCTTAGGCGACTTAGGTGCGCGCTTATGAAACTAAGAAAGTACTTAACTAAACTAGAAACGTATCAACTTTGGCTCGTTCAATAAAAATAAAAAAAAAACAATGTAACTCCTGGTAAAAAATAGTAAGCGTATCGGTAACGATCAGTTTTTAAAATGTTTTATAGAAACATTATTTAGTTATTTGGACAGAAAAGAGAAAGTAACCAAAGGTATTCACTTAAAAACGTATTTTTTAAATTAATATAGAGCGTTTGACTATACATCAAAATGAAGATAGGTTCTGGAACTCACCCTGAACACCCAGCTACCAGTTTGTGGGCGATACTCAATGAACCTGGTGTCATATTTATCGCACACACGTCGCAACTTGCCTTCGTAGTCCATTTTTAACAACCTGTAAAAAAAATATCAATAGATTGACAACTGTCATTTTTTGTCATGTCATTCATAATGTCACTTTGTATGAAAAACAAAATTAATTTGATTAAAGCATTATACAATATACAGGACACAAAAATAACACCAAAAAAGCAAACAAATTGTTTCACCTTTCTCCCATCAACACCGACTATACAAAAGACTCACTTATGAACATCAACAGAAAAGATTATTCTAAATTTACATTTACCACCAGTTTGCAAGTCAAGGGCGTAGAGCGGGCAAGAAGAACTGGCAAGAAACCAAAAAAAAATGCCAAAATCCCTTTTAAGACAATTTTGCACGCCATTATGCGTGGCAGAATATGCGAACTTTCGATTGTACCACCATAACATTTTTGTACCATTTTCTTGAAAATAAATTATTGAAGTTATACTTCTTTAGGCGCGTTATGAAAAATTGATGACAGTGAAATTTTACGATGCGCGCGCACCGTGACACAAAATTAACACAATCAAGTTGCCCACTAACGAATATTTTTTAAACCAGCCGGGCGCCGAGCGTGCGCGAGTGTGATGGGAATAAGACAATCTACAAGTAAAAAGAAATAGAATATGCGTGACGTTAGCAGCTATGCCAAGAATTTTGAATGACCATAATGACATTTGTAGTACCTTTTAAACAAATAGGGTTTTAATTATTTTTTCAAAGAAATTTAGCAATGCTTTTTCACAAAGACCTATTGTTACTTAGTTAAAAGTTATGAAACATACCTAGTTATTAAATTGAATGAATAATATAATAAATCATAATAATAATTATTATTAATATTAATTAATAATTGAATAATATATTAAATATTATTAAATTATTAACGTTAAATATTTATTATTAATTATTTAATATTTAAAAAAAATAAAGAAAGCCAAAGAAGTATAACTTCTTAAGCGCGTACATAAGTACACGCACCCTTTTCATTGACATTCAACATATGAACTCACCTATCCGGTTCAGTAACGGGACGTTTCTCAGTCTTGTCCCTCGGCCAGACACGGTCCAGCGTGACAATGGCGCGTCGATTCAAACCTTCGCCCAAAGGCGGCTTCTCGCTGTCCTCCGGGTAGACTATCACCTCCTTGTTCAGGAAATGTACTGCAATACCATTTGAGTTAATATCAAATAAGAGAAAAAAAATGTTTTAACGGATTTGAAGTTATGTTTTATTATAAACTAGCAGACCGGCCAAGCGTTGTTGTGGCTAAGGTTTTTGTTATATTACATAGTAGCAAACTATTCAAAGGAAACGGTAGGAGAACACCAGTCATGGGGACCACCATGCTTTTTTGGTGGTTATGCCATTAAATTGTAGCTTTTGTGAAACGTTGGTACTTTCAACGCAGCGCCATCTGTTAGAATTGTGACTGTCAAATAATAAACAAATATTTTGCAATGGTATAAATTGAGATGTAAGCTATCCTATCTTTTAAGTTGGATCAAACTACATACGGTGTGTAAATTTGATTGATATCGGTTCAGTAGTTTAGGAGTCCATCGCGGACAAACAACGTGACACGTAATTTATATATATTAAGATTTACAATTATTTTACATAAATTTAAATTTAACCGACGTTTCGCGTCTATTGGTGAGTGTCGATAATGTTAAAATAAAAATAAATTTGAAATAAGTAAAAATGTATGCGAATTTTAGATAATAAATATAATGTGGAATTGATATATAATATGTATATGCTAAACGTGTCTTTTAAATAAATAGAAGTAAACTTAATTTTAAAAGTGAGACCTGAAAGATTACGCATATAATATCTCAGTGGAACATTTTACTTATATTAAATAAATAATACCTAAAGCATCCAAATCCATGTCGGTGACATCAATTTCACAGTCATAATAGACATTTCCATAATTCTTTCTGCCGATCGTCAAATGCGGTACCACGCATTTACCATCAGGACCGATGTATTCTGCAAAAGAAATATATGTTTTATAATTTACAATACGACTATTTTCCGCCAAAATGAATTGCTGTTACGTAAATTATACTTATTTATTAAATATATTGCATCATGTAGTCTATTCTATATTTTATTTATTAAAATACATGCAAATTATGGTGAGCAGAAATGTTACTAAAAATTTTTAGTGCTAGTAACATTTTTTTACATTTAAATTAGTTTAATGCTTTATCAAGAGATAATTCGTAATTCGTAATAATAATAATAATGGAGCTTATTTATTTCCAATCGTTAAATATACAATATTCTTACTTTAAGCTTTATCAAATATTAATTTTTATCCAATCGCCTCCATTAATATACATGAGTCATAAAAAAAAATATGTACTTACTAATCATCTCTTCCAACGAAGGAATAGTGTAATACCCAGGTCGGGACAATTTAACACCAGCCGGATGGGGTGGTGCCTCAACTGGCGCATCGTGGGTAGACACATTTTCATCTACTAGAAAGAAAAATTGTCTAATTATCGTCAAATAATAATGAAGCATTCCGGCTCGAAGGATCACATAAATGTTTTTGTTAATTAATATATTTTTAATTTTTGCTGCCACAAATGGGACTGGGAAGTCAACTGGACGTTCTCGCAATGAGTTTGGGATCTTTTGATATCAGTAGGCAATACAATTTTTGTTTAATGTAGGATTTTTTTATGTAACAAGAGGCAAACGGGCAAGTAGCTCATCTGATGTTAAGTGATACCACCCATGGACACTCACATTGACAGAATACTCGGAAGTACGTTGCCGGCCTTTTAAGAATTAGTACGCTGTTTTCTTGAAAGACCATATCGATAATAAGGATTATTCAATACAAAAATCTAAATTAATCTAAAAAATCAACTAAATTGCAACTTTTATGTGTTTGAACGCTACCCTACATCTACACACACATTTAAAATCAACTGTCAAAGCTACAACTACAATTTGATAAGCTAATAACAAGTAAATAAACCATAAACGCCTCTTATCTGATGAGCAACCTTCTCACAAGTGTAACAAGGGGTCTGACCGCCGAAGCGATGGGAACAAAATTGAAGACACTGGGACTCACCTATACACATACATTCATTTAAAAATGTGGCGTTTAAAGGTCTATTCACATAAATCAATGAAGCCACAGTTCCGACACAGAGCGAAATATTCTTTCACACATTATCTATGAAAGCATCCCCACTTGTCACTGTCAGTGACGACACCGGCAGTCACGGATGGATTCGATGACAACGATATTTGTCAGTTATGTTACATTTTGTTTATTGCAGAAGAATATTGAAGCAGCTCTGTGACGTTATAAAATATTTTCTTTCATCTTTAACTAATTCTTTGTTTAATGTGATGAATTCTCCTTCCGTATCTTAATTGCCATGCTTCATGTACCCATTTTTTATCCTTGATGCTGCTCTTCTTCGTCTAAAGCAACAGCTATCATTGCTAGCTCCGTAATATTGAACACGAACCATAATCACGTTACTTGACGCCGGACACGTTTTCACTGAAGCTCCGTAAACTGAGTACTGCCTTGCGATTCTGTAACTCAATTTTCGAACTCACACAGCGGTTTTCACAACGGCGGTCGCGCTCAAATCAGTCGTGAAGCAGTCATTTTGTGATTTGGCATTCTGATAAGAAGGGAGCTTGTAGTTTATTGTTTATCAGAATGCCAAATCATAAAATGACTGCTTCACGACTGATTTGAGCGCGACCGCCGCTGCGAAAACCGCTATGTGAGTTCGAAAAGTGAGTTACAGAATCGCAAGGCTGACATGTGTGAATTGAATGACTGACGCAATACTGTATCACTGATACTGAACTGAGCGGACACGTTGACGGAACTGTGGCTTCACTGATATATGTGAAGCGACCTTAAATCCTATATGGCAAGTAAACAAGATTTTTTGTAACAGTTTTAATAATTGGGCAAATGTAATTTTTTTTTTGATTTAACTCAAAGCGAATACGAAAAGTAGATTTTCACAAAATTTGTTAATTACATGAAACCTGTAAGATTAAACATTGTTAGGACAAAAAGAGATTACAAAAGAAAAAGATACTTACTATAGAAAGTGTCGATATTCTCCTTATCAGTGGAAGTGGAACTCTCTTTAACTCCTAGCTCTCTTACTGAGTTCTCAGCTAATTCCGCGTTGGACACTTGCGGTTTTCGGAGCGGTTTTGTTGTCAACCTGTTAAATTTAAATACGCTTTAAGGTAAACGTCCCGACTTCGTATGGCTGGATTTTTTTATGAAACATGTAATAGACATATGAGCTTGCGGACGTCATCTCTATTGTCAATGGTTCCCGCAGTGTACGCAATATAGATATTTATATTTTTGTCAACACAAACGGATCCCGAAAAATATTCGATAGCCTATATTCATCGGAAACAATGTAGTATTGTAATGGTGAAATAATTTTTGTAATAGGTAAATTGTTATTGTTATTGAGTACGGTATGTACGTACGTGTACGTGAACACGTGAACTCACTTTCACACCAACACACATCACAATTAGGTATTACCAAGTTAAATGTACTGAATATTTTTTATTGATTTATTCCTTGCGTAAATGTTTGAATCAAAGTCAAATCATTTATTTCAATTAGACCACCTAAAATGCCACCTTTGAACGTCAAATAAAATACAAAGAAGATTCTAGTTGCCCCTTCCAAAAGGTAGATTCGTGTGGAGAAGAATGGACAAGAAACTCCACACTTACTCTTTTAAAAACCTTTTTGTATATATTATGTATTCCATTTTTGGCTATATTTTAGTGTAATTGTTGGTTTTTATAATTTTTGTTAACTGTATGATTACGAAATAAATAAATTATCATATGTGGATCCAGCTCTTGGAAAAAATATTCTTGAACCAATCCAACTTTCGTTCTACAAACTGAAAAATAATAGAAGAACTTACCAACTAGCTCGTCGTTCAGATTCGAGGGCCGGCATTTCTTTATCTGTAAATAAAATATCCATTTTTCAAGTGAATTAATTCCATTTAATGTTTTGTTACAATTCACTTATAATATAACGAAATAAACATATTATGTACATCAAATACAAAGCCACCAAGCGCACTGACCACGTACCACCGGTTACCTGCGTACACGCACACATACGCGCGAATCCTGCAAGACCAGTTTTCTGTAGGTACGTGCGAGTGACGATAATATGATATCGATGTAAAGTGTCGACAAAAAATACATTACATGTATAATGTATATGCTACAAAAATATTAAATTAAGGGACCAATAAGCGTTTATATATTCTGAAAAAAAAAACAATATACTAACCTAGATTGGGATATAACCGTGGCGTTTCACTATCGATCGGTTTCTCTTCATTCCACGAATGTCTCGAAGGCCTGTAATAAGAAAAATATTTATTTTTATTATCACAAACTGCTGTGGTTTAGAATGACCAGCGCTGTGGAACACGTCTATACGCATAATGCCGAGCCAGGGCTAGTGACAACCACAACACACACACATTACACAAGTAAAATGTACCTTTTTTCTAAAAAAAAAAAAAAAATCTGTATTTCTTTGATTATTATTAGTTTGTGTGTTTCGTTACGTTATAAGTCTACGGGACACCAAAATGGGCAGTCATCGCACCCGTTTTAGTGGGTGCATTACCACCTTACACATATTACATACAACTTTGAATTGTAATTTCAAAAACATAACACTTGTAATTGTTAAAAGAGTACCGAGTTTTTCACGTCAGCTTTTTCTCTCGGCCCTCTGTCTTCTTTGCCGATCTTGAAAGCTGATCACGTACTTGCCTATTAGATTGACAAATGATCATGAAACAGATGCAGAAATCTGAGGCCAAGAACTAAAAAGTTGGTAGCGCCACTGTTTTATTAATTTAGTTTATGGCTTTAGCTTGTTTATGTAAAAACTAAAACTAAATATAACCCTTAATATCTAGTTTATTATGTCAACAAAAATGCTATGCTATAATATATATAAAAAATCTTACCAGCCATTTTGTTTGTCTGTACGGAGCTCTATATCTGAAATTACAAATTAGTTATACGTATATAAGAAAATTAAATCTGAGATTTTTTGTACCAAAACGAAATTGATAAAAATTTACAATAAATATCGCAATATAATTTAAATAATTTTTATTTCTCGAGTTTTTATTTTTAATATAGTAGGTTAAGAATATTGTAAATACTACTACTTGAAAAAGTAATATAAAGTTACTAACCACTATTCTGCTCTCGCAACCTCTCCTTACTGGGGAAATTATCTCTTTCTCTTTCTGCTGTAATGGAGCCGTCCACTTGACTTGTTCCGTTTACTTGAGGTGATTCACCTAGGGATCTAGAAAATTAAAAAAAAAACTTTCAGATTAAATCACATTATTTACAATAAATTATCTACACTAATATTATAAAGAGGAAAACTTTGTTTGTTTGTTTGTTTGTAATGAATAGGCTCATAAACTACTGGACCGATTTTAAAAATTCTTTCACCATTCGAAAGCTACATTATCCACGAGTAATATAGGCTATATTTAATTTAGAACAAAAATACGGTTCCGTAAGATATTAGGGTTTTTCGGACACAAGGTGTAAAAAATCAACCAAAAAAGTTACTTATTTTGCGTACCCTGCCTAAACTATTAAAGATAGAACCATAAAATGTTCTAAGTAATTGTAGATCTTATAAATATCTACAAAAAAGTCCGCGACACACAATACTTATCAAGGTCGAGTGAGGCACAATAACCATAAATGATAAACATGGCAAAACGACGTTTGCCGGATCAGCTAGTTATTAATAAAACAATGATAACTTTAGTTTTTTTATTGATTATATTATATACGGAAATATTCGGTTAATTGACATAAAACTGATATAAATTATCTAAATCTCCATCAGTACATTATCTATTGGTAAAAAAAACTCGGTTAATTCGTTCTCGAGTAAATGGCGTTCAATAAGATTTGGTTTAGATTTAAGAATGCTACTGTTAAATAAGAATAGCATGTAAGTTAAAAAGGTCAGCGAATAAAGGGTCTATTATTATTATTAAATGGCGTTCAAACAGACACACGGACTTCATTTTGTAATATTTGACCATTTTCATTTTAAGTTACACTCGGTACTAAGATAGTGATCAAGATGGTAGGTGATGCAGAGATGAGCAAAATACCTTAATTGATTTTTTGATCAAGTTTTATTAAAAACAATATTTTTCTCATGCTTCCCAACTTCTTTGAATTGTGAAAAAAAATCGAAGAACGCACTTGAATATTAAGGTTGTGAATTTTTGATATTTTGGAATGGTTAGGGAATAATTTTGCACGAATTGCTTTAATTATCAGTATAAAAGTACTATCATTTATGTGGTAGAATACAATATTTATTGCGCTATCGTACACAAACATGACAATTTATATTATAATAAATACGCCGCGCCAGCTGTCTACTCTCCATCTGTCTTACGAATTTTCGATCAGGTCACGTGTCCTGACGCGAGTTTAACAATTTTTACCCATTTCAAAAAAAGTGTACAACGCCGCTAAAGAAGTTTTCACGTGAATAGTGAAATTAAGGAAGCTTCTATATCGCGTTACCTGTTATTCAAACTATTGTCCAAGTTGGTATTGGGCCGTAGAACCAATCTCTTCCTGGAAGGCTTCAGAGTCAACTTGTCTTCTAGGCTGGCGTCACTCTCTTCCAGGCCATCGAATAGAGATTTCTGAAACGAGAATCATTAATAATATTTTATATTAATTATAACTATACTCTGATTTTTAATTACGTAGAATTCTGACAGCTATCATTTTTCGAGATGTCAGAGATGGCAAACCTTTTTGGCCGGGCAAATTTTTCAATTTCAATACGGATCTAAGCATCTGAGTCTATACATACATTTTATTTGGTAGTTAATGTTAATATTTTATTAAGTGCGGTGCTCTAGAATAAAGAGTTTTAACGGTGAGTGATAATTGCGTCCCTTTTCAACACATATAGTAAAAAACGCACAAGTAAAGATAACATTTTTTTAAAAGGTTTACTAAACCTGGAATTAGTAGGCAATGATGCCAGCTAAAGAATAAAATAAAGTAATTAAAGTTAATTCGATATATTGTTCGTGATATTGAAATATTTGTTATTTTTGTATTAGATCACGTTTTTGTAAGCATTAAATTTTTTATTGCCCTCAAATGGGTCATTTGTCCCTTTTTCGGTGGAGAACTTTGTTAGTAGCAACAATTATGAAATGTCAGAATTCTACGGAATTAAAAATCAGAGTATCATCCTATCAACGGGGCCTTGTGCCAGCTGGACAGATGAAATTGCGAAGACGGCGGTGGAAAGATAGCTGAAGATAAAATAATGGAATGCCTTGGAGGGATCCAATGTATCCCACATTTACTATTAATGTCCTATCCTATTAATTTGTATTTTTAAGAAATAAAATAAAGCTATTATTATTATCATAATCCTATCAAATCCATGGCTAAATATAAAGCATAAACTGCGTTTAATTCCCGACAGGAACAATAATGTTAGAAGGTACACACAACACTCAAAATAACTTTATTAAAATACTTCATATAGGTAAACAAGTACACTTATGAACGTCAACAGAAAAGATGTTAAATTGATTCTTAATTTACATTTACTACCAGTTCGCAAGAGAACTGGTAAGAAACTCTCCGCCACTCTCTTTGATCGTCAAGCCAACACAAAGATCATTAATAATATTTAGAATTAGAAGCAAAAACAATTTAAAAAGCGACTTAGTGTATTACTTTTAGGAAAAATGTAATATTCAAAAATGATTATTTGCATGAAACAATATAAAATTAATGATGTAATGTATGTTTTTTTTTATAGAACGGGGGGCAAACGGGCAGTAGGCTCACCTGATGTTAAGTGATACCGCCGCCCATGGACACTCTCAATGCCAGAGGGCTCGCGAGTACGTTGCCGGCCTTTCAAGAATTGGTACGCTAATCTAATATGTAATATAATAGGCTAGATAATATAAGAATTGACTTTGACTAATAATGTAGATCCTTAAGACAAATTTGCGCGCCATCGTGTGTGGCAGAATATGCGAACGATTTACGATTGTATCACTTTAACATTTTGTACCATATTCTTGCAAAAAATAAATTATTATTATTAAAAACTTTTCACAGTATCCAAAAAAACGTTGCCGACTAAAGAGAGTTGGTGAAAGTTTCCTGCTAGTTCTCCTTCTCCTTTTATTTGAAAATATTAATTGCAATTCTTTTTACCTTATCCTGTGTAACAGTCCTAGGCACCACCTTCAGTCTGCCCCCAGTGGGCGAAGTGACTCTGTAAGCGGCGTTACTGCTGTCCAACACCGCTTTAACAGCCGCTGGATTGGTCGGCTTCAACGCGTCCTCGGCCGTTGTTGCTGTTAATTATTTGTGAAAAAAAAGTATATTTTAAATGTATAGACAGAATACTTGTCTCAGATCCATAATCCGCATCAAGTCACAAATAAAGTAGTCACAATATAAATTAGATTTAAAACAAATTAAAAAAAAAATTAGGAGGTTTTTTTATAAAACTCATTTTTTAGAGGGTCATCTGATGTTAAGTGATACTCGCGAGTGCGTTACCGACCTTTTAAGAATTGGTACGGTTTTCTTGAGAGACCCTAAGTCGAATGTGAATCAAAGGAAATTATACTATTGTTTCGTTATGTAGTATCGTAATACTAAAAGTGCATGTATTTATAATGATAGAGTCAGGCACGCCTGTCTAAAAAACCCTCGTCTTTTTTAAGATCACCATCATGTTACAGTACCTTACAAGTTCTTGGTGTAATAGACATTCTGTTATAAAGGAAAACAATTGCATTATGTTATTAATAACTAAACTCAAAAATTACAAGACCGATTACCAAAATATTTTCAAAAACACATAGTACATTACTCTAATTCTAGTATAAATCACATGGAGTTGGTGTAGTACTTGAATAAAGGATGTTTTTAATCTTAATATTTATAAATTACGTGTCACAATGTTTGTCCTCAATGGACTCCTAAACTACCGAACCGATATCAATCAAATTAGCACACCGTGTGCAGTTTGATCTAACTTAAAAGATAGGATAGCTTACATCTCAATTTATACCCGAAATATTATTTTATTGCAAAATATTTGTTTATTATTTGATAGTCACAATTCTAACAGATGGCGCTGTGTTGAAAGTACCAACGTTTCACATAAGTGACAATTTAATGGCATATCCACCAAAAAAGCATGGTGGTCCCCATGACTGGTGTTCTCCTGCCGTTTCTCTTGAATATTTTACTACTATCTAATATAACAAAAACCTTAGCCACAGCAACGCTTGGCCGGTCTGCTAGTTAGATTAGTAATTTACTATTCTACTAATGATATATAATTGATTAAATAGTTTTACAGTTCACACAGACAAAAGATTTCTTCTAAATAATATCACTTACATGTGTCCGGGAGTAAATCTTTAAAGAGAGGCGAATCACCGTACGGTCTGGCTGCTAGCGTCAGTATTTGCTCGTGTACGTTGGAGCCCACGGACGAACCGAGACCACTGCTGGAAACAATATTGTCAATATGTTAATAACGTTTCTTGGAACATTTTTCTTTAAAAACCACGCTTCATATCTTAGGCCCTTCGGACTGTATTTTAAACTCAGATTTTTAATTCCGTAGAATTCTGACATTCCATAAGTGTTGCTACTAAAAAAAAATCTCCACCGAAAAAGCGACAAATTTGACGTATTTTAGGGTATTAAAAAATAAATCAATATCACGAACAATATATCGAATTAACATTAATTTTATTATTTAGCTGCCTAGCATCACCGCCTACTAATTCCAGGTTTAGTAAACTTTTTCAAAAAAATAAAATATTATCTTAACTTGTGCAATTTTTAAGTAATTTATTGTGGAGCACCGCACTTAATAAAATGGATACATTCACTAACAAATAAAAAAGTGTGTGTGTACAAAGTACACATGTCAGAAGTGAAACTTCTTTGGCAAACGAATTTTTAACTCTTGTTAGTATTTATACAAATCTAAAACTTTAGATTTCCGATACTTAGAGGGAGGGAAAAAGAAAGATATGTTAGGAATTTAATGAATTTATTTGTCATTAAAATATTAAGTGTCGAATAATAAATAATAAAAAATGTGACGGTAATTTTTTTTCCAACGCCGATAAAGAAGTTTGACTTTAAAAAGCAACTTGGCGCGTAACCGAAAAACGTGACGATTTGCAATAAAATTTCTCCCACACGTCGATAAAGAAGTTTCACTTCAAAATGTATGTATAAAGTGAGATGTTCAGACTCGTATTGAAATTAAAAATATAACTTACCCGGGCATCAAACTAGTATTGGCATTGTTCTGTCCCAAACCGAGGCCGCTTCCACCCAACGAAGAGTTATTGTTGAAGAGACCTCCACCCAATCCTGTGTTGAGACCTAGAATATATAAAAATTGTGCATGGGGGCCGTTCATAAAATACGTCACACTAAAATCAGCTTTTTTTTGACCCCCCCTAGAAATATTTCGTCACAAAAAACTAACCCCCCTAAGGAGTATGATAAATTCTAAATGATAGTACACAAATTCTGAAAATTAAAAATATTTATTTAATTATAATAAAATTTAAATTAATAAATATCTTTCATAACGAACATATAAATAATATTTCTATTATTCAGAAGTCCAAGGATTTTCTATTAATGATAAACGGCAAACGTCACGTTGCCGTATACCCCCCGACCCCCCTTGTCACATCATGTCACACTTTTTTTTTTTTTTCCATATCATTATTCTATCTTTACAGTAATAACTAATTCGATAGAACGACAACTTAACCCGACCCCTCCCCACCCCTTGTATGCGAACGTACTTTATGAACGGCACCATGAGTAAAAAATAAGTGTGCGGTTTTACAAAAGATATTTAAAAAAAATATTTTCCTAGGCCTTAAACGCCCAGTTACTTTCAATAAAAAAGTTATAAACACCTGTTTGAAAAGTATTATTTTGCTGTGGGAATAGTGATGAGCCACCACCTAGTGTTGTTCCAAATGTATTCGGCTTCGTCTGGAATGACGTACCGAGTCCAGTACCTAGACCTGCACCTGCACATTAATATTAAATAACTAATTAATATTTAATAACTAAACTAATAAAAACACAAGATTTTTAAGCTATAGATTTTATCGAGGGCTTTGAGCGAATCAAGAAATTCCGTAACGAAAAAAACCTAACACACGATGACGTAATAAAGGTGCGGCAAATACGCGATAGAGCGGGACAGAACGCATACTGCGTATTCACATCTCTCTGACGAGATCGGTGTCGTAGCGTGAGCGCGGCCGGTGCAGCCGGTACGACGCGTTACAGTGAGACAGACTATATTGACGTTTTATTCTGAGTCTGGTAGATTGAAGTAATATCAAAGTAAAAACAAATACTGCATAAATTAAAAATAAATAAATAATTACAACTGCATAAGTTGATATAAAATTCTATGCAATAGCTTTACCGCGGCAGTCCCCGAGTGCCACACGTTTTTTATTCTTATTTTATTTAAATTACTACATATATACTTTTACACAAGACTGTAATTTTTTACTATTATAATTATTTTCTACTAAGAAGAAAATAATAATAGTATTATTATATTCTTTTTTTGCGACTGAGGCGCAAACTAGCTGCTGTGGTCTCTGGCAGAAAGACCAGCGCTGTGGAACATTCTGCTCCTCAGCATAATGCTGAACCAAGGCCAATTACAACCACAACACACACATTACACACTTGAAACGTACCTTCTTTAAAAGAATTTATTTTTATTGATTATTATTATTTTATGTGTGTTTCGTTAGTAATAAATGTTACATATATCTCTATGTCTAAAAAAATGTACCTGTTAAGAAAAAAAAAATATGAAGAGACAGAGACAAACATGTAGGGCCAAGGGTTCTTGAGGAAATCGAATCTAGGGCCTCAGCAAGTCATGTTAGTTTAACCACTAAACTGTAACTAGAGATGTGATTGCTTGGTACAATAACATTCTTTCAATCCATTTGTTGTTTTTTTTTTTAATTCCATTCACGCACCAAGGTTAAAGCTCTTAGAGGATTTTTTAGTAATAAATGCCATACCAAGGGTAGGTTGCGAGTTGAACCCAAACGTAGGTTGCGTGGTTGCCGGTTTTCCAAAAGTATTTCCGCCGAACAATGAAGTCGATGTGTTTGTACCGAAACCGCTAGATGTCGCACCAAATGCTGAAATGAAAACAAAATAATTCAGAATAAATTTATCTTAATATGTAAAACATAAAGTACATTAAAAACTCAATTTTTTAAAGAGTTAAAACACGACTAATTGTCAAACTTTATTGTAATTCTCTCTTATGTAAGATATTTAACATTTAAATGTTACATAAATACTAGTCGCCCGACACACATTTTAAATTCAAAAAGAAAATCAAAACACCTTGAATTGTAAATCCAAATAAAAAAATGTGTACAATTTTTATTATCAAAATCTATCCAGCCGTTTAGTATACACATACAGAGAATCTCTATACATATAAAATTCTCGTATCACAATGTTCGTTCCCATACTCCCCGAAACGACTTAGAAATTTTTTATGCATATTCAGCATGTCTGAAAATCGGCAACTATCCATCTTTCAAACCCCTAAGTTTGGGGTGTCCATCCCAAATTTTTTTTTTTGTGATACAGCATACAAAAAAACATATTACAACCCTTAATTTCCACCCTTCTACGATAAACCCCTATTTTTTATTATATTAGATAGTTATTTTTATTGAACTAATAAAATGTTTCCTAGAAATAATATACATGACAAATCAATGCATATATATATGAAGATTATATAAATCTTTATCAACATTTAAAACCCAGTACATAACTGTAATAAATATGAACTTACCGGGCGTTGCAGTGCCAAAAGTGGGTGCCGTGGTCTGCTGGGTCTTCGCCCCAAATAGGCCTCCGCCACCGAACGAGCCGAAGCCGCTCGTGGCCGTACTGCCAAAGGCTCCTGTCGTTGGCTTCGCTCCGAACAGACCGCCAGATTGCTGTAATTATATTACTAAGAATGAAACGACCAAAAAGGGCAGTCTTCGCAGCCCATAGACACCCATTTTTAGTGGGTGCGTTGCCGGCCTTTGAGGGAGGAGTACCGGGAGCCGGTTCGACAGTTCGCTAGTTCGCAAAAGAAAATGCCTTGTGAAACGGACTGTGGAAGACCTCCAACCATCAAGATGATGTCGGTGAAATTTAGAGATTTTACCTAAGGGGGCGTCCATAAATTACGTAAGGTGTTTAAGGGGGGGAGGGGGTCGAGTCAAATCTCATTTAATCTTACGTTGGAGAGAATTTTAAATTTTTTGTTCCGATTGAAAAAAAAATTAGGAAAACGGTTGACCCTAAAGGCCATCTCTGCAACTTCCCGCTAACTCCATACCTAAACGCTCAACATTTCACTAATTATTTTGTTTTACTCGAATTCCGTGTTATTTTGAGTTCGCCGAGCTCAAAGAGATAGCTTCTTACGAGTTTACGTAAGTTTACATTTTGAAAAATCTCACGTGAGATTGGGGGATGGGGGAGAGGGTTGAATAAAATCTCACGACATCTCACCAGGGGGGGGGGAGATACCGAAAATTAAAACAAAAACCCCTCACGTAATTTATGGACGCCCCCTAATAGTAAAACTGGTAAACATAGTTTTCTTTGAAAATTAGAATAGCTAGAATGTGCAATCGGCTGCCAAAAGATCTTTCTTAAAAGGCCGGCAACGCATTCACGAGCCCTCTGGCATTGCGTCTAAGGGCAACCACAAGCCTATTTAATTTACAAATGATAATGAAACAGATACAGAAATCCGAAGCCCAAACCTCAAAAAAGTAGTTTAAAACATTATATTAACGTTTACAAATTTATATATATATATATATTTTTTTATTACCTGATTCTGTGTGGTAGGCCCAAAACCGAAGGTAGACGTGGTTGTACCGAAGGCCGGCGCTTGCGTCGTTGTAGCACCAAACAGGCCTGTACCTAAATTTTGTAGAAATTGTTATAATCAAATATCTATTATATTAATGTTATCTACAATAATATAATAGATATTTGACTTAACATACATTAGGAACAATAAATGTCAATCAATCTAAATTTAAATAGCTGTCAAACCATGTTTTCTGTATGAAGTTTGACGCATTTGATAGCGCTCAATAGGAGATTGTGACAGGAGATACGAATGAGGGGATCTCAGTGCATTATGGGCGTAAAATTAGCAAAACATCATGTTATATTATTGCCATCTATGGACACTCCATTTTTTTTGTAAATTTACAATAAAATGTAATTAAATTTACATAAAATAAACAATTGTTCAATATTTATTTATTATCTATGGCACACATCATTAAAAAATCATCTTTATACTTAGTAAAGTAATAAATATATTTTACAATCATATGTAACTCAGGGATATTATATTCTATTTGAATTTTATATAGTATTTTTTAAGTTTATTCGTCAAAAACCCTATACGCAATAAAATCTCAATAAAAAGCCAAACAAAAGCCAGACTTACCAGTGGTGGGTGTGGCTCCAAACGCCGGTTTATTCGCACCAAATAGGCCAGTCGTTGTTGTGTTTTGTGCTGTATTACCAAACGAGAACGTACCTAAAAATATAAAAAATATTACATAAAAATTAGACGCCAAAATCTTGGCAAATTCCTTCAAATTTCTGGCGAAAGTGGAGAAAAAATATCACCTATACTCTAATTTTTAATTCCGTAGAATTCTGAAATTTCATACGTGTTGCTACTAACAAAGTTCTACACCGAAAAAGGGACAAATTTGACTTATTTGAGGGCAATAAAAAAAATGCTACGTATTTTTTATGTTTCACCTACAAAAAGGTAATTCTTAATATTTACTTACTCAAAAGACCTAATACAAACATAACAAATATTTCAATATCACGAACAATATATCGAATTAACTTTAATTGCTTACTTTTATTCTTTAGCTGACATCACTGCCTACTTATAAACCTTTTTTATAAAATAAAATGTTATCTTTACTTGTGCAATATTTCTTTTTCATTAAAAGGGACGCAATTATCACTCGCCGTTAAACCACTTTTAATGTGAGAATCGCACTTAATAAAATATATACATTCACTAACAAATACAATGTTACAATGTTTCAATACTCAGATGTTCAGACTCGTAATGAAATTGAAAAATGTGCCTGGCCAAAAAGGTTTGTAATCTCTGACATATCGAAAAATTATAGCTGTCAGAATTCTACGGAATTAAAAATCAGAGTATAGACTATAAACAATCAAAATCCAATTGATTCATACGTACACTAATGAACGTCAGTAAAAAACGTTACCAAATTTACTGCCAGTCCTCAAATCAAGGACGTACACGAAAAGAACTGGCAATACTCCGACATTCTTTTAAATCGCCACTTTTTTTTTTAATTTACAGAACAGAGATAAACAGGGCAGGAGGCTCATCTGATGTAAAGTGATACCGCCGCCCATACACTCAATGCCAGAGGGCTTTCGAGTGCGTTGCCGGCCTTTTAAGAATTGGTTATATAACTGACTGATGTTTAAGTTGGTAGTCATACAGCGCAGAATAACACTAGGAATATAAAGAGCTGTGCTTCCACCACCGGGTCCTGAGCGCGAGCGTGTGGTACCAAAAATTGTACCACTCTGCCATTACATCATACAAAAAACTCACTCGTCTGTCCAAATCCACTGGTCGTTCCCAAATTTCCACCTCCGAAGAGACTTGGTGCTGTGGTGGTAGCTGGTTGGCCAAATGCTGTAAAAAAAACAACAATAAAAATCATGTGTATGTAAGTAATGTATATAAGATAAGATGTCCCTTTTGTAAAACGTTACGATACGGGGCGGGCTTGAATTACGTGTTATTATTAATATTATTTTCGACTTTCCAGTACTTTACACCACATAATGCTAACTTTTAGGTATAAAGACTCACTGGGTGGTCACAAAACGTTTTACTATTGGGTACAGACAAACGTTACGGCGTGTTACATGAGGGGGGGGTCCATAATCTCCAAAAATTGCGTGACGTAATACTTGAACGCTCCCTTACACATAGTGGTAGTTATGTTAATATTTACATTGATTTAAGAGCCGCATGCGCAAGCTCACCCATAAAAATTACCATTAAAATAACACAAAGATTAATAAGTCTTGGTGAGTTTTACCCAAAGCCATCTACCCAGCTGTCTCCTACAGGTTCACCTATTAGGATGATAGCCTGATGTCAAGAAATTGTAATTTTCGGTCAAAAAAAAAAACAATTCTATGTAGTGTCTGAGACCGATCTTCCAATTAAACTGAGGAGATCTCTCAATAGGAATCAAAATGGTGATTCATTTCCACAATCCCCATTAAAACGTTAAAATTATAAAAGATTATTTATAAACTACTAGCTGATCCGGCAAACGTCGTTTTGCCATGTATATCATTTATAATAAAAAATAGGGGTTGATCGTGGAGGGGTGAAAATTAGGGGTTGTATGTATTTTTTAATGCTGTATCATAAAAAAATAGAAATTAAAAATTTTGTCTAAAAAAATAAAATTTAGGGGTGGACTTAGACCCTTAACATTTAGGGGGATGAAAAATACATGTTGGCCGATTCTCATAGATACCGGATAAGCACAAACAATTTCATCAAAATCGGTCAAGCCGTTTCGGAGGTGTATGGCAACGAAAACTGTGACACGAGAATTTTATATATTAGATTTATAATATACATCACTTACAGGAATTAAAGAGTGGTTTAACCGTATTATCGGCCGGCTGCTGAAAGCCAAACATCCCGCCCGAGCTGCCCTTTCTTCCCGCCGTGTAGTCCTCAAAACGCAACTCTTCCAGCGATTTGCTTTCGTATTCCTAAAAAAAAAAAAATTTTTGAAGTTATACTTTTACGTCACAAAAAACCGACACCCTGAAGTTAGCTAGTCAACATTGTTAGTGTCGTTTTATCTACAAACATAGAATAAAATTTTTGAAAAGATTTTTTAAAGTTACGAAAGAAAAGTAAGAAAAATTGATGAGAGTGAAATTTTACGATGCGCGCGCACCGTGACACAAAATGAACTGAATGAAGCTGCCCACGGAAGATGCTACGGCATTGGACATAATTCAAAAACAACATTCGAATAATAATAGAATTTATGTTACTAAGTGTAAGAGAATAATAATTATTTATTTATTTAATTTTTCAAATGTAAACCGAACTTTATTGACTATAATGACTCCGTTTCCAGTCTTTGATTATTTAATTGTAATTAATTATTTGCATGCAATGAAAAACTATTTTTAATAATGCCAAAGAAGTATAACTTTTAACGCGTATACATATTTGTAATTTTTTTTTTAATACTCAAAACGGTTATTTAATTTTCCAATAATTTCTTTATTATATCTGAATATATACCTTCATGCATGTGATGCAATGGTGTCGTACATTGACGGTCTGTGATGCTCCTCCCTTAACGACGACATCTGTGCCTACCACGGGGTGAAACTTCACGTGGGCTGTACCAGCCGCTTGCTGCTGGCCGAACGCACCTATACATTTTTCAAAAGACAAATCACTATTAGAAAATACATATATTGTTTATGATTATTTATAAAAAAACACAATCCATTCCTAAGAGGTGACCCTCAATCGACAAGCATTCACACAAAATGAAAAAAATTACACACATCAAAAACCAAACATATGAAAACGATTAGGATTTTTATAATATTTATCTAATATATAAAATTCTCGTGTCACAGTTTTCGTTGCCATACTCCTCCGAAACGGCTTGACCGATTTTGATGAAATTTTTTGTGCTTATCCGGCATCTATGAGAATCGGCCAACATCTATTTTTCATCCCCCTAAATGTGAGGGGTAGTCCACCCCTAAACTTTTTATTTTATTTTTTTAGACAAAATCTTTATCTTCTATTTTTTTATGATACAACATACAAAAATACATACAATCCGTATTTTTTTATTATAAGTGATATACATGGCAAAACGACGTTTGCCCGGTCAGCTAGTTTATTATAAAAACACATACACTATCCTTACAGACTATGCCAATACGATAACGTCGAGAAAAATGCACTAAATGTAATAAAAAAAAAACAAATAATAAAATTTTTGTCAGTTCAACTAACTACAATATACGAAATTCAATCCCGATAATATCAAGAAAATATATATTTCATAAAAAATTCTTCAAAAATCTGTCAAACTGTCAAATACTGTCTAATACGAATCTCATACTGTCAAATACGTCAAACTTCAAATAAATGGTTTGACAGCTCTTGAAAGGTGAAACTTAGGTTTCATTAGATTCTTAAATTTCATTTCTAACATATATTAAACGAAGTATGTATGAAGAGAAAAGAGAGTTAAACAGAAAGAGTGAGAAAGAGCAAGGATGGCTGGCAGTTTCATTAATTCTCTATTATACTAGTAAAAAAAATATTTTTATACTATGAGTGTTTTTTGGAGTATAGTGCGGCGACAGACGTTCGCCTGTACGTGTTAAATAAAAAAAAAGACAATTTCATCATAATCGATTCAGTCGTTAATTACAAACACACCCTCAGAAGATAAAGTATTATGAAAACAATTAATTTATGTATAAAAATACAAATTTGTACCTTTTTAATTTAATTAAAACATTTTTTTTACTTAAATCACACTCACCTGTGTTAGTAGAAAACAGTCCCCCTGACGCTGCGCCACCGCCCAGAGTACTAGTGGGCTGGCTAAACAGCCCACCACTTGTTGATGCACCAGAGCTGAACAGCCCACCAGTTGAAGGTCCCGCTGTCGGAGTACTACCAAAGCCAAAACCTGGGGAATAAAACAATTAGAATATCAGCTTGTGGCGAATAATAACACTCCCCCTTTTCCACCCGGTGATTTCAGAGTTATGTGTGACGATACACCACCAAACAAATATCCCTGTCTTATTATTTCTTCGCTGTTTTCTTTACGCTAAGTTGCTTAAGTGAAACTTCTTTAGATGGGGTAATAATAAGTAGTATAATAGGGTGTGCAGCGTTTTTGTCGAAGAAAAGAGATTGAGAGAGATATGGCGAACGTGGCATAAAGCAAATAGCCATGGAGCTAGAGTAGGAAGCAAACAAGTGAGAAAGTTCGAGAGAGAGAGTGAGATAGAGCGAACGTCGAATCGCGCACAGTGCCATGGAGCGAGAGGTGGGAGAGCTATAGTGAGAAAGATTGAGAGAGAGAGAGAGAGAGAGAGAGAGAGAGAGAGTAAGGGAGAGAGAGAAAAAATACACGCTATTGGTTGATGTATACGTTTAGTAGTTACATATTAGAGCTTAAGATGGCAATTCTGTCGCATCTTGTGCAGTAAACGAAGATTTTTTATTTATTTCTATTATCATTAGCACGTATACAGTGTGTAAACAGTGTGAATATAGATATACAAATACATGGAGTGATCATATACTGGTACATGATCATCTATCGGGGCTTTTACCTTAGTAATAATTAAATTATCAATAAGTTTCACTTCTGACATGTGCACTTTGTACGCACGCACCTTTCTTTTAATTGCTTTCTTCTTACGTTTCATTTTTACCTTTGCTTTAGCGTGCTGTATGAATTATTTCATTATAAGTGTTTGTGATTTTAGACTAGTGTTTCCCAACGCGGAGCCCACGACCCATAGGGGTGCAATTAAAATCAGATATAATACAACGTGAAGACTTAAGACTGAGGCTATGGAAATTGAAACCTAAAATAAAACAAAAAATACGAAAGATAGACGAAAAATATGGCACAGCGCCCCAAGCTTTTTCACAATAATACCAGTATTTTTTGTTCATTATCATTTTTAGCCTAAATTAGGAATTATTTTTCACTTTTTAGTTTGATGTGCTTTAAAAGCGTGTTTTTTTTATTTTTTTTAAACTATTATTTATTTTTTAGTTTATTTTTTTTATTTTTTTTTCGGATTATTGCATTGTCATTGATATTTGACAGGTGCGCAAAGTTTGAATTAAATCTGTCCATTAAAAGTGGGTCAAAATCGAGTCCGAAGGAGTCGGTTACATACATACATACAGGTGAAGCTAATATAAAGCGTGTAAAAAAGACGAGGCACTCACCAGCTGGTTTAGCACCAAACGCCGTATTATTTTGAGTGTTCCCAAAAAGACCAGTAGACGCAGTGTTCCCTCCAAAAAGACCTCCAGTAGTTGGACTTGCGCCAAAGGATCCAAAGCCAGTGGAGCCGAACGCCGGAGTGGGGTTGGCAGGAGTGGCGCCTCCAAATAGGCCTCCAGAGGTGTTGGTTTGACCGAAGAGGCCTGTACAGTATATAATGTATATAATGTTTATAATGTCTATATATATCTATAGTATACTAGCAGACCGGCCAAGCGTTGCTGTGGCTAAGGTTTTTGTTATATTACATAGAAGTAAACTATTCAAGGGAAACTGTAGGAGACCTTATGTGAAACGACGGTACTTTTAACACAGCGCCATCTGTTAGAATTGTATCAAACAATAAACAAATATTGGCAATAAAATAATATTGCGACTATAATTTGAGATTTAAACTACCCTATCTTTTAAGTTGGATCAAACTACACACGGTGTGCAAATTTGATTGATATCGGTTCTGTAGTTTAGGAGTCCATTGAGGACAAACATTGTGACACGAGATTTATATATATTAAGATAATGTCAATCAGTGGTTCTAGAAGTAATGATGATCCATTCGATTCTGATTTCTTTACAGCATCACAAGTAGATACGCGTAATGATAATAAGAATAAGACGGGTAGAGATTTTCAAAAAACTTTGCATTTGAACATTTGGGAATAAATCATCCTAATTGATTATGATATTTGCCACTAGCTGGCGTATAAGTCAAGAAGCGTGGAGTATATGACAATTGACATATACTTACGACCAACCCGAATTATTATTTTTAAATAGCGGAAACTACACAGACTAACTACACAAGTAAGCGTTACTCCGTCAGAAAAAAATCTGAGTTACTCTCTAGTCGCGCCTAAAGAAGTTTTACTTCAAAAAAAATGTTTATTATGGAACATAAGATACAGGTATCACTTATTCCACGTCATTTGATTATTAATCCCTTCTCATCGGCAAAGAAGACAGAGGGTGTAGGCCGAGAGAAAAACCCGGCGTAAAAAACTCTTGGTAGATACTCTTTTAAAATAGCAAATCATCAATCACACTTATTTTAAAACAAATATCGCAAATTAATTAGAAGTAGCCTGTCTAGCACTAGTCCCAGGCCCTTTTATCAACTAGATAATCGTTGAATTTATAGTAAGCCTTTTTACACAGCTTTTATTTAATACATTTCTTAAATTTATTAAAAGGCTGAGATAAAAGAGCCTCTGGGATTTTATTAAAGAAGAGTATCCCTTTCCCCAAAGAATAATTACTAACTTTAGATAGTCTAGTACGGGGAAATTGCAGCCTGCGTTTGTTCCGTGTATTAACACTGTGCGTATGTTCTATTCTAGTAAACTTATCACTATTTTTGTATACATCCATAATATTTTCATAAATATATTGCGCGGGAAAGGTAAGTATATTAATTTCCTTGAATTTATCTCTTACCTCCTCCAGCAGTAGAAGTATTCGCGGGAGACGATCCAAAGGCGGGAGCAGCTCCAAAGGCGCTGGTGGCTGTTGCCGGCTTGAACCCACCAAACGGTGATGATGTATTGGCTCCAGCGTTAAAGGATCCTATAATATTGTATAACATTTAATATTATTTATTTGACTTTTTCAAAGCATATATACGAAATGAATTTGATTGTGATTTATTTAAAAAAATTGTGTTATCTATCTAGCTCGTGTTTTAAGAAATAAGACAATATATTTCTTAGTTAATATATACATATATATATTAGGAATATCCTAAAACAGCAATTGCATTTAGTAAATATTGGAATGACAATCAAATCTGTCAATTATTTACGTGACTTTATACTCTGTGCTCAATACATTTGCAAGAAATTTACGATAATTTCGCGAATTATTATTAATTACTTAATATGTCATGTGGAACATGGTGTAATGGTTGCAGCTCCTTAAACGTAGTGTAACAAAAAAAAACATGGCGATTAATAAGAGTGGCGGAGAGTTTATTGCCAGTTCTTCTCTTCCGTTCTACGCCCTTGATTTGAGAACAGGCACTAAATGTAAAATTAGAAGCATTAATATCTATTTCTTACTGACAAGTCATAAGTGTACAATGTGTTATCTATATGATTAAATGATTTTTTAATTTAAATTTGATTAGGAACATTTTTATTATCCATAATTGTTTACTATATTAGTAATCATTACACAAAATACATATTGACTAATCTAAATTAAACAATATATTAATTTTTAAGACATTGCGGATTAACATAGGCTTTTTATGACATAAGTCGAAAGTATCTGTTAATATTCCCATCACTATAAACTAAAGTCATTTAGCATTCTTTGACTAATTGATTCATAGAATAAATCCCCTTCATATATAAGATCTGGTATTAAATAATGTGTTGTTCAACAGCTTTATCATTTGTTATCTCAAAGATAGATCAAATATCTTAAAGGCTGTCTAGAGGCGAGCTTCCTATACAATTAGTAATAAAAAAACTCACCGAAGCCGGATGTGGTGTTACCAAACGTCTGCTTTTGAAACATTGTGATGGTTAGAGCTGGATGATTCAACTATCTCCACAATTTTGTTAGATGGATATCATCTTGTACCTGTAATTAATAAATACAATTAAGAGATGAAAACACATTGCTGTGGAAAAAAGTTTTTAAAAGAATAATACGGTAAGAGATCAAGAAAATTAAGATAAATAATGTTAACTTAAACCAAAAAAAGGATAAATTTATTATACTTTTCTATGTCACAGAACTTATGTTACAAGAAAGCTGGCAAGTAATTTTCTTGTCTTGGGTGTCTCCGATACATAAATGAAAGTTTCAAGGACAAACAAAAATAGCTGTGACCTCATGTTATGAGTCATAGTAATAACAAAATTGCATAATGTTTTTATGCAGTTGTGAAATATTTAGGTTCATTAGTACTAATACCAAGTTTTGTTGCTTATTTTCCTTCACCAGTATTTTGCAACATTAAGAAACATTTTTTGTACTATCAATACATGGTTATAAAACAGTTTTTGGCTTGTTTTTCTGATTGCAATAAAACCAAGAACTGCAAGGGTTTCTATGTGGTTTTCAGTAGTGATGTAAGGAATATGAATATTCGTTTTTGTTTAATATCACACAAATATTTATTGATCCAAATTACGGTTTGGCTGTGCACCATTTATCCAAATACATTATACTTATGCTATAGTTGCAAGGGTTTGAATGATTATTTGTACTGCTCTCTATGAAGGAGTTATTGACAGACCGTTATGACAACTAGAAGGACCTGGACCATCAACAATTATATGCCAAGAAATAATTGTAGGACATACATGAAACAACTAATGTCAGTATTTTCGGGTAAATTTTGATAAATTTGTTCCATGTGTTTTTAACTGTTTTTAAAGCAACATTTTTTTTTAAACCAACAACATCAAGACTAATTTTTTTCTAAAAAAAATTCATAAAATAGAATTGAGTTAGACACAACCCATCTCCGAATGTGGGAGAGAGTATTTGTTATCTACATCTATATATATAAAAGAAAGTCGTGTTTGTTACAACACTTATAACTCGAGAACGGCTGGACCGATTGCCATGGTTTTTGATTTGTTGGATTTGTTTCCGTCCCGAATAGCAGAATAAGCAATAAAATATCGGATAAGTTATCGAATAACAATAAATAAATAAATTAATTTTACGAATGCAAAAACCATATGGTGCCATCTGTTGACAAGACTACGCATCATTTTACGTCAAATTCGTGTCAGTTCAAGAAATTCCGATCTTGAGGTGAATGAGGAGATGCATAACCATGCTTTGATCCTGATCAAAAGATGTTGGATATCAGAAAGTGCTTAACATGCAGTATCGCCATATTGACGCTAGAGAGAAGATGCCTAATGTGTAAAACTGCCATTCTTCTTTCGCAATGGCAAGCAATAAAACATTTCTGTATTTGCAAAAAAGTTGTATTAATGTAATACTTAACATAAATGAAATCCTAAAATAAGTTAAATTAAAGTAACAACGATATTATAATGTTGTAGGGCGGAACGAAGTTAGCCAGGTCAGCTAGTGAAGATATATATTTCGAAGCTGAAAAAGGGGCCTAAAAGTATTTTGCTTTAAAGCCTTCTACTGTCGCCTCAGAAAGATTATTTTTGACTGGTGGGAATGTACTAATAAAAAAAGAAATCACTTAATGCCTGAGAAGTTCACTAATGGAGTGAATTATAAGAAAGCTAGTTAAAATATGTACCTGACAAATGGTTCATCAAATTAAAACATTTAGGTATAAAATAAGTTAAAATGTGATCAAATAACAGCTACTTATCACTTTTTTTATATTCATAATTTAGAAGACAATAAATGCATTTTAGTTTTCTCTTAAGTAAGTTATCATTTTTGCAGTTGAAAATTAATCAGATAATTACTACGAAATTAAGTACTAATAAAAACATATTTTTAGGAAATAATAATGGTTTACGTAAACCAGCCCAGAACTTGTAGAACATGTAAAAATTTAAATTCAATCAAGCATAAAGCCATTCAATATTAAAGTTTAAGATACTTATATAATTGAATATTTGTAATAAAACTTATCAATACAAATTGTGTATGAATTGGAGATTTGAGCCTTCAAGTGCCCTAGGTAATAATAGTTGTAGAAAAAAATACTGTTTCTTAGAATTAAAATTAACATTGGTTAATCTTATATATTTTGAACAAAAATTAAATAAAATTCAATGTTACAATATCACAAAGACAAAACTACATTTACCACATAAAAAAACAATGAACAGTACTTTTTTAGAAGTAGTAGTAGACTAGAGATGTAAGATGCTTAATTATATGTATGGGAAAAAAATATATCTAATGCAGCAGTAGTATACATATGTAGTGATAATATTAATTATTTTTGTGAATACTTGTTTATTGTAGTACTACGCAGTAAAGTTAATTTACTGTATGTTGAAATCATCTACTAAAACGTTTGTTTATTATCAACGCCATATGAAGTCGCAATTTTTTTTTATTGTATATATACATCTCAGGGCTATAAGTTGTTTTAAAAAATATACAAGAATGACTTTAAATAAAGAATAATTAATACCAAATTCATCTAGAGGGAAAGCGTTACTTTAAGGTTAGTCAACTGAAATACATAAACAAACAGGATAAATAGAGAATTATACGTACCAAAACTACAAATTTATACTTGTTGTCAAGAAGTGTAATTGTAGCATTAAATTAGCAATCACCGATATTTTAATATTGTAATTTTTTAATAATTCCAGCTCAAAACCGAATTCACAACGATTAAAATTTGATAGTCAACTGTCAATAGACAATCCAAATCTAGATGATATATAGTTACCAAGTTGCTAGTCAACAAAATTATAAACTATAGACAGATATAGAGATAATAGATAGCCATCGTTATGACTCCGTTTAAGACATATAGTATTTTTAAGATGCTATAATAGAACAAAGGGTCTACATAGGGTAGTGGATACTGAGAAGCTAGCGTAAGAGCATTTTTTAAGTAAAATAAAAAGTTATTTCAGTTATAATATTAATGTTTTCTTCCAATAAATGTCCACTTGTACATAAACAGAAACACATAAAAGTTTTTTCTTTAAAAACACATAGAATAAAACATAAAACTCTAATTTGGTATAATATTCACAAAAAATTGATGTCATAAAGAAATGTTCTGTTCAACAGTTAAAAATCTATGTTTATATTCCAACTTAGTCTGTACAGTGTACACCTGTGATGTGGCCTCTGTCATTTGTGGTCTGTGGCGGCAAATGGTTTGTTTATAAATAAAACATCCAAATGTATGATGTATTTCATAAATAATTATTTAAAAAGTAAAAATGAATTTCGAATTATTTACTAGCGATAGTGATAGTGATTTAGAAGTTCTAGCTATGCTATCAGATTGGGATAGTAATAGTGATAGTTCCGATAGCATCGACGACGAGGATTCAAATAGCTCTGAAGAATCAGATGATGATAATACTTTTGCCGGCGACAATGGTATAACAGTATATGGAGAGAAACCAAATGGTGAATTACATACAATTGAAGAAAATAAAAATAACCCTTTAAAATTACGAAGGGTTAATTACATGCAAACTTTAGAGGATGCCGAATTTACTTTTACGTTTAGATTATCGAAGACGGTTATAGAGCCTTTGCTTGCTGAAATAATGCCCTATGTTCGGGTTACTTCAGCAAGGTGTGAGAAGGTGTATTTTTGATTTTAATTGGTTGATGATACCACAACATAAAAAAACCTTTATAAATTTACAGGAATAATGGTGTAACACCATTTCACCAATTATTATTAACATTAAGGTTCTATGCAATGGGAACTATGTTATCATCGGTTGCTGAATATGTGGGAGTGGCTAAATCCACTGCCTGTAGAGTGGTAAGAGATATATCATCCGCTATTGCAATGTTGTATGATAAATATGTATTCATGCATATGGACGGAATTGAAAAATTTCATAGTATAGCAAAATTCCCAAAAGTAGTTGGTGTTGTTGACTGTATGCATGTCAGGATAGATTCTCCTCGTAAGTATTTATGGTTATTGGATATTGCTGTTGGAGTATAAATATTTCATTTTTATCAATATAATTAATTAATCTAAAATGTCATGATTATCATGGTGTAATGTTTTGCATCAGTCTTGCTTTAATTGTCATGGTTCCAGGTCATGACATTGGTGCAGAATTCCGGAATCCTCAAGGACAATTTTCATTGAATGTCCAAGCAATCTGCGATGCTGATCTTAAGATAATGAATATAGCTTGGCAATCTGGCTCTTACCATGACACTGTTGTATTTGACAATTCACCATTAAAGGGTAAGTTAATGTACTTAATTTTTTATTTAATCAAATGCCCTTACAATAAATATACCCAATACCCTCAGTACAACATGTATATTAGAAATATAGAAAAAAGCCTGCTTATTACGGTAGTAACCAAAGAAGCAAGTTAAATTAAATAAACTTGCATTACCTATCTGCCAATAACTGGTAAAAAAACATAGGCCGTATTTGCCAATGTCATGGATAATATTATTAATAGTTTTATGTCATGTCATAGTTTATGCATAACGGACCAAATGGGTAAGTGCCAACACTTACCACACTTAATAATAAAGTCACTTTAGTTCCATACTATAAAAATTACAAATCATATGAGTGTTAATTTTGATTATACACAAGTTATCGTTATATCTATTAATTCATGTTCTGCAGTGTGGATTCCTTCCTTCTCCTGAACTTTACATTTGAATCTCTTCTTTCCTCCATCCATCTCTAACCAGAAGTCTTTATTATGTCATCAGCCTATCACTTTTGTGGTCTTCCCACATTTCTTTCTGGAGGTCCTCTCCAATGGGTGGCTTTGTAGGTCCATCTTGTTTGTTAACCTTGCATTTCTATTTCACAGTTTTGAAACATGCAACAGTTTGAACTACTGGTGTTTATCATTGTTTGTTAATGGTTTTGATCTTGTATATGGTATTTAACCAGTTACAAAATGATATTACCTTTACAGTGCTACGATACCGGTCCAATATGTAAAAAAATTCATGGAAGATTCATAAAAGATACGAAAAAGATAATATGTTCGATTAGGCCTTTAAATTAAAAATCTTCTGAAGATTCGAACCTCCGCTTGGGGGCCCCATCAGACCAGACCGAAAACCACTCATCCCTCACTCCTAAGCATCACTGGAGAATTATCAGCGAATTATGCAGATATTTGAAAATATAATTTTTTTAGATGAATTCGAATCAGGCCACTATAAAGACTGTTGGTTATTGGGTGACAATGACTTCCAAAACAGATGGTACCTACTCACACCCATTTTAAACCCAACATCAGAATCGGAGAGACGTTACAACGATTCTCATGCTAAAACGCGGACTGCAATTGAAAGGTAACGGTTAATTGGCTTTAAGAGTCCTTAGGACTATTTGATCTAGGTTTTGAGAAATAGCAAACAAAAAACGCAGTGGCAAAATTGTGTATGTTTGTCTAAGTGATACCGCCGCCCATGGACACTCACCATTCCAGAGGGCTTGCGTTGCCAGCCCTTTAAAGAATTGTTACGTTTGTTTTTAAGTCGAATTGGTTCGGAAATACTTCAGCGGGCAGCTGGTTCCACAAAGTGGTGGTGCGCGGCAAGAAATGCCTGAAAGACGCTTAGTCGTAGAACAACGGACGTCGAGGTGATACAGGTGGAATTCCGTGTTTAGCCTCGTCGTTGGTGAACCTTCTCTATATATTCCTACGCCTATACTCTCGTCATGAGTCAAGTTTAGGTCTAGTTCATATACTTAAATTTACGTTTACGCGGGTACATCAAAAAACGATATTTACTTACATTATTTATATACTAGCTAATTTAAGATGACCATAAGTTTTTTTAGATGACCCTAAGTTTTTTTAAATGACCCTATCTTTTTTAGATGACCCTAACTTTTTTAGATAACCCTAAGTTTTTTTAGATGACCCTAACTTTTTTAGATGACCCTAACTTTCATTTAGATGACTAACTTTTTTAGATGACCCTAACTTTTTTAGATGACCCTAACTTTTTTAGATGACCCTAACTTTTTTATATGACCCTAACTTTTTTATATGACCCAACTTTTTAAATGACCCAAACTATTTTTAGATGATCCCAATTGCTAAAAAACTGATATTATATTTGAATAATTGTACAATTAATAAAAGGATGCAAACTAGTACGACTTATATTGTTGTGAGTGTCCATGGGCGGTAGTATCACTTAACATCAAGTTTAAATAAAACTGCCATCCCAATCTTGAATTATTCGACTATAGTTCAGTATCTGTTTCAGAACTCTAGAAGTATGGAAACGAAGATTTCCCGTACTAGCCCACACTTTAAGAGTATCATTACCAGTTATACATTCAATTATAACATCCACGGCAGTATTGCATAACATTTGTATCATAAATAATGTCGTGGATGTCCCGCCAGAGAGCGCTACAGATGAACAAGATTCTGGCAATATTGATAATGTTGCAAGTATAGAAAATTCTGGCTTAGATACTGACAATATTGACAATCAAATATTGGATGCGGGCGAACATTTTGAGTCTGGCAATTATATTTTGGACGCTGGCAATATTTTAGACAGTCAAGTGGTTACTGGCAATGTTTTAGACAGTCAAGTGGTCACTGGCAATCAATTGGACGCAAATACCATGTTCAATGGCATTGATTTGCAAGATGTCAAAGATTTTGATACGCAAGATGATTGTCAAAGTCTACCGAGATACTGCTTTGATTCCAACGATTTTGATATGAGGGGTTTTGTTGTTAATAATTATTTTAAATAGATATTTTTATAAATGATGTTGTTTTATTTAGACTATGGAGATTATTGACACCCCCCCATGTAACGCATCGTAACGTTTTACAAAAGGAAACGACTCGAAATCGATTGTTGGGCATGTTGGGTATTGTTGGGCATGGGCGTCATTCAGAGTTATCATATATTTATAAAGAACAGGGGGCAAACGGGCAGGAGGCTCACCCGATTTTAAGTGATGCCGCCGCCCATGGACACATGGACATCTACATTGCCAGTAGGCTCGCAAGTGCATTGCGGCCTTTTCAGAATTGGTATGCTATTTTCTTCCATTTTAGGACCCTAAGTCGAATTGGTTCAGATATACCTACCGCGGATAATACTCTAAATGCCAGAAGCCTCGTCATTGCGTTGCCGGCGTTTTAAGAATTGGTACGCTCTTTTCTTGAAGGACCCTAAGTCGAATTGGTTCTTAATAGCTGGCCTGCCTAGGATAATGATAAAGGGCGATGTCTTATTTCGACTGTTTATTTTGTTGTTAAATTGCTAGCAAAACCACGTGTAAAGTACTCTATAAAACGCATGAATCGTAAATGAAAGTTTTATTACACATAAAATACTGAATTGAAACAAGAATATGTTTTTCATACAAATTATAAATATCCTGGTAATATGTAAGATATCTTTTTATATGTTATATTTCTCTTATAATAGGGTTTCGGTATTTATCTTGGGTAGATATTTTGGCTTGGTTAACCTAAATATCATTCAAAAGGCCCTGGCGATGACGTACCTAATTGTCGAGTAGCCTTTCTACTTTCTAGTCTACTCTTTCCAGATTATGTTGTGCAGCGTTGGACTAGTGGCTACAGAGTGCGACTCTTAACCCTGAGATCGTAGGTTCGATCCCCGGCTGTTGCACCAACTTTCTTTCTATTTGCGCATTTGACATTCGCTAGAACGGTGAAGGAAAACATCGTGAGGAATCCGACATGTCTTTGACCCAAAAAGTCGACGGCGTGTGTCAGGCACTGGAGGCTGATCACCTACTTGCCTATTAGATTGAAAAATGATCATGAAACAGATTCAGAAATCTGAGGCCCAGACCTAAAGAGGTTGTAGCACCACTGATTAGTATTATTTCCAGATTGTAGTTTTAGACTACTAAATTTCCTGGGTCAAGACTAACAATATTCGTTAACATGTCATTGAACCTGCACATAATTTCAGATATGTTTCGTCCATTACTTACAATTACTGTTGAAATCGACGGTCAAATCGATTTAGGTCAAGGTTGGCTACATCAATTTCCCATTTGGACACAAAAAGAAAAAAGATATTCACAATTCCTTCGAACTGACGAACCCAAATCTTATACATTATCTCCTACTGTCGGAGAAGAACAGCACGATAACACCGCATTACAAAAACTTATAGATAGTGTTAACATATCTTCGAATATAAATACCTTGCTCCAACATCCATCCATCCAATCTAAGAAAACAAAAGAATATCAAAAACAAGATAAAAAGGAGAAAAACAGCAAAAAGAAAAACAAGAAAAGAGGAAAGAAAAAAACTAAGAAATACGCATCTAAAGAAAGTCTTGATCATGATAAAATAAATTTGGACGATGTTTCACCAAAGATTCATGTTATACCAAGAAAAGGAGTAACAAGAGCAATAGACATGGAGAGAAGTAAAGAGATCAAAGCACGTAAAATTAAAGAAGATACGAAAATAAACGATTTCATCCAACACATTTTTAAACAAACGCTCAAAGTATTTAATGATATTAAATCGAAAACAACGGATAGTAAACTAAAGCACGAAATTAATGCGCTTAAACACACTTTCAATGAAAAATTTGGTAAATTCATATCAGAAACTTACAATCACACGCTAAGAACGAATTTAGGAAAACAGAAAATAATCCTTAATACAATTGATACATCTCATAAACTATTACAACGACTTATTAATAATTTATACAAAGATATGAATAAGGAATCGTTAAGAACGCCGCTTAATGAAGTTAATGTATTCCAAAAAGAAGTAGATCGCGAAAGAGATCTAGAAAATAAACATGCTTGTAAGCAGTTTCGTATATGTCACCTTAATGATGAATTTAGTGACTTTGTTTCTGATATAATAGTTGTTATTTTACTATCAGATGATGGAAAAGTAAAACAGGCATCCGACGCTCTAACCGAGGCGGTAAAAAATACAGACTTTGATAACGTTCTTAATTACGATTTACAAAAGAAACTCAAAAGCTATTTGGGCAATATAGAGAAGTGGGATGCCTTCATGACGAGAGCTATGTTCATAGCTGTCAAAAGTCTAATAAGAAACAAAAATAAACCAATAGCGATTTATAATAGTCAAGACAATTATTTAGCTAATAAAACCATAGCTTTTCAAAACATTATCAATTTGGCTGATGAAAAATTACCCAAAAATGATAATGTAAACGAATGGGAGAAAATAAAAAAAGATTTAATCGATTGGAAAGAGGATAAAAATAAAGAACCTCTTAAAATTGCCGAAAATTTTGTTAGACATTTTAAAGAGAAAGTGTTGGATAAATTGGATTATGACGGCAGAAAGCAGTTTAATAAATCAATGGAGGTTTTATTGTCACATTTTTGACATTTCTGATTAAAATCTCTTTACTGTCGAGTTTTAATATGTAATCGCTACTAAGAAGATTAACAATAAAAAATCTGAGAGACTTACTCTTGTGAACTTTTTGAAAAATATCACTCGAAATCTTTGATCTTTCTTTTGCGAACTAGCGAACTGTGGAATCGACTCCCGGGGGGATCTTCCCTCACAGATACGACCTCCAAATGTTTAAAAAGCGAGCCTACTCCTCCCTCAAAGGCCGGCAACGTACTCACTAAAAATGGGTGTTTATGGGCTGCATAGACTGCCCTTTTTGGTCGTCCCGCAAGCTCGTTTGCTATTATATAAAAAAAAAAATCATTATAATGTTAACGATCATTTAACACTTGTAGACTATAAATTGTAAAAACTGTTTTGCCAGGCGTTTAGTTTTTCATACACTCATAAATTGAAATATAACATTCTTCATTCCGATAATATCCATGTTTATAATCATTATAAGTGACAGAAGTTTTACTAAGATTTAAGAACCCTTAAATAAGTTAAACATTTTTGTTAGTCCAGCGTCGCAACCTAGTGGGGTTAATTTTATTTTATTTTAATTATAAGCTCATATTTTAAAAGAATAAAGCCAATTGAGACTTAGCTTCAAACAAAGTTTTTCATTTATTGTAACGTCCCACCAACAACCGAACAACATTTGTAACCAAACTTCTTAACGGATTTTTATTTAGTAGGTCTAAGATATTTTACATACCTCTATATAGCCCTTTTACCATTATATGTTAAATACATATATATAAGGTAAATGACAGAATTTTAATTAAATTTTGGTAAAGAGCCAGATAAGGTTATTCGAAGTTGAAAACAGATGCAACTGCGAAATTGGACTATATGGAAATAAAAAACCATTAAAATATAACAATGTTTTATTTACATACTTTTCTCCTATATGTTTAAAATACACAGATTACTTAATTATTATTAATAATCTTAAGGCTTCAATTAATTTTTGTTCCTTTAATATTTTTATCGACAGACTATATGTACACATTCCATCGCTTTACATAATTCACACACTCCCAACAATAAGTTCCATTCTTATTTTCATTGATTTCTATGTATCATTGTGAATGCGGTTTAAATTCATGCGGTTTAAAATAATTATATTTTTAATATATATGAATAAATTCTTAAATTTTATAAAATAACAATAAACATCAATCTTCTAAAGTGAACTCTCCGTCTGATATGCTATCTAAATCCATAGATTTGTCTTGCAATAAACCATCTAATGTCATATTAGATTTTTCATTAACCAATTCATCATCACTTATGTCTTCTAAATCGTTGGCATTCATTTTGTTGACACCAATTGACTTATGTCCCGTTCTATGCACTATATCAATACCATCACCCATTATATTATTTTCGATCAGATCATCATAAATATCTAAATCATTGGCATCCAGAGAGTTTGCTTCAAAATTGTCAGTTTCTGTTTTGTCCTCAATTTTGTTTACGTCCGTCGTATTTTGCGTTTCGTTTTGAATGTTTTCTTTTCCATTAATATTAAAATAATAAGGTACACTTAAAGAATGTTGGCTAGACGTTTCAGGTTCAATATTTATATCATTAATGCATTCTTTATTATAATCATCAGTTATATTTGTATTTGGCCTGATTTCCTTTAAAGCATCTTCCATAGCTTGAACATTGATATTTTTAGTATTAGTATTACAACTATCTAAAACTTCTGTATTATCATTAGTCTCTGTATTTACATTTATAGTATCATTTCCTTTAACACAGTTTTCGTTAACTTCATCAGTTTTGTCTGTTTTTTGTTCAATCGAATTATTTTCTACCGCAATTTCACAGTCTTGATTACGAGGCACTGTCTCATTGCAAATACTTTCCACCAATCTTTCACATGTTTTCGTTATCTCAGCATTTATATTAGGTTCGCTTTCATTTGATATTGCACCTTGTTTAAAAATATCATCAGTTGGTTCATTTTTAATATTTCCAGAACGTCTATTAACACAATCTTCCTCATCGTTATCATTAAGTATTTGAATTTCAAGTAGTTCAATTTCTGATTTTAACTCATTAAAATTGTCTACATGATTATTAGTATTTTCAAAACTGAGTATATCACTGCAAGATGTATTTTCTGACACGCCAATATTATTACTAAATTTTTGGGCCTCTATCACGCTATTATTATCTGAACTTGGTGTAATTTTATGACTGAGATTGTAGTTATCGGTAAACTGATTTGTATTCGTTCCTGTAATACTCAAATTATGTTTTTCTGCCATCCCGTTTGTTTCAATTGTGTCATTGGTTTTACTTGGTCCGTCACAATCGTTACTTTTATGATTAATTTCATTATTTAATGTATCAGTACAGCCACTAGTATCATCATTTAAATCTCCAATAACGCTAAATGTATCACTTTCGTTATCATTTCTCAAAATAGAGTCTGATACATTATCACTCCAATTCTCTTTAATGTTTTCAAAAATACTTGGAGACTCATTTGTTTCGCTTAAGTTACTTATAATCCTATCAATATTTATACCGAAATCATCATAGAACGGTTTCACTTTCTTTCGCTTCCTTGGGATTTTTCCAAGGAATTTATCAGAAAATATGACTTTTATTGCGAGCGTCGACAGACTTTCCACTTCTCTTCTATCATCGCTCTCGTTATCTGAGTCCCAATGTGAGAATTCTTCGATGTCATCATTAATGTCGAATGCATCAGGAATTTCGGGGCAATTTATATCCACCATTCTGTTGCAACTTAGCAAAGAGTTGTTTTTGTTATAGGGATATAAACATGATCTATCCAGTCCGTAGGGCTGTAACAAAAAATATAAATTTAATATTTTCATACAGAATCTTAGTTCTAGGTAAAACCGATTTAAAAACAACGTTATTTTAAATTGTTCTGTGTGCTTATTATATTGTTATTAACTTCTTGTACAATTATACAAGATATCTCAGTAAAAGTAAAAAAAACAAGACAACGCAAAGATCAGCTTGCAAGATATTTGCGTTAAAAAGCACAGAAAGGATTAACTAATATTCATTCGACTTAGGGTCTTCTTGCAAAAGAGTTGCGACTTCTTAAAAGCCGGCAAAGCACTTGCGAGCGACCCAATTGTTAGATCTAAACAGACAAAAAATCTAAAATGTTCACTCACACAGCATACATCCGAGACGTCATAATGTCCATTGTCATCTTTACTCAGTAGAGAATCACATCGAATCATGCGCACCTGTACTGGCTTCATTTCTCTCCTTACTGAAGACGGTATTTTCACCCTACCTGAAATTATAAGAATTTGTTGTAAATTTTTACGATGCGCGCGCAAACCGTCACAAAAAGCCGACACCCTGAAGTTAGCTATAGTCAACATTTTAGTATTTTTGAAGTTATACTTTCTTTGGTGCGTTAGGGAAAATGATGAGAGTAAATATTTATAATCCGCGCGCACATCGTCACGAAAAACCGACACCCTGAAGTTAGCTATAGTCAACATAGTAAAGGGAGTCATACTTTTTCGTGCGTGCAGACGGCGTTATGTAACAGGAGGAAAACGGGCAAGAGGCTTACCTAATGTTAAATGATACCGTCACTCAAAGAAACTCGCATTGCCAGAAGGCTCGCAAGTGCGTTGCAGGCCTATTAAAAATTGGGAGCTCTTTTCTTGATTTGGAAATACTCAGTGGGCAGCTTTTTTATGGCTAAAATCATGAAAATGCTCCGATGCCGCTATCATGTCTATGTCCAATGCTTTGGTGTGACATAAACGCGTTTAAATCGGGTAATTGTTCACTCTAAAAAACATACCTCCTCTACACGCAGCTTGATGCTTTACAAATGTTCTTTGTACTTCAAATAATTTTCCGCATTTTCTACATTTACCTGAAATTATATCAAAATAAATCACTATTAAAGAAAACTATTTTTTTTTTTTAATATGGCTCTGGCACGGTTTGTGCATTAGCCAGCGTCAAGTATAAGATTTTTATAATTCGTTCTTTTTGCCTTAGAAATTCGACCATTTCCTCCATGTACGGTTTAGGCACTCGCCCGGTACCGCACAACCCTCCCAAAGGCCGAGAACAAATTTAAATTAAATTAAAACTTGCCCTCGAACCGGGAATCGAACCCGGTACCCCTCACCTAGCTGCCACTTAATAAGACCCCTAGGCTATGAGGCCCCCAATTATTTATTTACTAACACTTTGTAATACATTAACAGTATATACAGAGTGGTCCAACTAGTGACTATATTAAATCTTTAATTGATTTACGAGTACGAAGACCGACCATTTGTCTATTTTATATGTTTATTTTATTTGCACCTGTTTTGTGATATATAGTGTTTATATTTAAAAATTTAATATAGACAGCACTTACCGACAAAATTTGTTTCATCTTTACTCTCTGGAGTTTCTTTTTGTGGTTTAGTAACACTGAAATATAGAGGGCGGTAAATTAAAAAGTTATAGAACAATAATAATGATTTACATCCTGATAAATTTGGACTGATTTAAAAATATTTTTATGCAAGAATGACATCATAAAAGCTAGTATCGTAGAAATGTCAAATGTCAGAAAATGACAATGACAATTAATTTGTGTTAAAGACTATGCTCTAAACAGATAAAGAATATAAAAAAAAATGGTGCGTGTACTTATGTACGCGCGTAAGAAGTTATACTTCTTTGGCTTTCTTTATTTTTTTTAAATATTAAATAATTAATAATATTTAGCGTTAATAATTTAACAATATTTAATGTTTAGTATATTATTCAATTATTAATTAATATTAATAACAATTATTATTTATTATTTTATTATATTATTAATTTAATTTAATAACTAGGTATGTTTCATAACCTTTTAACTAAGTAACAATAGGTCTTTGTGAAAAAGCATTGCTAAATTTCTTTGAAAAAATAACTAAAACTGCTTTATTTGTTTAAAAGGTACTACAAATGTCATTATGGTCATACGTCACGCATATTCTATTTATTTTTACTTGTAGATTGTCATATTCCCATCTCGCTCGCACACGCTCGGCGCCCATACTGAATTTTGTGTCACGGTGCGCGCGCATCGTAAAATTTCACTCTCATAAATTTTTCATAACGCGCCTAAAGCAGTATAACTTCAAAAATCAAGTCTTAATGATGATAATCATACAAACAACTAAATCAAATGCCGCATTCTTGGGCGGCAACACATTGGATAGCCTGGCAATGTGAGTGTTCCATGGGCGGCGATATTTGTTATTTAAAATACTAAACTAAATAATAGTTATATTTTAGAATAATATGAATAAGCCAAGAAAATCAGTCAATTTATCCAAATTATAAATATTAACTGACAATTTTGTAAGTAAGAATCACTCTCGTTAGTTAATATTTTACTAATAATCCTAATTGATCTGAGTGGAGTACCTTTACTTATGATTTGAATTAATTGACTTGCTACAAATTTTGTCAACAATAAATATATTATTATTAAAAAATTACTCACAGAATTTCAACTTTTTTGTGTTTCCTATAGTGATTGTTGAATGACGTTCCTTTTGGAAATTGTATCTTACAAACGTCACATTTCTGCATATCATTTGTCTTAGAATTGTCAGGGACTTTGACACTTGACAAGCGTTTAGAACGAGGTTCTTCAATTCTGAAAAGATATTTTATAACCTTTATAAAGATATAATAAAGAATGTGTGCTTTTCTGGGAGCGCAATAAACTCGTGCTAAATTATAGATAGACAATTTTTTCTAATACACATACTATATTGTTTATCTAATTTTATTTATTAATAATATGAAACAATATATTTTTAGAACTTACTTAATTTTTTTACTCTGCATGTCATTAGGAAAAAATTCTCTGATCCTCTTTAATTTGGAACTAGCTGGTCCGGGTCTGACCTGTGATACTTTCTGAAAAAAAAAAAAGTTTTGTTTATTTAATAAATCCGCTTAATACATGTTTTAACAATATTACACATGAGCAAAAAATTCTAACATATATACAACTAGCGGACCCGACAGACGTTGTCCTGCATGATATTTCAAGCAATTAGTAAAGCAAAGTATGAAAGTACCGACTGCAGCGCCATCTGGCGGGCTGATTTGTGAATCTAAACCATTCCCAGATCCCCTTGAACACACACAAAAAATTTCATCAAAATCGGTCCAGTCGTTTGAGAGAAGTTCAGTGACATACACACTCACAGAAGAATTATATAAATATATAAAGATGTAAGCTATCCTATCTTTTAAGTAAGATCAAACTGCAAATTTGATTGAAATCGGTTAAGTAGTTTAGGAGTCCATAGCGGACAAACAACGAGACGCGTAATATATATATTATGATAACACAAAAACCTTCACAACTCAAAAAAAAAATTGTCTTTTTCCCGCCCCACTTCAAGCCTCAATAATTGAAATCTCAACCCTTACAACTGGATAATTTACAATTTATAATGTCTATAGTTCTAAGATAAATAAGTTATTGACTTTAAGGATTAAATGTCAATGGAAGTCAAATTTAGTATGAATAAATCAAAACCCACCATAAGTTGAAACTCAAACATCAGGGAGACACAGAAACATCACAGTTAGATTTCTACTACAATATATTTTTAATAACACTTTTACCCACACTAAACAACAAGTCAACATGCTTATAAATTAAATGTGCTATACAAAATTGATTAAAGTATCTTTTCTCTAACATACCTTTGTTTCTAACTTATCTGATTTCACCTCACTCCTTAGACTGTTCTTTCTTTGTGGTGGTGATGGCTGCCTTTTCTGAAAAATCAAAACTACACTGTATTGTATGAATTGTCTATATATAGGTAGGAAAACCATCACTTCAGCTAGGGTTTAAATGGCCACTCTCAAGTATAGCCGTGTACATTATAAACATAATATAAGCCAAAATTCTCACCGGTGTCTTCCTATCTTCTCTAGTTCTACTACATCGAGAGCGCTGTGGCACAGATAAAACTGGGTTTGATGCGATTAAATCACGAAGTTCTTTTTCTGCTCTAGATTCTTTTTTTATCTGAAATAAATCATCTATGTTATACATTAATACTAATTCTACTAAATATCTGACTACATATTTTTGATTAATTTAGCCTGTAGTGTAAACTAAATACCAGCGTCCTTGTATCTGATTAATACATCTTTAGTTATTACCCAAGAAATTTCCTAATTGATATTCTTTTTAAACTATACACATTAAAAATACCTAAAAAGATATTTATGATTAGACATAAATAATAAGAAAACATTGGCATATAAATGTTTTCAGGTCGTAACTCACATCATAATGGATTGCTCAAGCAACTAATTTTGTTTAATATTATAGAAGAACTTATAGAACAAAAAAAGGTTAATATTTACCATTATACAAAAAAAAAATTAAGTGTGTAATATAAGGTTTACACACTGGCTTTAACATCAGTTTCACAAAAATTTAGAAAATACTCTAAAAGAGTTTACACAATATATTTTTAATGTAATTATCTAGTAACAATTTATCTTATCTACCTGCTTTTTTATTTCATTTTTAACCACCTTCACTTCTTTTGCTTTATTTATGGGCCCCTTCCCTGTTCCTTGTTTAAAAATTGGTTCTGTAAAATCTATCTGAAATTTAAGAACAATTTACACTCAGTTGATGTTCCATGATTGATTGCAAAATTTCACTATAAATAATAATAATAGCATAACCTTTTCATTTCTCCTGAAGCTCAGGCTATCATAAGAAAAGGTTGGTAAAAATTGGTACTAACCACTTCTTTCCTGATCACTGGCATTGGTAAACCCAACCTCATTCTGGTCCGTTTGTTTGTCTGTTTGCACATTATTAGGAAATCATATAAATCACATATTTTGTCAGCACACCGTCCACAAATAAGAGGTGGCATCATGTCATTTTCATGTACCTGAAAAATAATGTTTTAACTAAATATTATTCATAAAAACAACTCTTTATTGACATTGTTTTGTCAACACATTTGTTTTAGAATCGATAAACAGTGTAAACTCTATATATGACACTCAAGGGACTGTGCAAATTTTGACCTTACCTTGAGTTTTTGTTATATGGGAAGAAGAAAAATCTGTATTACAAAAAGAAAAAGTTAATTTCAGACTAGTTAGTAATTACATAAAAAACAATCCTCATTTTGTTTCATATCTTTTGCTGCACCAGTATTTATGTTGTATATTTTACTTATTTTATTCATAAATTGCAATATTGAGGCATCTTTGTGATAAAGCAATCCCAATTTGTAAACAAAAGAACCAACAGTCAGACTATGACAATAAAGCGGCAAAAGAATGTACACAGCTCTGCAGTTTTAACTAATTTCGGCACTAAAAGCACTTTTAAGTATTTAATTGCTTTCGTGTGTGTGTATATATGGAAGACAAGCTAAACTAACCAAAGCCGAGTGTTTTCGAAGCTTTAGGGAATTTGTCGTTATATCGAAAGACATTACATTTTAGACACACAGTATATTTTATGCAACAAATAAAAGGTAATTTGGCCTATTAGTAATTTTTATGCCTGGCGTTTATAAGTTGTTTGGTCATAAAAAACACAAACATTGACTTAAAAATATTTAAGGGCGATATTATTATAAAACATTTTTCCGTTACCTCTAGCTGCAAACACTCCTGTATTTTCGTTTTCAATTCAACTTCTGTATCTTCTATTGGAATAACATTTTGAACGATAGGCATTTTGTAACCTTTACTAGCTCCACAAAGGCGGCATGAACGGTAAATTTCATAGATGGGATCGTTCTGTAGTGAACTTAGGTAATTTTGTGTTTTCTCGGTTGTAACTTTTGATTTTTGTTTACTCATTTTAAATTATTTGTTTTCACGAAACACAAGATAGTTTTAGGTTTAGCCGCTGCTGATTTCTTGTTTGTTACATGTTTGATGTTTCGCATTCCACTTCAAACTTTCACTAGTGACTAGACGATGAGTGATGACGTTGACAACATAGTTCTAGTATTTTGGTCTGATACAAGTTCGGTGACAGTACATGCAGTGTTACCAGCTCGAATTTTATCGAGTAGGTAGATACAATTTCAAAAGTTTCAAAAGTCCAACCATCTTCAATTCGAAAAGTAGGTAGATCTACAAACTATAATTTCGAGTTTTATATGAAATCCTAGCCGAAGATGTGATACCTTTAACTCATTTTTTTCGTAAAAAGTAATCACTAATAGTATTACAGTAAAAAAATGAATAATAACTAAAAAATGGACAATAGTCATAAAAAATCAAAGCATGTTATGGATTGAAGAGATCAATCTAACATAATTTACTTGACAATGGGGGCCGGAAACTGAAAGGATTAATCCAACCTGCATATTCTGGTTCTTTTTCCCAGAATTTTGAATATTTTTGATCATAATGAATTTTCCTCAATTTTCGTGGAGGATTTTCTTTTTTGACAATTTTCTTCATTTTCACTTTCATTACTAATCATTTTATTTTTTAATGTTCAGATAGACCAATAGTACTAAAATACTTTATTTAACAACATTCAAGGCTGCGCTTTACATGTCAAAATACATAGTAGGTAAGTTTATGAGAGTCTTGAAGTTAGTCATTAGTCGTAACTTGCAATAAATAAGCCGAGGTTTCTTATTGGATGTATATCGATATATTTCAACCGTCAAGAACGCTGAGTACATGTCCCAAAGATATTGAAACGCGATATAGAATACAATAAACGTAAAATCATTTAATTGCGTTTAATAGATTAAGTCGAAATGTACATAAAAACTGTAGGAGTCACATTTTATAAACCACGTAAGCCCGTTAAGCCGTTAAGAGTAGTTACTCGAGTTGCTTACTTCAAGTCTATATTTTTAAATAAAAACTGTGTACAGATACCGGCAAACATCTTGACCAAATGTCCTTGACTGCGCCAGAAGCGATTTATAGGTATCAGTGGGATGGGGGTGGCGGCGGGACAGTGACGTGTCGATCGCGTGATTGGTCGTTGACGTTTATGTCCTTTTGTGTGTGCTCGTATGTGTACGATGCGAACTTTCCCCCACTCCCTCTTTTAATGCTCCTGTATCTGTGATACGATTAATTTCCTAAATAAGAAAAGAGGAAAGAAGAATATATATATATATGTATATCTGATTTTCGTCTACTTTAAAGTTGCAAATTTAAATTATTCAATGCTCCAATATCTATAGTAGTCTACATTATTATTATTATATTTCGTGTATTTAGGGTTTTTTTTTTACAACTTTCTCTAACAATAATCGTTATGTATTTCAAAAGTTTAAAACCATAACGAATTTTACACCTAAACCTTCCTTTTGGTTATAACCCTACAATAATGTTCGGTCGTTTTTGTCTCGCGTTTACAGACAGAGAGACGTTGTCGGGGAACTTCATTTTACAATATTTAAAAACTTTAAGGACGATAGTTTGACGCTACATTAAAAGTTAAGGTGTATCTGAAGTCGATTATATAGAAGTGATAAAACTTCACACATATTATAATGAATTAAAACTTCATTATAAAACCGTGTAGTAATTTGTTTTCAATCATGTAACATTAAAATTACGCACTATAAACTCAAATCAGCAGGTACTTAGTTCAAAATAAAACATGATATTGCCAGTGCTTATGTGTAAGTATTTCTTAATATTTATTATCATTTTAATAATTACTACGCAGTGAAATTAACTCGTGTTGGTACGGCGAAGGAACACGCACATAAAAATATTGTCTTTACAAAGTGTGACACACGCTTACGTCAAAAGGGTATTGGAGTTTGACATAATATGGCAGTTGGCCTTGGGGCTTAGACAAGATGAAAATGACAGATCATGTCGTCAAATTTTAATACAAATTTAGTTTTCCACTTTTTACATACACTACTGTTAAGGTATCTTGACTAAGCCCCCGTTATTTCAGAATCTTACCCTTAGCGCGGACTACAACTCTCGTATGTCAAAATTCATTTTCATTCTGTAATACCAGTGTACACATTTATTTTAGTTAAACAGTAATATTTTTTAATCTAATAATTTAATAATGAGTCCTTGCAGTTGTAAGATTTTTTTTTATATAGATCAGGGGGCAAACGGGCAGGGGGCTCACCCGATGTTAAGTTATACCGCCGCCCATGGGCACTCTCAATGCCAGAGGGCTCGCGAGTGCGTTGCCGGCCTTTCAAGAATTGGTACACTCTTTTCTTGAAGGACCCTAAGTCGAATTGGTTCTGAAATACTTCAGTGGGCAGCTGGTTCCACAAAGTGGTGGTGCGCGGCAAAAACTGCCTTGAATTTTTTTTTATTTTATTAAAGGTTATTTTATTTTACAGGTCTTCTGTCAGAGATTCTAGCATATCAAAGATATGACAACTTTTATGATAGAAATTATAACCAGCGAAGTATTAACCAACATTACTTTGGCAACAATTTCAGTGAAGACGAAATAAACGCGATAAATGAATATAAAAAGGGAATGAACTTTCGCGCCTCGGCGAGACATAAAGTATTCGATCCACAATTTGAAAATAGACGTGTTTTCGGATGGATAAAAAAACTATTCAAAAAAAACGAAACAAAAAATGTAAAATACGAAGATTTAGTTAACAATAAAATATTTTATTTGCACTTAACAAGAAATTTAACGGATAATTTATCACAATTGACAAACGTTTTAGATAAATTCACAAATTCACTGAAAGATCAGTCAATAATAAGTCCGACGCTTCGAAAAACGCGGTCTGTCAATGATAGTGAAATTTTGGAGGCAGTTAACACAGGTAATGAAACCGCAGATAACGTTACTACCACAGAATACATAGAAACAGAAGAAAACATTACAAACAGACTACGAACGCTTAATACGTTAGATTTTAAACTAAAATTGTTATCCTCTATTAACGATACGTTAAATATTGTTTTGTATAAATTTAAGCCAGCGTCGAATGCGCAAGAGATCTTTGGAGACAATCTTCTATTTAATGTTGGGTTTTTGTCCGGTAGTGCCAATACTCTAAAAGCATTTATTGATGAATTGCAAAATATTTCTAAAAAAAGCGTAATAATAATGGATGAAAATTATGTAATGCAGTTGTATGACACTGTGAATAAAATTAATGAGGTATCTGACAAGCTTCTGAACAAATTAAATTTGTATATAGATAAAGCTACGAGAGAACTGGAAAAAAATTAATAAAATTGCTTTTTAACTGTCCATAATATTTTTTACACACTTGCATTAGAGGTTGTTCAAAAAATTATTAAAAAGTTTAAATACTTTTAAATAGAATTATTCAAGGACCAAGGTTGCTTTTGTATTTGAATAATTTAAAAATTACTTTACTTTAGGTTCTCAAATAAAAGCCACGCAAAGCGAAAACTTTAGTTTTAATCAGTCCAAACAAAAATTACATTAATAACTTGTCAACCACAGACTAACATTAAAGATGAATAGTGGGTTGAGAGAAACTCACTTTTCGGCAGGCGTTACACACTAACGCGAAACGTATTTAAATGAAAATGGTCACGCGACAAAAAAGTGAGCAAATGTCATTCCCATACAAATTCGTGTACCGTTAGTGGATCACACCTGTCGATGTGAGTTTATATCAAACACAAGGGGGCGATATTTTTAGAATCAGCGTTACTACTCTGTAACCTCCAATATCTATCCCGACAGTTTTAATGCAGTCGATATTATGTCCCAACTTGTGGTACAAATACTTAAACATTAAAGTTCTTTTGCTGGATATTTGTAAGTTAAAATAATGTTTTATTACTAAATAGTATCAATCAAACATGTTGCACTAGCCTAGATCTTATAATTTGAGGGTACTAGAAATCATAATTTAAGTACGTAATTATAACTTAAAATAACTGGAGAACTTTGAGGAATCCATCTTGGTATACAGTTTCTTATTTTATTCTCTCTTAATGAAATGGGGACAATCAGATACTTAATTCTATAGGTATAAAAGAAAGTCGTGTTCGTTATACAATTTATAACTCAAGAACGGCTGAACCGATTTGGCTGAAAATTGGTGGGGAGGTAGCATAGAACCAAGAGACGGGACGTAACATAAAACGTGGTATAACAAAACGCAACAAACAGAAAAACTAAAAATTTATAAATCAAAACATCAGTCAAGCCGTTAAAAATGGTATAACAAAACGCGATTGACATCTAATAGTAATGTTATCTATGGTTAAGTATGATTGAGGGGGCCTCATAGCCTAGCGGTCTTATTAGGTGGCAGCTAGGTGAGGGGTACCGGGTTCGATTCCCGGTTCGAGGGCAAGTTTTAATTTAATTTAAATTTGTTCTCGGCCTTTGGGAGGGTGGTGCGGTACCGGGCGAGTACCTAAACCGTACATGAAGGACATGGTCGAATTTCTAAGGCAAAAAGCACGAATGATAAAAATCTCATACTTGACGCTGGCTAATGCACAAACCGTGCCAGAGCCATTTGAAAAAAAATAAAAAAAAAGTATGATTGAAAATTTGACAATTAGAAGTTTTGAAGTTGATCAGTCTATATGTTTATTTCGATATTATATAACATTAACAATGCCGAGACGATCGAATCTTTACCGACAAAGCCGTAATGCAATAAATGGGTGGACCGATTTTGATGAGAGTTTAAGTGGATTCGAAAATAGTTCAGATTATTTACAATTAATTGTTTTTTTTAGTTTGAAATTTTGTATTTAAGATGTGTGAACAGGACACGTCTGTGGGGTCCGCTAGTACGTTATAAAAAGGATATACACATTACACGTGTGAAAATTACATGAGAACTTAAGAAGGCGCTGCGCTAACCAGATCCATGCAACTTCCTCACAATGGAGTAGCCCGCAATATTGCAGCACAACTCACGAGGGGACTCTTTGTATTGAAGAAGTCCGCCAAGCAACCGCGAATATACAATATAAATACATAATTATGTAGGAATAATAATAACAAATAATTAACACAAGAAGGTTTCTACAATAAAGCTGTGATGCAAAATGTACACCGAGTCATTTTCCATCACAGCTTTATTGTAAATACAACAGAATCTGTTACAGGATGCTGAACAGGCCATTTAACGCACAAAAGTTTCTTATACTTAGTAAAAAAAGTCTGTGGTCAGTAGTCTTAGAATAAAATAATTTATCCTTAAACATACTATAAAGAAGATTGTTATAATCTATAACACACTACTGTAACTATACTTTGTTATATTTTAAAATAGCCTCAGAATTTATAAAAATACTGTGTTAACTTTAACATTTTCAAACAAGAGCCGAATTGACTCCTATATGTCAAATCATTTTGACATTTCTAAGTCATACTTAGCATTTTGACGTGTGTCAAAATTATTCCGTAAATAGAAGTCATACTTCGCTAAGTCTCACTTTAAAAACAGAATTAGATGTGAACTTAGTTAAATGAGTAACAACAAATGTTTATAATCTTATACAAAGATGAAGTAGTCCTAGAGTTTTCATTACAGATAAGTATTGTTATCCTAATGGAACACATATCATTGTCAAGAGTTAGTCTAAATATATAATTTATCTATAAAAATATGCTTAACTCAGACAGATTAAAACAATTAGTATTCATATATCTGTCAACCCGTAGTTGTCAGAAAAATAAACAAAGCCACAGGTTGCTTATTCTGTGGGCTACTTATTTTTTGTTGACATTAAATTTATATGTTAAACTTATGAACTTAAATTAAAAATAACTTAACTTATCTTAGCCATACCTTTTTATTTAAATACTTCTTACCAATTAAACACATTGAAAAATTATTTTACTTTACACAATTTGAAAGAAAGAGACAAGAATATTGAGTTAATACGAAATTAGAATTATTTGGTTTTTATGAGTTAAAGAGTACTTTATAAATGCATTAATACATTTAAGTATTCTATTAAAAAGTTTTTAAACGATGAACAAACTGTAACAATGTAACTCAAAATTATTCATGGTCTGAGATGAAAAAAGTTCATACAGGCCATAAAAAAAAAAGTTAAGGTTTGTTGAAGATGCTTTAAAAGAATGTAATTTTTATTATTTTTTAGGTTGTTGTAAATGCAGAATGCAATGAAATGCAAATGAGACCATTTATACAAAAACTTAATTAAATTTTACGTAGAATTTTTAGCTTTTCTCAACGGCTGTAATATTGAATCTAGAACGACCCCGGCCGCATTGGATTTGCTGCATCTGAAAAACACAAATTTTACTTTAACTATGGACCTACGGTGAAATACTCGAAGGTTCGCGAGTGGGTCGCCGGCTGGTACGATTTTTTCGAAGTATCAAAGTCGAAATAATCGATGTATAGATTCGCGTGTGGTTCACCATCTGCTAAACATTTTTTGAAGGACCTAAGGTTTATGACATTTTCCTTTGAATAATTGCAATGTAGAGGGAGGTCTCAGAAAAAGGCCTCCTGGTAGTTTTGCGAACGGATGGCGTAGTCTTGCTCTTTCGCGAATTTTGTACACGTTTTTGACATTCATAAGCCTGCCCTAAGACGCATCTAAATTGAACAAACGTATTTTGATTGATTGATTGATATAAAAAAACTTTAGAGGTGTCGAGGGACCCCCGGATGGAACGAAGTTCCTTTCGATTAATTTATATGTTAATTGGTATCATAACAGTATGATAGATTTTCTCGACACCAATCTTTTATTTCATCGTCTATTACAGTTTTAAGAGACCAGGAATCTAAAAGAGGAAGAAGGATGATGTCGTTGTGCTACGCAGCGATTAAATAGTAAAATAACCAAAATATAAATAAGATGGCACAATTAATAAGCATATTTTGCATTTCGTGGTTTAGATGTTTTAATTTAGTCTCATCTGGTTCATCTTCTTGTATAAGCTGTTCTCGTTGTGATATTAGTTCACTAATTTTTGAATTCGCAGAAATTTATGACATTTTCCTAAAACATTATTTTTTTATTTATTATAATGAATATTTTTTAAAGGTATCGTATTGAAAAAAATTGCAAGGAAACTAGGGACCCTGCAATTATTATTGTAAAGGGATTCTGGTGTACGTTTACTACGACTAATTTAGTTAAGTGATTCCAAAAATAATTTTCACTTATCGCTGCGAAAAAAAAACAACATTACGAGGTGTTCCCAGGCGGTCACCCATCCAAGTACTGACCTCGCCCGACGTTGCTTAACTTCGATGATCGGACGAGAACCGATGTATTTCAATAGCAAATAGCAAAAAAAGTGTCGTGTCAACTTTTCGTAAGAATTTTTTCCGTCTAGCCCCCTTTCGCAACGCGCGATTAGGAACTTCGTTCCAAAAATCTATAGTTTTCTAGTTTATCACCCATAATTTTATAATATATAAGGATAAATGCATACTTTGGAAACATATCAGCACATCTCAACTCCGTCCAGCCAGTCAGCGCTTCATACAGCATTGTGTCCAGCGCCCGGTCTGCTACCAATTCACCGGCTAACATTCTTAGGGCTAACCTGAAATATGAATTGCTTTAAAATCTGGATTGTTTTTCCGATCAATCATTGTTCATTATTTTGTGTGTTTCTGTGTTTTTCGTTAATAATAATTGTATGTCTATGTCAAAAACATATGGATTTTGAGGTACGGATGGAATACTTAAAGCTAAGTTTCCAGTTTGTTACCCTTGAACCTTGCTAAATAGTATCAGGCCCAGTCTTAATGTACAGCTGTGAGGCTTGGACGTTATCGTAAAAGAGGGGCAGAACCTGCTGGTGGTGGAACGCAATATATTGCGTAAAACCCTGGGGATGACAAGGACGTGTCATGGAGAGTCTGAAATAGAAGAGCTGGTTGTTCAGCTCAACATTATAGGTGTATATGAGGTCCATCGACTAGGTTGGCTGGTGCACCTTATGGTTGGAGACCAGTAGGTCGGCTTCGGTACCGGATCGACAGAGAACCTGCTGCAGCTGAAGGCCAGCAATTGAGAGGTCGCACAGGACAGGGAGCGCTGGAAGAATCTCATTTCGGAGATCAAGAGAGTTTTTGGGTAGCAGAGCCAGTGGAGAAGTGATGAGACCAAACCATAAAAATCTAGTTAATCAACCTTCGGTAGTCATAGGAGGAACAAGATGAGCAAAATATGAATTTAAAGGCATCGAGACTAACACTTTGTACAACTGTGAAACAGGAGACAATGTATCGGTACCAAGGATTTCATTGATATCTTTCGTGTATTTTTTTTTTATGTAATAGGAGGCAAACGGGCAGGAGGCTCACCTGATGTTAAGTGATACCGCCGCCCATGGACACTCACAATGCCAGAAGGCTCGTAAGTGCGTTGCCGGCCTTTCAAGAATTGTTACGCTCTTTTCTTGAAGGACCCTAAGTCGAATCGGTTCGGAAATACTTCAGTGGGCAGCTGGTTCCACATAGTGGTGGTGCACGGCAAAAACTGCCTTAGAAAACGCTCTGTTGTGGAACGACGGACGTCGAGGTGATACGGATGGTATTTTGTATTTGCCTAATATCCGTCTTCTCTTAACATTGGAACAAAGAGCGTTTCAGTGTTTCTCTTAATCTTGACATTAAACACACTATTACTTGACGTTAATTATTTAATACATATACACAATATATTTGAAGAAATAATTATAGTTCTTTTATATTGTTAATTATTGGTCATGGGTCAGAACTGACGTTTCATTTAATTGTAATATTAAAAGTTTGTTAGGCTGTGGAAAAGACGCGAGGCTTGGATCGTCACTTGTATTTTTACATGAAGTTTTTTTGTTAGAATGTTTTCGATATTAATCATAAAATATAATATTAAAATAATAGTTTTAAATAATTTTTATGATATAACTCTAATTGTTATTTCTATAATTATTTCAGCAACACATATGCATCATATACATATATAGAAATGCATAGTATATAAAAAAACATACCCATTAATCCTCGCCATAGTCCCGTAAGGTGGGTTTAATTTTGACGTAGCAACTAAATTCTTACAATACAAAAGCCAAACGCAGTCCAAATCTGTGTAATAGCTGCTGGCAACACTGGAACTGTCATTAAATGACGTTTGTAGATGGTTAAGCGCGTGCGTGTTGGCGTCGATATTGCGGGACATTTGATTTTGAATGTTGGTATCAACCGCCTCGCGGTTTGACAGTTGGTTTAACACCATTCTGAAAAAAAAAAATGTTGTCTGTAAAGTCGGTTTACGGACGATGGTTAAAACAAAACATTGATGAAATGATTGTATAGTTAAGTCGAAGAAAATTAAAATTTTAAAAGTTTGGTCCCGATGGCAGTGTACCTTAACACTGGCAGCATTTTTTAGCGAATTTCTACTTATACTAACTTTATACTACGTTAAGAAAATTGTTAATACTGTATATTTGTGTGTCGGAAATAAATAAATCATATGTGTAGAGTTTGCGCTTACTTTGTATTCTTATACGCCCGTCCCAAATGTATGGCGGCCCTGGCGGTACTCATTCCGATCTCCAACACATTTTCAAGTAGATTCTTCTCATCATCAGAGTCTTGACGTGCGTTTTGGCGTTTACTAGAACAACATTTTCAATTGGTAATGTGATGTAATGAAACTGACTTTTGGTGATTAAAAAGAGTTTTTTTTAAATGTTGACAAACAGGCAGGTGGCTCACTTGATGTTAAGTGATACCCATGGACACTCACATTGCCAGAAGGCTCGCAAGTGCGTTACCGGCCTTTCGAGAATTGGTACGATCTTTTCTTGAAGGACTCTAAGCCGAATTGGTTCGGAAATACTTGAATGGGCAGCTGGTTCCAAATAGGGGTGAAACTGCCTTTCGTATTCTGACACTCCGTGGTTAATGCGGTAGAAGATGCAAAGAGAACAGAGACATCTCTACGCAACGCCAAGGGATCAAGCCGCTCGGAAAGTGTGGTCGTCGACGAAGAGTGACATTAGTTCAAGTGTTCTCTACGCCGTCAACTTTTTGGGTCTAAGGCAAGCCGGTTTCCTCACGATGTTTTCCTTCACCGTTCGAACGAATGTTAAAAGCACACATAGACAGTAAGTCCATTGGTTCATTGCGGAATGTACGACTCCAGGGATGAGAGTCTCACGATAAAACCACTAAGGCAACATTTGCAATGAAGTGTTCTGTATTAACCAGATATAATTTGCAAACGGTGGGACCGAAGTTATAGAAATAAGAATCGCTTAATCATTTTATTTTCGTTAAGTCGTAGTTATACTATGATTTTTAATTCCGTAGAATTCTGACAGCTATGATTTTTTGACATGTCAGAGATTACAAACCTTTTTGGCCGGGCACATTTTTCAATTTCAATACGAGTCTGAACATCTGAGTCTATACATATACATTTTATTTGTTAGTAAAAAGGTTTACGAAACCAGGAATTAGTAGGCAGTGATGCCAGCTAAATAATAAAATAAAGTAATTAAAGTAAATTCGATATATTGTTCGTGATATTGAAATATTTGTTATTTTTGTATTCACATGAGTAAGTAAATATTAAGATTTACCTTTTTGTAGGTAAAACACAAAAATAGGTAGCATTTTTTTTTATTTTATCAGAATTCTACGGAATTAAAAATCAGAGTATAGTAATGGTTCACTCACCTATTTTCATAATAATGCAGCACTTCGTTCCGTTTCGCCTCCACCTTACTAGGTTCCATGAACAGTGCGTTAAAAGCGAACACATCTGGATCCTTGAGCATTTTGTTACGGGATCCTTCCTGAAATACATGAACTCAGTCAAGTTCTATATACAGGATGGACAAAAAGTCGTGGATTAAACGCAAATAGGGGATAGATGAGGTCATCAGTCATCAAAAACTTGTTCTACGGGAGGTCTCTAAGCTCAACCCCTGCAGAGTTATAATTTATTTTGCGTTTTTATAAGAAAATTGATTTTTTTTACTAATTCTTATTAAATCGACACATTAATGACTATTTAAATACATTAATGACTAACAAAACACACACTCAGAAACACAAGATATCAATAATAAAAAAAATGTATAAAAAAGAATGAAATAACAATTTTTTTTCTTTCATTAAAGAAGGACGTTTTATTATATGCCAATTTTTATAACTAACTAGCTGGCCTGGCGAAAATCGTACCGCCTAACAGTCGATTCTTTATTTTTTTTAAATACTTATTCTGCTATTCGGGACACCGGTCTAGCTAGTAAGATAAAAAAAAGAAAGTTGATAAGACAACAAATACATTATGTCAAAAAATAAAAATTTACCTTCCCGGAACCCCTCCACTAACACTTGAACTTTATGATATGGTATTAAAGTTCAAATTGACTTTTAAGTATTATTACGAATATTTTGTATGGGAATATAGAAAAGTGTTGTTTTTAAGACTTTTTCACTCAATTTTCTTAATTTTTCTCTGTACCGTAAGAACCATCCTCGTACTTCAAGGAATATTATTTAAAAAAAAAATCAGACAAATCGGTTATGCCGTTTTCATGTTATGTCGTGACAACGGAAAACGGGTTTTATTTTTATATATATATTGATTAATCTGAATGTACCACTCTGCAAATAAACCATTTATTTATCACGAAAATATAAAAATAACAACAATTCTGAAATTTAAATTTCCAAATCTAGAATCTCACCTGATTCTCCCAAGCCATCAGCTGTATGTTATGCAACAACATGACATCCAACGTCAAAATCCCAAACGAGAGCAAGCTGGTGCTATTCTTCAAAATCGGCTTTCCACTATTCACCACCGTATAATTATCGCCGAAGTATACATCCCTCAGCTTCTTCATCACAATCGTGACATTTCCCTCAATTAAACTGTCATTTAGGGCTTTCAATATCTCACCGAAATTACTGTTTTCCTTCTTAACAAATGTGGGGTCAGAATTAATCCATTCGTACAATTCTTGAACTTTTTCAATCAAGTAACTTGTCATTGTATTGCTTTGCATGTAATCGTCGTATAAATTTTCGTCATTGTAGTAATCTTCATATGTTAAGTCTATGTAGCCGTCTGAGAGCTTTATATGTTTGTTAGTGAATATGTCTGGTAGTGTTGGTTTGAATTCGGGTATTGCTTTGGGCTTGTCTTTCTTTTCAATTTTCTTCTCCGCGTGGTGTAAAGTTGTGTCGTGGAGTGGGTGGATTTGCGGTTTGGATGCTAGATCGGGTTTACGATTTGCGACAATATTTTTGAATATCGATAGTTTTTCCAATATAGGATACTGTATTTCGTCTGTTGATTCCGTGGATTGTGGGTGGGGGAAATATATTGGTTCCTGAAATGAAAACCGCATTATTGTGTCGTATAGCGTGGAACAAAAGAGTGGCGGAGAGTTCATTGCCAGTTCTTCTCGTCCGTTCTACGCCCTTGATTTGAGAACTGGCAGTAAATGTAAAATTAGAAGCATTTAATATATTTCATAAGTGTACATTGTGTTACCTAATTGAATAAATGATTTTGAATGGACTTGAAGCCTTATTAATTAAATTAAAACCAGTGGCGTTAGAAGCTTTAAGGTTGTTTTCTAATAGATAATCAGCCTTCTTAGCCTGCCACACTGTCGACTTTTAATGTCTAAGACATGCCGGCTTCCTCACGATGTTTTCCTTCGTACAAACGAGTGTTAAATGCCTACAAGTCCATTGGTGCAGACGGGGTTGGAACGACTCAGGGATGAGAGTGTCACGCTGACGCCAAGGTAGAGAATGATCTTCTGCCATGTCAGAAGCAGTAAAAAATTAACTGTAATCGCACTTACAACAAATTTTAACTTAAAACTGTAATATAGTACTTACAGGTGCTTCATAAATCTCTCTAGTGGTATAAGTCTCTGTGGTCCCCCATCGCGTGATCACAACAGTAGCAAGCACAAGAATCGCGCACACAGCAAAGCACGATGCGCCAGCGATGACCCACACTTTCAGCGGCACCTGCAATGATACAATCAAAATGTACCTTCACAACCAACAGTTCACTTACAAAGTTTAAACTCTTGCTCCTGGGCTGGCTCTTCCTTACTCCTCCTCCATATTTTTTTTATAGAACAGGAGTCAAACAGGAGGCTCACCTGATGTTAAGTGACATGGACACTCTCAATGCCAGAGCGCTCGCAAGTGCGTCGCCTTTTCAGAATTGGTACGCTCATTTCTCGAAGGACCCTAAGGCGAATTGGTTCGGAAATACTTCAGTGGGCAGCTGGTTCCACATAGTGGTGGTGCGCGGTAAATATTTAAGAAACGCTGAGTTGTGGTCGTACCTCGAGGTGATACGGGTGGAATTTCGTTTTCTCGATGTAGTAACACTTTAAAGGTACACCCTCTAGTTTTTATTGTAAATGTAATCTTTGTTGTACAAATTTACCTCAAAATGCTCATAAGCATGAAAACGCTAACAATTTTCCCATATTCCATTTAATTTAACTGAAAACTGCTAAGCGTGGGAAAACAGTAGTGCATAATAGCCTGTCGTACTTGCAAATTGCTTCCTGCGTCGTAAAACATATAATTTGCTAGAGAAAGTCGTATTGTACGGTGTTTCCCGATTTAAAAAAAATCCAATCGCTGTTTTGATGGACAAATTAATAACACAGACCCAATTTGTAAGACGCAAATCACATAAACATAAAAATTACGCTAGCCAAATTGGATTTCGAAATTTCGAATCCACAGAGGCGTTACTACGTATGTTAGTATGACTGAGGTGCCAAAAACTAACACAGATACAGCGCACGATCATAATACATGTGCAATGTGCATACACACACACTCACACTTAATCTACTATATAAAAATAAGTCTGGTTTTCCTTCCTGACGCTATAACTCCAGAACGCACTAACCGATTTCCACGGTTTTGCATTCGTTGGAAAGGTCTCGGGCTCCGTGAGGTTTATGGCAAAGAAAATTCAGGAAAAATTCAACAGAAAAGCGGAATCACCAAACGAAATGTTACATAAAACGAAGCCGGTGGCGAAACGGAATTTGCCGAGTTTGCTAGTGCCTTATAAAATACTAAAATTGCTTTTTTTAACCGTTTTAAACATACACAACGGAATAATTGTTATCTAGTTACCCACAACACAGGGACTCCCTGGTGTGGGGACTAGCGATATATGAATTTTGTCACAACCCTTTTGTCTCAAAAATAAAGTTTTAATTATTAGTGTATGGAAATATGTAAATAGATCCATATTTCAGAGCGAGCATAGTTGGTTCGATCCCCGTGCACCACTGAACTTTCTATCTGCTCAGTTAACATTCGCTCGAACGGTGAAGGAAAACATCGTGAGAAATCCCGCTGGCCTTAGACCCTTAGAAGCCCTAGAAGTCGACGGCGTGTGTCAGGCACAGGAGGCTACTTGTATTAGATTGACAAATTATTATGAAACGATCCTGGACGGATCTGGACCACCTGGATTTCCACCGTTCCACAACTGAGTGTTAAGGCACTTTTTGCCAATCGTCATCACTATGCGAAACCAGTTGCACGATGAAGCATTTCCAAACCCATTTCCACTTATGGTCCTTCAAGAAAAGAGCGAACCAATTCATATTCGGTTACGCACTCGCGAGCCCACTGGCATTCAGAGTGTCCATGGGCGGCGGTATCACTTAACATCAGGTGAGCCTCCTGCCCTTCTGTAATATAAAAAATAAAAAAGTGCGTCCGTACAAAGTACACATGTCAGAAGTGAAACTTCTTTGGCAAACTAATCATTAAGTCTTGTTCATATTTATACAAATCTAAAAAAATCCGAGACTTAGAGGGAGGGAAAAAGGACGATATGTTAGGAATTTACTGAATTTAATTGTCATTAAAATATTAGAAGTGTCGAAAATTAATATAAGTAATAAATTTAATTTTTAAAATTTATTTCTTCAATAATAAAAACACGAGGCATTTTAATTTACAATTCAACATTTGAGATTTCAATAAATTATTTTGCATAAAATATAAAATACTAATATTTCATAAATTCTCTTTAGGAAATTTTAATTTTATAAAAATAGAATTTCTATAAGGTATTTCACCCTTCTCACACTCTGTCAATCAGTCTCAATCGCTCTCTCCCTTTTTTTCGACAAACACGCTGCAGATCTTCGTGACATTCTGTAAATTTGACCGTCATGCGCCTAATGAAGTTTCACTTCAAAAGAGTTACTTCGTATAAATAATCGAATCTTACACTAGTTTTGGCAGGCAAAGAGTCGCATTCCGGTCTGGGTGGCAAAGGCCGGCGCGCGTAGTACTCGTGCGATCGAACGGGCGTCTCACGTGTAGTCGACGCACGCTTTTCATACTCGTATTGGAACATTGCCTGTAATATAAATTCCTAATTAAAAAAACAATAAAGCGTAATTAAGTGTTGGCCTAAGATGTCATCTCGCAACGGCCAAGTCTTCGGCAACCACTGTCGCCGTATTTTTTTTCATAGCCATAAATGTTAAGGGTGGTCCCTAAATTTTTATTTCTTAAGATATTACATAATTTCAACGTATCGCGTGCTTTACAGCGTGCGTGGTCACGGTACAAAAGGTGTTTAATGTCAAAAAGTATCACAGCTAAAATTTAAAATTATGTAAAATAATTGCAAATTTATAATAATGCATAACTTCAATCCAACCCTTAATTTTCAACCAGCCCCCCCCCCCCCACTCTACGATCAACCCTTTTTTTTGTTAATTTAAATCTTATATGTAACTTGAACTCTGAGGGTTATTTATAGAGAAAAATTCACACCGAACAGTCTGGGGTAGCATAGCAAAATGTTCCATGTTGGTATGTACTAAAAAGGTAGGCTAAGTAAAATCACATTATGGAGAAACGAAGTTCGCGGGGGCAGCTAGTAAATAAATAAACTTTAGTGTTGAGTCCGGCAATTTAAATTTCCACAAAATTGGGGAAAAAGTTTCGATTTTGGGATCCCTATCGCTTTGCATACCTCGCTTTGGTACCTATAGTACCAATCGGGTTTATGGCTATTATAACCATATTATCGTCCTCGATTTCTTTCTAGAACAAACTACATGAGACCGTCATGAACCATTTGTTTAAAGATATCTCCACGCTCCACATACTATGTTTTCTTCCGGATATTATGTTACTATAGATTTTCCTATACTTCTTCAGTCAATTAACTAATAATTATTTAATATGTCATGTGGAACATGGTGTAATGGTTGCAGATCCTTACAAACGTTGTGTAAAATAAAAAAGCTTGCCGATTAAAAAGAGTGTCGGAGAGTTTATTGCCAGTTCTTCTCTTCCGTTCTACGCCCTTGATTTGAGAACTGGCAGTAAATGTAAAATTAGAAGCATTTAATATGTATTTTTTACTGACGTTCATACTACATTGTGTTACCTAAATGAATAAATGATTTTGACTTTGACTTTACAAGGGCTTTAGAGCCATCGTGGTCGGCTAGTCTGCCAGTTACCGAAATAAATCCGTTAAAGAAGTGAGCAACTTTAAAGTAAGTTATGCTTTTTAGAGTTTATTGTCAGTAATAATGACATTTTAATAGATTTGACTTAGATTAATCTATAAAGCTTTTTATAAATTTGACGATTATTTAAATGATCCTAATCCTTGGGATTGATTTGCTTCAGTCATCTTTTGTGTTGACGTTCATAACTGTACATGTTTACCTATTTGATTAGAGTTATTTTGAGTTTAAAATTTTCCATTCTTCACAAATATTTATCATCAGGATAAAAAAACATACACAAATATACCCCAGACTAAGTTTACATTGAATAATAAAAAACTTTAGGGGTTATCTATTAATAGAACACATTAAACTATTACACTGTCCCAAAATATGGCGCCAAAGAAATGACATATGACATGTGTGGTACTGTTAGGGCTGTGCCAATTGAGAGGTGATGTTGACACATGAGAGGTATGGGATATGTCTGTTACGTATGAAGCCTAACTATGAAGATAATAGAATAACAACTAGTATAGTGCCAAAGAGTGTTAACGTAATTATGAAAATAGTAAACAGTGTAATAATTTTTTATTTAAATATACTTGTGTTGTTTAATTGTGATTCTATTTGAAGTCACTTCTTAAAAAATCTATGAAAGTAAGAATTTAACTACACTTTTTGTAATGTGTTAAGAGAATTATTTGAAGAGATAAATAAGCCAAAGACTTGTCCCCTATCAGCAGGAGGCATGGTGAAATAGGAGCACGCACTTACATTCTCGTGGGAACAACACGCAAACACATAGTCAATTTCATACACGAATTCAAGTACGACCAGTGAGCATCACGAGTATGACGCATGGCCAGCCATTCGCCATATTTTAGGGAGAGAGACAACCCGACGCATGGACGCCGCCACAAGCAATGACATTTAAGCGAGCATGACGATCCTTGAAATGTGGACTTGGCTACTACTGAAATAATTGGATACCACATGGATCACGGTTTGTTCCCACTTTACATTAAAACAGTCGTGGATGTTGACGATCGCCCAGAGTCTGGAAATGCAGCCGAGAGATTCAGTCGTGTTACCTATAATATATACTGGAGCAACTCATATCCAAGCACTAGGATCGTTTAAATATTCATTTATATTATAATAAGCCTTAGCAAGCAGTTTTACTTTAATGTACGATTTAAATTTATTTATTGACAACGCTTGTATCTCACTAGGGATTTTGTTGAAAAAACGTATACAATTGCCTTGGAAAGAATTACTCGTTTTATGCAGCCTTCTGGTTGGTGCGCTAATTTTGTCTTTATTACGAGTACTATAATTATGGAAGCTACTATTCTTTTTAAAGATATCTATATTTTTCCGCACATATAAAATATTCTCATAAATGTATTGACTTGCCAGAGTCAAAATATGTAATTCCTTAAATTTGCTTCGGACCGACTCCCGTGGGGACAACCCACAGATCGCTCTTATAGCCCGCTTTTGCACTACAAATATCGATTTAATGTCAGCTGCATTACCCCACAAAATAACACCATATGACATTATACTATGAAAATAGCTGAAATAAACAAGCTTTGCTGTGTTCTCATCCGTAAGATCGCGTATCTTTTTTACTGCGAACGCTGCGGAACTTAGCCTATTCGAAAGACCTTCTATGTGTCGGCCCCATTGGAGTTTACTATCTAAAGTAATTCCCAAGAACACCGCATTATCAACAAAGTCTATTTCCTCGTCTTTAATTATTATTTGAGAATGACTACTTTTTACATTTGTAGTTACAAATGCCTGCTGCACCATATAGTTGATTATAATTTTAACTCTTGTATTTGTAATAATTTAATAACTATTTATTTTGTATTTAAAAACAGACTATAATCTTGCTTTGACAGCTTGATGTGACAACCCTGAAATCCAATAAGGATCTTACGCTTTAACCCTAAAGTTAGATAATGCATTATCAAAATCTATTAGTTCGAATAAGATAAAATAATATTCTTACGTCAAAGGTAGCATTAAAAATACTTTATTTATGAGGACTTTTTTTTCACAAAGTTCACAAAAAAGAGTGCGACTTTACACGAATTACAATCTAGTCTATACAATAATTATGGCTAATATACTTATTAGCCATAATTATTGTTAAATTATGTTAACATAATTTTCTATAATACTAATAAATAGCTTAAACTAAGGTAATGTTCATTAACAGTCTTAGTGTTCTATAATGATTAGACACTATGTTCGTGTGTCCGAGATACCGCACTTGCACTTATATTCTCTACACTAGGTTTTTTTTAACACAAAACGTTTAGTTCTTATTAGGCGTTTTATTCCTGTTGTATCAATAAGTTTATAGGACGCAATACTGCCAAGTGTAGTGAAAGCCATATTGAGCGCAGGAAATGACGGCTCGTGGAAAATCTTCTATAATTTCTGCGAGTCGGTCATGAAAGTCAAAGAAGAAGCGGAAAGAACCAGGGAGCTTTTTCCCGGAACCCGTCCGCGGCGGCGAAAGAAACCGCAGGCCCGTCAAATCCTCGCCACCTAAAGAGGGCCCAAGCGGGGAAGCAGGGGTCCATGCGTTCAAAAGAAGGGATGGTGATCCATCCCTACAAGCACTGGACCCGATCTCCCCTAGCTATTTCTAAAAGCGTATGGCCCGATCTGTGAAGGATACTTGCTGTGTCAAGTATCTTCAAAAATCAACAATGGGCGGGGAGAGGCGAACACAATCGCCGCATCGCATGTCGGGAAGCGGATAAGGCTCTGCTGTTACCGCATCCCGCCTAAGGCGATTGTTGGTGGCGCCTTGGTGTTTTAGTGGGTATGCACATTCGCGAGTCCCACATAACCCTCCCGTACTAAGCAGTCGCACCGCGGTAGGGTATGCGCAATGCATTTCCCCAAGTAAAAAAAAAATAAGTTTATTGCCTCAGTATTCGGCTATGTATCCTGTTTAAGTGAGCTAAGGCGGCGTTTCGCGGTATTCAGGGCTGTATCCTCATTAAGATCCTTGTGGAAACTTTCATTTTTAATATACCATGGTGCATTGGCAACCTTGTTCTGGTAGCATTAAACATACTGTATTATGAGGAAATAAATTACAAAATGTATAAAATGTCTTATCTTTAATATTTAGAATGAAAGTCCTAAACTGACATAAGTACAAGTCATCAATCTGTGTTTCTGTGTCTGTGTGTTGTCTTGGGATTATAACAAGTTAATGTACCAATTATATGGGTATATTTGTGGTTTATTTTTCTAAATTATATTTTGAAACTTGTATTAGTTTGGGCCTAAAGGGACTCCTTTCAATAAAACATATATATACAAATTAATATTGTAGGTATACTATAATTATTATAAATAATTTTTATTATTACTTTGTACGTTAAGAAAATAATTCCCAAGATATTACATACTTTTGACCTGATTTTCTGCATAATTATTCTTTCCCATCTCCATTTAAGTTGTAGGGCGTGTAGCTGTATGCTGTATTACATAATTATTATAAATACAGCATACAGCTAAATAGCATTGGCTGATGAGTTGGGCGAAATGATCGTTTCATTCCAAGAAGCCACCACTAAACATTGCTTATATTCTAATAATTAACTTTAATATAAGCGTTTAATCTTATTAACCTTGGCGGAAGATTACAAACAACTTTCACAATTTTTATCTTGACGACATATTGAAGACTTTAATCTAGTACTTTCTATTAACCGTCTCCGTGGCTACTCCATGTGTTATTAACGTGACCAGACGTCCCGTTTTGAACTGGACCATCGCTTTTTCCAATTACGAATCCCAGTGTCCCCGAAATGAACAGTGGCACGCAAAAATGTCCTGTTTCCAGAAACCGCGCAAGTTTAGGCAGCTGAATATAAAAAAAACAAAAGATTCATTCTTATTTGACATCACCAGCCATATTAAAACAAATTTGTTCTTCTGATAAATATAACTAAACATATTGGGTACCTATTGTAAAGGCTAGTTGATATAAAAATTTCTTAGGGTAGGAAATTAAACACTCTAATGATGACTTGATTCACTATAATTCACTTCACTGATTTTACGTAAACTAACTTCAAACTTCAACTTTGTTCAAGACAAAGGAATTGCCCGTGCGCAAATTATGTTACAACCTCTTTTATAATCTATTCTCTACTCCGACCCGACCATCCCACTTCGGGCAGTTGTTCGAGTCAATTCGTAAACAATCGAACGGGTCAAATGAGTAACTATTGCACATGCGCACTTGTAGCAAGATTCTTAAGAATATGATTCATTAAAAATGTTTAGATTTAAATTAAATAAATATTAAAAGCAAACACTATGTTTTGTTATTTGTAACTTTTAGGCCAACTAACTTTTTCTAAATAAACAACTTTAAAAAGTGTTTTTTTTTTCATTGACTACTTTATATTTGACCTAAATTAAACCAATGTCCCGTTTTGAGTCTGAATAAATGGTCTTTAGTTATACGCATAAAATTTAAAGAATTGAACCCATCCAAAACTCGGCCACTCCTGTGTGCACTTAACTTGACCTGTATGTTAATGTAATTATAATTGTAAATCTCAATTTATATGCGTCGGTATTGTATTGTGTCACTAATAAAAATACAATACGAAATAAATGTTCACTAACATTATCATCACTTAGAGTTCTTTATTAAGATATGTAAAGATTCTAAAAGAAACTTGAATATTTCGAGCACTTTAATTAATCATACATCATCATCAAACCACCAAGTCGTTGTTCAGAAGCTTGACGACTCATTGGTCTAGTGGTTAGTACCCCTGACTACGAATCCATGGGTCCCGGCTGAGACGAACATCGATGTGATGAGCATTTGGTGTTGTGCTTAGGTCTTGGGTGTTTAAATATGTATTTATATGTCTATCTATCTATAATATGTATGTATATCCGTTGCCTAGTACCCATCACACAAGCTTCACCAACTTAGCATGGGACTAGGTCAATTGGTGTGAATTGTCTTTATAAAAAAAAAGAAGGGCGGCAAACAAAATAAGAGTAGCCATGATCAAGGGCGGATCTACTTAAGGGCTTTTTGGGCTGCAGTCCAGGGCCCCGTGGATACTGGCAGACTGACTATTATAACTAATTATAATTTCTATTTATTTTTTTTAATTTAATTAAAACTGAAATTTAACATTAAACAAACGAAATACTTAATATTTCAAAGAAAAAACTAAATTGTTACTGCTAAACAAAGTCAAAGTCTTCTCGCCTCTTCAAATATTTCCTCACATTCTCTTTGGTGAGGTGGAAAATATCAATATCCTCATAATAGCTGTCATAGATAAAACCCGAAACATTGGCAATGGAACCATTGTAATATCGTGTCGCATACGGTGAAGGGATTCTTAGAGAAATTAACGACAGCAAATAGGGGTTATCTATCGTTTTAGGACGAATACTAGGGGTAGAAGACGGGGAGTAAATAAGAGAAGATATGCCCATCTACCTCCTATGTAGTGTATACCTACTGCACCGGAGGTTTTTGAGTGTAACACGACCCCGGAGCCTCTGTAACGCCGCTTTGTCGGAACTACTCGAGATGGTTTTAGTGGGTATTGCTCATCCAGTCATTTAGAATATCGCCCATTAAGAATATCGTGCAAAAATATTAAGTTACTGGACTCCGTCGACATTCTAATGAGTCTAAATTAAAATATTTACAAGAATCTGTATAACTATCGAAACATTAATAATGTTTTAAACTACATACCAGCTACACTTTGATCTAATCGAATTATTTGTTAATTACAAAGCACAGCCGGGTTTACAGGTGTGAAGGTTATTTTCCAAATGAAATGCAAAAAAGATCCAGTCGATGCAATAATTTATACTAGGTATATTTCGTCATAGCGTAGAATAGTGACGGATCTGACAAATAGTAAACTTTACAGGGCAGCCATTTCAAAATAATATAATCATGTTAGTTTTTGTCATAACTATTTTAATTTATATTATGTTATTATAAAAATTGGCGTACAAGCAAACAAAAGGGTTTGTTTTGAAATAAAAATCAAAATAATAACATTAAATTACACAGTTTTCTAGAAATATCACATGTTTCTATGAATGTAGCCGTAATATTTAGTCAATGTAGTATCCAAATATGATAAAAAGTGGATTTTGTTTTTTTTTCAAATCCGACATTGTTCTACGATCATGACGAATTATATATACAGGGTGGCCAAAAAGTCGTGGATCAAACGCAAATAGGGGATAGATGAGGTCATCAGCGGCAAAAAATTGTTCTACGGGAGGTCTCTAAGGTCAACCCCTGCAGAGTTATGATTTATTTTGCGTTTTATAAGAAAATTGACTTTTTTGACTAATTCTTATTAAAATTCGATAAAATCTACATCCTGTATCTTTTTCATAATATCCACTAGATTTGTACTGATGAGTTCTTGCTTACCACATACTATTTATAGTTGTTTATTGAGTGTGTTGAAGATAATATTAAGTTATACGATATAATTTTTTTTCAAATCAAAACTTTTTGTTTACTTCGGACCCCACTGTGAAAAAAAAAAACTCTACCGAAAAGTGTCCCTGTACTACAAGTTTTGGCGCATTTAATAGGGATTCTGAAAAGGTATTACAAGTGGCCATGAGTTGCTCTAATATCTAGCTTACATCTCAATATTATTTAATGACAAAATATTTGTTTATTATTTGATAGTCACAATTCTAACAGATGGCGCTGTGTTGAAACTACCAATGCTTCACATAAGCTACAATTTAATGTCATTACCACCAAAAAAGCATGGTGGCCCCATGACTGGTGTTCTCCTGCCGTTTCTCTTGAATAGTTTACTACTCTGTAATATAGCAAAAATCTTAGCCACAGCAACGCTTGGCCGCGTCTACTAGTATATATATATTATATATATCTGACAGGTCACGGTGGATTCTCATCTTCTCAGATTTAACAATAGAGCTGAAGAGACGATATTTCATGTCCAGACTGTCCAATGTCCAACGATAGGTACAACACAGAACAAATTTCCCATAATTTAATGATTTTAAGAATTCTTATTTTCTGTAAATATAATACAAATTGTTAACAGAAATAAACAGTACTTAAATATACTAATAATATTTATACGCACATAAATATATTATACGTATATTTGTGTGTAGAAAATAAATATCAATGCATATCTGAAGTTACAAAAATGTAAAAAAAAGTTTATTTTTTTAAACATTTCTGCATCATTTTTGTTGTTTGTGTGCATACAACTACTTACTTTCAACTCGGCCATTTAACCGTTCCAAATGGTACTTTTAGTTTATTTTGTTAACTAACGGATTCCGAGATGATTGACGACAATTAGCATCGTTTAAGTACCACTTAAACTTGACATGAACTGCTACAGATGTTGTTAAACTTAACTAATGCATGAGAATTTCCAAGTTGTGCGGTATTATAACCGTATAAAGCCAGCCGCTACAACCTTTTAGATCTGGGCCTTAGATTTGTCTATGTTTTTTTTTTAATAATAATAATAAATAAATAATTCCTAATTTAGGCTGAAAATGGTAATGAACAAAAAATACTGGTATTATTGTGAAAAAGCGTGAGTTGCCCGATAGACGAAAAATATGGCACAGAGCATTATTTTTCACTTTTTAGTTTGATGTGCTTTAAAAGCGTGTGTTCTAGTTTTTGTAAACTATTATTTATTTTTTATTTTTTAGTTAAATTTTCATCATTGTCATCGATCTTTGACAGGTGCGCAAAGTTTGAGTTAAAAGTGGGTCAATATTCATAGCGCTAAACCTGCATCATGAGCAAATCCCATATCGTCATTGTAGAATGATAACCTCGTATGTCCAGAGAAACAAAAATTACAGGAAACGAAAAAGGTAAAAAGGACTTATTTATTTATAACATAAATAAGTCCCGGTTCCCGGTGAAACGGCCGTTATTAAGGGCCAATACTAAGACTTTTTTAAGAGAGATTATGTTGCCTAAATAAAACAGACGCACAAACCCCCACTCCCCATTGTTGCCTGATTGGGGACGGGATTTTAAATATAATATGCGCATTGCCGTATAATTTAAATATGTAACTTAAATACAATTATTTATATACAGTTTCGTCGTACATGTATTGTATTATAATATTTATTTATTTTTACTTTATTACCTTATTCAAAAACATACACATAACAAAAATAAAAAAGCAGGTTACAAAAGTTACGGGCGGCCTTATCGCTAACAAGCGATTTCTTCCAGGCAACCCTAATGTGGAACAATGAAAAAGAAACACCTACAGAGGGTAGAGTACAAGAAATGCAAAAATTATTAAAAAAAAAAAACTCAAAATAACACGTTACTATAACTAAATTAAAATAAAGTAAAATGTAAAGAAAAAAGAACAATAATAATAAACAAAAATTTTAAAGGCAATCAAAATGTTAACTGAATAACAATAACATATATAAGCAGAACTAATTACAAGGCAGAAAGAAAATGATCAAAAAGAAGCTTTTAAATAAATTTAAAGACAGCTCGTCTAATATCAACTGGTAGGGAATTCCACAGCAGTAATATTCGGTATTTTCGTGTAAAAAAGTAAAATAGACAGCTTAAGTGAGCATAATTCATAAAATTAACTTAAATAGTTTAATAATTACATTTTCAACAAGGTACAACTGAGTTACGAACTATATATGTAATAGCCGATTGACTAAAGAAAGCATTTTTTTGTCAAATTGGTCTATGCCCTATGGTTAACTGATTTAAATGTAACCTCAAAAGGACGTCTGGAATTACGACAAATAATAATAATTTACATAAATATTGTAAATAAATAAACTTACTTGAGTAATTTTAAAAACTTTGTTGTGTATCCGTAATAAAGTAACACGTATTAAAAAACAAAATTAAATTCACAAAATTGGAGCACTGCACATAACTGTCACTAAAGCCCGCTACACTTTTATGTGGCGAAGACGCGTCCTTTCGCCATAAAATCATGAAGCGCACTGAGCAAAAAGTTTTTACTTCTTACGATGTGCGACAAATGTGAAAGTAAACAAATATCAATGAACTTGGCGATCTAAATTAATTTTTCGTGGTGTTTATGAAATTTGCTTGCAATTGTGTCACAATAATATGTATATTTGAATGCGATATTTTGTTTTTATAATTGAAACATTTAGTACAAAATTAGCTCATTTAATTAGATATTTGGAAAATTCGTATGTCATTTTCAGCGCATTTTGAAGTCGGTCATATAACAATAATAAATCAACATTCTAATGCTACTTTTTATGTACTTTGTACATTTTTCAATACAAAAACTTGGTTTGGGTTTAACTGGTTTTTTAATGGAATTAGAACGGATTACTTAAAAAAATTACACTGTCGCTGTGTCTTAGTTGTTTTTATTTTATGTTAAAAATCAATGATTGTCCGCGAAATGCGAAATAAATTTTGGCTGACACATCTATGAAGAAAAAGATTTTTTATTCGTCTCAAAGCTTTCGCTTAGATAAATATCCTTAACTAAGTAACGGTCTGATTTCAAGTGGTGGTAATAGTAATATATTTTTTTTTCGGAGTAATAATCCTTAATTATATAGTATTATAAAATTACCAAGATATTCCCTTTTTTCATTTAGTTGAATAATTTATATTCGGCAAAGAGTGGCATACGGAAATGGCGGAAGTTGGAGACCTGTGCCAAAAAAGTACACAGATATATATCTAGGAATGAATGAGATGATAGAAATATAAATGTATTTACACAAAATTTATTTACACATCGTTACCTTACCTTATACAAAGAGATACATATAAAAAAGCAGGTTACATAAGTTATTAGAAAACGGGCGGCCTTATCGCTAACAAGCGATTACTTCCAGGCAACCCTAATATGAAACAATACAAAACGAAACACATACAGAGGATAAAGTACACGAAGTGCACAAATAATTAACAAAAAAAAAACTCAAAATAACATGTAACTATAACTAAAATAAAATAAAGTTAAATCTAAAGAAAAAATAATAATAATATGTATAAACAAAATAAAAGCTAATCCAAAGGTTAATTGAGTCACAATTAATATATATAAATAGTAGCTATCATTATATATGTGGTGAACGTTAATAAATAAATAAATAAACTTTAAAACAATCTTATATATATATCATTCTCGTGTCACAATGTTCGTTCCCATACGGGACGGCTCCACTGATTCTTATGAATATTTTTATGCATATTCAGTAAGTCTGAGAATCATAAGGGGTGCCCACCCCACAAAATTATTTTTATTAATTTAAAAAATTGTCTTTGTTTTTATTTTTTATGATACAGCGTACAAAAATACATACAACCTCCAATTTTCACCTCTGTACGATCAACCTCTATTTTTTATTATTGTACATAGTTATTTTTAATAAACTAAACAAATGTTTCTTAGAAATAATATACATGGCAAAACAACGTTTGCCGGGTCAGCTAGTTATTTTATAAAAAATCTTATTTGATTAGCACTTAAGCAAAAATTGTTTTTGATTACAAATATGAGTGCAGTGACCCCGACCTCGAGCTAAAACATTTGTTTTTGTTCAGAAACAATGCATCGATTCACGTCCAGAGCTTTTGAATAATTCAAGCGAAAGTTCACCTCTAGAATCATTTGTAATAACGTCTTAAATTTGCGTCTCTAAAAACCCGTTTAAAGTAATTTCTTACGGCTTAGAAACCCGTATTAGGGATATTTTTTAAACCACATATCGTATTCATGATATTATAATATATATATATATATATGTCGCAGCCAACAAATTTAATTAGCCGTTCAATAAACAGCCTAGTCTCTTAACTAAACAGCACCGTTTAACTAGCGGCCTGAAAGTTATTCAGCCAGATGATCAAACAGCTAGGCAGATGACTTGGATCGATGACGTTTAATTACTTGCCTAGCCTGTTGACTGTTTATTTAAATTTAGATCCACTTTCTGCCGCTCTCAAACTCGAAACGAAACTCTTCAACCTGACAATATGGCGTCGGCAAATCACAACATTGATGGTGTTTTCCAATGTTTAATGAAAAACAACAATCACAATGGAAGAGTGACAACATGAATGTGAATTTAGCTGTGACTGACTCAAGCAATTTACTCTTTTATTTCTGCCATAGGATCGCTCTATCGTACGAATGGCCTAAGCATTAGCTAGCCAGTTTATAGCCTGAATATGTTTCAGGCCGCCAGTTAAACGGCGCTATTTACTTAAAAGGCTAGGCCGTTAATTAAACAGCTTATTAAGCCAGTTGGCTGCGACATATATATATATATATATATATATATATATATATGTATATAATAATAATACAATGTATATGTACAAGGAGAATACGATATGTGGTTTAAAAATATATATCCCTTATACGCGTTTTAAAGCCCTAAGATATAATTTTGAACGGGTTTTTAGAGACGCAAATTTAAATCGTTATCGTATATAGTAATACGATGTAGTTCCCTCAATATTCGCTGATATCGCGACCTTGTGTTCGTGCATAACCTCAATATTGAATTCGGGATTGAAATCGCTCGCTATTGAAAGTATCCGTATAAAGTGGATACTTTAAACGACGCAGTACACAAGCGGGTATTTGAAAATAACGGTATACACATATTTAGCAAGTACTCGATAATTCGCCAGTATAAACCGGCCCGTAACTGTACTTTAGAAACCTAATAAACCGTCTAAAGGAGGTTCAATTCGCAATTCGTATGTTTATAGTCCAGGGGGCCGGGACATACGGAACGCCCAAAAAGTGGCACCCATTTTAGTGCTTGCGTTACCGGCCTTTGAGGGAGGAGTATAATATTTCTTTAAATATTTTTTTTTTAATTTATTTATTTTAGAAAACAATATAAGGAAATCATAGTAAGTTTCATTAGAAAACTGTGGTTTGTATAAATGTAATCATAGTTTTGTTTGGGAACGCGACACATGCATATAAAAGTAGTTTTTCAACGAATAATATAATAGTATCGCATACAGCGACTCATTGGTCTAGTGGTTAGTACCCCTGACTGCGATCCATGGGTCCCGGGTTCGATCCCCGGCTGAGACAAACATCGATGTGATGAGCATTTGGTGTTGTGCTTAGGGAACACTGCGACATTTTACATTATTTTTATTATTAGTATATGTAGGTTAAGAAAAGAGTGGAGAGTGGAGGTAATGGCTGTTATTATTCTAACCGCTTTTATTTCTTCTATACCCTCAAAGGTGGGCAGCAGAAATAGAAGCGTTAGCAGAAAGCGAAAGGAGAAAGATAGCCATGGATAGAGATGCTTTGACCTAACCATTGTCTTAAGTTTTTCAACCAAGACGTGCGTCTGCGGCCAGGTCTCCTTCTGCCTGCCACTTTGCCTTGTATGATTAGTTGAAGGAGCTCATATTTTTTGGAGTAACGTAAAACGTGTCCGAAATACTCAAGTTTCCTTTTCTTAACCGAGCTGTAAACTACATGGAATAAAATAAACTACTTTGAATTTTATTTTTGAATACAATTCAAATTGAAAACCATCTTTTGTTTTTATTACAATTCTGAATTATATTATATTTAAATTAAAATATTTGAAATTGTACCAACGGGAATTAAGTTCTGGGTTGCTGAAGGGATGCTAAAATCTAGGGCGTTACGAGGCACCTACCTGCCACCATTGTGACGCTGGGGTTGTTGATGACGCGCTCCATATTCTAAAAATATGCCCAGCTTGGGAGGTGGAAAGGAGGTCTCTACTGCGTGTGCTACAGGGCCAGGACGCTACTCTCGATAATATTGTGAGAGAAGCAGTTACAAGCACGGACAGTGACGGCACGTGGGGATATCCTCCAGAGATTCTGCAAACCATCATGCGTCATAAAAAAGAGGCGGATAGGGCCAGGGAATTCGATCCCGCAGCCGCGTCGTGGTTCGAGACCACAGCGTCGCTGTTGCACCGTGCAACGCCTTGTGTAATCTTGGTCACGTAGACGTTTCAGCGGGGGATCAGGGCCAAAAGAAGGGAAGCTGATGCATCCTTGAAAGCATTGTACCCGACCTCCCCCAGCTTTATAAAACAGGGCCAATGGGCCGGTGTGACTCGCCTTTGCTGTGCCGAGATCCATTCCACATCATTCGTGGCTGTAGAGGACCGTGAGTTTAATGACTGATCACAAGGGTACGCTATCCGAGTCCTGCCTCGGGCGATTGCTGGTGGCGCCGTGGGGTTTTAGTGGGTATACACAGCAGCGAGTACCACATAACCCTTCACACGTACCGCGGGTCCGATAACGCATTTCCCCACGGAAAAAAAAAGTTAAAATGTATGTTTAATTAAATGAAACTATTTGTTTCATCGTATGTTTTATTGTTTAAAACATGAGCTTATTACTAACACAAAATAAGGGGTAGTGGGGTTGCAACGCTGTATTAACAAAAAACTAACTTGACTTATCGAAGTTCTTAAATCTAAGTGACACTGTTACCTATAAAGAATATAAGTGTAGTCGATATGTATGTGTATAATATCGGAAACGAGAATGTTATATTACAATTTATGAGTGTGAGAAAAACTAAAGGGCTCATTTTGGCTTCGAGTACCTATCATCGCAGATGGCTAACAATTGGGTTGCGCTTCTAATTCTTTACTAAAATATAAATATACAACATAACTAATGTTAGGTTACATAATCGTTAATGAACGATTGACATTACCTTTTCATGTAAATTAAAACACGAATATTTGGCTATGAAATTTATTCACAATTAAATTACTCTCATTTCTCAGAGCTAATGAACTGTTCACGTTTCTACGCAGCGGCCGTCGTAGGCTCCGGTGTTTCAGCAGCGGCAGCTGTAAAAATAAGACTCACTGTTACTGTTAATTAATTGAAAATGAAAATGCTAATATTAAATGACCTCTGCGTCATTTGATGCCAAACCCAATGGTTTGGCTTCGTTTAGTAGTTCCTGACAATAGAAGGATCTACTACAGACTTGCTCGAACAGCTGCCAGCCTTGTTAGTTGTTAGGATGGACGTTTGCTACATCTATACTGGAAGTGCTTTTAAATTTGCGTCAAAAGGATATTTTGTATATTCCATAGGTACTTATTCTTTAGTAACTAATACATCTTAGAGTTTCTTTAATTCCCTCAAGTCAAAGGAGTTTTATCTCCAAGGCCGCAATAATACTTTTTTTATTTATACTGGCCACCAAAAATATAGTGTTTCCCTAGATTATATTTATTTATTATATATTTTACGTGTTATTATAAAAGACTATGAAACACTGAAGAAAGTGCGATTCCAACCTACTCTCTCAATCGGAATCGGTCAACTTTTTCCTTACATGTATAATGTACTATTATTATGTTATTTAAGCTAATTAAAAAGAATAAAATTCTTGGTTTGTACTACTTACCTTCAGTGGGTGTGTCCGTTACACCTGAAATATAAATTAATGTTAAAAAGAGTAATAAGAGACGTTTTCGGTTCACCATATTCATACCCACGTGTCAGACTAAGACCAAATTACGATCAAACAAAAAAGCTCATTTTGACTCTTTTCCTCACAGCGTAAAAACAATTTAGAGAAAGAGACCAAAGAGTACAATTAGACATATTAAAAATGTCGTTGAACATTGAAAAAACTTACTGCTTTCAGGGGCTGAAATAAAAATAAATAATTAATGGAGTATCAGAACTATCTATCACCGACTACTCGTACTATCTATCACCAGGAATTGGGTGATTGGGAATAGTTTTCTGTGCCATCTCTCTCAAGCAGGAAATCCAATAGATTTTTCCAGCTACCCACTGAAAAATTTCCGAACCAATACGACTTAGGGTCCGTCAAGAAAAGAGCGTACCAATTCTTAAAAGGCTGGCAACGCACTTGCGAGTCTCCAGACAACGTGATAGTCCATGAGCGGCTGTATCACTTAACATCAGATGAGCCTACTGTTACATAAAAAAGTGTCATTCGAGAGTTATAACTCTGAATCCTGACCCTCAGATGACCTTCCACACGATATTTTCCTTCACAATATGAGCACGTAATTACATAGTAGTATACATTGGTGGTCATTTGAAGCAAGACCTCGTCGAGTTGACAGCCCATTCACTGCTCCATAGGTTAGCCAGAAATAGTTTTAAAAATAAATAAAAATACCTGATACATCTGTTTCGGAGACTGCGATGGTGGTGCCTAAAAATGACACTTATCAATATTAGGATACAAAAAAAAAATGTTTTAATCATGTGCAAAATTCATTAAAATCAGTTCTAAATCTTTAAGATTAATCAATACATCCCGTCTTGCAAGCTTGTGTTTTTGTGTTAATTTAATGATCATTCCAGTCACTTGTACTTTCCTATCACTTCTATATCACCGAGAAATATAATTTTTTTTTTTAATTTATACTTTATCGCCTTTTTCCCGAAGAGGAAGGCACAGACCACGGCACACCACTTACTATACTGACACACCTCTCTCGCTTAATCCATTTTTCTGACATTCACCACAAATACTCTTTATGGGTACTTTTGACATGTCCCTCCTCTTGTATATCCTGGATTTGGTCTTATGACAAGGGCTACCCAAACCATCCACGCTTGCATTTCCTTTCGTATACTTGGCACTACGTTCTATTTCAATTTTGTATATTTTAGTAAAGTGTAAGGTCTAAAAAAATGTACCTATAACATACTTTCCACTGAATATTAACAGTTACTCAACACAAAAAAAGATAAAACACAAAGAAACAACAATTTATAATAAAAGAAGTGTTCTTTACATTACATTTACATTATATAGATAGGTTTCGTTATAGGGAGAGAATAATTCTTGTGTGAGTTTTGTGTTAAACCAAACAAATTTAACTCATTACGTTATAAAGAGTTTACACTGTATTAGTAACATTTGAATTTAGTAAGATGTTCAATTACCAGCGGTTGTTTCTTCTTGAGTTGGAGTCGTTTCAGCTTCATCTCTGAACAAAAATTAATCTATTTTTATCATCAGCAAGATGCCAGGGAGGTCGGTGTATTACGCAGTACGCGCGACCTTTCCCCCAACACTCAAAATCTGGCCAAATTACGTGCCGAAACCGATGATGTTTTTTAAGAAAACTTACGGTTTTTAAGAAAGATTTACGAATAACTGAATCGAATCTTGTCGAACTGTTTTATGCTTGTATTTAAAATACACGTTTTGGCATAGAGCACTAGATTTGTAAGGCTTTTTTATCTTCTAGTATATAAAATTCTCGTGTCCTATTCGTTCCTATACTCCTCCGAAACCGCTCGACTGATTATGAATTTTTTTATGCATAAGTAAGTCTGAGAATCGGCTACTATCTATCTGATAAACCCCTAAGTGATAAGGGGTGGCCCTACATTTTTTATGATACAAAAATATATACAACTCTACGACCAACCCCTATTTTTCATTATATTAGATAGTTATTTTTATTGAACTAAAAAAATGGCAAAAAACATACATGGGAAAACAAACGTTTGCCGGGTCACCTAGTTGATTTATAAAAGCTTGTCAACGCTCGGCACACTGATACATTGGTACATCTACACTAATATTATAAAGAGGAAAACTTTGTTTGTTTGTTTGATTGTAATGGCAAAAATGAATAGGCTCATAAACTACTGGGCCGATTTTAAAAATTCTTTCACCATTCGAAAGCTACATTTTCCACGAGTAATATAGGCTATATTTAATTTTGAACAAAAATAAGGTTCCGTAAGATATTAGGGTTTTTCGGACACAAGGTGTAAAAAATCAACCAAAAAAGTTACTTATTTTGCGTACCCTGCCTAAACTATTAAAGGTAGAACCATTAAATATTCTAAGTAATTGTAGATCTTATAAAAATAAAAACTGTTTTATGCTTGTATTTAAAATACACGTTTTGGCATAGAGCACTAGATTTGTAAGGCTTTTTTATCTTCTAGTATATAAAATTCTCGTGTCCTATTCGTTCCTATACTCCTCCGAAACCGCTCGACTGATTATGAATTTTTTTATGCATAAGTAAGTCTGAGAATCGGCTACTATCTATCTGATAAACCCCTAAGTGATAAGGGGTGGCCCTACATTTTTTATGATACAAAAATATATACAACTCTACGACCAACCCCTATTTTTCATTATATTAGATAGTTATTTTTATTGAACTAAAAAAATGGCAAAAAACATACATGGGAAAACAAACGTTTGCCGGGTCACCTAGTTGATTTATAAAAGCTTGTCAACGCTCGGCACACTGATACATTGGTACATCTACACTAATATTATAAAGAGGAAAACTTTGTTTGTTTGTTTGATTGTAATGAATAGGCTCATAAACTACTGGACCGATTTTAAAAATTCTTTCACCATTCGAAAGCTACATTATCCACGAGTAATATAGGCTATATTTAATTTTGAACAAAAATAAGGTTCCGTAAGATATTAGGGTTTTTTGGACACAAGGTGTAAAAAATCAACCAAAAAAGTTACTTATTTTGCGTACCCTGCCTAAACTATTAAAGGTAGAACCATAAAATGTTCTAAGTAATTGTAGATCTTATAAAAATCTACAAAAAAGTCCGCGACACACTATACCTATCTATGTCGAGTGAGGCACAATAACCATAAATGATATAATGACATGGCAAAACGGCGTTTGCCGGATCAGCTAGTGATAAATAAAATACAATTATTAATGTGACAAGCACTTATAGGCATTATAGGCATAAACATCTTACCTTTTAGATTTTATGTTAAAGACTAAAAATGCCTTCTTGATAGATTTATATTACTAACCGTATCTCCATAATGGTTTTGGTGACAGCATCGGAACCAGACGCAAATACCGCTTGATACACTCCCTCGTATGTTGGAGTGTATTCTGTTATACTTATCGTAATCTCTGTTGAAGTCGCCTGAACAAACAAAGTACAGTCAAAACCGTTTACGACAACATACCGGTTATATTGACCAAAATCAAAGGCTGAATTCTATTGTATTAGGTTCGTAACAACGTCATCGGCTGTTATGACTATTTGTCTAGTCGACAAGTTGAAAATGGTAAATAGAGATACTGCTCTTAAAATATGTGCATTTCCTAATTGGATCCGGAATGACGTCTAAAAAAATGTGCTAAAAGCGTGTATTAGCACATAAAAAAGTGCAAAAGTTATACACAATTAAAGATGAAAAAAAAATGGCATTTCGTTTTTTGCCAATATTTAATAAACTATTAATATTTAAGAAATTTCAAAAAAAGCTTCTGAAAGAGGAGGAATTTCCAATAAAAAACTCCTAACTACCGGAACTCTATCTACATTATTTATAATTTTAATTTAACGCTGAAAATAGGTCTGCGCGTGACATTTTTAGGATTCGCGCGTGGCGTCAAAAGCGAGTACGGCACATTAATTAATTTATTTAAGGTATTGGATATTTTTTTTTTAATTTGAAAAAACTATGGTGTATTCTGAACACACCATATATTAATTTATTCCCGTTGAAAATTTTACTTAAAGGTTATTTTTCAACAAGTTAAATAATTGTTATTTTTTTTACGACCAAATATCCCTTCGATGTCGTCAATACAGATTTTGATTGTAAAATTTTAAGATATCTTTATGGAACAACAAAAAGGAATGGGGTCACTTTTATTAAGAAATGAATTCGTAAACAGTTTGTTTAAGTTCTTCAAGTTAATAGAATGTAACGACTTTTTTTTTTTTTTAAATTTAAATTACGCATTGTCTAGTTGTTGACTTCAGAATATGAGTTCACAAACGGGCAGGAGGCTCACCTGATGTTAAGTGATACCACCCATAGACACTCAAATTGCCAGAGGGATTGCGTTGCCGGCCTTTGAAAGAGACCATGACATAAGGAAGCCAAACTTAACTATTTACCATACATGGTATGGTTTAATGCGAATCGCCCATCACGCAAAAGGGCTAAGTGTCGCAATATATTTTACCCCATGATATTTTATACCGCCGCCCATGGTCACTAAATGTCAGAGGGCTCAACAGTGCATTGCCGGCCAAAATCATATATCTTATAGTCTCCCAAAACCTTCTTAACTGTAATCGTACTGTTTGTTTCAAATGTTATATGGGATAAAATAAAGAATGATTATTATATATGAACATACCGTAAATATTGCAATGGACCCAACAGAATTTCGCCTAAATGACGTCTCTAGCGGTATACCATTAACGAACACCTGGAATAAATAAAAATAAAATAAAATATGTTTATTATGGAACATAAGATACAGGTATCACTTATTCCACGTCATTAAATTTGAATCTGAAGGCATCCCTACTCATCGACAAAGAAGACAGAGGCGCAAAAAACTCTTGGTACTCTTTTAAAATAGCAAATCATCAAACAACACTTATTTTAAAACAAATATCGCAAATTAATTAGAAGTAGCCTGTCTAGCAATAGTCGCAGGCCCTTTTATCAACTAGATAATCGTTAACTTTATAGTAAGCCTTTAAAGGAAAAACTTTATTTGAACACTATCATTCCAACACTTCGTCGCGCTATATTTGAAACTCCCACGAAATAAATCCGGTCAACGGTCTCAAGACAAACTATTAGACATATACATATTGTCATGTCTTAGATGTCACATGACCAGCCCATTGCTTTGCCAATAGTCTGCCAGTCTTTTCCTGGCGTTTCTGTTAAGTCATCAGCCCACCTTCTCTTTGGCCTGTCCACTCTTCTTTTCCCGAGTTATCCCTTCTATTGTGTCTTTAGTTTTTTGTCTAATATATTCACTTTTGACTATAACTATTAGATGCAGAAAGTCTTCTCCAAGTTCCATTGTGACTTCCACTACTACAGCCAAAATTTTTCCTTTTCCTCTTTTCAGGTTCCCTGGAACAGCTCTAGCTCTAAAGATGTTTTTTTTAACTGTATTTATGTTACTTCAATTAAGATATATCTAGAATATGACGGGACACAAAAGTCATACAAAATTGAACACACCTTTTCAACAGTACAATCACTGCAGGTGAACGGCACCTGCTGCTGGAACTGCTCACCGATCTTTGGTGATGCCAACTTCACTACTTCTGGTATTACAACACCTGGAACAACGACATCTTCTAGACTCTATTTACAAAAGACCTCCTCTTGATCATCTTGATCTGCGATATCTCATGATTGAACGGTTAAATTTGATCGACATGGCCGGGAGAGGGTCAACATGATCTGTTACATTTTATGGTCCAGCGAATAGGCCACTTTGCTCTTACAACTTAATTACTAATATTAATGATATATTTTACAACAATTTTCCAAGTTACCGTAACTTTTTTTCTTAATGAGGTTTAAGTTTCTATTCAGCCCTGCGATTCTGTTGATTTTGTTCATGTAACTCACTTTTCGAACTCACACAGCGGTTTTCGCATCGGCGGTCGCTCTCAAATCAGTCGTGAAGCAGTCATTTTATGATTTGGCATTCTGAAAAGGTTGGAGCTTGTAGTTTATTGTTTATCATAAAATGACTGCTTCACGACTGATTTGAGAGCGACCGCCGATGCGAAAACCGCTGTGTGAGTTCGAAAAGTGAGTTACATGAACAAAATCAACAGAATCGCAGGGCAGTATAGTTATTTATTTCCCTTTTTAGTTATTATTTTCAAGTGAAAACTTCCTTATCATCGTTGTGATTCGAAAGTCGATGAAACGAAAAAGGGACATCAAAAAAAGGATCATAAAATTTAATCTGGGAGATATGAGAACCTTTCGTAAATGTTTGAACCTTTTTGTATATTATGTATTCCATCTTTGCCTATATGTTTCGTATAGGTTTTTGTTGTATATATTTTATGTTAAATACGAAATATTTAAATTGTCGACAGTTAAAGCTACATAAATTAATTATATAAAAAACCATTACCATTTGCTGAAATTAAATATTAAAATTTTAATTAATACACATAAATAAATGTAAATTATTAATTAAGCGATTCACAAACGTACTATTTACGTTATTTAGTAAATAATATACTCAGCGATCGGAAACACTTTGTTAGTGCCAGAGATTTGGTGGGAAATCCGGCTTACAGATTCAAGGGGTATAGCTGCGCATGCGCATTTTATTGTAGACGATTACTAGAATACCAACCTTTGGGTTACATTATAGCCAAGACATTTTAGTGTATGTTGAATATTTTTTAAAGGAGAAAAACAATTATTGTTTCGTCGGGAACCAAATTCAGACTCTAGAGGCTTCATACGCGTTACACTATCTATACAAGCGATAAAATACTTACAATTATCTAAAAAGAAAAAAGTTTAATTATTAACTTGTCAAACTTGGCACTGTTTTAATTTTCCCTTAAAAACTAAAGCAAACACTATCTTTTTTCCACACAGCGTAAATACAATGTGAGGGAAGGGGATAGGAGATTCGTTCACTTATCACGAGTAAAAATTTCAAAGGCTACTTTGTCAAAGTATTATTATTATTATTATTATTTTTATAGAATAGGGGGCAAACGGGCAGGAGGCTCACCTGATGTTAAGTGATACCGCCGCCCATGGACACTCTCAATGCCAGAGGGTTTGCGAGTGCGAAAAAAAATTTCCACAAGGATACATATTACTCATTATTTAACGCAAATATAATGTAAGATACCTATGTAGGTTATGAATATGTATGTGTTATGAATAAAATAAATTATATTATTTATTATATTTAAACTTTTAATTGTTAACTACAAACTGTAATAATAATAACACAGCCATTTTTAGTTCCATATCCTTAATTTCCATTCCAAATGTTTTTAGTATTCTCTTATAGCTAGGAAATTCCTCCAATCCATTCCAGATCTCTCTATTTGTCAATACTCTGCCAGTCTTTTCCACCTATTTCTGTTGTCATCAGCCCACCTTCTCTCTGGCCTGCCCACTCTGTTTTTCCCAGGTTCTCCGTGCTATTAGTCTTTAGTTTTTTGTCTAATATATTCACTTTTGTCTTGGTGTATCTTCTTTATAATTAGTACATATAAGTATTAAGTATACTTCTTTCCTTAGCTCTATATGTTGATATAATCTTAATTAGATGTTTGTAATTGCTTCTAAATTTTTTTTTTTTTACATTGTTTTAAAACATTTTACTGAATTTTTTAACTAAATTTAGTTTAAATACGAATTTCCGATTTGTGATATTTTTTTCAGTTTCCTCAAAGAAAATTTTAAAAAGCTATGTTCTTAGTTGTTATGCATTTTCAAGGCCTTTAGTGCAAAAACATTCAAAGGAATAAACAGTATACGTACTATCAATAACAGCTAATATCTTTTTGATGAATTTGTTCTTATCCTTGAAGAATCCCATGTATACGCAAGCGTGGTTGTCCTCAAATCTGAAATAAATCCACAGAACATATACGAAATATACATACTATAACGTCTAGAGATAACAATTACATTAATTATAATTCGAGGTTTCGACTGGTTTGAAACCCATTAACTGTAGTGATAGACGCGGATATAAGTTAGGTACATCAAATCAATGTATACAGAATATTGTTAAAACTATTTTAAAAGAGTAAGAATGGAGTTTCTTGCCCATTCTTCTCCATATGAAACAACCTTTTGGAAGGGGCAACTAAAGTAATTTTTTTTAAATATTTATATTTTGTAATCTTGACTTTTAAAACTGCCTTTTAAATGGGCATAATAAAAATAAAGTTTGGAAGTACAAAATGAAAAAGAGGAAGGAACAAGTATGAATATGTTTTAGCCATAATGATAGGTGTCTATCCATAGACCTCTTTCAAGGTCGTAGGGTTCATAATAACTAATTTTTGTTTAATCTATAAGATAAGAAAATCCACTCCATTTCTTAGGTTTTGACTTGCCGCATTGGTTCTAGCATGACTTACCTTGGAAAATTGAAGCTAATCATATTGGTGACGTGTATGACAGATACTCTTCCAGCAGACAGCACGCTCTCGCCATTGCACAGAATATCCGTGACAGAACATTCTTCGCACGTGTAATTCATTGTGCGATCAAAATGTCCCCCCACGTCAAACGACGCACTGAGGCGCTGAATTTTAATCGCTACAAAATAGATCGGTAAGCAATTGGCATGATTGTCATTTAAAGTCGAGACAGCGCTAAGCTAGTATGACTCGCTTATGTCAAAAAGTCATTAGATTTAGGCGATTCTGAATATTGGGTTATTAACCCAAAAACCAACTCTTACCCATTTACATGGGAATTAGAGATGTTATTACTTTAATACTGCAGCTTTGTCCGGAGGGGAATGTAAATCAGTCTTTTTAATAAAAAAACAGGGGCACCCACCTAATGTTATGTGATACCGCCCATAGACACTACCATTGGCAGAGGACTGGCAAGTGCGTTGCCTTTAAAAGATACGAAATCATGGCGCCCTTCGTGTGACTAATACATCGTGTAACTACAGCATCATTGTTTCATTTAATATTATTATTATTATATTATTATTTAATATTAACTCCAAGTTTGCATCCTTGGCTTGAATGAAACATACAATAATTTAGTAAATAAAATAGTAGCAAAAATGTTTGTTTGAAAAACGTCTTTGGAATTTATCACAAAATGTATAAATTCCAAATCTGTAAATTCAATGTTCAAAACTTGTTTTTTTTATCCTTTACGTATATCTTACTAGTAGAAATAAGTTCTTAGAGATCTTAAATTATAAACAAAAATAATTACCATTTTCTGTAAAACAAAAACGCTATTATAAATACGAAAAAAAGATTTTACTTAAGTACAATTTTCTAGATAATTCCCTTCTTAACCATTATATAATTGATTCATTCAGATTTTTAACAGCAGATATTTCACATGCGCTGATTGGGTCAGATAGCCTTTCTCGATAAAATATCCAACTTAAACTATACCGACCGAAGCAGCTATACTGACGTTCTGTAACTACTGACGGGCGCAGATATAGTTGTATTGTGTATATTTTGCCTAATTTGTCGTACCATAAGCGTATTATTGTGTGTGAAATAATTAAAGAAAATAATACGTAGTTATTCCCGGGCAGACATTTCTTCATTTATTATTTTCTAAATTGAAATAATTTTCTCTAGGCCTTGAACGTAATTACCAACATACATACGAATGTATGTCAGTACTTGTATAAAGATGTAGTAAGCTTTAGAATAAACAATCGTTACCTGTGTCTGAAATTAACAAAAATTATTGTAAAAAAAGAGTTTTTAAATTAAAAAGTTATAACAGAAAACATAATTAGACGTTTACCCTTTTCTGAAATAAAAGAAAATTCAAATTAATCGCATACACATAATCATAAAAACTAGTATATTATAAAACTATTGCAAAATATAAATGTGTTATAAGTTTAATTGCGAAAAGGATTTCGAAACGAAAAAGAAAATAATTTAAGGTTAAATATGAATAATACAATAGACATAAAAGCAGTGCCAGTGGCTTCAGCGTGCGACTCTTATCGCTGAGGTCGTTGGTTCGATCCCCGACTGTGCACCAATGGAAATTCTGTCGAACATTCGCTCGAACGGTGAAGGAAAACATGGGCATGGCTCGAATCCAAAAGTTGATGACATATGTCAGAAGGCTGATCACCTATTAATTGTCTGTGATTTAAAAATGATGAAACGAATGCAATCTGCCGCCAAAACCCTAGGAATGTGTAGCCACTGAATTATTATTATCAAATAGTAGCTGCCGTCACGAACACGAAACGTTTCGCCTTCATATGATTTTTACTTAGCCTACCTTTTTAGTAGCTACATACTAACATATGGAACATTTTGCTATGCTGCCCTATAGAGACCGTTTTCCGGAATAAAAACCAAAGAACTATAAAAACCAAATTTTTAATTTTTTTCTCGTTAGAGTTCAAAGCATTCATAAAAAAATACTTTAATTGGCCCAGCCGTCAACATATACTTTTTATAAAACGTTGATTAAAACCTAAACATAGCAATCAAATATACAGTATTTACAAATTTCTTAACATAGATAGTAATAGTTAAAAAAAAAAGAATTTAAAAAGTTTGGTCCCTGTGGAATCTACCAGGCGCCAACTTAAATCTTTAATTAGCGCCTGTGGGGCCGTGGGGTTCAAGAGGAACCCCACGGCCCAAGAGTCTATTCAAAGGAATTTTCGATTCACTTTTATTTATATAAATTATATTTAGATAAATTACTTACCGGGAGCTAGAATTAAGTAATTATTTATTAGTTATTAAAATTAAATATTGTTTTTATTTATATTGAATTTAAATAAAATATAACCTACTCTCACCAACGCAACGTAAAGATTGAGTGACGCCTATCGTTGCTTTAATTAAAATACATACAATGAGACAGATTTTTCTATTTATTTATATACAATAATACAATCCTGTCCTAACAGATGACCCTACATCAACAAGAATCCATAACCAATAAATTCACACATCTACACTAATATTATAAAGAGGAAAACTTTGTTTGTTTGATTGTAATGAATAGGCTCATAAACTACTGGACCGATTTTAAAAATTTTTTCACCATTCGAAAGCTACATTATCCACGAGTAATATAGGCTATATTTAATTTTGAACAAAAATAGGGTTCCGTAAGATATTAGGGTTTTTCGGACACAAGGTGTAAAAAATCAACCAAAAAAGTTACTTATTTTGCGTACCCTGCCTAAACTATTAAAGATAGAACCATAAAATATTCTAAGTAATTGTAGATCTTATAAATATCTACAAAAAAGTCTGCGACACACTATACCTATCTATGTCGGGTGAGGCACAAAAACCATAAATGATATAATGACATGGCAGAACCGAGCAAATACAGGCCACTACGGTCGCAATACAAGACAGAGGTGGATACTTTAATGTCTCAGCTGTTTACTGTCCACCAAAACATCGAATAGACGCCGACCTGTTCTCTCATTTCTTCTCGACTCTAGGCAATCGCTTTATAACAGGAGGCGACTGGAACTCCAAACATGTGCATTGGGGTCAAGATTAACAACAACTAGGGGAAGACAATTGATGTTGAGCATCGATACAAATCACCTAAACATAATTGCTCCATCAGAACCTACCAACTGGCCAGCTGATCACAATCGAATCCCGGACATACTCGATTTCTTCCTAACAAAAGGACTCTCTAAACAATACATGAAGATCGAATCATGTGCTGATGGTTCATCTGATCACACTCCAGTCTTATTAACTGTCAGCTCCACTATAATTGAAGTCGAGAGACCGATAAGATTATATAACCAGCATACTGATTGGCCTTCCTTCAGGGAACACATAGATGAAAACCTTAACCTAAATGTCAGACTTAAAGAAGCAGAGGAAATTGAAACAGCACTAGCGCAGTTTACTAATCTCATACAAGTTGCTGCGTGGAGAAGCACGCCTACTACTGAACACAGAAACCAGCACACAAACATACCATTGGAAATAAAGATGATGATTCAGGAGAAACGCAGATTGCGCAGAGTTTGGCAGCTGAGTCGTCATCCACAAGACAAGACAGCCCTTAATAAAGCCATTGTAGAATTGAAGGAAGCTATAAAGAATGTTAATGACTTAACAATGCAAGCAAAGTTGGAGTCTCTAACCGCTACTAAGGCCAGCAACTATTCGCTCTGGAAAATCACCCGTTCTTGTAGCCAACCTAACAAATCAAAAGCCCCAATTAAAAAGGAAAACGGCTGGGCCAGAACGAGTCAGGACAAAGCGGACTTGTTTGCGAACTATCTAACAAGCTCCTTTAAACCTAATGTAACACTGGACAACTCATCAGAAGAATATGTTGACCAAGTTCTAAATCAAGACCTTCAAATGGATCATCCCCCTAGACCTGTGTCGCCTGCAGAAGTCATAAAAACTATCAAATGCCTGGACAGTAAAAAGGCACCAGGTTACGACCTGATAACTAAAGAAGTATTGATGGAACTACCGAGAAAGGCTATGATCTTCATCACTATACTCTTCAATGCTATGTTACGAGTAGGCTACTTCCCAGTTGCGTGGAAAATCTCAGAAATCATCATGATTTATAAGGCTGGCAAACTGATGACCGAAAAAACATCCTACCGACCAATCAGTCTGTTGCCTACTCTTTCCAAGGTATTGGAAAAGACAATACTTCGTAGAATTGTGCCAAGCCTTGTGGAGCGCAAAGTAATACCAGATCATCAATTCGGCTTCAGACAATACCATGGCACAGTGGAACAAGCTCACAGAGTATGTGACGCCATAAGAAAGTCCTTAGAACAAAGGGAATACTGCTCATCAGCATTTCTGGATATCCAACAAGCATTTGACAAGGTCTGGCACAAAGGCCTACTATGTAAGATCAAGCAGAATATTTCCCACTCTTACTTTCCAATATTCAAGTCTTACCTAGAGGATCGCATATTTTATGTAAAAGAAGGTGACGCCACTTCGGAATTTCAAAACATTGATGCCGGGGTACCACAAGGATCTGTTCTTGGCCCCATGCTCTACACGTTGTACACTGCTGACCTACCGCTATTGCCAGGAATAACCACAGCAACATTTGCAGACGACACCGCTATATTAGCAAGCAATAAAGACCCAGGACTTGCATCTGAGGACTTGCAGAAGGGCCTTGACAAAGTTAACGAATGGCTGCAAAAATGGAAAATAAAAGCTAGTGTCGCGAAGTCAGTACACGTGACCTTCACCCTTAGAAGAGGAGACTGCCCACCTGTAAAGTTGGACCAATGTATTCTGCCCCACAGCGACCATGTAAGATATCTTGGCTTACACATTGATCGTGGATTAACGTGGAGGCACCACATCAAATGTAAAAAGCAGCAGCTACAGCTAAAGTACAACAGCCTTTACTGGATGCTAGGAAGAAACTCAAGACTTTCTCTAGATAACAAACTTCTTATATATAAAGTCATCCTTAAGCCCATTTGGACATATGGCCTCCAACTATGGGGCAGCGCAAGTGATACCAACATAAACATACTCCAGCGACAACAGAACAAGATCCTAAGAGCAGTTGCAGAAGTACCCTGGTACATTACAAACAATGAAGTTCACGAGCACCTTAACATGAGAACAATCAAAGAGGAAATCCGGAGACTGGCAGCTAAATACAAAGAGCGGTTAAGCTGTCACCCGAATAAACTTGCTCGCCAACTCACCATTAGACAGTATGTGAGTCGACTAAAACGTCACCATGTTCTAGAGCTAGAAGACCGGCAGTAGCTCTAGACAGAAGATGAGTAGATGCTTCCAATGGGAAGTCACTCCACATGACAGCACCACAGAAAAAATTTGCTCATAGCCTTGGGGCTGATTGCAAATAAACGCAGAGAAAAAAAAAAAAAAAAACATTTGCTCGAACGGTGAAGGAAAACATCGTGAGGAAACCGACATGTCTTAGATCTAAAAAGACGACGTCATGTGTCAGGCACAAGAGGCTGATCACCTACTTGCCTATTAGATTGAAAAATGATCATGAAACAGATTCAGAAATCTGAGGCCCAGACCTAAAAAGGTAGTAGCGCCACGGATTTATTTTATTTTTTTCAATAAATTATTAAGTTAGCCTGCATGACTTCAAATTATTATAATGGTTAATTTTTATTTACTGGCAATACTAATATCCATGACAGCGGCTCTCACCGGCCAAGAAAAGTATGTGGCACTGTACTGCCGAATTGCTATACAATTTGACTATTTTTTTTGTGTTATTTTCTTCTTATATACTTACTTAGCACACTCAGAACTTTAACCCTCTCTTCCAGTCCTTCGCCATTCTGTATCACTGCAAAATAATCACCAAAATCTTGTGTCTTCATTCCCTCCACTTCGATTTCTAGAAGTTGCTTTCTGAAAGACGTAAATTTCAAACTAATAAAAAAATCCAGTAGCGCTACAACCCCTGGGTGTTGGGAACAGATTGCATTAGTTTCTTTGATCACTGTTATTTAGTGATCAGCCTATAGAAGGTTGGTGTGCACAGCAAGGCGAGACAGTATTACACTCCATCGCTTGCAACTGTATTCGCGCAAATTCGGCCCCACAGTAACGTTCCACCTCGTGTCATTCAGTATAATGCAATAAATGCTTTTTATTTTATTGAAGTGATACTTCTTTAGGCGCATGAGGGTAAAATTTTTACGGAACGTCACGAAGATGTAAACCGTTTTTGTCGAAGAAGAGGGAGGGAGCGATTGAGACCGATTGAAAGAGAGTGAGAAGAGTGAATTACCTTGTAATAATTCTATTTTTAAAATTAAAATTGAAATATTAGTATTTTATATTTTATGCAAGACAAATTATTGAAATCTTAAATTAATGAATGAATGAATTGTAAATTAAATGGCACATGTTTTTATTATCGCAGAAATGAATAAAATAAAAAGTATTATTTGTATTAATTTTCGACACTTTTAATGTTTTAATGAAAATTAAATTCATTAAATTCCTAACATACCTTCCTTTTTCCCTCCCTCTAAGTCACGGAAATCTAAAGTTTTAGATTCGTATAAATATAACAAGAGTTGAAAATTACTTAGCCAAAGATGTTTCACTTCTGACAAGTGTACTTTGTTGTTTATTTATTTATTTCCTTATCCTACAGCTAACAAAAATTATATAATAACAAACAAATACACTGAAAATATAGCCAGAGATGGAATACATAATATATAACTACAAAAAGGTTCAAACATTTACAAAAGAAAACAAACAATAAATATTATTCAATACATTTTTTAACTAAGTGGTATCAAATTTGGCTGTGTTGTGTGATAGTGAAAAGCGACGGTAAGTATGTGAAAGAATGTATGTGGGGTATGCTCATGATGGAGGTGATTTGGCGCTATGGATATTCTTAATACTCCTTTCAACCATATTCTGTGATAGCTTGTGTTAGTTACTAAATCGATCAGTGTTTCTTTCTGATTTTCTTTTTGATTCTTGGCATTCGGAAATTTTGGAGTTGTTTTTCTAATACTTACGGTTTGCCTTCCCTGAAACAAAATTTCCATTAAAACACACTTGACATCGACTATTTGCTACAATTGACTTAAAGCATCGGAGGATCAGACCCGAGTAGGTTTTACAATTAAATTCCGACTTTCAAATTTAAGGCATGAACAATACAACAAGAGAAATGTTGATAGTTATTTCTAGAAAAGAATCAACAAAATAAAAGAACGTTAAAGAACATTAATAATCATAAAAGAACATTAATAATCATAAAATAACATTAATTATCATAAAATAACATTTAAAAAAATCAGTAGCGCTACAACCTGTTTAGGTCTTGGCCTCAGATTTCTGATTCTGTTTCATGATCATTTTTAAATCTAATAGGCAATGATCAGCCTCCAGTGCCTAACACACGCCGTCGACTTTTTGGATCTAAGTCATGTCGATTTCCTCACGATGTTTTCCTTCACCGTTCGAGCAAATGTTAAATGCACACATAGACAGTCCATTGGTGCACAGGGGATCGAACCTACGACCTCAGGGATGAGCGTCTCTGCTCACAAAATAACATTAATAATCATAACAGAACAGCTGTTAATCGATGGGTAGAGAAACTCACTTATCTCGATATTCCCTTAAGCGATATCTTGAACTGTCTAAATTGTATATGTTGCTATCACTGGCTCGTACAATAACATTAAGCAGGCGGCATCTGTTGCATTTGAACGCAATACTCGACGTGTTTGCTCGCTGACCCTGCAAGAGCTCTATGGTGCGGTAGGAGATCGTCGTCATACTTCCCACTGGAATAAATATTAAATTACTTCTCAGCCCTGATTTCAGAGCGACCGCCGATGCGAAAACCGCTGTGTGAGCTCGAAAAGTGACTTACAGAATCACAGGGCTGGAGTGAGTTCATAACGCCTCAGCCCTTCACACGTCCTTAAGATGGGCCCTCGGAGTCCACCAGGCATTCTACCCAAGGGAACTATATCCTACATAAAGCTTAATCACGACCTGCAGTTTCGGGTCACTCGAGACCGAGACCCCAGCCTTAAACATCCGGCCAGTCTACTGTCAACCCCAGACGGTCAGACCTCTTCCTCTATCGTCAGCAGGCTCTTTCTGCAGCATTACATGCTCACAGAAGGAGACCATTGCACTGCAGGCCTCAATCATCTATGTATAAGTTAAATGTATTTATGTTCTTTTAATAATAACTCTCGTGTCACAATGTTTGTTCGCATACTGCTCCGAAACGGTCGGCCGATTCTTATTATTTTTTTTGTGCATATTCAGACGAGACCCGAATTTTTATTTTTTAGATTTTTTTTGTTTTGATTTCTTTATGATACAGCATACAAAAATACATACAACCCCTAATTTTCAGCCCTCTACGATTAACCCCTATTTTTTGAAAATAGTTATTTTTTTTAACTAAAACTTTTTTTCCTAGCAATATAATACATGGCAAAACAACGTTTGCTGAGTCAGCTCTTTTGACCGGCCCCAGATGAACCAGGAATTATATAATTAGACGTGATTTTATTGTTTTTAAAATCTTGTTCTCTGACTTACATAAAATAACCAATTTGACATATTTCTCCTTATTGCGACGTGCACTGCCAAACTGTACATAGTACTCTCCGTAATCCTTCGACTTGGCCCACGGAGAGAAGGATAGAGTGACTGTCACGAACGTCTTGTCAGGAGAGAACGCGAGAGAATATGTAGGCGATGACAGGTCGTCTAGGTCTTCCTGCAAATATTTTATCTCAATATACAGCCTCCGTGGATTGTAGCACATAGAATATAGGAAATTAGGTTCGATTCTCGTTGAAACTATATTTTTTACAGGTTGGTTAGAATTTTCTTTAAAAATTATTTATGTATCGAAGTTTACCACATAATGCTATATATACAGTATATGTTACGAGCTATCGTTTCTAAAATTTATGACAATTATGGTAAACATATATGTTATAAAAAATTACCACCAAAACTGCGAATAAGGTATAAGATAGACTCTTAACAATGCTTTCTTTAAAATTCAGCCCACTACCGAATATATCAAGCTTTGAAAAAGTAGTGTTTCTTCTGATATATTCGAGAATTAGAATGAGAGGTGCCTGAACTCTAAGGTTGGTTTTTGCAGGCGAAATTTTGAGATTTCTGCTAATTTTAAACCCTGGGAATTAGTAAGGGGCGACAATATTAATATTCTGTAAGAGATTCTGTTCTTTATTTGTCCATTTAGCGTAAAAGTAATCAATTACTAGTAAGATACCACGCTCCATTGGTTTAAGTTACTCTTTTTGGAAGGCCTTACCAATTGATTACTATGGGGCCTCTTCCGCTTGACCGCCTTGAGTTCGTATCCTTCGGGAATGATGACTTTTCGTGGACTCGTCGAATATTCAGTGGATAGTGGCGACACAAATTCTTCCAAGCTGTCCTCTAAAATAATTGACAAAAGTTCGTGAACACATTCTGAGATATATTTTGTTATTAATTACTTATGTGGCTTAGTTATGACTGTATGATGAATGAAGGCCGTAGACCAGTGTTTCCCAAAGTGAGGCCCAAGCCCCACAGGGGGGCAATTTTATTGTTAAGAGGGGTTATTGGAAAATTTATTATTTTTGTTTCGTTAACAATTTCCAAGTAATTTCTTTCTAAAATCTTAAGTGAGCAATTCAATTTTAGATATCACAAATTATGTATGTTACATAAGGGGTGGGGGATATAAGAATTTTAGGAAGGTTTAGGTGGGGCATGGCACAAAAGGGTTGGGAAACACTACTGTAGACCAATATGTATTATCACGTGACCATACGAGTCGAATGTCATTTAAAAATAATTTTATATTATACGATATTAGGTTATTTTGTCTCAATACGTTTGGTCTGAGTTGTTTTTCAGTGATAATATTTTTTTATTCATCGAAATAAAACAGATATATTATATAGGTATATAAATTTAACATATTCAACCCTGTGAATATTCTTATTATTATAAGTATGTTAATTAAAGATTTCATATATATTATACAAAAATTAAAAAGTTACCTGGTATCGCTACAAATAAAGAATTATTAATTTTAACCAACTTCAAAAATAAACCTTAGTAGGAAGTTATCTATTCGACGTGTTTTTGATCTTTTCTGTCCGTGGATCTCGATGATCGAGGTGTCGAATGGTTCATGGTTCAGCGAATAGGTTCTATACAGGATTTTGTTATGAGACTGATAGCTTTCAGGATATTAACTTGGATGTCTAATGAAACGAAACCTCGTGCTGCCGCTAAGTGCCATTTGGAGTCGATTTTTTTTAAGGAAAATATCATTTTACTATCCATAAATTTATAGATAAGAACTTTACATAAATAACTAACTATCTGATAAAAAGGTGTAACAGTTCAATTTAGGGTCCTTCAAGCAAAGAGCGTATCAATTCTTAAAAGGCCGGCGTCTGCAATTCTGAATTCTAGCGTACTGACATTGAGAGCGCCCATGGGCGGACATAAGGGGAGCCTCCAGCCTTTTTGCCTCGTTAAAAAAAAACTGAATTATTCAATGTATTACTATACTAATTAATTATACTTACGCGGCACAATTTCTAGAAAAGCAATAAAATTATTAATTTAAATGTTTTAACATCACGTGTCGCGTCTCAATGCGTATTGATTGGACTAGATTGATTTATTGAACACAGTGATACCTTGAGTGGAACTTGCGAGTTTTCCAAATTCAAAGGGGAATCAAGATGTCCTGGGGGGTTTTACGAGGGCAATTTATTTAACGGGATTTTAAGGGATACTTTACACAAACATTTTACTTTTTTTAAAGCGTAGAATTCTAGACAATTTATATTATATATAACAAACCAAAACAAATATAAATATCCAAGATATTTAGGGGTATTTTATGTTGGTTCTAGGGGGAACATTCTGTAGGAGTTGCCATCACTGTTGAAGAAGCATCTCTAGATATGCTGTTAATCAATCATAATCCAACAGTTCAAGTTCCTAGTACACATTGAAATGCAAGTTATGTGTATACTATAATAAATTTAATAGTCTGTCCCAAGGACTTGACCAAATAAAACAAATAAAGATAATGATTTAAAACTGGCATAAAATTAAAACTATTGCCATAATAATAAAAAAGAGAAAGATTGCTGTGTAAATTTTATTAAACTTCAAAGCATTTAAAAATAATATTTTAAAGTATAAGCAATTTAAAAAGTGAGTTAATATACAGTTTTGGTGCATTTACAATTATTTTTAAGTACATACCATCCCCTACAATTACATAATAATTAATATTAATATTAAGATATAATCACGAAGTTTTGTTAAGTATATGGAATGAAAAGTATTTATAGTATTTATTTATTCAAGTTTACCACATCATACTATATCTACGGTATATGTTACAAACTCTTTTATCTAAAATGTATGACTAGTTACAAATATAAAAAATACAATTATAATGTATTTGTTAACGTAAAATTGTAAACACCGTTAGATTGTAATCTATCTCGCGAGATTATAAACTGTCGAAAGATGGTGAACCTCGGCGTACTGCTTACAATTATTACCAAGCAGCGCGCGAGGTGCGATCCGTTTCACAATTTGACGGTTTCACTTCGATAGATTACAATCTACCGTATAATAATACGTTAAATTGTAAGCAGTTCGTTGAGGTTCACAATATTTCGACAGTTTACAATCTCGCGAGATAGATTACAATATAACGGTGTTTACAATTTTACGGTGACCTATACAAGATAAAATAAAGATACCAGCAATTTTTGTCAAGCAGAGAAAAAAATTACCAGCAAAACAGCGGATTTTGTATGAGATAGGCATTTAAAATTGATCAGTCCACTACCGAATATATCCAGCTCCGGAGGTTGGTTTTTGCAGACGGAATTTAGAAAAATATACTGATTAGTAGTAGCGATATTATATATGTAATTAATATATTTTTGTATATTTTGTTTTTGATATTATCGTATTGGCGTTAATAAATAAATAAATCAACTTACTTTCGTATTCTGAAATTAATGTCATTCATTTGAAAAAAAATCATCAAAATTGTTGTCTTCTTGCGTGACAGCCAGTTTATGGCACTAGCTGCCATTTTAAGTATTTCTGAACCGGTACGTTTACGAAAATAAGAGCGTACAACTGCCCTTGGCGGACGTCCATGGGCGTAAACACTTAACTTCTCCCCTACTTTTTGCCTCCAGTCTCTTAGAAAAAGTTGTCTATTATTAGGTAACACCCGTTGCGTACAGAGAGACCCCCACTTATAGTTTCATCAACGGACGTCGAGGCAGAATACGAAATTCCAGCCGTATCACCTCGACGTCCGTCGTTCCACAACTGAGCGTTTTTTTAAGGCAGGCTGCCGCGAACCACCACAATGGGGAACCAGCTGCCCACTGAAGTATTTTCGAACCAATTCGACTTATGGTCCTTCAAGAAAAGAGCGCTACACCCCTGTTATATATTTATATATTTTTATATACTCATGCACTCAGGCGTGTTGATAACAGTTGAAAAATCAAAAACAAAAATATATATTTTAAGGAATTTATAATTAAGTGTGTTATGGAAGAGCTGGGAAACCTGACACAGGTATTTCTAACTTAAAAGGGTACCCAAATCTTATACAGTGTAATGCATATGTACTTAAATGTTTTTTTATATAAAAATATAAATACATATATAGGATGGGTATATATAGACTATTATATAAAGGCTAATTAATTTAACAGACGGAGTTGCATATAAAAAACTAAACATACCATCTTGTCCTGGAAATATTTAATTAAATCATAAATTTAAAAAAAAAATATTTATTATTATTCTCTTACATTAAGTGTAACATAAATCCTATTATTATTCGAATGTTGTTTTTAAATTATATCCAATGCCGTAGCTTCCTCCGTGGGCAACTTCATTCTGTTAATTTTGTGTCACGGTGCACGCGCATCGTAAAATTTCACTCTCATCAATTTTTCATAATAAAGAAGTATAACTTCAAAAATAACTTTTTGTTACTCCCATACATAACGCTAATTTCATATGTAAGGACCTAAATTACGTATTCGTATGAGTAAATAATTAAATTAATCTTCGTGTTTGTAGCGAATATAAACACGAAATTATTGGATAATACAAATTCAGAACAAGCAGAATGTACTCAAACTCATAGTAACTTTATTCATAACCAAGTACACTTATGAACGTCAACAGAAAAGATGTTAAATTGATTCTAAATTCGCCAGTCAAGGGCAAGCGGGCAAGAAGGATCCAGAAGATATAGAGTAGTATAGACATCTATCTGACTAAAGTTATTTTAATTCCATAAAAAATAGAACTTGAAATCTGCTTTAGTTGTGCCATAGTATCTGCTCTCTGTGTCCATGGACCAAAAGTATGTATTCATAATTCTCTATTATAAAAAGTAATAAACTTACTTTCAACTGTAAAAAACGGTTACTTAAATATTATTAATCAATAAAAATAAAACTCGGTAAAAAATCAACGGGCGGTCTTATCGCTTATAATAGATCTTTTCCATAATGGAAAATAACTTTTCTTACTAATTAATAAATTTTCGTTTAGGGTATAAAATTTCGTTTCCGATGTTTAGATGTAATTTAAATGAACTAAATAAAATAGCTTCAAAAAACTTACCATAGTTATCTGTTAAAAAATGATAATGTTACTAATTATGTTTATTATGAAGTCTTAATATTAACTATAAGAATGGAGACTTTAAGGCTGAGTGAAAAGTATTTTAATTTAATAAATGAGTCGTCACACAAAAATTCAATGTAGAAAACTGTAACGCATTTACAACGATTACTCGGGAACTAAAATATATGTCAAAATCGTATTGTTAATGACATACGAAAATCTCGATTCTGATTATTATTATTATAATAATAATTTATTTGCAAGAATACAGAACAAAAATGTTATAGTGGTACAATCTAAATTTCGCATATTCTGCCACATATATAATAATGGCGCGCAAATTTGTCTTAAATGGAATTTTATAGACATCAATATAGTAAATTCTTTTATTATTTTATTATTATAAAATACCACATTATTAAGTTATCAAATTAATATTAATTATAATAGTCCGGTCAATCAAAGGTCCCAACAAGCTAAAAATCAGTAAAATTGTTCAAAACATAATTATAAATAATATTTTATTCAATGTCAAAGGTCAAACCCTTAGACAAAAAGAGATCATAAAATTATCTATAAAAATGTTTCAATACTTTTTTTTTATATGAGCCACCGCTTATAAGATATAACGATTAAAAAAGTTATAAAAGTTGTTATTGTTATATTTTATAGATATTTTTTGCAAAACAAACGGGCAGGAGGCTCACCTGATGCCAGAGGATTCGTGAGTGCGTTTACCGCCTTTTAATTTTTCTTTGTGTTTATGACAATAACAACCACATTTTGATGCATTTCTTCGGCAGTATTTCTACAATACAGATAGTATTACACTAATATAGATAGTAGATAAGTAACTAACTTACGCCATAGTTCGCTAGCTAGTAAGGCCTGGTCGGGACTAGGTAAGCTGTAAATGTAGCCGATCTGACAAGGGTTCCAGTGATCGCAGACTTCCCGGTCTGGATCCAGTTCCGTCACAAACTTGTACGTCTGCAGAAGTAAATTGATGATGAACATTTATCAAACCTTTTTAGAAGCCGTTTTACAAGCATCTTTAACTTTTAAAATTAGCCGTTTTCTGGATAATTTTTGAGGAAACTTTTCATTTCTCGTAACGCACCCATAAATATAATTTGTGCCCATATTAAGATTAATTTTCTAATTTTTTGAAGTTATACTTCATTAGGCGCGTTATGAAACATTTATGAGAGTGAAATTTTACGATGCGCGCGCACCGTGACACAAAATTCAGTATGGGCGCCGAGCGTGCGCGAGCGAGATGGGAATAAGACAAGTAAAAAGAAATAGAATATGCGTAACGTATAACCATAATGACATTTGTAGTACCTTTTAAACAAATAAAGCAGTTTTAATTATTTTTTCAAAGAAATTTAGCAATGCTTTTTCACAAAGACCTATTGTTACTTAGTTAAAAGGTTATGAAACATACCTACTTATTAAATTAAATTAATAATATAATAAAATAATAAATAATAATTGTTATTAATATTAATTAATAATTGAATAATATACTAAATATTAAATATTGTTAAATTATTAACGCTAAATATCTATTATTAACACTGTCATCCCTAATGTCGTAGGTTCGATCCCCGGCTGTGCACCAATGGACTTTCTGTCTATGTGCGCACTTAACCTTCGCTCGAACGGTGAAGGAAAACATCGTGAGGAAACCGGCTTGCCTTAGACCCAAAAAGTCAGCGTGTATCAGGCACAGGAGGCTGATCGCCTACTTGTCTATTAGATTGACAAATGATCATGAAACAGATACACAAATCTGAGACCCAATTAGGGTTGTAGCGCCACTGATAATTTTTTTACGTAATACGGAAATTGAAAGTGTATTTACCCTATCAGGATAATATCTGTAATGTACAACGACATCGTCCGTGTCCTCCAAGGCGCACTTGAGGTTTGTGTAGTTGAGAGACGTCCTCTCTATCGGTGCACAACCTATAACGGTTGAACCATTTCGTGGCAAGTCAGGACCTTCGATTTTGTGACCTGTATTAGAGAAACAATTAATAATAATTTCGGTTCTGCCTTGCGATTCTGTAACTCACTTTTCGAACCACTGCCTTGCGATAAGGAGGGACCTTATCGCAAGGCAGTTATTTGAGTTTATGCTGTAACTGCTGATTCTGTCTAAATAGTATCGTGAATGTATATTTGTTTATGGTCGACAAATTCAATCAGAAAAAGGCATTCACGATTATGCTTTTAAAAAAGGTTTTGGGATTTGTCTATTATGTATGGTAGTTAAAGGAGCTTACTTTAAAGGCGAAAAAATATGTAGTTGTTACAATTTATTTATGTATTATTGATCGTTTACTGGTGCTTTCTTGACACTGTCAAATTGGCATAGTCGTATGCTCGACACTTACGCTTAGATTAGTTATCTTTCATCTTGAACTCATATTTCATTTAAATTGTTAAACGTTAAACGTTTTTAATATCTGACTTACGATTACAAAAGAAGTAATTATTCTCAGCAACATAAAGCTCTTTGTCCTCTGCACTGAGACAGGAGTCGTACATTACTTGACTCGGCTCGATGCTGTCTTCACACATGAGGATACCAGATCCATCTGGTTCTTTGGGGGCTCGGTTTGATGGGCATCGGTAAAGCATTCCTGAGAATAATATGTACACAAAAGCTAAAAACGTGATTATCTTCCATAAATGGACTTTGAAATATTTTTGCTAGTCTGGCTATACTCTCGGGGCGTAACTCCCATGATTTATTTAAGTGCTGTGAAACGAATGAATGCAATGTAACAGTCGAAAAGAGTGCTTGCGTCTGTACTCTCGGGGCGTAACTCTGACGATTTATGAAATTTACTAATTATTTACACAGTTATAAGTATACAGATTACGTCAGACAATTAAATTTCATTTAATTAACTGAAACGTAAATTTCCTTAGAAGCCCGTTTTTTTGCAAAAGAGTTTATAAACAAAGTAAAGCTATGTACTACAATATACAAGATATTTTTCGACTGAGGGATGGCGGGGTACAATAAATTAGAAACCAGACGGGACTTACAGCTGGCCTGCTATGTACTGAAAGTCTTGTTGGGGTGGTGTGCAACCCAAGTGTGCTCCAAGAACTTGGTTTCTTTATACCTAGGGGATATGTGACGGCGAAGGCCAAGGGCCAGAATCAGTGGCACAGATACCCGTTAACAAAGACGTTGCGCTTAGTAAATGCTGTTTCCAACACTATCGACATCTTTATTTGTTCGTACAGAGGCGTAACAATAGGGTGACAGGGCTGGCAAGATGCCACGGGCCCCCGACTCAAAAGGGCCAAATATGTTATATGGATGTATGTAGTCTCCAATTCGTATTGGGCTAGCGTGGAGACTACAGACCATTCACCCACGCCTAAGAGAGGAGGCCTATAGCCATTAGTGGTATATATACAACGTGTAATTGAGTACGCTGAAAATCTCGAAGTTTATTAAAACTAAACTGAGTACAACGTGACGATTATTACTGATAAGCCCCATAAGGTATAGTTACGCAACTGCTTATGAATTTAATATTATATTTTAATCTTTTAGACATTATCGTATTGGCTTAGTTGGATGTATTTTTGTGAATATTTTGATAAAAGAAAAATATCTTTTGATACCTTTTCTTATAATCAACGGTGGTTTATTTCGAATCTCGGCTATGGTGACGCCTTTTTCACCATTTTGTATCGCAGTCATTATACGCTTGTACAAGGTCGTACGCCTCTCCTGTTCTGCTATTATGTATGGTAACAGTTCTTCGGACAGAACATCCACCTTCTTTTTAGCCTCTGCGTTTATCTGTAAATTGCTAAAGTTTATCTCCCTTATTCAACTTAATCTATTTGCACCCTTCTCTTTCTGTCAATATTTTCACTGTTTTAAATTAATGCTGCTTTAGTTAAAACTGTGGAAAAAACTTATATTTAATCAATACGAAACAAAAATGTTTGAAGCAGCCTTGCGATTCTGTAACTCACTTTTCGAACTCTCACAGCGGATATAAGGAGGAAGCTTGTAGTTTATTGTTTATCAGAATGCCAAATCGTAAAATGACTGCGTTACGACTGATTTGAGCGCGACCGCCGCTGTGAAAACCGCTGTGAGAGTTCGAAAAGTGAGTTACAGAATCGCAAGGCAGGATTGTATTGCCTTAGAGATTGCACATGTGGCAACCACAACGGAGTCAATACTGAAATACCATGTTACATGTTCATGGGTTTGTGGTATCGATTTACAGTATAATTGTGCCATCAAATACAAAAAGAAAATCAATGGCGCTACAACCTTTTTAGGTCTGGGCCTCTGATTTCTGAGTCTCTTATGATCATTTGTCAATCTAATAAGCAAGTAGGTGATCAGCCTCCTATGCCTGAAACATGTCGACTTTTTGTGTCTAAGACATGTCGGTTTCATAGAAAGAAACAGAAAGAAAGTCCATTGGTATACAGCCGAGGATCGAACAGACAGAAATCCAGACCTTAAAGGGGGAATCCCAGACCAAGAAGTTGTAACACCACTAGTATTATTATAGGGGTGCCTTTAATATGCTATACATCTTCTTTTAAGCAACTTTAAAAGTTTTAAAACTTTAAATATACATACTCTATCGGCATCCCTGTTAAACTTAATACCCGTTCCATCCTGCAAATATTAATTACTTAAAACAAAAGTCAGAGTGAATATTTTTTATTATTAATAATTGGATAAAGTGATTGTATTTTTTTGTTTAAACAATTTTTTTTTCTTGCTAGCGAATTTTTAAAACGTGCCTTCCAAACAGACCAAACATTTAGTCCGACGGCAATTTTAACGTTTCAAAAACCTAGTTCAGGGACGTGCTTTTTATCCTGTATAACTTTAATAATTATGGAGTTATTTCTTTATGTAGTTTAAAAGCCACACTAACGAAACATATACGTACACATACAGAGAAGACACAACATACAAAAATCACAATATAAAAATAATAAAACAATAAAAATCAACGACTATAAACTGATATATTATAGTGACACAGTGATATAGCGTTCTACTGATGGGATGATTTTAAAATCGATCCACTAGTGAGTTTCGTCACATGACGACATACGTACTACAGCCTGTCTTCTCACGATGTTCGCCAGATATCTCCCACGCCTTGTAGCTGGAAGCAGTACACTGCCTGGTATTACTTCATCACCGGACTGTAATAAAAATGTGTTTTTATCAGCCTAAAGTTATGTGAAAATCCAGACCTAAAAGGTGGAATCCCAGACCAGAAAGTTGTACATACATATATATGTTTGAAAATGAGCATCTAGGGCCCGAGGCAAATTCTTTTGATGGGGCCCTATCAGTAAAACTCGTCCCTACTCAGTTTAATTTTAGTAAACTTCGAGATTTTCAGTGTACTCATTTACACGTTGTATATGTACCACTAATGGCCTCCTCTCTTAGGCGAGAGGGAATGGTCTGTAGTCCCCACGCTAGCCCAACGCGTATTGGAGACTGACTGGAGTTTGACGGTAACTATAACCAACATATCAAGATCCTTGTAGAGGCCTTAAATAATGGAAGTAACAATGACTACGAATTATAAAACAAACGATCTGATTTGTATTTTTTTTATAGTATGGTACTAAATTGGCTTTATTATTACAGATACCGGCAAACATCTTGAACATTTATCAAGGGAGTCAGGGAAATTTTGCGCAGCTCGGGACACAAACGTCACTGATTTACCAATCACGCGATCGACACATCGCTCTCCCGCCGCCGCGCACAAAGAGCCGCCGCGCCGCCCCCCTCCCAGTGATACCTAAAAATCGCTTCTGTGCAGGCAAGGACATTTGTTCAAGATGTTTGCCGGTATCTGTATTACTAACGTGTCAAGATACTGTTACATAACAAAACACTCTCCATCATAAATGCGATATTACTCAGATATTTCAACTCAACGATGTACTATAATAACAGTCCCGTCTTATGTTAAACGTAATTGATGTGGGAAAAACGTAACTATCTGTAATCAACGGCCACTTGACCGACGAGTAGCCAGTCTCTCAACCTTCTGTCTTCTGTCTTCTTCTCTTCTCTATCCATTTTATCGAGCGTGCATCGGAGCTCTAATACTGATACAACCGTCAATTTTCACCACATCCAGGCGTACGGTTGGATTCCTTGAGATCTCGTTTGTATACCTATTCAACTAAACCTGTATCTTACCTTCCGTCAAGTAGGGTGCTGGCAAACGCCTGTCTTTTATAATTAAAGATAATAAGTATCCAAACATAATTACCGGTGGATATCCACTATGAACTAGAACTAAATGAAAGAGCAGTATTCTCAGTTCCATTTTCTCTAACAAACTAAATTTGATATATTTTTGTTCGATTATTTTTAACTGCCAATTAGTTTAATAAAGGCAGAACTAATCTTAGACATTCCTACGTGGCTCAGTGGTTTATGTAGCCCGGTACCGGATTCGATTATCAATATAAACAAAACTGATATTAATCTAATTTTCTAATAAATTATTATTACCTTTGACCTGTATCTCGTTATTGTTTATATTTTTTAATTAAAAGCTGTACCAAATCTATCTTTGTTAAATGTTTCTATTTGCCCTATGCATAATGCAATGATTATGCCACTTTATTATATAGATATACCACAACTGTATATATATATATATATATATGTATTTAACTCTCATCTTGAATGAAACCCTCCATATTTTTTTAGGCAACATCAAAAAGTGTGTTTTGATAGAAGTTTATAATTCGATAGGTATACATTTAGTTTAAGTACTTATTGTTATTTTTTATCTTTTTAGTTTTAGTTAATATTATTTTTTATTTGTTTTGAATTTCGTATTCCTCGACGTCCGAGTTGACACTCAGCTGCAAGTATTAATCCGATGAACTCCACTGAAGACTCTCCTTGGTAAATGCGCTAGGAGATGCAGATATATAAACTTACGTCTCTTTAATAAATCTTACTCTAATAGTCGACGACTGAGGCCTAGGAATAGGAAATGAATAGCGGCATCTGTGGCCAGCACGGTTTGATTCTTTTTTTTTAGGCCTTCGGGCCTTCTTTGGTGTGTATTGAAGTAAATAGGCTAAATGAGTTGTATTGAAGAAATAAAAAAATCACATATAATAACTTTATTCGTAAAAAATAACCACAATTAAAGCTAAAAATAGGATAATAAGATTCATTCAGATTATTGAGATCATAAGAAGGTTTTTACTTCTAGAGTCACATAGTCTATGCAAACACTATTGCTGTAGAATCTGTAATAATGGCGGACTGAGTAACTTGTCAAATCAATTAAATACTAGCCTGAGAAATAATAAAATAAATTAAGCTGCCTTTAAAATATTGTCATTTCAGTTATTGTACGAAGTGCTTTTCCAGAATTTTCTATTTATATAACTTTAGACTGTAGGATTACTCTTATAAGACATATTCAACATGCAATTATGTATGACTTACGCGCAATTCTAAGATTCTTATTGATTATCATGGTAAATGCAAAACCTTCTTATGGGTAAAAAACTTATGATATACACGATTCAGAGTCTAGACTTAGTAGGACTATCATATGTCAATTGTCAAAACAAGTTTGACATAAGGGACTCGGCGACAAGCGCGTTTTGTTTTCTTTATTCGTTTAATAAGTAATAGTTTATTTGGAGTGGCACATTCAGATTGATTTATAAAAAAAACCGCACAATCTGCCATTTAAAAATAGGCATGCACATGTCATATGAATAATTTTTAGACCTGTCTTTTGAAATGACAGATTAAATACGCGCTACCGTATGTCAAAAAACTTCACTGTTCGCGCCAAGTCTCGACTTTGAACCTTACCCTTACACAAAATAATATGCGCAAACTTATTTAATAATAATGACACAAATTTTCCAACTCTAACGCCATACAATTGTCCACAACTATTACTTTGGTCAGCGATTTGATCGCTCTTTGCAGTGCCATCAAGTTTTCGAGATAATTAACTATTACCATATTCGTATCTCATGTCACACTCTTCTTGACTGCTGCAATTAACTTCCAACCTTCAGGATTGCAAGCACTAAGAGTTTAAACTATTAGGGTACTTCAAGAAAAGAGCGTCAAAGACTGGCAATCGCGAGCCCTATGGAAGCGTTCTAGTATTACGTAACGAATTATGGGGGGAATTTTTGTAAAGCGTTACGATGCGGGGCGAGGATTGAATTGTTAAGATTATTTTAGGTACTTTACACCACATAATGGTAACTTTAAGGTATAACGAGACACTAGGTGGTCACGAAACGTTTTACTATACTTGGGTACAGTACTGAGAAGAAAAACGTTACGGCGCGTTACATTAAGGGGGGGAGGGGTATCAATTATCTCAAAAATTGCGCGACGTAATCTCCCTATGGCATTAAGTGTCCATGGGCAGCTGTATAAGTAGCGGCACGAAACTCTAGCGCTGACCGTTATCGCGCAGAAGTAAAAAATAAGGTACCTGAGGGGGGCTAGCGGAATGAAGAGCGTCGATTGGCTCTCCAGTCGCATTTTGTCCCCGCGCGACAGTACACATGCGCAGCAATCCCCTCCACGTATCGGCCAGCGCTAGACTTACGTGCCGCTGGTTATATCACTAAGCATCAGATGAGCCTCCAGCCCGTTTGCCCCATTAAATAAAAAAGTGACGTTCGATATGAATAACGCAATATATAGTTCGCATGGTACAAAGACGGCATTTTTAAGAATATTTTTTAAACAATATCTGTATTTCTAACCTAACCCGATCCTGTATCACTTTTATTTATTTTATAAGGAATTCTTAGTTGTAGACAATTGTCCAAGCATTGATCCATTTACAACAAAATATACATTTAGATTTTAATAAATATTATGTAGACATCAATTTTCTTAAAACTACTTGTGCTACAGTGCTTAATTTGTAAACATTAATAAACAGAGTCTAAGACTTCCCAAGAAACTCTTAATCTAATAAAATTTTGAAAATATCCTCCTCCAGATATGCGTAAATATCTCAAAAACTACTCAACCGATTTTGATGAACTAAATCCATTTTCCAATTCGTATCCCAGGTAACCAATTTTGTTTTGCGGTCTGTCGTCAATCTTCTTACAGAAAAAGTGTTTTGGCAGCCCTGAATGTAGACTTAAGTCGTTCTAGACGGGCACGGAATACAAAAATTTAACGTTGACAAACATACATGCATAATTTTTCATACTCAAATCGCTTGCCCCGGGGAACAGTCGTAAAAGCAAAAAAGGTATTTCTATTATTACACTTCGTATTACCAATGTATTCCTAGTAATTACCTTACACATACAATTATACATATCAAATGAAAGCAATTTTTTTCCTTTTCGACAATTTAAACATTGTTATCTTTTTAGTGTAAATAGTTAATAAATAACTAAATGTACATTACAGTAATTTATCAAATTGGATTAGCGTTTTACGATTGTCTCTTTAAACATAATTACGGACGACACAGTAACGGCACATTACGACGGTAATTTTAACGAATGTCTAGAACGTAATAATTTATTACTATTTATTTCGCGGTGAATTGGTGAATTAGAAATTTAATATTACCGCACTATATTTGTTTTTAAACTGTCGCTTTAACTTACATAATTACAATGATATCATAGAGTTACAATTTAAACTAAATCTTTATGGTTGTTGCTATCTATTTCAAGGGATGCAAAATTAGGTAAACGAGTAATAGCGCTGGCCGATACGTGGAGGGGATTGCTGCGCATGTGTACTGTCGCGCGGGGGACAAAATGCGACTGGAGAGCCAATCGACGCTACGCGCGCCCCCTAGATTTTTTACTTCTGCGCAATAACGGTCAGCGCTAGTTTCGTGCCGCTACTTGTAACATTGCGCGCTAAATAATTTTCCTGGAGTAAAGACATCGTCGTGTTTTTATAATAAAATTACAGTTATTAGTACATCACCCGATGGAGTCAAAAAATGATGAAAAATTAAAACAATCGTTATAGTGCTTTGCTACTTTGTATCCCGGGGCAAACAAAATATCCCATTCCAAAATCACAGGACAAACAAAAACCGTCTTGAACTCGGTTTAAAATAGTTTTTTTTTTAATTTAAACCGTATCGTAATCGTAAGGGGGTAAAAATGTTCACAAATAAAACACCTATTAAAATGAATATATTAGATGGTCTATCACGTGGTATAGACCCGGTCAAGACACAAATTCGTTCATGGCGGAATATTTCATTATAAGGAACTAAGAAATTAAAATATATTACTAAAGACTAAATGTATAAACATTCACCAAATGTTTGGTTTTTGTATATAGAAACCGGGTGTACGATAAAAAAACTTCAGGCAATATTTTGAGAACCACAAGTCTTGGGCTAATATATTTTAATCGCTTTGTACGTGATGAAACCATACGATGTCATTAACCTAAGGTTATTGACCTTTGGAATTTGCCCTTCAATGACCCCTACAAACGAAAACCCCAAAAAATTTGAACCTCTACTCAAATGTAAGCATTATTTAATACATATTCATAGCAAGCTTTTAAATTTGAATGGCTGTTACTGAATTTCTCATAAAATTTTAGCAGGGTTTTCGCTAATAAGGAAATCTTAACTAAATATCACATCTAAGGATTAATTCTAACAGTCCTACTGTAGTACAAAAACGCGTAGTTTTCCGAGCGGTTTTGGTAACGTATTAAAATGGTCAAAAACCGTCACATTCCGCTTGATAGAGTACCAGACAAGTTTGCCATTTGCCCACAGTTTTTTTTAATATCAGTAATATCAATATACCAAACACTGTATGATTTGATTTTTGCTTTAAGCAAAACCGGCAGCAAATGCTTGTATACATTACATAGAAAAAGATATTCCTACTGATTATTAAAACCAATATTTTATGGTTTACTATTTTTATCCTATTATAATATACCCAAGTTGGCTATGGGGGAATTAAATGCTAATAATAAAATTAATACAAATCATCAGAATATTAAATTAAACATAGGTTACTGTATGAAGTATATCTGTTTTACAATTCATTAATAAACCAAATTAAAAATGGCGTCGTGCAAAGATATCTCCTAATCCACTTTTCATTAATACTGATATTTTTTTTCAAAAAGCACTAAGTAAAGCAATCACTTAATTCGAGCTGTCAAAATATGACAATTGACTTTGATGTGCAACAAAATTCTAATGCTAAATAATATTGTTTGAGAAATGGATTCATTTTGGTTTCGGTTTCTCCTCAAAGGGACTGTAGATAACTTCGCAATCAGGTCGGAGATTTCTGAAATTCTCAACCCCAGAATCCGTGACCATGGTGCTCGAAAAGTCCAGTCTCCTCAAATGCGGCGCCGCGCTGATCAAATGCAACAGGCTACGGTCCGTAATATTCCTATACCCGGTCACGGATAAAACCCGAAGATTGGACCTATCCGGCCGATTATTATTCCCGCCGTTGCCCATCAGGACCGGACCATTTGGCCCGAAATGTATGAAGTTCACGTTCTCCCCGTCAGCGCGCCCGAATCGGCGAATAGAGAAGTCTGTGACCAGCGAACTGGAGTCGATATGCAGATCTAAATTCCCCTCACCCTCGACGGATTCACGGGGAAATCTGAAGGTATTAAACTGGGAGCCGACGCTCACGTACAAGACGTGGTGACGAGGTTCAAGAATGTATTGGAAGTCTCGTAGCGGTTCTCCCCTGAACGGCGGCATTGGGTGAACGAAGCCTGGAAACGGGAGATTCTCCATATTCCGACCTGGGTCTGGTATTTCCGGGCTCGCGTTTTGGACGAGCATATTCAAGTTCGGATTACGCGCCGAAACTGAGTTTCGAGGGAGGAAAATGTGTGCCTCAAATCTGTTGGGGTTCTCTGGACGATTCTGCTCCTGGTTGGCGTTTTCTTGGTTGATGTCAACCTGAATGTTGATGTGTTGGTTTTCGATACTCTGCATTAGGTGGCTTAGATTCGGGTTCCGGGCGCAAATAGGGTTCAACTCTTTTTTTGGCTTCGCTTTTTCCGGTTCCTCTTTAGGCTTAGGTTGAACCCCTGACGGGCCGGGTTGGGGGTCATCGGCTTCTGGTTTTATTTCATCATTCTCTTTTTTATCATCTTCTTTTGCATTATCTTTTTTTGTATCATCTTCTTTAGTATTATCTTCTTTTGCACCATCATTTATATCACCTTCCTTTTTATCATCTTCTTTATTTTCCTTTGAAGGCTTTTTGCAGTCATGTAGTTCGTGCGTCTCCAAATGAGCGGCAAACGCGCGAAGAATATCAGAAAACTTGCGACGTTTTTGTGGATTTTCTTGGTTTGCATTATCGTCTGGACGATTTTCTTCTTGGTTCGCTTCTTCATTTCTCGGAAGACGACGAACTGTAATCTCTGAGTCGTCAGCGAAATTGACAGTTACAGAATTTTGGTTTCTCCTAAACCGGACATACCTAGCGTTATCATTTCTGTCGTCTCGGCTCCCGCTTGGTTCGTCTTTGGGATCCTGGGTTTTATTTTCCTTGTCTTTTTCGTTTTTCTTCTTCGGACAGTCACAGACAGACATATCTGTTTCCGTTGATTTGTCTGTTTTTTCCACAGATTTGTGTTTAGGGCATACACAGTATACGGGATGTTGCGGGTCTTCATTTGGTCCGATAACAATGACGTTACTTCCTGAAGGTTCTGGATTAGGATTCTCTTCTTGATTTTCATTCTGCCTTTGCAAGCGAATTCTTTCAATATGAACGTGTATGGTGGCATCACGTTTTGTTCTTTTCGGGTCACTCGGTCCGTCCTGGCCGTCGTCATCATCATCATTGTCATCCTTTTTCTCTTCCTCTGGCTCTTTCGGTAATGACTTTCTCTTTTCAACATCTTTCGCTCTTTTATTCGCCGCTTCGGCATCAAAAGTGGGTCTGAAATTAAACAAAAGTAAATACAGTCGAAACCGGTTATAACGACATTGAAGGGACCGTATAGTTGCCGACGTTATATCCGATAGTCGTTATAAGCAATGTCATATACACAAGTACAGTACATATGTATGTACATAGTTATCGATCTAGAATAGGTAGGTATGGGTTATAATATGGTATGTTAATATTATAATATGTAAACGAGTCAAAAAAGAAACAAAAATATTTATTACGAAATAATTAGGTACAAAAGTAATCAGTCAGTCTGATTTTTTTTAGCCCAGTCTCAAATATGTTTTGCTTTTTACGTTTCATACTCCTCAAGGTATGAGTATCACCAGTATCAAACTGTTGGTTAAAGACAATAATTTTTTGCAAAATCGTTACAGCGTTAAGAGCCTCGGAAATCGTTGTTGCTTGAAACTGTTCGTTGGGAGAAAGTGCGTAGGTAATATGCCTAAATATTCATTCAATGCTTATAAATAAGATTTAAAATCGTTTGTATTATTTTGTTTTGCTGAGACAAGAAGCGGTTGGTCGTTATAGCCGATGAATATCGATAAACTTTCGTCGTTGTAAGCGATATGTCGCTGTATCCGATGTTGTTATAAGCGGTTTGGTTACTGAATAGTTTACTAGGGATTCTGACGGGACCATACAATCTGGTTGTAATAACCGATAGGTCGTTGTAAACGATGTCGTTATAACCGGTTTTGACTGTATTTGTTTTTCATAAAATAAATAATATGTTAATATAGATTGCATACCCCAACGTAGGACCCTCCCTCGATGTGGACGGTTCAGGTTCAACATTCTCTTGAAAGCTGGAATCTTCCTCATCTGTCTCTATGGGCTCTGGGATCGATTTCTTTTGGTAATAGTCTGGTTCCTAAAAAAACAAAATTGGCAAAATACTAAACCAATAGAAACTTTGATTTGAAATCACGTTTTTTTTTATATAAATGGGGGCAAACGAGCTCCCTGATGGTAAGTGATACCGCCCATGGACACTCACATCACCAGAAGGCTCACAATCACGTTGCCGGCCTTTAAAGAATTGGTACGCTCTTTTCATGTAGGACCTTAAGTCAAACTGGTTCTTAAATACAACGTACGTTCAAGTATTACGGCCACTCCTCAATAAATACCTATTTTCACTACATTAAGACTACGTCTTGTCCTTAAACTCAGATCAACCTTCTGTGCCTTGTCAGGTGTGTATCACACCGTTGACTTTTGGATCGATCCAAGAACACATGCCTTCGAAGGCATATCGGTTTCCCGATGTTGAAGTTGATGAAGTTTTCCTTCCCGATGGAGTATCATCCTCGATAAATATGCACACACTTGAGATTGAGAATCACTCCAGCCTCTTGGCCAACACTGCTCTACATATCGCTATTTACCTAACGAAAAATAACCAACAATGTCCCATGCCCCATTGGGGACCCAAAAAATAATCTAACCTGCAACTCCCAACTATCCAACAGCGTATGAGGGACATATTCATCATCTGTGTAGTGAGCGTGGCGGATCTTCTTGGGGAAATGAGCAGCACTAAGCCACAACTCTTCGAGGTAAGGCAGCCACCCGAGGGCAGCTACCTCTGAATCGCCTACCGGAGATCCCCTAAGGTCCAAAACCTGGTGGAAAATCTTTGTTTAAGGCAAAATTCAAATTCAAAAATCATTTAATCATATTGGTAACACTGTGTACACTTATGACTTGTCAGTAAAGAAAGACATATCATTGCTTCTTATTTTACATTTAGTGCCAGTTCTCAAATCAAGGACGTAGAACGGAAGAGAAGAACTAGCAATAAACTCTCCGCCACTCTTTTTAATTGCCATGTCTTTTTTTTTAACACAACGTTTGTAAGCAGCTGCAACCTTTAAACCAAGGCACAAAATATATTTAAATTATATAAAACAATAATAAACAGACATATAAAAAATAAATTAAAAAAACATGAGTGTATTAACGTACACGCGTTACAAGTTATACTTTGGCGTATCAAGAATAAAAAAAATTTTTTTGCAAAAATTTAACTTTACGTTTGTAGAAAAAAACTACACTAATAATAGAAAAAAGGTATGTAATACATTGAAAGTTTTATTATAACGCATTATCTATTTAAATATAACAAAAAAAAATTCTACATAATTCAAGAAATGGATATTTTTTATTTTAAAATGTTGACTATTAACTTCAGAGCGTCGGTTTTTGTGACGGTGTGCGCGCGCATCGTAAAAATTTACTCTCATCATTTTTCCCTAACGCGTCAAAAGAAGTATAACTTCAAAAAATATATGTTAGGGGTGAGACGGTCAATATATATCTTTTTTTCTTTTTTCTTTTTTTTTGGGATTTTATGACCTGGCATTTACAACTTTTAGGTCAAATCTTTTTTAATAAATTGTCTCTGCACAAAGACTTTTAACATCACGATTTATCCTAATTTAACACTCATAAGTAATTTAAGTCACTTTACCCGTGAGGGGGTTCCGATCGTATAGGATAACAAACAAAAGAAAAAAAGTGTGTTAGTGTCAGCTACGACGCACGATTGGAGTTTACTCCTTACGAACGATAAAATGGCGATAATGTTCTGAGGCTGTCGACCATATTTTCATACTAAAGGTGGTAAGAATATATGTTTTTATAATAGAAATGTTTGTAGTAGTAATAAAACGTACCTACATCATCTATGCCCAAATAGGATTTTCTTTCTGTGACCAAAGTTACCTTTATAGTAAGAGAAGAATAAGAATGAACAATCTTTTTAGTTTTAATTTCACTGACCATTACTATTGACAAAACTCTATGGCACGCTGACAATCTACTTTTATTTTTTACACCTGTCAACACTGACAATGTTGTAACGTGGCTGTCAAAACGTGAATTCAAAATAGAAAAGTCTGTGTAATGTATTCCATCTCATTCTTTTACACGTTCAATCCATTTGTCTCTTTCTACATAACGCCTCAACTTTTCGTGTTACACTTGATTTTACTCCTCATAAAATTTCCGTACCGGGCCTTATAACTCAAATCGTTTCTTAAGGAGTAAACTCCAATAAAAATGTAAAATAATCTAAGCTGTGAATTATAATTTGTCATGATTGGAAATAAAACGGGCTTTATTATTATTATTATTTTAATTATTAACCCACCTTCAAAGTGCGAAACCCATATCTGGATGTCAGCGACGCGTAAGCCACGAATTCCGTCAACTTGTAACACTCGCGAGCGATCAAGTGGGTGAGTGTGGGATGTTTGGACAACGGGAGAAGAGACGAAGGTTCCAACCAGTCGCACTCTGAGAGGTCCAGATACTGGAAAACAATTTCTTATTAACTCACATGATGAGCAGTGTAGAGGTCGTAGGTTCGATCCCCGGCTGTGCACCAATGGACTTTCTTTCTATGTGCATTTTGCGCATTTAACATTCACTCGAACGGTGAAAGAAAACATCGTGAGAAGTTTGCTTTAGGGAGCGTTCAAGTATTACGTCACGCAATTTTTAGAGGTTATTGACCCCCCCCCCCCATGTAACGCGCAGTAACGTTTTTCTGTACCCAAGTATAGTAACACGTTTCGTGACCACCTAGTGACTCTTTATACCTAAAACTTACCATTATGTGGTGTAAAGTACTGGAAAGTCGGAAATAAGATTAAAAATAACGCGTAATTTAATCCCCGCCCCGCAACGTAACGTTTTACAAAAGGACCCCCCAAAATTCTTTACGTAATACTTGAACGGGAGCGTTAGACCCAAAAAGGCCCGGCGTGTGTCAGGCACAGGAGGCTGATCACCTACTTGCCTATTAGATTGAAAATTATCGTGAAACAGATTCAGAAATCTGAGGCCAAGACATCTTTCTCCATAACCAAATTTGGGCACAGTAATATTTTGTCGGGTCCACCTCAAACTCACCTCTAGTGCGGGCAAACACTTGCATATTTTGGTCAAAAATGATCGATCAATTATCAGATTGAAGAACTTTGTCCCACGTAGAGACAGCCTTTTGAGAGTTTTGGGAAATTGACTCAAATTTATCTGAAATGTAAAACTTTTTTTAGTTTTTCTCTTTAACCACAGTTGCCTGGAAGAGATAGCTTATTAGCGATAAGGCCGCCCGTTGCATCCCTTATAATTTTTATGTATTGTGATTCTTTTATTTGCAACGAAGTGTAAATAAATAAAATAATAATAATAGCGTCACGAAGATGTGCAGCTTTTTTGTCGAAGATAAGAGTGAGAGCGATTGAGACCCATTGAGAGAGAGTGAGATAAAGCGAATGTCGCATCACGCACGTCATGGATCGAGATGTGGGTGAGAGCTATTGTGAGTAAGATTGAGAGAGAGAGAGAGAGAGTAAGGGAGATCGAAAAAAATACACGCTATTGGTTGATGTATACGTTTAGTAGTTACATATTAGAGCTTAAGATGGCAATTCTGTCGCATCTTGTGCAGTAAACGAAGTTTTTTTATTTATTTCTATTATCATTAGCACGTATGCAGTGTGTAACAGTGTGAATATAGATATACAAATACATGGAGTGATCATATACTGGTACATGATCATCCATTGGGGCTTAATTAATTTACTTCTGACATGTGCACTTTGTACGCACGCACTTTTTCTTATATCCTGCTACCTGCTCCGGGAATACTTTAATTGGGAATCTTATTGAAATATTATTTTATAATTAAATACTCACAACATTGCAATTGACATTGCAGTACTCCAGGGAGAGTATGGTTATATTGCACTGGTGCCTCAGTTGCCTCATTATTTGTGGGGTCAATGTGAATTGAGGCCCAACGCAGCTCTGGGGCCCCGAACGGCCCATGCCACTGTCGTCGCTCCAGGCTGGGTAGTCGCGAGGCCTAATAAATATAATTAACACAAATAAATACAATTCGTGTACAGACTACTAGTAGTAGGCATAGACACACCAATATTTAGATTAGCGTAGGTAATGGCAACTTTTTTCTGTATTTGGATTTATATAAAAAAAAACAAATTTTTATATATATTTATATGTAGGAGAACTCTAGCAAGTTGCCTATCAAAATAAAAAATTAGCTTCAATTTGATATATAATTAATAAATGTACGTTATGAACGTATAAATGTATCGAAATCATACCGGCTTTGTTTTGTTAGTGTAATTAAATTCCTCTTGATTTATTTAAAAATAAACTCTTGAAGAGATCTACGGCGTTTTCTATCCGATCCCCTAGCTCGTAACAATATTTTTGGTACACAAGTTCAATACTCATAAACATAACTTAAGTTTGGTTATGAGTATTGAATGTAGTATAATATAATATAATATAATATAATATAATATAATATAATATAATATAATATAATATAATATAATATAATTATTTTTAACTGTTAATTTAATTTTATTTACATTTTTATTATTTTACTATACACCTTTATACAAGACTTCATTACGTACACTGGAAACTTTTATTACATATTATTGTTTCTACTAAGTATTTATCACATTCCTTTTCTTTCTTTTTTTGTGACTGAGGCGCAAAGTAGCTGATATGGCAGAATGACCAGCGCTTTTCTTTGATTATTGTTATTTTGTGTGTTTATATGTGTGTGTTTTTGTTAGTAATAAATGTTATGTCTATAATATAATTACCTGATTAATGATGTATGTTATTACTGTCTTAATTATAAATTAAATTACTCACCGCGGCAAACAGTCCATACGCTGATTAACATAGAAACGCGAATGAGGTCTGCGAACATAGAACGGCATCTCACGGACCACTGATATGTTGTCCTCCGATATCGTGTTGCCTGGAAAACAATCTTTTAGTTATACAACAAAACTTAGCCTCAGATTCTTGTAACTATTTCTGTTTTTTCTAATAGGCATATAGGTAAATAAGTAGCTGGTAGTAAGTTGTAGCTGGTAGTAAGAAGTAGCTGGTAGTAAGAAGTAGCCGGTAGTAAGAAGTAGCCGGTAGCAAGAAGTAGCCGGTAGTAAGAAGTAGCTGGTAGTAAGAAGTAGCTGGTAGTAAGAAGTAGCTGGTAGCCGGTAGTAAGAAGTAGCGGTAGCAAGAAGTAGAAGTAGCTGGTAGTAAGAAGTAGCTGGTAGTAAGAAGTAGCTGGTAGTAAGAAGTAGCTGGTAGTAAGAAGTAGCTGGTAGTAAGAAGTAGCTGGTAGCAAGAAGTAGCAAGTAGCAAGAAGTAGCTGGTAGTAAGAAGTAGCTGGTAGTAAGAAGTAGCTGGTAGTAAGAAGTAGCTGGTAGTAAGAAGTAGCTGGTAGTAAGAAGTAGCTGGTAGTAAGAAGTAGCTGGTAGTAAGAAGTAGCTGGTAGTAAGAAGTAGCTGGTAGTAAGAAGTAGCTGGTAGCAAGAAGTAGCAAGTAGCAAGAAGTAGCTGGTAGTAAGAAGTAGCTGGTAGTAAGAAGTAGCTGGTAGTAAGAAGTAGCTGGTAGTAAGAAGTAGCTGGTAGTAAGAAGTAGCTGGTAGTAAGAAGTAGCAAGTAGTAAGAAGTAGCAAGTAGTAAGAAGTAGCTGGTAGTAAGAAGTAGCAGGTAGTAAGAAGTAGCTGGTAGTAAGAAATAGCATTTATATATTTTATTCTTGCAAAAATACTTACCACTAGTACAAGGCTCTTCCTTTTTCTTCTCATCGGCAGTCTGCCCGCTTAAATCCTCTTCTGCAACCGCCCGAGTTGTGTTAATGAGGCCAAGGCATCTGTAATCATATTCAGTTGTTTTAAGTTACAAAAACTATAATTAATTTAAATTTAGCACCTTAAGAGGTCAAACAGATCTCCATTGGCTACACACTCAGACACATTCGTTATACCTGCTTTTGCCAAGTACATTCTTTAGTTCCAGAAGCATAAACAGGTCTACCAGCTCCACGCTAGTAGTCCACAGTTTATTCCAAAAGTTTAAAATTTTACATTAACTTAATATTATTCAGACCCATGAATAATGAGACGTATTATAAATTCAGTCAATGAAAAAAATATGCTACACAATATACTCTAAATCAGTGATTTCCAACGTGGAGCCCATGCCCCACTAGGGGGAAATTTGATTGTTAAGGCCCCACTTTTTCACTAATTCGACAATTAATTAAAATATTTGGGAATTTAATTCCAGTTTACTAACTGTTTTTCCATAACAACAGTAATTTGTTCCTAAACCTAATATTTCAGTTTCTTAAGTGATTGATAATTCTTATAATAGGCTTAAGAATATTTATAATATTTTAAAAGCTTAGGTGGGCATGGCACAAACAAGGTTCGAAAACACTGCGGCTTAATAATTTTGAGTTTCTATTATCATCATTATCTATATATGAAAAAAAAATAATTATAACATTATTTCTAGTTGATATTTTTATATGACCCGATGCAATCATATATGTTAGTTTTACATTTGTCAAATTCTGATGCTTGATGCCTTTTCAATACCATACATTCGCAATTGCCAAAGTCATTTTAGGGTGAGGGTTTTTCGCTTATTATTGAATCAACTTCCATTTAATTACAAATAAGCCAGAGCTCTCTATTATGATAAATAGCAATTCGGTTTTTTGTATTGTTAATTGTTACAGTGTCTAATTGCATATTATACTCACCCTGAACATTCCCTAGCATGGCCACTGATCAATAATTCCTGTGTGTCCTCATGCAGCATGTGAGCAAGGTACCACTCCAGCCTTGCGGTGCTGAAGACCTCATTACGAGCATCCACATGCTTCCACAGAGACCGCTCTTGCACCAAGATTCCAAGTCGTGGACATGTACTGAGAAAATTGTTTATTCTAAAAGTGTAGTAGCAATTTTTGAGTTCATACTCAAAAACACACAATTAAATTATTATTTCTTATTTATAATATTAGGATCGATATAGATTTGGGTCAATGTGTTTATTACAATATTAATTAGAATGCATCATTAAAATTATGATTCTTTAAAACTGTATTTGTGTGTTTTAAAAAGAAAAATTATAAGAAATCTAATAATATAATTTCAGAAATGTAATTACATTATCTGTAATTAAATAAAATGTTCAGTTATTGTCTTTATAAAGCTATTATTAAAGTTAGCCACCCCAATTCCTGGTCCTGGCTATGTAAGAACACAACAAACATTACTTCATATGTTAAAATTCAGAGTCAAGACTTAGGACTAAAATTGATTGGTGTGACTTGGTAGACTTGTAACTATTTGATGAATCAATGTTTAACAAAATGTATGTAGAAGTCTAATCGTCAGATGCCAAGTAAGGGCTGTTATATTGATAATTGTACTTACTATCCAAGAGCCTTTAGATCGCGTGGCGAGCAGAGTCGTAGGATGTAGAGTAGAACATCATCTGATAAATCAAGAAGACTGATCTCCCTGAAGGGTGACATGTCTGTAATAATTTTTTTATCATAAGTGTTTTGTTTATTTGTGTGATTTTGTTTAATAAGCAGGTAGGCACCATCTTTTTTACTTAATAAGGTAGTATAGTTTGCACCCAAGCACATTTAAGTATGTATTTGATAATTAATAGTCATTTATTAGACATTACAGTAACTTTGTAATTATTACAAATAGGCGAAGAGTAGACAATAGACCTAAAAAGCAAATAATTTATTATTAAAAATATAATCATTTTAATTAAATAATTTGTCTCATTAGCAAATAATTTAATCATGCAAACATGTATATCATATTACAGTTTCTGTTTAATTGAAATTGGATGACATGGCAAGAATAATTGATACTTTTGATATATAAGCAAAACGTTGTATTATATAAGTAATACAATCATGGCATGGTAGTTGATGAAATTATTATTTTAACTTTTTTCTCATTGACCTTACAACTATCATTAATACCTAAATCTAGACTTGTGAAACAGAGAATAGAAAAGACAATTGCAAAATAAAGAGGTACAGAATTGGAATTTAGAAAATGATAAGCTTGCATGTAGTACTTCAAGTCATCTTCAATTGATTACCAGAGGCATAAAATAACCACAAAATGAATATACCTACTCAAGCAAGGTTTATAGTTTTAGGCTTAGGTCTATCTTATGGTATTCCCATAACAATATTATTTATATACAAAAACAGCTATTACAAGGATATTTGTTCAAGTTTTATAACAGTTTAAAATATTGTTTCAATTAAAATTCATACTATTGTCTAGTTTTCAAGTAAGGGAGACATAATAATATTATTTTTAGGACCTTATTGTATGGATAACTTTCCCTTCCTATGGTTCTATATTCACAGCATTAATATATAGATGAACTTATTATGTGAAGGCGTATATCAAGAACTGTATTGATTTTAATTAATATCGGCGCACAAACCCTTGCACATCTATTTCCCTCCCTTTACCTGAGCGATGCATGCCAAAAATAGATTAATAAGATGGTACTATGTACATTATTGATTTTTATAAAAAGTTTACGCTCAGATCAAAAACTTACCATCCTGATTACATCCGCTATCATCCTTGTCCGGTTGCATATCACAGTCCACTTGCATTGTCTCCATTTTAAAATAACACTACACAAATAATATTATTCGTACTCACAACCGGACAAAATTAACTAACAAAGACACGAGAATCGCATTCGCTGACTAAGCGCGTGGCGGTCACTGATCCTAATTCCAAAAAATTACTTATCTACTACAATAATTGGAATGTTTCCAACTAAAATGCAATTATTATTTATTTTCCCAAAACACAAATGCAGATTTCACCGAAAATACCTCAATGCAAAATTGCAAGAGGCAGAGACTAAAGAGTAAAGAATAAAGATTTCAATCGTGACACTGTAATTTGTCATAAACATTGGACAGTTCAAAATCACGGTTATTGACAGTAAATAGCAGTCTGTAGTATGTACTCTGTACATTTTCCTTGACAGAAAAGTTCTTCTAAAACGTGGTGTTGACAGAGAATGTGTTATTTTACAAAATCCAAATAAAAACATTTTAAAACAATGGCGAAATCTCTACGTAGTAGGTGGAAGCGTAAATGCCGAGCAATTAAACGCGAACGTTATGCAGTTAAAGAGTTAGCAAGATTAAAGAAAATGCTCGGTTTAAAAGAAGAAGAAAAAATTAACCCTGCGGAGGTTATGGAATCCGATCAAGTAATATTTCTAGATGCAGGTGCACTAAAGAAAGAAGCGCAAAAGAAGCAGGCAGCAGCAGAACCTCCGGAAGAGGACGTAGAAATGAGTTCTGATGAAGAGAAAGTTGAGGTTGCGGACGAGAAAGGTGAAAAGCGTGTTTATAGCACTAAAACGTTGAAAGATCAAAACGGCCAATACCCAGTATGGCTACATAAAAGGAAAATCGCAAAACTAACAAACACAAAGAAAAAGTTAAAGAGAAAGACTAGAAGTCATAGGAAACGGAAATAAAGATGTCATACCTTATACTTGTTTGCTTTTATTTTATATTCTCTTTGAGTATTTCAGTAGTTAGTCAATTAAGTGATAATGGCTTTGTTTCTTTATACTTTTGAACTTGAAATATTACATTCTCTAATCTCAATATTGTATTTTGTCTATATACCTAATTAATAAAAGGTTAGTTTTATTACTAATTTGCTCTATTCATTAAACCTGCTCGAATATAAACTATTATATAGTATATAAAAAGGGAGACAACTTGGGGAGGTTTATCTGATATTAGAAGAATTATTTTACTATTTTAGGGAAACTTACAGCTAAAAAGGTTTAATAATATACTATTAATATGATGACGGCCAATTATCAGTTTCCACAATTGATACATTAATACTATGACATATACATAGGTAAACATAATGCGCTAGCTGCTAACTGTCTTAGTTATATGGTATGTCCATACTTTGTAAAGGCTACATTAGTTCATACAAGCCCTAGCATATAATATATTGATAATTAAATGGTAAATTTGACAAAGTACTTTATGTAACACCTTATAAGTTCTATGATATAAAAATATAACTTAAGTATTGAATACTATAACATTAAAAAAAAGAATAAAGCTTAAAGTACTAATAAGAGTTAGTGTTTTGTATGTTAAATCCAATATTTTTATCATATCGAAATAACACTTAACTTTTCACGTGACACTATTCTGAAACTTTGATACATCATAAACTTTTCTAAACCGACATAAATCTTGTGTCTGTTTAGAAATTAATGAAAGAAGATTTATTAATAATATATCTACAGTTGTAGTTTTTTTGTTACTGTACATGCATGTTACAAAATTTTAACATAGGAATCAAATCGATTCGCTCTTATTCTAAAGGTTTGTAGGTATATGCTCTGTTCTTTGCTTTTATTAGTTCCATTTTGTGAACTCCAGCTGACAGGTGCCTCATCAGTGAATGTGTTAACAAAGAAACACCACATATTGTGCAGTAACATGTCTCAGTATCCAGCTGAAATATAAACACATAACAACACTACAACAAACCAGGCTTTATATTAGACTTGTTAATGTAAGGACAATACAAAAATCTATTCTGTTATGGCTTGGTTCTACTTTAATTAGTTAAGAAATAAAAATCAATTAAACTACAATTGGCTTGGCGAGGTTTATATTGTATACACATTTTATTGGACTGACCTGACGTATCAAATTTTCTTCAAAATCTTCCTTATGCGGATATAAAGTTAATTTTTGCTTGTGAGTTTCTAGTTTCTTGTGGTTTGCTTTATGTTCATCGTCGAAATCAAATTCTGTTTTGCATACCATACAATTATACTTGTGTTCTATGTTCATTATACTATGGAAGGAATCCGACGAGACGACTAACTTTTTACCATTCTTTAATGTTAGTATCATAAACTTTATCGGAGAATTGTTTGATGTTAAAACTTTTGGTCGTCGCAAAGCTGGTAACATCATAAAAATACGTACACAAGATTAGTAAGACTATTCTAACTTCAGCAACTTTTCAAATCTCAAATCAACTTATCTATTACATTAAATTCAAAATTCGAGGGTACCCACTAGGCACTATGCATAGAAGACTGATATGTAATATGTATAACTTATAAGTACGGTGAACGGCAGTGTTGCCAACGACACCGGGACTAATATCGCCATTTTTCACAGCATAAGATGCCTAATGTAGCCGAATTTCAGAATAGTGTAGCGGCCTAAAATGGAGCCGAAAACTAAAATAAAATTGAAGAGTATATTTAATTTTAACTTTATTTATACTTAATCCAGAACACCAGGAACAAATATCTGTAGATCGTACAAACATATTATGTTCCAGCGGAAATCAAACCCGCAACCGCTACAGCCACCGAAAGAGTTCCTAAAGATTTCCTGCTTGCCTGACTGGAGGACAGGGCCCTCTTAAACAGAAAAAATCATTAGTTCATAAACATACTTTTAAATGCTGGTATTTTTTCCCATTCTTCACGATAATGCTTCACATATTTGCCGTTTCCAATGCTTTTTTAACAGAAAGCCATCAGGCTTTGAAATTGCTTGTTACACGCAAGTTGTTGTTGTTGAAGTTGAAGCTCAAAGTGACAAAGCGAACGAAACGAAAGGCACACAACATTTTCCCGAATTTAGATAATTGCGGTAGTCACTAACATCGATATAGGTACATTGCACAGTACTACCTCCTAAATTTGGTTTCATAATTTCTAAGATAAATTCTGATTTCTGGGTATTCCCTGCCCGGAAACTTACTACTTTAATATCTCATACAGATCTTAGAGTGACTATAAAAATAAAAGTAGTTCATTTGCGATTAATGACATGTCCTTCACTTAATGTAAAGTTAGAAGCATTTCATATAAATTTCTTTTTTGACGTTCATAAGTGTACATTAACATTGCCTTTCACATATTTTCATCGCCAATTCTATTCCTGAGTAGCCTAAATGGCGATAAATCGCCTACGTTGACCACACTGGTGACCGGTCTACCAACTTTAAAACAACAAACAAGGCCATAAACTCCAAAAAGAAAGCTAGCTTTATATAATAATAAATATATAAATAATAAAAATATACATAATACATGCAAATTTCATGTTTATGAAATGTAAACTGATAGTTGATGCAGATTATAAATACATATTAGAAAGGTAATTAATTTGTCTTATTTTATTTTATTCCAAATCATTATTCTATCTTTACAGTAATTACTAATTCGATAGAACGACACAATATTTATACCCACACCAATTAACCTAGATAAAAAACATAAAAAAATATATATTTATATACCTAAATCTTATAACTAATAATATAGGAAGCACCTCTTGTGAACTCAGCCAGTGTACAAACAAATAGGTCTACCTTAACTGAAATTATATTTATTATAATATGTATTGCTCGCGTGAGTGGTGCTTTGCTGACCAAGTTGGAATGTGCGTGCGGTACTTCCAAAAGTTGAGACTTCCGCCTCAGGTTTCCACTTGGTACCCGTAGACTCAGTCTCTCCATTATATCCAGATTATGAACCCGACCCGTAAGTATTTTAAATATATACACTGACAAGGCTAGCTCTCTTCTGAGGCGTAGCTGGTCATACCCCACCATACCCAGAACAAACAGGTCGCCTTTTTGCATGTCTTATCAACGTGTTGCGCAAACCCAAGCTTAGCATTAAACAATACTCCCAGATCTTTGACCTCTGATACTCTAGCTCTTCTATTTTAATAGATAGATTTAATAGATAGTCGACAAATACGCTTATCTCGTTAAACAATCTCTTCAGCAAAAACAGGAACAAGGAAGAGGAGCAGGATAAAAAAGGAGGACAAAGAAATCCCTGTAATAACCGAGACCCTCACAAATTCACAATGGTGAAACAGGCCCATGCTTAAAACAGGAAATCGTGGAATTCAAAATTACAAAACTAATTACCTAGGTACTAATAACATTACCTATGGATAAATACTGAGTATAACTAAATTGGAATGAATATCTTTATTATTATTATAGAATAATATAAGAACTCCTTGGTAAAGAACACAATAAAATATCTATCGAAATAAATTACTTCTTCAAGATTATATTGATACCCAGATATATTTTTAATTGTTTCCAATCTAAAATAGCTATAGGTATGTCGAGGTACGATATTATGGCATTTGTGTTTTATTAGCCTAGTATTCAAATGCATATGTATTGGTGTTGTAAATTAAAGTAACTTTAATTGTTTTTGATATTGGTCAGTGGTTAACCGCGGATTTGTAAGCTTAAGGTCGGGTTTCCAAGCCCCGTGGATCAATTTATCTATTGCCAAAACGTATGCAGGCTTGTAGCGCAGATAGATCATTATTATTAACTGCTTATATTTAAACCCCTAAGCAGCAATAGTTCGATTTTTCTACTTAGGGTTTTAAATATAAACACAAAATGTCTTGAGCCGTTAGCGAACGAACTTACGTACGCATTTAGGTATAATTTGATCTATCAAAGACAAGTTCAATAAGAACACAGAATATCTGGCATCATTTTTTAATTAGGATCGATGTTTAAAATTGTATCCACCTTCTCATGATACTCATCGTAATCAGAAGACGCTTGAAATACGAATATTTTGTTACCATCTTTTCTTCCGGTATTTTTTCTATTTAGATCTCTTTGTTTATTCATATTAAAAAAATCACTCTCATCTTGTATATTTTCTTTCTGTTTTGTATTTGACAATCCAAACGTGGTAATGTCAGATGTCAACTCTTGTTTAAATATTTTTTCTTCAGATTTTGGCGATTCAAAATTAGAACTATTCGAATTCGTGGCGTTATCTTTTTCTCCGAGCGTTGTATTAACTTCATTGCTATTATATGTGAATTCTTTGGAACTTGCTTTGATCACAATGTTTTCTCCATTTAATTGACTGATTAATTGTCTATATTTTAACGATATATTTCGCAATGAATTTTCGTCAATAGCATGGCTATGACGACGAATTCTTTCGTCTCCTTGATTTTTATTATTTGTACTAAAAAAAATATTCCTTTTCATATTCCATAATTTGACTATTGTTTTTTCGGCTATAATATCAGCCAATCTAGCGAACTTTCTTGACGTCAGCACATCATCGATAAATTCATCTATGTTTTGTTTGTTTTGAGAACAATTTATGGACACTAATATCATTAAGCCTGAAATTATACTGAATTATATTTCATTAATAAATAAGTCTTATCTAATATTCTATAACACACATAACATAATACATCTTGTTGCTTACGAATACAATAAAGAGAAATTGGTATTTTTGTAAATTGTAATGTACTTATAATTTTTTAGGACAGATAAATAAATATTTGACCATAATGTCATATAATTCATGTAACTTCAGCATATTTTGTTCCTAAAATCTATATTAAAAGATAAATATCCAGCCGGGACAAACTGCTAGTATCATCAGATTTAAATGTTTTATTTTATAACTTACATAGTAGCGACAATATTTTTTTCATTTTTTGTAGAGTATTTACATTTTTATCGATTCATAAACTAAAGTGGAATAGAACGCAATAAAAATTCAATGTCAGAACAATAAACTTGGAACCACGTTAGCCTATCACCGCCGCTCATGCGTTTAAATTATGCAACGCCCGAGTTCCAACTTCCAAGCCACATATTATGTAATAGAAATTTCATTTATTTTTCTTGACAAATAATAAGGTCAACATATATACATATATATGTAACAGTTAATCGGTATCATCTTCATTGCACGAAAAATATCGATTAATAATTGTAAGATTATTATTAAGTCGGGTAAACATAAGATGTAGACGTATTTTAAAATGATATTAGTGTAACAACAAATTATATATATTAACAAATTATGGCTGGCAGAAAGAAATTCAATAATATCTCATGCTTAACATTTTCGTTACGATCCACCTAAAATAACAATACGTTTCTTGAGTAAAAAATTGGCGCCTAAATATACGTCAACAATTTGGCTATAGTTTTAAAAAAATGAAAGAGACAGGAATATGATAATTGATAAGGGTGATGAATTGATGAAAATGAATGCACAGTTTTCGGTAGTCGGTAGATGGCTGTAGTGATCGATCTAGTAAAGTGTCGATTAATCATCAAACAGTTACAGATTTATCATTTATGCTTGTTGGATAGGTTTTAGGTTGGAAGTTTTAATGCATGCGCCATATATTCCGGCCTTGGCACCAAGTAATTACCTCTTTTTATCGATTACCATTGCAAACTTCCTGGGTGATAAGAAATTGGCATCAAGAAAAGTTTATAAAGACGATTACATACTTACTAGAGTATTTCGCCTATAAGAACTAATACAAATTATAGAACAAAACGGTGCATATTTCATTATTCGTGATTCGTTAAATTAAGTATATCATAAAGTTTACGAAAATACTACCCATAGTTTTCTTTTTCTTTCAGAGCAACACGTCAATTTCTATATACAAATTGTAGATAAGAGGCGTAACACATTTAAAAAAATCACTCATTAATTGAACATTTAATTAACCTATATTCAGTTAATAGTTCGGGATTTGTTTTATATTATTATTTTAACGACAAATTGGCACAAAACAACAGAATCTTAACACATAGAAAAATATATACCCCAACAACTATTGCAAAAAAAAAATGTTCAATGATGCTTTCTTTATTTTCTATTTATACTAGTAGATCAGTGGCAAACATTGTTTTGCGATATAAGATTATTACAGTAGGTACTACTACTGTTATTAAAAAGTATTGGTGGTGGATGAAAATTAAAAAACCATGTTTTAATGCCCAATAAAGAAAAATCTTCAATAAAACAAATAAATTAATTGGCCACCCTTATAACTTAGGAGTATAAAAATAGTTCAAGGCCAATATACTAAGATCTACTCAATACAAAAAACATAAAAATTGGTCAAGCTGTTTTGGAGGAGTTTGGTTACACAGCGAAAAAGGTCATATTTATACTATGTTATACTTTTTATAAAATTACAAAAAACACTTTTTCAGTTATACTAAATAGTTTATTACATATAGAGAAAAGAATATCATAATTCACAGCCATAAAACATACTTATAATACAATTACTTAATTTTTATCTTTAATTTACTCCCACTATGCTTTAATTTGAAATGCTTTTTGAAATCCTTCTTACAAATAATTTGGTGACATTCATTGCATTCTGCTTTGACGTCAAAACATTTTGTTGGATATTGTTCTGATACATCAACAATTTCTTTTATATCTGTGATCACTTCCCTGGATTCAGATCTTCTTATAATAAGCTTGGTATATGATGCTTTCTTGATTTCTGCTACAAAATCTGTATTCACAACTTTCTCAAACCAAACATCATTTATATTTTTCTTATCTATGTTTGTTGTTTTTGTCTTTAAATTAAAATGTTTTGAACGAATGTGATATTTTAATTTAGCTTGAGCCTTATATGACTTTTCACATGCGGTACAATAAAATTTTGTTCTTAATCTGGGAATTAGATTGGTGCTATTAGCTTTATAAGGCCAGTTGTATTCAGCCAACCTAATAGAAATAAAAAAACTGTCCCTACATTTAATTATAAGACATGCTCATTGCTCATGCATTAACAGTATTTAACTTTTTTTTTTCTGTATTAAATAGTTTAACTGTTTTAGATTCGGGATCAGCATTATCATGATATCAAAAAAAGAAAAATGTATAAAGATAATGTATATTTTAAAATTAATTTAGTATTAAATTTAGTAGTAGTGAACACCAAATTAAAATAAAATTATTTTAATGTTAGTAAAACCTTTTTAGCACTATGGTTGTGGATGGCGGTGGCATATCTAATTTAACTGTTGTGTCTTTTGTTTCTGATCCATTTGTTTCTATGGTTAATGATTGTTCAGTCATCTTTAATGAAGGTGTATTTTATTACACCACTGTATTTTTTTTACGATTCTATTACTCATCTGTACACATAAATTAATAACTACTCATAATTTTCAGTTTTTGCTTAATTATTACAAAAGTTTTATTTATTTTTGAAGTAAATAATTTTAAATTTTAATTATTAAACTCGTACATTTCCGGTTCCGGAACATTTATTTAAACATCACACAGACTAGGAAAATTATTATACAATTCACCATAGAAAAAACTATATTTTGTATCAGTGAACTCTAAATTTGTATGAAAATGACAGTTCGTGTCGACAAATTTAGTTTTAGACTTTGTACATACTACATACATGACTGGCGTCTGTTTACAAAGTGATATAATTAGCATTTATAATACAACATGATATTAGATACATAAAACTAATAATAAAATAATATACATTGAAATAAATAACTAAACTTAACATAAACTAAAATATATCATTAAAAGGAGTCCCTTTAGGCAAGGTTCCGAAGATACTGGCAGCGTTCCCCCTTTGAATTGCTAGACTAATTCTTTGTCCGAGGTAGCTGCCAGATCTTCGGTCTCCTGTGATGTCGACTAACCTTTATGTCACACACAGTAATAAACATTTAACAAGCGCGTTCTGACTTATGTCAAATGTCACGCGTTTTAGCCTTGAGTTGCGGTTGTTGTTATTTTAATTAATAAATTATAACTTATGAATCTATGTTATTCTATATTCACACAATAAATATTATAGGTAAATAAATGTATGGATTAGCTTCCTACACTTTTTAAAATTATAATTCGCGCGAATTTACTAAAATTCTGTGGCACTGAGAATATGCAGGAACAACAATGGGTAAAAATAAGATGATAGCAAAGAGCTGTCCCAAATGTGAAATGCAGGTACTTAGTTTCATACATATACTAAATAGTTTACTAAGGTCACGTAACTCGAAGAACAGTTTTATCACACAACTGTACAACATACTTCAGGTAGCTGTGGCTTCAAAATCTTGCAAATGTGGTCACACATTCTTTGCATCACGCCGTGGAGCGGATACGCTCCCGCCAGTTGACGATATAAGAAGGCGTACTGGTAGGGTAAAAAGGGCCCAGCCACAGTTTTATGATGCGCAGGATTATCAAAAGCAAAAAAGAAAGGTAAATTTATTAATATAGAAAGTGTTATATATAATGCTATATATTATCAAGTGTTCAAAATCTATATTAACTTAAAATGTGGGATGTTTCCTGCCAAACCTTAATTATTTGTTTTAAGAAAAAAATTTTAGTAAACTGATGAATATATGTATCATCAGTCATGGCTCAAATGAGTTGCAAAGTGTATTTATGTTTGGAAAAGACATGGCAAATAATGCTATAAAAGAATGTTCTAGTATAATTTGTAGTAGACAAATAATAGATTTTTATAGCAGTTAATTAAAGCAAAAATCAGAAGCATCTTCTTACCAAATTTGTATATTTAATAGTGGAGTGTAGCAGTTGTTTTTATTGCTCCATATCAAAGGATGAAACAGTAAATTTTACAAAAATAGCGTTAATGCAAAATTTTATAGCTAATATAAATTTAAGATTCTAGTATATTTGATCCTTTAATCATTAATGTACCACAATAGGTACACAATAGGTACAGTAATTGATTAATTTCTTTTAAATTTCAGTCTCCAAAGAAAAGATCTCTTGATGATGATGATTATAAGAAGGACAAAACTGAATCTGGTGAGTGTGAGTTTTGCAACATGTTTTTATTAATGTAGTAATTGCTGATATATCTGCATCAAGAATTGATATGTTAATAGTGTTATTTTAATACACACAGAAAGGCTTGAATACTTATAATTTATAGTATTATACTATATTTATTAACTTACCTTTATCATTCCAGCTACGGCAAGGGCCAGACGTCGCAGAGCTTTACGTAGGGCTACAAAGCGTGTGCCCCAACATTCTGAACGTACAAGGGACCCTACCCCGCAGTTAAGACCTGCTCAAATTGCAAGATGTCAGCTCATACTATCAGAGATTAATAGAAAAATGAAAGCTGTTACATGGCAACCACCATCAGATTAGTTAGTAAATATTTAAGCAATTTTTTAAGGGTTACCGTATGATTTAAAGCAAAGGAAAGCATTTGCTGTAAGCATACCAAATGTGATTACCATACAATTTTTATATTACTGTAGTTTAATTTCTATTGCAACATAATATACTTTTAAAGGAAAAATCTACTCATCATTATGGTCCTGTGACAATTCCTATAATACTGCGATTATCCTAAAAAAACATCAACTTTTTTAGTAAATGAATGTATTGAAGTAATTAAAAAAACATGTAAATACTAGTTATATTTGTAAATATTTAAGCAAACTTGATTGAATGTAAATAAATAAATATAAAGAATAGTATGTTTTGTTATCCTCTACTTAATAAAAAATAAACCATTATTTTATTGCCTTTTTTTCTCATTGAACATTATGCTTTAGAGTTTAGACGCAGATAAGTACTTTAGTTAAAACAGAAACAACAGACTGCATAGCTTAAACTGCCTAAGTTTTTTTACAAAAAACAAATATTTTCTATTTACTTTAGAAGGGCTGGCAAATAAGAAATTCGCAAACTGAGTGATTTCTCTGTTCCACAAAATATTTTTATTCTTATTTCCAGTCAAAAATAACTAAATTAATAGAATTTCTTGGTTATTTTATGTTTTTGACGCTATGCTGTATTTAAAATTGGAATTATTTAGACCTCAAAACTTACGTCTAAATTTTAATTAGAAAAACAAATGATACACAAAACATACATAAATCTGAGACCGGTCTGGGTTGTAGCGCCAATGGTTTAATATTTTTGAAGTTATACTTCTTTAGGCGCGTTATGAAAAATTGATGAGTAAAATTTTACGATGCGTGCGCACCGTGACTCAAAATTAACAGAATGAAGTTGCCCACGGAAGATGCTATGGCATTGGACATAATTTAAAAACAACATTCGAATAATAATAGATTTTTGTTACACTTAATGTAAAAGAATAATAATAAATATTTATTTAATTTTTCAAATGTAAACTGAACTTTGACTACAATGACTCCTTTTACAATCTGATTATTTAATTGTAATTAATTATTTGCATGCAATCAAAAACTATTTTTAATAATGCCAAAGTATAACTTCTTACGCGCGTACATAAGTACACGCACCCTTTTTTTAATTTCTTAATACTGTTATGTATTGTAAAATAAAACACGGTTATATTTTGGATATAATTTATCTAAAGAAAACATCTTTAGGCATTTAATAATCTCATTGCCTCTCTGTAGCCAGTCTCACTTGCGCCATGGACTGTACCATAATGTAAGGGATTGGTCGCTTCACCCGCGAATAGCACTCTAGGGGTCCCACTAGCGTCTAATAGTGGAGTTCCTAAATTCTCCCTAGCTTTAGGGTATTTAGGTGTCTCTAGGTTGTCGTAGGTGTAACTGCCACGGACAAAGGGGTTGGAGTGCCATTTCGATCTGAAATTTTTATAACTCTTATTATTTTTCTAACTTTAAAGCTTTGACATTTGACATTTTGACATACGCAAGTCATAGTTCACACTAAGTTTCGACTCTTTAAGGGCCTCAAAGCCTAGCGGTCTTATTAAGTGGCAGCTAGGTGAGGGGTACCGGGTTCGAGGGCAAGTTTTAATTTAGTTTAAATTTGTTCTCGGCCTTTGGGAGGGTTGTGCGGCACCGGGCGAGTTCCTTAACCGTACATGGAGGGCACGGTCGAATTTCTAAGGCAAGCAGTGAGTATGCAATACGTTCTAGGCCGAGGTTGGCAATTACAAGTGCGAATTATAAAAATCTTATACTTGACGCTGGCTAATGCGCAAACCGAGCCAGAGCCATAAAGGAAAAAAAAAAAAGTTTCGACTCTCAAAGTCACTCTATCAGGTCTAAAAGGTGCGACCCTCCTATTTTGACCCAAACGTAACCATTTTTCCAAAATGGACTACTACTGTTCGTACCCAAGTAAAACCTCGGGCCACAGATTAGAATGTAAATTCGTGTGAATGATTCTGAAGTGTTATGATACGAATATAGAAGAATATTTAGATTTTGCATATTTTAAATGATTATTTCATCACATTAGTAAATAATACAATCAAGGGCATTATATTCTGTTTTTTTATGAAAATTTAATTTGGTTTCGCCCTTGCATTTCTTATAAATTATTTTTGTTTATGGTTTCTGTTATAAGGGTTAGAAGAGATCGCTTAATAGCAATATAAGGCCGCTCGTTTCGCTGTAATGTTTTATAATATCTATCAGTCTCCTACATTATCTAGTATCTGAACTAAAAGGCTTTTATCAAATAAATAAAATACCTCAGAATTCCATTAGGTTCCGGTATAGTGTAGTTCTTGCCCATGAAGCGTCTTAGCAACTCCATGGATTTTTGTTGAACTATTTCATCTGTCAATGTCTCTGCCTGTGGAAAGTATAAAAGCATAAATTAATCATTTTAAAAGGTATGTGTGCTAGAAATTCACGTATATGTGTCACAGATCTTAACAACGCAATAGTTTTGGATGCGATTTTCGTTAATCGAGCTTAAATATGTAAATTAATCTTTACAGTTCCGTCATGCATGAAAAATGTCGTTGTAATATGCGGCGTAATAATAATATTAACAAGAATATGGTAAATTTTTTATGGTGGTACAATTTAAAGTTCGCATATTCTGCCGCACATAATGGCGTGCAAATTTGTTTAAAAAGGTAGAATGGAATTTACAATTACATTTCACATTCATCGCATTAAAATATATTATTACAATATCAAATTAATTATAATGTTTCAAATAATCATCAATCGCAAATAATCATTCAAAAAATAATATTTTTTGTCCAAAAGTATCAAGTGGATATTTAAAGACTCTAATAGTAAGATCTTTTAATGTTTTTGGTAAATTATTATAAACAATGATTGCCATTCAAAAGGTGTTTTTCCTATACAATTCCAGATAATTTTTGGCATAGCCAATTTCTCCCCAAGTCTACTTCGACAGTTGTCTATTCCCGTTAACTTACGCACATAGAAGGAAAAATCTGTGTCCAAAGTCCATAATATATACTTTAGGAGTTTTAAATACTAACCCTTTTGCCAGCATAACCAGTAATCCATAAAGTAAGCGAGTTTTCGCAAGCTAAAGATGTACTTGCCCCGCGTATTTGGAACAACCACAGATCACTTTCCGATAAATTAACTCTATCTTCAGTATACCATGCATGGAAAATACAAACGATTGGGCCACCAAGCTTCATCAAACACAAGAATTACTTTATTAACAACCCCAAATGCAATTTTATCTATGGCCATGATTTTGTCTTTGGGTAGAGGAGGATGGAAAGTGACGTATCTGAAATAAGCCATGCAATGTGAATTTGATAAATGAATGAAAGACAGTAATATGACAGTTTGACTGATCCCAATTATTTTGATGGAGTTCTCTCCAATATCCAACATACAGTTAATCCACAGAAAAGGCAAAAATAGTCACATTAATAAAAGTATAACATTGAAGATAGTTGTGCACATCGTGGTATCAAATTATTACAAAATATAGGTTGCTCCACAAATATTAAAATAAAACTATATAAATGATACAACAGGCACTGGGTGATTAACGAAAAGTAATAATTTTATTTGTTCACAGATATTAAGAAATTCTATTCAGAATAACTATCTATCCATAGCTCCGAATAATACTGGGATCGCTTTTTAAGGAATTATAACACGACAACGTACAGTATACAAGAAAAAATATGCATGCAATGTAACACACTGCTGACAGATTGACATTGACAATTGCCTGACAAGATGTCTATGATATTGCTTGGTATTGCCATTCTAATAAAATGAATGACATCGTGTTACATTATCTGTGATACATGAATACAGACATTTGAGTAATTATGGACAAGCGTGTTTGTGAAAATGCGAGAAACCGAAGAAGCCAAGCCAAGCGACCATTCTATACATAACTACGTTTGATAATGTATTAAATGTAATATAAAAAGTGTCGTCAAATTGATACATTTTATGCGGGTACTACATATTGTTTGAATAAAATTTAAACGTATATAGACATTATACACCAGTCATTTTAGACATTCGAAATCGAAAATTTGATAATAATTCCAAAAGTTTTCAAACTTCGGTCAAGTGAATGGTACATTGGGACGACAATAAATCTCATTTTGCAACCTTGTCCGCAGTCCGGAACATTGTTAAAATTGCAATTAAATTAATTTTATGTCTGTATGGTCGTGAAAAAAATTCCAAAAGTTCTGCAAACTTGGGGAAGTTTTCGATATAATATTTCATATCACGTATAAAATTTGCAACCAACCTAAGTGTACGGACCATTTTTTGTTATTTATGGCGGCGCGGGTTGTTAATAAATATATAAAATTTTATACCTATATTCTAAAATATTTGAAGTGATGTAGTGGACTGTATTTTTTTTCTTATTGAACCTATATGATTGCTCAATGGACAATGGGAAAAGAAATAAAGGATGTCGGCACAGTACCTTCAACCTCGTGGCTTCTTCTAGTGGCTTTTTTCCTTTGTTGTACACCAATGAACAATCACTTTTCACAAATTATACTTAATCAAGTTAAAGTTAATTGAATTGAAGTATAGTTAAAGCTTATAATAAACAATTAAATGTTTAAAAGAAAAAGAAAAAGGAAGCGTTGCGAGCGTGCGGCGAATAATCAACCATATCGCGGGTCATCGAAATTGTCACTAATTGATTCTTGTTAGAGACTCATCATCGTGCGCGCCACCTATAGCCCGTTCCGGAACTAGTACCGTCATAGGATTGGGACATAAAATAGGTGGGTGATGAGATATGCGTCTAGGAACTATTAGGATGGGTATAGGTATTGAGCAACCATTATTTAAAATCAAAAATTATTATAAAATAGGAATCCAGCGCAACCATTCCCCCGGGTTTGAAGGGTTGCCTTCAAGAAAAACTAGAAAGTAAATGAATAGCGATATGAAAAGCGATCTAAAGAAAAGTTCATTAAAGTAACTAACTTAACTAACGACTTATACAAATGTAAACTAACTAACCTAACTAATGACCTATACAATTGTAACTATTCGCTAGGTAGGGGACAGAGACGTACTACAGGACGTAGATAGGTACCTGACCAACGGCGGATCCGGGGGGGGGGTCATGGGGGTCATGACCCCCCCCTGAGCAGGACTTAGGTGGACCACTAATTGAACATTGATTGAACATAATGATTTTATATATAAATTTCTCGCCATACAGATTATATGATACTACATACCTTCAATATTTAATTAATTTTTATATAATATAATAACTTTGTATGATGGCAAACGTTTGGGAATGAATGCATCGAAAATTTGAATTTTCCGCGCCATACTTGCGCGCGCATGTCGCTATGAAACGTCTAGCTAGACCTTACCTCAATCGGAATCGGAACGACTAAACTTCAACATATCATAACATAGTCTTATTTTAAATTATGACATCAATATGTATCCTAATAGGAAAATTGGATACACTACCCTGTCAGCGAAGCGACAGCAGAAAGGTCTTTCTCTACGTTGCGCAGAATTAAATCGTGGCTAAGATCTTCAATGGTTGAAGATCGCCTAACCGGACTGGCACTTCTCCACGTTAATGAAAGCGTACCCGTTAACGTAAATGACGTAATAACGCGTTTCCGGAAAACACGTTAAAGAAAAATTTATTTAGTTATTAAAATATATGTATTTTGTTTAATGGAATCCCTTGTCGTACCATCTCTTCACTTTTGCGAAGTTTAGCGTAATACCCCTCGACATACCTGTAGCTGTTATGACAAATCATTCACCACGGTTATGTCATATAAATAAGCTGCCTCATTCCGTACGTGATAGTCAGGCCGAGCTAAGCTCGCCAAAACAGCCCGAGCTGAGCTGTAAAGGCCCTAAAGGCCAACACCGAGATTCCACTTTAAAAAAAATTGTGATAGTGTTTCTCTGAATGTCTTCAAGAGAAGATGGTAATATGTACGTGTATATAGGTTGGTCCAACTAGTGACGTCAATAATTTTTTTTTAGATTCCTCACACCTGGGGGTATACGAAAATACCCCATGTATGTTTCGCGATTTTTTGTCGTTTTCGAGTTATACATTTTTTTGTGTTTATTCAATATTTTCTGCCAGCGAGGTTTCAAAAATTCATATCTTTCTTTGTTGTAGGTATTTTGCAGTTTTTTTCTGTTATATGATTCCAGAAAAAAACCCAGCTTCTTAAAATTAGTTAAAGCTACTCAAAAAAGGTTTTAAAGTTAGAAGTTTAGTTTTTAGCTGGATTTGCCCAAACATTCGACTTCAATTTAAAAATACAAAAAGAAGTTTCCATAGCTTCTGGCTAAGTTTAAAAACTCCACAGGGTTCTAAGCTACCAAAATCATAGAAAAAAAATGGTACTTAATTGGTCTTTTTTGTTGTATTAAAAGCTTATTAGCTTTTTTTATTTAAACAACATTTAAGACAATCATTTCATAGAAAAAAGATGCAAAATACCTACAACAAAAAAAGATAGGAATTTTTGAAACCTCGCTGGCAGAAAACAATTCAAAAAACACAAAAAAATTATAACTCGAAAACTACAAAAAATCGCGGAACCTACATGGGGTATTTTCGTATGCCCCCTGGGGGCATGTGAGGAATCTAAAAAAAAATTATTGACGTCACTAGTTGGACCAACCTGTATGTACACAATATTATGTGTTAAGTTTTTCAAGTGTACAATAAAGAATAAATATTTTTAAGTGCAATACTTACGTACATTAATAAAATAACTACTTTTTACTTGTATCTATTGTTATCAAAATTAAATTATAAGTTCTTTACTTGACCACGACTATGTGACCCCCCCCTGGCACCAAAGCTGGATCCGCCCTTGTACCTGACGCCGTGCGAACGCGGACCACACGTGTAACACCGTTTGAACCAGGGAAAACTTCCTCCACTATTCCTAACGGCCAGTGGAGCGGCGGTGCATTATCAACAATAACTATTACAACATCGCCGTTAGAAATTGGCTTAGCTGGCGTGTTCCACTTGTTCCGCATTTGCAATGTATGAAGGTAATCAGACTTCCAGCGCTTCCAGAAGGACTGCACTAGCTTGTCAACTAACTCATGACGCGAAAGCAAATGTAATCTATCTTCTTCGATTTCTCTAGCTGGTAGATACTTTAGCGGTGTTAAGTTTAAAAAGTGAGCGGGTGTTAACGCGAGAGGTTCCGATGGATCATTGGATAGCGTGCGACACAGTGGCCGCGAGTTCATCACTGCCTCGATCTGTGCAAGTACAGTGCTGAACTCCTCGAAAGTTAGAATTTGATCACCTATCACCCGGTATAAATGAGCTTTAAGGCTTTTAATATTGGTCTCCCAATTGCCACCAAAATGACTAGCAGCAGGAGTATTTAATGACCAATCAATGCGAGTTTCAGCTAATACGTGACCAAACTCAGAGTTAAAGTGTTTTGAAACTAAGAAGTCGTGTAACTCCGAAAGCGTGCGCTTTGCGCCTACGTAATTAGTGCCGTTATCTGAGTACACGCGAGCCACGGGACCACGGCGTGATAGAAAACGCTTAAAAGCTCCAAGGAAGCTAGCTGTGCTCAAATCACCTGCAACTTCTATGTGAACAGCGCGGGTGGTTAAGCACACAAAAAGACATACGTATGCCTTGAACGAGCGAATTCCGCGTCCACGCGAACTACTCACTTTAAAGGGACCCGCGTAATCAGTGCCAGTATGTACGAAGGGTTTAGCGACTGGTGTAACTCGGCAGGAGCGATGATCGGCCATTTCAGGAAAATTTGGTTTAGCGCGGAGTCGAAAACAGGGTAAACATTTGTGAACCCGGCTTCGAATTAAATTTCGAGCGGACAAAATCCAATATTTTTGACGCAGTATGGACATCAATAGCTCCGGACCTGCATGGCAATTCAATTTGTGATAGTAATCCACTATAAGATTCAAAATATGACCTTTCCGAGGAAGTATGAGTGGATGCTTACTATCAAATTTTATATCAGCGTTACTCAACCGTCCTCCGACTCTAAGAAGTTTGTTCTGAAGGAATGGCTTGAGGCGCTGAAAAGCAGGGGTACATCGCTTGCCTGTACGTAAGCTAGCGATTTCGTTGAAGAAGTGGGACCGTTGAAGGTCACTCAGTATTAAATTCTCAGCGTAATCTAAGTCCGCTGCGATTATAGTACTACGCCGAGACAATAATTTAACGAAACGACAGATATAAACGACAATGCGTAAAAGCTTTGACCAAGATGAAAAACGATTTGCAAGCGTAATTAAAAAACTTTTCTCAACCTTTTCACAGTCTTCAGCAGTGAAAAGAGTTACATGCTTCTTTACTTCTGGAGGCTGAGACACAATAGATGGATTAAAATCCGTAACAGGCCAAAAACTTGGATCTGATAGAATCCATTGAGGACCGCAGAACCAAAGCGGATGATCAATAATTTGTGCGGGACTAAGGCCACGAGATAAACAATCAGCGGGGTTTTCATGGCCAGCGATGTGATAAAATGTTCGCGGTGGAAATTCATTCTGAATCTTAGAGACTCTATTAGCAACGAAAGTATCCCAACGATGGGGCGAAGAATGCACCCAACAAAGAGCTACAGTCGAGTCTGAGAATACGAAAACACGATCTATATTAATGCGATTGTTACAAGTATTAATTACATTAGCAATTAAGTTGCTTAGGACTAATATTGCACAAAGCTCGAGACGTGCTAGCGAAACCACCTTACGAGGTGACACTTTAGATTTAGCGCTTATCAGACTAAATGAGTTTTTGCGAAGACCTTGACTGTCTCTTACATGAAAGTACACAACTCCTCCGTAGGCCCTTTCACTTGCGTCCGCGAAGCCCACGACGGTTACAACATCACCGGACGCGATGCCAACATGTCGTGGAATTTTAACAAAGTTGTTTTATGAGAAGTTTTGCGTATAAGACCACGGGTGCAACAAATCCCATGACGTCCCATATCCTAGCGACACACGACAGAATAGTACGCTTTGTACATGATTCAGCGGTTGTACAGATTTTAAGACTAAAATTATCTGTTGCGGGTGACCAGCATAGTCCTAGTACCTTATGCGAATCAGAGTCATCAAACTCCTTTACAGCAGAGAGACGATGCGACGGCGTAATAGAATCCAAGACTCTTTGTGAATTGCTTGTCCATTTAACAAGATCAAATTGTCCGGCATTCATCAAAGCGATTACTTCCGCAGCGGTGGAAATAGCCTCATCTTCGTTGTCAATGCTGTAGACAAAATCGTCCATATACAAACCAGTCTTGACTGTTTGCTGTGCTCGCGGATAAGAAGCACCTTCATCCAAAACTAGTTGCTTTATGGTACGAAGAGCGTGAAACGGGCTAGACTTCAGTCCGAAACAAACGCGGTTAAATTCATAAACCTTCAAGGGTTCTTGCGGCGAAAAGCGATACAGAATGCGTTGGAACCTTCGGTCACATGGCCGAACTCCAATGCAAAGAAACATTTGACGAATGTCAGCGGAGAGAGCGATATGAAATAAGCGAAAATTAACAATAATATGAAATAAGTTTCCTTGCAGATTTTGCCCATTATATAAAATGTCATTAAGCGAGATTTCGGAACTGGACTTTGAACTACCGTCCAGGACGATGCGTAATTTAGAAGTAAGTTTATCTTCTCTTATTATACCATGGTGAGGTATTGTATAGGAGGGTAAATTCTGAGTTTCTTCAGTGTCTAGAGGAGCGGGAGAAATATAACCCTTATTTAAATATTCACTAATCACGTTATCATACGCCTCCTTTAATTTAGGTGATGCCTGCATTTTACGTTCTAAACAAAGAAAGCGATTTTTAGATTTCTTAACCGAATCACCTAATGAAAATACATCCCCTTTGAATGGAAGCGCAACCATGTATCGACCATCCGTATCACGGGTAGTCGTGCTGCTATAGATATCTTCACACGCCTTATCATCTGGACTCAATAGTTGCGGGGCGCTTACTTCTTCTATCTGCCAGAATTTACGTACAGCAGCGTCAAGCGGGTCTGTAGCACAACAATATGAGACAGACGCGTGATTATCAACTAGAGCAGGAGCAGAGCCGACAATAACATAACCTAACACGGTCTCTAAAGCGAGCGGTGAGAGACAATCAGACTGACCTTGAATTTTACGAGATAAGAGAAGGTGAGGAAAGATTGATGCTCCAATCAACAAATCAATATCTCCAGGGGCAGCGTAGGTATCGTCAGCTAAAGGTAAATTATTAAAATTGATCAACGACGAAATGTCCACAGACACAGTGGGCAAGCGCTCCGTGACCTTGTCGACTACGAGGGAGTCCATGCTAAAACACACACTGAGATCAAAGCGGGAGAAGAATTTCACCGAAACCGAACTTAGAATTGGCTTAGTAGTGCCTCCAATCCCTTTAACCACTGAACATGAGGGTTTCTGGTTTGTCTCTAAACCCAACCGCTGGCATAAGCTGCGACTGGCGAAATTACTTTGCGAGGCACTGTCCAATAAAGCGCGCACGTTATGTTCCCTACCTTGCGAATCGAAAACAACAACGCGTGCGGTAGCGAATAACACCGTAGTAGGTGTGCGGGAAGCATTACAATTAGATAAGGAACACAATGTGACGTCATGGGGTTGCGTGGGTATCACCGAAGTTCGCCCTTTATTAGCTGTACTGCTGTCAATCGGAGGCAAATAGGGCTTAAGCCTCCGCGGCGTATCCTTATCAGTTTTATTTGCACTACAGCTGTACCGTGAAACTAAGCTCTTCACGCGGCTGTAAAGCCGCTCGAATACAATTAAACTTTGAAATTCCGGAGTCGCCTTGTGATTTAAAGATAATAAGCGATTATTATAATCATCTAAGATTTTAATAAAGTCTGAGCGTAACGTTTCAATATTACTACTCGCGTCGAGAAAGTTTTCCCTCATCAAAGGGTCACAATCCGCATCTTTAGATAGGTCAAATACCTCTTGTAAATAAATGAATATTGTATTCCGTTTTTGTTCTAATAATACGAGTTGTATATCCACAGCTAGATCTGTAGATTCCGAAAGCTTATCACTCTTCGGCATTTTGAATTTAAAAAATAGCGGTAAAATTATAGTTATTCAATATAATAGAATAGAAAAGCAATTAAGAATAATTAGGTATAAAGTTTACTGAAGTGCAAATATGTTGCAGTGACCGACAAACTATGCCAAGGTCACGCGTACGTTTAACAAAGCGATGCAAGTAATGATCGAAATGTTATAAGCATAACATTACAATTGCTTAGCTAAATTATTATACTAAGCGAAAATAAGCGGAGCGTAGGTAAAACTATAAGCTAAGAAATATATCCGGCTCGAAGGACCAACTTTTAATGGCGGCGCGGGTTGTTAATAAATATATAAAATTTTATACCTATATTCTAAAATATTTGAAGTGATGTAGTGGACTGTATTTTTTTTCTTATTGAACCTATATGATTGCTCAATGGACAATGGGAAAAGAAATAAAGGATGTCGGCACAGTACCTTCAACCTCGTGGCTTCTTCTAGTGGCTTTTTTCCTTTGTTGTACACCAATGAACAATCACTTTTCACAAATTATACTTAATCAAGTTAAAGTTAATTGAATTGAAGTATAGTTAAAGCTTATAATAAACAATTAAATGTTTAAAAGAAAAAGAAAAAGGAAGCGTTGCGAGCGTGCGGCAAATAATCAACCATATCGCGGGTCATCGAAATTGTCACTAATTGATTCTTGTTAGAGACTCATCATCGTGCGCGCCACCTGTAGCCCGTTCCGGAACTAGTACCGTCATAGGATTGGGACATAAAATAGGTGGGTGATGAGATATGCGTCTAGGAACTATTAGGATGGGTATAGGTATTGAGCAACCATTATTTAAAATCAAAAATTATTATAAAATAGGAATCCAGCGCAACCAATTTATTTTATTTTCGATATATCTGTCAAATTTGCAGAACTTTTGGAACGTTTCCTTCAGTTTAATAAAGAACAACATTAATTAAATAATGTTCCGTACACTTAAATTGGTTGCAAATTTGACACGTGATGTAAAATAATATATTTAACACCACTTCAACTTTGCAGAACTTTTGGAATTTTGGTCTCAAGAACTAAGCAAATTATCATTTATTGCATTTTTAACAATATTCCGGACCGCAGAGCAGGTTGCAAAATTGTATAGTTTGTTTTAATACCACTCCCGACCTTACATCAAAATTTGAAAACTTTTGGAATTATAATGAATTAATTGTCTTGACTGACTGGACTATTAGTTTGATTCCAATAAGGAATTTTAGTTGCGTCAAATATTTGGAATATCTAACCGCGCGGAGGAAGCGTACAAGTATTATGTAACGAATTTGTGGGGGGGGGAGGTGTTGTAAACTACGTTACGGTGCGTTACATGGGGGGGGTTAAGAATCTCCAAAAATTGCGTGACATAATACTTGTACGCTTCCTTAGCACGGTAAGATATTCCAAATATTTGACGCAGCATATAATACATTATCAAAACCATAGAATGGTCAGTAGTTAATTAATAATAGCTGTCGATCCCTAAAACAATATACACTGACCGTCTTAGCGGCTTCACCCGCCAACCATATAGTCAAGGCTGTGTCTAGAGCGAGGGGCGTGGAAACATCCCCATGTCTGGTAAACCATAGATCATTGGATTTATCAGCCTCGATCATTACGTAAACCTTGTTCTGATCCCACCACTTGTGGGGAAAATTCAAAATAACCTTATCGAGTACACCAATCGTAATTTTTTGTATCGATGTAATTTTGTCGTCTGGCAATTCTGGTGAAAATAGCGTGTTGTATCTGTAATTGTCAAAATCTTCATGACACTGGCAGTTGTGTATTTTTATTTATTTTATAATACAGGGGATTCAGACATTATCACTTTGCGGTCACCCACTAACGCCAAAAGAATTTGTATGAGAATGACATTGCCTCACGCTAAGTCACGTGACCAAAGTGGTTTGTCTCATATTTCGAATTTTTTAAGTCATATGTTTGAATAGTGTTTTTCAGTCTACTCACAACCTGTTAAGAAAATTGAGGATCAGTGATTCCCAACCTTTTTTTCCCCACCTTAGCCTTTCTAATATTATTATGCCCTCACCCTATTGTAAGAAAATTATTTTTTCGCTTAAAAAACTTAAATAATAGGTAAAACAGTAAGTAAATTTTCAAAACATATAATGAAAAATTTAAATCATTTTAATAAACTTTAGAATAGCCCCCTGTGGGGAGTGGGCCCCACGTTGAGAAACACTGATCTAGACTATGTTATGTTTTTAAAGTAAAAACCAATTTGTAAATATAAAAAATCTTAAGAAAATTCCATCAGCTTAATTTTATTAATACACCTAAAATGAAATTCTCTTTATGTGTCTAGTAATGCAAACAGAAAAATGGCACAAACTGCGGGGAACTCTCTTTTTTGTTCTACCCTCAAATTAATTTTATTTTAAGATTTTGAAGGTAAACTATTAATATCTTTACCTCTCTTTCAGCACTCCCAATGACACGGTAACTATAGCATTGTTTGCTGTGTATGTTTGTCCATCTCCACAAACAACTTTAACCTCACCGGATGTGTCTTTTGGCCATATGATTTTAGTCACTTCGGTATTTAATTTTATGTCCAAATTTTGTAGGCCTGGTCCATTGTTATATGTGTTCTAAAAATGAATACAAAAACCTTAATATTACCTTACTGTACTAAATATAATTAAACTGCCCTATTTTGAATAAGGGAGCGTTAAAGTATTACGTCACGCAATTTTTGGAGATGATTGACCCCCCCCGCATGTAACGCGCCGTAACGTTTTTCTGTACACAAGTAACGTTTCGTGACTCTTTATACCTAAAAGTTACCATTATGTTGTGTAAAGTACTGGAAAGTCGAAAATAATATTAACAATAACGCGTAATTCAATCCCCGCCCCGCATCGTAACGTTTTACAAAAGGTAAAAAAAATCCCCTCCCCCAAAATTCGTTACGTAATACTTGAACGCTCCCTAATGTGATTTTACTTAGTCTACCTTTTTCTCTATATAAACCTCAGGGTTCAAGTCATAAAATCTTATATCTTAATATATATAAATTACGTGTCACCTTGTTTGTCCGCTATGGACTCCTAAACTACCGAACCGATATCAATCAAATTTGCACACCGTGTGTAGTTTGATCCAACTTAAAAGATAGCTTACATCTCAATATTATTTTATTGCAAAATATTTGTATATTATTTGATTGTCACAATTCTAACAGATGGCGCTGTGTTGAAAGTACCACCGTTTCACATAAGCTACAATTTAATGGCATAACCACCAAAAAAGCATGATGGTCCCCATGACTGGTGTTCTACTACCCTTGAATAGTTTGCTACTATGTAATATAACAAAAACCTTAGCCACAGCAACGCTTGGCCGTGTCTACTAGTTATCTTATATTTTCTTAGTCATAGAATAAACTTTTAATTTTCACTTACTAGCATCAACTCGAAAAAGGTTTTATAACCAAACTTATGCCAGCTCATATGCAAATGTCCGCCAAGTTCTTCAGCTGTTGACCTTGTCGTGACGTCATGCCAGTCATATGACGCTTCATATGCATTTGTGAAGAGATTCATGACATCCAAAAATTCATCTATGAATTGCTTGTCATTTTCTAAGTGTGGGTAGTTCTTTTTTATATATGATATTATTCTGAAATTATTACATGTTATAGTGTTTAGAATTATGAATATACATATTATTATTATTGCGATCATCCATTAGGGGCTTTTATTATATTATTTATTGTTGCAAATGTCAATCGAACTCTAGATGACGCCCTTCTTAATGAAGTAATACGCAGTGGCGTAACAATAGGGCTGACAAAATGCCATGGGCCCCTGCCCAAGAGATATTATGATCTATGGATGAATGTGAAGTCTCCAATACGCATTGGGCTAGCGTGGGGACTACAGACCATTCCCTCTCGCCTAAGAGAGGAGGCCTATGGCCATTAGTGGGACTCAACGTGTAATTGAGTACGCTGAAAATGTCGAAGTTTATTAAAATTAAACTGAGTAGGGACGATTTTTACTGATAGGGCCCCATCAAAACAATTGCCACTAAAGAAGATTTACAACGGGCCCCAGATAGTATAGTTTAGAGAGCGTTCAAGTATTACGTAACGAATTTTGGAGGGGGGGGTTTTGTAAACGATGCGGGGCGGGGATTGAATTAAGCGTTTTTGTTAATATTATTTTCGACTTTCCAGTAGTTTACATCACATAACGGTAACTTTTAGGTATAGAGTCACTGGGTGGTCACGAAACGTTTTACTATACTTGGGTACCCCGTTACATGGGGTGTGTGTGTGTGTCAATAAAGCCAGCACCACTACAGCATATATGCACACTAAGCATTAATTAATACCAAGCCATAGATAATAGATTACTCACTCAGCCGTCAAATAATCAGCAGTACTCTCAAAGGATACATCACTTGTATTTACAGACTTTTCAAAGCAGAGATTAAAAAGTTCATAATAAACTGGCATCAATGTCTGGTTCCCATCTGAGCGGAAAATAAGAAAATCGAAGTCTTGAGGTATAACTGTAATATTATTCTGTACAGCTAAATCATATACGCGGCTGTTTTGTGTTCCGTGAATCCTGAAAAAGTTAATGGAAAATAAAGACCTGTATTCGGTGACAATTGACAACATACCTTATAGAGAGCTATCATATCTTACAGAGAAAAAAACGTGTGTGTACTTATGTACACGCGTTAGAAGTTATACTTCTTTGGCGTAACAAGATAAAAATCTTTTCAAAAATTTTATTCTACGTTTTTAGAATTAACGACACTCTAACAATAGAAAAAACTAAAATGTTGACTATATAGCTAACTTCAGGGTGTCGGTTTTTTGTGACGGTTTGCGCGCGCATCGTAAAAATTTACTGTCATCATTTTCCAAAAGAAATATAACTTCAAAATGATTTTGCAGATATTAAGATATTATTTGTGTATTTATTAACTATTTATAAACATATCAACTTGAGCAGGTTCGTACTAAATTAGAAAGGAGGCAAACAACATAAAATATTGAAATCTATTACATAATGTAATGAGCATAACTCTGCAGGTGGCATTTCTTCTATTAGACATTTATATTGACATATAAGAATACCATGCAAAATTATAATTGTGATCTAAATGTGATTGTGATATAAATCAAATTATTCATTTATTTTATCACAATTATCTCCTAAAAACCAGAAGACTAGCCGATAAAGAGATGAATAACCATTCAGCTCCCTCTTCAACAATACCCCCCCCAAATTGAACTGTCTTCACTCGTCCACCAATTCGATCCATTGCTTCTAAGCCCAGCACTCTCTTGCCAGCTTTGGCCAATATTGTGGCTGCCGTTACCCCAGCGGACCCCATTCCTACCACTATTGAGTCGTATGGCTGGGGAATGCATGAGCTGAAATAGTAATTTTCCTTTATTAATAATAATCAATACTAATTTAGCTCTCATGTGGATTCAATATAAGATTTTACAGCATGAATTAAATAAAACCAATATTTTTTTCACAAACATACTATGATTTCATACGTGTATTAAAACTAAGTTTTCTTAAAGCTTTTCTAACATCAACAATAATGCACTTTCTAAAAACACTCATATTTCTACAAATTAACTATAACTACTGCAAAGGTATATATAGATAAGGTGTAGATAATGTAACAACAATAATAACATAATTAGTATTTACTAATAATGTCATTAAATAAGGTAATTTAAAATTGTAACAAATTTCTTCTTAATGATAAGTATTTTCCTCATTGCAGTTATGTATTCCTGTAATTAGGCTTCAATTATTTTAAGCTACTAAGCTGCAAGTATGACTAATTAAGTAATTAATTCCACTAACCAAATTAAATAAAACCATCTTAAATATTTGTCATGAAAGATGTTTATTTTAAAATAACCCAAATCTGATAGACCAATAATTGTAAACACTTTGTTTGTATGTCAGTTAAAATGGAAAATGGGAGTCTCAACTCTCTATGTTATTATCTGAAAGGTTCAACACGACTATCTGTGGACATTATTTGTCAAAAACGCCATCTAGTTACGAAAATGTCACTTCGCTTAAGAAGATAAGAGGTTACATCTAAGTAGTACCATTTACTAAATAGTGATAGTACATTTATAATTTCATATTATCTATTACATAAACACATATATTGTTTATTTTTAATAGAAACTTGAATTTGACCTAATATCATGTGATTTGATAGGGAAAATTGTTAAGTGACAAAATCTTAAGATAAAAACATGTAAGTACTAATAGTTTTAAATAATGATTTATTTGAATTAGTACAAGAAATAACAAAAAATATTCATTGTTCACAAACCCTATCGGTCCACATTATTTATTGCATATATGTTGGCACGTTTTCTCTTAGGTAAGTTTTAATGTAATACAATATTTTAAGTATTTTTTATAACAACAATTATTATCTTTTTTGTGTAGTTTATTCAATATATTAAATCATATTACTTTATTGGATTTTATCGAGCATAATAAAAATAAAATTTCTAATATGTCATGTAGGAATTAGGATTTAGGATTGGCATTTATTGTCATGAATGTCATCCATTTCTTATCCACAGATAAATATAATAATTTATGAGTATTCTGTATTAGTGATTTGAAGACAATATTTTGACAGATACGTTTAGAAATTTATAAGGCGCTTCTAACTTTTGTATTAACAATTCAATTTTAGTCTGAAATCTTTGCTTGCTAAGAATATTACATAAAATAAAACAAGTTAATGGTTCTGATGCGTGAGTTCAAAGTATTTTTTTTATAACGTTTCAAGATTGACTTCAACGTTGTGGTATGAATAAATACTTTGATTTATTTTTATTATTTATAAACCAAGTTGCTTTGAAATATTTAATGTATTGTTATTTGTAATTTTGCAAAAAATAATGAAATGTAAGCTTTATATGTATCGTTGTAACACGTATGTTGTTTTTTATTTCTTACAATGACTCCGGAATTGATTATTGTCGAAATTGACAATGAGATAATAATTTCCTGTCAATTAAAACAATTGTAGTCGTTAACAAAGCAATTACGACTTAGTTACTTGTACTTTGGTTATACCTACTATTTTAACTAAGATTTGGGATTACATTACAGCGGATTACCTAAAAATCGAAATCTAAATTTGATATGAAAGTCCTTCGGCTGAACTTCGGATGGGTGAGATTCAGAAACGCGTAATACAAGCGTTGAATCGTTGTCGTCGATTTGACTAATCTGTGACCGTTTCGGTCACTATATTTTTAATTATGTTAAATTTTGATAAATTAATGATTATTTACAAGTTATTTCTCTCGCTTTTTATAATAGAGATTACTCTTAATAACACTTTATTCTTCAAACTGTCAAATGGCCTGTTGGGTCTAAATAAACTCTTTGCAAAAAAAACGGGCAACTATGGAAAACTACGTTATAAGGTCGATTTTAGTTAATTAAATGAAATTTAATTGTCTGACATACTTGTACACATAACCGTGTAAATTAATACGTGGAGGTGTATTCTTGCAATAGTTTTTAAAATTTTTGATGAATTCTTTAAAAACCGACGTAGGTACGTATCCAAGCAATAAGTGGTCGGCAATAAATACATAAGGATTATTTATATTTTTCAATTGTGAGTGTGATTTCCTCTGAGGTACCTGTCTCGCGTGTTCTAAAGAGACGAGTAACATCAGTGCAACCTGCCCAACAAAACATCAGGAAGCTAAAAATAGTCATTGCAGAAGAGTGGGAACATTATTAAAACATCGTGAAAGGCACATCAAGCTATGATTTTTTCCGACCACTTATTGTTTGGCTGTGTATATCGATTTCGTAGAATTCTTTAAAAATATATAAAAAATTGCCAGAATTCACTTCACGCGTATTAAGGTGCGCTTACACGAGGGCAATAATGGCTCGGCGACACGAATGGACCGATCTGGAGCAATTAATGGAGCAATTTTAATAAATTTCAATAAATTATTTCGGTTTTTGTATATATCTCATTCGCACTTGTTTGTTTTGCGGCTTGCCGCTTGTATTGCTAGGAATTTCCAAGTCCATTCGATATTCGTCAATTCGTATCTGCGACATTGAGCGATATGAAATATTTGGAGCAATTAGAAGCAATATCGCCGAAATAATTTATTGAATTTATTGAAATTATTGAAATTTATAAGATTTAAAGTAAGAGACACTCGTTATTAGGTTCTTACATTTGATTAAAAAGTAAAATGAATGTTCTTATCTTTATTACCGACCACTTCTTATTGTTAGACCGTGTTAAAACCAATTTAAAGAATTCATCAAAAATTAATTAAAATTTGCCTCCGCGTATTACCTAATTTACACAATTATCAGTACGACTACGTCAGACAATTCAATTTCATTCAATTAACTGAAATAAACGTAAAAACGTAAATTTCCTTAGGAACCCGTTTTGCAAAAGAGATTATAAATGCGATATTATTTTGCTTGTTTTGATACAAAATAAACATCTTATCGGTATTTATTAATAATCAATGCGGCCTTCATTTATCATTTGTCACCTATGACCTGTATGGAACGTCTAGAAGCTTCATATATTTGTTTATTAATCTTTAGAGCAGTGTTGGCCTAGTGGCTTCAGCGTGCGACTCTCATCCCTGAGGTGATAGGTTCGATTCCCTGTGCACCAATGGACTTTCTTTCTATGTGCGCATTTAACATTTTCTCGAACGGTGAAGGATAACATCGATGTCTTAGACACCAAAAAGTCGACGGCGTGTGTCAGGCACTGGAGGCTGATCACCTTCTTGCCTATTGAAATGATCATGAAACAGATTCAGAAATTTGAGGCCAAGACCTAAAGTGGTGGTAGCGACACTATTTTTTTATTATTTCTTTTGCCTAGCGCAATTGATGAAGTGGATCCGGAATTTCACTAGAACAGCAAGGTGAACGAAGAGTGCCGAGTGGGAAAAAAAATTGATGACACATTGTCTTTGACTGTTGATACATACTAGACAGGTAGCTTCAAGAAAAGAGCGTACCGATTCTTAAAACGCGGGCAACTCGCGAGTCCTCTAGCACTCAGAGTGTCTATGGTATCACTTAACATTTGGTGAGCCTCCTGCCCGTTTGCCCCCTGTTCGATATAAAAAGATAGTAAATGACGTTTCAAGAATAACTTTTATACACAACTAGCATACTCGGCGAACTCCGTTTCGCCACCAGATGGCTTCGTTTTATGTAACATTTCGTTTGGTGATCCCGCTTTTCTGTTGAAATTTTTCATGAATTTTCTTTCTTATAAACCTCACGGAGCCCGAGACCTTTCCAACGAATGCAAAACCGTGGAAATCGGTTAGTGCGTTCTGGAGTTATAGCGTCAGGAAGGAAAACCCGACTTATTTTTATATATCTACACAATTATTTGCATTTTTTCAAATGTATTGTGCAACTATGGTACGAACCATATGTTCTGAAGGGTCACTTATAGTTTTTATTATTATAAATTCTGGTGAATTGTAATATTTGTGTGACTGTTTAAATACAAATTTAATGTATCAGTCTTACTTGGACTCGCAGCCCGTTATATTTATTCGCGCCACGTTTTTAACCACACGTAACAGGTAGTGATTCTATTGTTTATGTCCTCTAATCAAGTTATTTGGCATGATTTTCGGATAAAGTTCACGAATTTACTTAAAAACTAAAACCAGCTTCCGTTTTGGGGAACTATAAAATAATAAGTAATAATAAGTAAGTAATAAATAGTATATATCTATGGTTAAGCCATAGATTACAGAATTCCATTTGGGTAAACATAATCTTTAAACTCACCCATAACTGGCCACCGATAAAACAAGTAGTAGCCGCAAAGGAAACATTGTAACTGATTAAGAGGGAGATGATGTGTACTTTTATAACAGATAACTGCGAGTTGTTACATGGTCATAATCGATAAATTGTTCCTGAGATTAGCCCGTTTAAATAAGCTTTTTTTTTGGAGTTTATGGCCTAAAATTAAATAAGCTTTTAGCTTTAAATAATAGAACAAATTTTACACATGCAAAACAGACTAAAAAACAATAACAATTGCTAAGTAGAAATATATTACATTTCATATATTTTGTATTCCTTAATCTAGTTTATTGTCTTTTATTTTCTTTTATATAGAATAGACGTACGCACAATGTTAATACTCGGAACAAACGCAGGCTGCATTTTCCCCGTACTAGACTATCTATAGTTAGTAATTATTTTTTGGGAAAAAGGATACTCTTCTTTAATAAAATCCCAGAGGCTCTTTTATCTCTGCCTTTTAATAAATTAAAGAAAAGCTGTGTAAAAATTCATACATTAAGTAATGTTAACAATACCTACATGATTCATGAAGAATCGAACCCTTAGCGGTAACTGATCAGCGAAGGCATGTCATATAACTGATATTTTCAGGCCAACAATGCATTCATACGATGTCATAGTAGTTGGACTCGGCTGCGCAGGCGTCACCGCAGCTACTACTCTAGTGAAAGCTGGGAAGAAAGTGCTGGCTCTCGAAGCCATGGATAGGGTCGGTGGTAGGATTCGGACTGTGCCGTTTGGTGATGGTGTTGTGGAAGTTGGTGCTGAATGGTAAGAAGGTGGCGAGTTTCCTAGTACTACTTTTGGCTCTAAGACTGATGAAAGGGACCTTAGCCGGCACTGATATTTTCTTGTAAAATAATGAAAATGGTGCGTGTACTTATGTACGCGCGTAAGAAGTTATACTTCTTTGGCTTTCTTTTTTTTTTAAATATTAAATAATTAATAATAAATATTTAGCGTTAATAATTTAATATTTAGTATATTATTCAATTATTAATTAATATTAATAATAACTATTATTTATTGTTTTATTATATTATTAATGCAATTTAATAACTAGGTATGTTTCATAACCTTTTAACTAAGTAACAATAGGTCTTTGTGAAAAAGCATTGCTAAATTTCTTTGAAAAATAATTAAAACTCCTTTATTTGTGTAAAAGGTACTACAAATGTCATTATGGTCATTCAAAATTCTTGGCATAGCTGCTAACGTCACGCATATTCTATTTCTTTTTACTTGTAGATTGTCTTATTCCCATCTCGCTCGCGCACGCTCGGCGCCCATACTGATAATTTTGTGTCACCGTGCGCGCGCATCATAAAATTTCACTTTCATAAATTTTTCATAACGCGCCTAAAGAAGTATAACTTCAAAAATTGTGTAAATGGCGAATGTACTGAAGAATTGTTTCCTGTTTTCATAAATTTGATAGCCTTCCACGGTCCGTTTCACTAGACATTTTCTTTTGCAAACTACCGAATAGTGGAATTGGCACCCGGTCTTCTCTTGGTGACAAGCTTACTCTTACCTAAGTCTGTTATGGCTGTCCCGTAGGGTTCCCGGCGTCGGGATGTGACGACCCCATCGCCCACTGGTGAAATAATCTGTGACAGAGGTTATACCACCAGTGCAATAAGTCAACCCCCTTCCTAGTGGAAATGCCATCCTGTTGCTTTCCTAAACTAAAACGTAGATGTAATTAACTTATTGTAGTAGCATTTTGTGCGGTGAGTGAGATTCCTCCCGGAGACCACCCCCCTTTTCCCTCCCGGAGACCACCCCCCTTTTCCCTCCCTAAGAAATATAAGCTGCAGTTAGCCTATAAGAAAAACATCGTATTTTTGAAACTCGGTCTCCTGTTGCATGGTTGATCTGCCAGGATTTTCTCTTAAATGTCTGATGAAAATAATAATTCCAGGATTCATGGTACTGTTAATAGCCGAATATACTCCACGGCCGTTGAGAACAACATTACAGTTGTGCCACAGGATATAACCTTCAACGTGTTTAAATCAGATGGAACACCAGCTGACAGTGAACTGTTGAATGATTTAGTGGAATTCGCTTTTGAGAAGGTGGGGAAACCGCCAAAGGAGTTTACTGGAGGACTGGGAGAGTTTATCACTAGAAGGTATGTTTTAGCTGTGAACTGAATAGACGAATAGTGATAACTGTACGACTCAAAGCTATACATATGCACTTCAGCATTTATAATAATAATAATATAGCCTTTATATTCTGAAACTCTGTGATCTGTGATCTTTAATATATTTTCACTCCAGTATATCTCGGAGATCGGTGTGCCTCTTGGCTAAGGCCTCCTCTAACCCTATCCACTGTTCTCTATCCTTTGTTACTCTTCTCCAGTTGTAGCCCGCTTCCGTATATATTCTATTGTTGTGTAGTAGTTAATATAGTATCAATAAAATGCTCCATTATTTAAAGCACCCCGTTGACCCACCATGATGATAAATGATAACAACTATCACCGGCGTGATAGTTATTATCAATTATTTTGCGATATTCTTCTATGTAGAACTATAATGACGTAATGTTGTCAATATAAAAAAATAGGTAATTTAGTATTACGGCGACCTCTAATTATCTACGGCGTTTTTTTACGCTCTCTTTTTATTTAAATCAAATGTTCGTCCTAAAACGTTACGTGTGTAAAAAATCCCAATATTACCATAATCTGACATTAATAAGTGGCTTATTTCTCTTAAACTCTTACATATTTTTTTGGACTATCTAAAGGGTTAAGACATACATATAATGATTGTCATATGACACACGTCAAATTGACAACCCGTTGACGTTTCATTCTACGCTTTCAGATTAATGGAATACGTCAAAGTGAAATACCCGAATTTGATGAATGATCAAGATTTCTTGACGGAATTCCTGGAACTTATGAATCTGTATATAAACAATCACGAGTCTTCGAATGACTGGAATGATGTCAGTGCACAAAGTCAGTACACGGAGTTGGAAGGCCACCAACACATGAGCTGGCACAGGCATGGATATAAGACCTTCTTTGAACTGATGCTTGTGAGTTATGACTTAAAATGACTTCTGACTAATCAATACTTGAAACAGAATTGTCAACGCATTAGATAGATTTTTCAATTCAAAGATTGACCAGCGCTCCGGTCCGGAAAATTTAGAATTTTCTTGCACATATATATATTATAGATAGATATATATCTATATGTCAGCGTAAAATTGTAAACACCGTTAGATTGTAATATCTATCTCGCGAGATTGTAAACTATTGAAAGATTGTGAACCTCAACGTACTGCTTACAATTTAACGTATTATTATTCGGTAGATTGTAATCTATCAAAGTGAACCTGTCAAATTGTGAAACGGATCGCACCTCGCGAAATAAAAAGAATGTGTTTGAGACAATAAAATATGGGTTTTTTGTATTAATAATACAATGTACACTTTCGTACATTTACTGTTCTCGAATCAAGGGCGTAGTACGAACAAGAACTGCCAAAATTAAACCAATAATTATTCATTGATGTTACTATTTTACCTATTATATTAATTAATTTCAGAATACATACAACAACGGACCGGGCTTACCAAACCTTGATATAAAACTGAACACGGAGGTGGCGCAAATAATATGGCCAAAAGATGGCGCTGATGTAAGAGTCGTCTGCGCAGATGGCAGCACGTACACATCCCGTCAAGTAATTGTTACTGTGTCGTTGGGAGTTTTGAAGGAACGGTAGGTATTCTGTAGGCGATTTCTATATAGACAAGAAGATGATCAGCTATTGAGTCTGTGGTTAAATATTGTTGGCTCATAGGTATTCTGGTTTCATCATGTTTGAATTCACTGTACAAGCAAGAGTCATAAAATTGTATCTAAAAGATTGTATGGACGTCTGAAAATCGGGTCTGCTGGTGACAGCCTTAAAACTAAGAATGTGTTTGGTCAAAGAGATTTTGTTTTTGTATCTGACTTGCTTTTAAAAGAAAAACGATTGAAGATGCGATCTGAATGCAATGAATCATTGATCGTACATATAAAATTTTCAGATATAAAACCTTATTCAATCCGGGATTGCCACGTGAAAAAATAGAAGCCATAGAGAACACGTCTATAGGTGTTATGGACAAAATAATATTCCAATTTGACAGACCCTGGTGGCCTAAACAAGGCACATTCTTTGGATTCTTCTGGAAACCTGAGGATAAGAAGCAAGTGCCGAAAGAAGATTATTGGATCACGAGGATTTTTGCTGCTAGCAACCCTATGGGATCCAGGAACGCGTTGACAATGTGGACGAGTGGGGATGTCGGAAAAATGGTACGTTTTTGCTTTAAATAAAAAATAACCTGATTTATTTAGTTGTGTTTCTACACGTGTCTTAATTGTTGTGTATAAATAAAAACATACATATGATCTGTTGTTAAACATATTAACCGCTAGACCAGTGAATTTACTATCTTTTTCCAATTGCAGCTGGAAACACTACCAGAAGACATCGTAAAACGAAAATGTATGGAGCTGTTAAGAAAATTCATGGGAAAAACTTGTGAAATACCTGAACCTATTGGAATGATCAGGTGAATTCTAAAAAATGTTGTCTTTAGTATATTTTATTCAAATGTCAATTATTATCTGTCAAAAAGTGTACAATTTTTAGTCGATTGCACAGTGGCGTCTAAATTAGTGAAGACATAAGGAATTTTTGTCTACCTGCCATCGCTACCTACTCGAATCATGGGAATAATTTCATTTAAACAACCCATGGTCACAGAGTTACTGACAGAGTTATTGTATATAATAAATATACATCATGAAATATCTCTGATTTAGAGACATTCTACATAGTAAAACCAATAATAGGCTTTCTACTGAATAAACGATAGTTTATTGTTAAAGACATATTAGCATATCGGCTCGAAGGACCAATTTAGTTTCGGGTGTAGAGATACTTTTAAAATTTATTCACACGTTTAAAAATATATTTGTACATAAGAACTCGAAAAAGTCAGTCAATGTCCTTCCTTTTAATGCAAATTGATAAGCATTATCAAAATTGGAATTTTGAATACTTATATTAATTGCTTAAAGATATCCTATAGAACATGGTGTAATGGTTTTTAAAGATTTTATAAAACAATAAACTTGGCGATTATTAACAGTGGCGGGGTTAATGCCAGTTTCTCGTCTGTTCTTCACCCTTGATTTGAAAGCAGAAAATGTAAACCTTTTTTTTATTATCAGGTCTACTTGGTACTCAAACCCGTTCACCCGCGGTAGCTATTCCTTTGACAATCGTCTGACGGTACAAAACCCGAATGCTCGAACATTACTAGCTGAACCACTACGGGATACGGTCGGAGTTCCTCGCGTTTTGTTCGCGGGAGAGGCCACAGACCTCATTCATTTTTCAGCCGCGCATGGAGCTGTCGACTCGGGGTATAGAGAGGCTATGAGGCTTATCAGCAATAGTAAATTGTAATATTTGTATTTATTTATCAATATTTTTTTTTTCAATTCAAATTTAATTGTGACTCTAACAAAACTAAAATTCAAAGAACAAAACTACATCCTTAAACAAATAAGCAACTCGCCTTGGTTCATAAGAAACGCCGAAGTACATGAACACCTGGGCATACAGTTGAGGAGGAAATAAAAGTATACGCTCAGAAGTACAAGACTAGGCTGGAACATCATCCTAACCACCTAGCTGTTCAACTCACCCTACCGGAGTATATAAACCGACTCAAAAGACGAAGAACCCTGGAGCTCAGCAGCATTGACTGAGCTAATATTATTATGGTAGATATTCCTAATGAGGAATATCTCCACCCGCAAATCATCCTCCAACTCATCTGCTCATAGTCAGAAGACTGATTGCACGATGCGCTCTATTAAAAAAAAATTATCAATAAAAAGTGTTGTGTTTTATTCTCAATTTTAAACCTAAAAGAGAGTTTTCTAAAGGACTGCATTTTCTGACGTTAGTGTTGTATGGAAATAGTTTGAAATAGTATACAATATGGCAAGAAAAACCAACCAAGGTTTCGAGTTTTTTGGAAGTTGAATCTAGTGCAAATTGTGTTGACTTAAATTAATAAGAACTTGACTCATGTTTGTTAAAATTCGCCTCGTTTCTGATTGTTCAACATTCAATTTTTTTTACACCATATACGAGTAGTAACTAAAAGTATACAGGGCGTCCCAAGATCGTGGGACATCACGGTAAAGTAATTTACTTTAATATCGAAGATAAGATATTTTGCAAAGTATTACTGTATTCAATGATTTTCTAAAAATTACTTGTCGTCTGGGAACTGACTTAAATGTGAAAAATATCTCAATCAAAAATATTCGCAAATCAAGAGAATGGACAAAAAATAATGATTCCTCTTAAGTAATATAGTATTTTAAAAGAAAGGAACAACGCAAAAATAATGTCTTTGATATCCCATAGTCTTGGGGCCCTGTATACAAATTGTGGGCCCCTTTTTAGAAAGTACAAATTACATTCTGCTCTTACGTTGACTATGTGTGCGTTATATGTGTGTATTCTTAACCTTATTTATGTATTATTCACAACACACACTGCACGACACATATAGATCTCTCTAAGATAAACATAGGTAGTCTGTAAGTAGCTGACACATCCATAGGCCGAATACACCATCGACCTGTGGACATAATGTAACATAAGAACTAGGGAAATAAACATCTTTCTCTTCTATTCTATTCTTAACCTTAGATTTTTCAGTGTATGTACCTTAAATTGCTAATAAATATCTGTTTTACAAAAATAACTAAGATTGTAGTATGTTTTTAATAAGTGAATATTTTGTATTATTTATACGAAAATAAACCATGTATAAATATTGTGTTTTTTTTATTACACACAAACTAGTGCCCGCGACTTCGTCTGCGCAGGATTGAAATAATATTTGTTCAAATGATGTAGCGTGAAAGACATATCTAATATATAAAATTCTCGTGTCACAGTTTTCGTTGCCATACTCCTCCGAAACGGCTTGACCGATTTTGATGATTTTTTTTGTTCTTATCCAGTATCTATGAGAATCGGCCAACGTCTATTTTTCATCCCCCTAAATGTTAGGGGTAGTCCACCCCTAAATTTTTATTTTTTAGGCAAAATTTTTAATTTCTATTTTTTTATGATACAACATACAAAAACACATACAACCCCTAACTTTCACCCCTCTACGATCAACCCCTATTTTTTATTATAAATGATATGGCAAAACGACGTTTGCCCGGTAAGCTAGTTTTATGTACTTTTAATACCAAAAGCGATAAAAGTATCTATTTTCATTTAGGAATCAAATTATTACTACCAAATATGCATTTGAAATATTAATTAATTTTTATGTTATGTTAGTAGTTATGGTTCACTATTTATATTGGCTAAAACGGCTTATGATAAAAGATATACAACTGTTGCGGGCTTTTTATAGGACTACATATGTGTAACTCTAGCGGTTTTGGCAGCGCACGCCAGAAAGCTCGCAGATGGTAGATGTTTTCCTATTTGCTTGATATTTTGGTCAATTGTGTTTAATCCACACAATATATTTATAAATTGTAGACTATGTTTAGCTACTATGCTATATTTCTTTATTTTATAATTTACTGAAGGTCAAATAACAAAATTTTGAACATGAGTTGTCTGCGTGGGAAGTGAATAACCAACATATCCATTGCTTGAAGTTTTTTTACATATAAGGGGACAAACAGACTGACGGCCTGATGTTAAGTGATACCGCCGCCCATGGACATTGCCAGAAGGCTTGCAAGTCGAATTGGTTAAAAAATACTTCCGTGGGTAGGTTCCACATAGTTGTGGTGAGCGTCGAAAACTGTTTTAAAAATCGGGCAGTTGTGGAACGACGGACGTCGAGGTAATACGGGTGGAATTTCGTATTCTGTCTCGACGTCCAATGGGATGCAGTACCGGGGAGACCCTTGCTAAGCTAATTCAGCCTTACCTTCCAAATGATCGCGTAACTGCACGTCATTCGATATGTCGCCCAGTATTCCGATGCTTTATGAGGCTTTTAGTAGGGTTGTTTCGAAGAGTTAGCGGAACGCGCGAAACTTGTGTCTTCTCCGGCGTTAATAAAACTTAAAAAGGGTGTAAGGCAATCAATTATCTCCTACTTGTCCTGTTACGTCAATGTATCTGAACCCTTGGTAGTATAGGACTGGAGGGACCCTCCAGCTAACCCCCGAAAGAAATCTCAAAAACTCACATTCAAAAAATCGAACTAGCTAAAACCCAACCTACCAAAACCTAATGAGCCAAAGCAACGAAGTCGAATAAACAACAATATTTCAACAATAACTGTGGCAAAGACTCGCCAGGGATAGGAAGCACTGGAAACAGGAGTATGCCTTCGTGCCACAATGGCAAGCTGTACAAGAGGACAGCTGTGCAACTAAACCTTCTTAAAGAACTTTTTATTTTTTACTAGCGGACCCGACAGACGTTGTCCTGTCTTAACTATGAATATTGATTTCAAATTGGTATAATTAATTTAAAAATATTTCAGAAACAAAGTGTTAAATTATTCTAATGCTTTATGTTATACAACATTCTTTGTTTGTTTTTCTGGCTCGCATATTATTATATTATCAATATAATAACTCCGATCGAAGCATTTATTTTAAACGATATTAATTTTTCTTACATCCTCATTGACGATATTTGCAGCACGCATTCTGTCAATGTTAAGTCAAACGCCATAAGGTTACATCAAAAAGTTCGAATTGTGTGGTTAAGGTTAAGGTGGCGCGGAAAATTAAATTTTCTAATTTTCCGCGCAATTTTCTTTTTTTTTCTTTTATAAGGACCTTCTCCTGACAATTACAAACACAACAAAATAAAAATCAGACAAATCGGTCAAGCCGTTTTCATGTTATGTCGTGACAACGGAAAACGGGTTTCATTTATATATATTACTTACTAGCTGATCCGGCAAACGCCGTTTTGCCATGTCATTATATCATTTATGGTTATTGTGCCTCACTCGACATAGATAGGTATTATGTGTCGCGGACTTTTTTGTACATATTTATAAGATCTATAATTACTTAGAACATTTTATGGTTCTATCTTTAATAGTTTAGGCAGGGTGCGCAAAATAAGTAACTTTTTTGGTTGATTTTTTACACCTTGTGTCCGAAAAACCCTAATATCTTACGGAACCCTATTTTTGTTCAAAATTAAATATAGCCTATATTACTCGTGGATAATGTAGCTTTCGAATGGTGAAAGAATTTTTAAAATCGGTCCAGTAGTTTATGAGCCTATTCATTACAATCAAACAAACAAACAAAGTTTTCCTCTTTATAATGTTAGTGTAGATATAGATATACATATATATTTTTGTAAAGTTTCTCTTGTACTAGTTAAAATATAGGCTTTGAAATTGAAATTTGAAATTGAGTATAGGACTAAAAATACTACCCTTTCGTCATAATCAAGTTAAATTTACTTATTAATTATACTTGAATAAATTATTCTCAATAATAATTTATTTGTACCATGACAAAAACATTATAGTGGCATAATCTAAACTAAATCTTTTGCCACCCATAATAGAGTGCAAATTTGCCTTGCATAATTAAAAGTAGATTTACTTTTTTTGTATTATAATTAAAAATGAATAATAATTATGTTACTCAAATCATTAATAGAATAATACATTTTTCCCTACATTCAGTTGATTTTTAAAAACTCTAGTAGGAGGATCTTTGAATGTTCTTGGTGAATTATGCAATTACCATACAAGAAGTGTTTTTCTTATACAATTCCAGATTAATTTAGCAAAACCAATTTAAAAATATTAATCATTGATGACATCCTGTGTGACGATTTGTGAAATTAACAACAAAAAATTGCTGAAAGATAGAATTACCAATTTATTGTTGTACATCTTTATCTTGTTTTAAAAGTAACGAATTTGCATATTAAGTGATGTTGTAATTAAAATTGTGATAATAAAGGAAAGTTTTAAAGTAATTTTAAGAATGGGAACCTAATTAATGCCCTAACGAGTTTAAAAATTTTATTTGAAATTTATGGATAATTATTTTCACATTTCGAAAATATACCATGTTAAAGTTTTGTTAAGGGCCTGATAGCCTAGCGGTCTTATTAAGTGGCAGCTAGGTGAGGGGTACCGGGTTCGATTCCCGGTTCGAGGGCAAGTTTTAATTTAATTTGTTCTCGGCCTTTGGGAGGGTTGTGCGGTACCGGGCGAGTGCTTAAACCGTACATGGAAGACACGGTCGAATTTCTAAGGCAAGCACGAATTATAAAAATCTTATACTTAGGTTTAAAGACTTTATTTCTCAAAAAAGACAAAAAAAAAGTCACTTACATGAGAATAATACTCTAGATAATATATACTTGACGCTGGCTAATGCACAAACCGTGCCAGAGCCATTTAAAAAAAAAAACGTTTTGTGTTTTCTATTTCTAGTAATTTAGCAAGAGCAGTGTTGGCCTAGTGACTTCAGCGTGCGACTCTCATCCCTGAGCTCGTAGAGCCGGCTGTGCACCAATTGACTTTCTGTCTATGTGTGCATTGGGAGGAAACCGGCATCTCAAACACAAAATCTACATGTCAGATAGAAGGCTGATCACCTTCATCTGAAACGAATTCAATCTGAGGCCAAGCCTCGTATAGGGTTGTAGCGCCTAATTCTTATTAAGCGTATCCAAAAAGGTCCCTGGGGGTCTTCCCGTAAAAACATCGAACATGCTGTTAATTTAAAATAATCTCGGCATTTCTGAACATCTAAATAAAAATTTAACTGAAAAAAAAATCGAAACAGTTTCATTGTATTTTCTCAAAGGGATGAATAAGCAAAATTATCGTTTAAAGCAGTGATTACCAAAGTGGTCTATATCGACCCCTAGGTCTATGACAACCTGCAAGGGGTCTACGTGATCGAAAAAGATTCAACTCAACACATACACAGATAGTACCTATTTACTTACATCATACTATCTTATATTATCAAAACATATTACATTATATTGACTTATTGCTTATGTTATTTTATTTAATGCTACGTATATTTTACATAACAGATAAAAAAAAAATATTTTGATTAGTTTTAATTTAAATTAAATTAATAAATGTGTTTTTAACACTAAGCTTCAATACAGTTAGAAATTTACGGGAAATCAATATCAGGTAAGTCTACCCAACACTGAAAAACATGGCAAGGGGTCTACGACACAAAAAAGTTTGGGGAACTCTGGTTCAAAGGAAAAAGCAATATTATCGTTTCTCCTGTTGTGCTACATTCATCACGAGGGACACTTGAGAATATTTAATGATTATGGCCATCGGAACTATGGCCATATATATCTAATTAATAGATACGTGGTTTCTTAAAAATAAATTTCAAGGTAAATTTCAAATGGTTCAAATCCGCCCCATTCTACTCTATTATCTCTATTTAACTCTAAGAAAATTACGAATTGAATTTACTGAAATATATAAAACAGATTACAACTAACTATGGAATATTCGTCTTTCTTTTGCCTGACGTGCAAGTGCTATTACAATACGTTTCAAGAGGTTCAAAGGTGTTAAATGTAAAAAAAATATATTTTATTCAATTTATAGTTCTGAGATGTTAGACAGATCAAGCTAGGCGACGGAAAATAATTTTTATTTTGAAGAATATCTGTTGATTTAATCAGATTTTTTTAAACAATACAAGATATATTTGAACGCTCTAATTTTAGGAATTGCAGTTTTGAAGACATTTCTGTTGTATAGTCTTATATTTTCGTATGTCGAGAAAGGCAATACAGGCTTTTCAGTTTTTAGTTTGTATTATTAATATTTTTTTTGTATTATTTTAGAATTTTTTTAGAACAATGGCCAAACGGACAGGAAGCTCACGTGATGTTAAGTAATATCGCCGCCTATGGATACTGTCATTGCCAGAGGTCTCGCCAGTGCGTTGCCGGCCTTTAAAGAATTGGTACGCTCTTTTCTTGAAGGACCCTAAGTCGAATTGGTTTGGAAACACTTCACTGGTTCCATAAAGTGGTGGTGCGCGGCAAAAACTGCCTTGAAAAACGCTCAGTTGTGAAACGGCGGACGTTGAGGTGATACGGGTGGAATTTCGTACTCTGCCTCGACATCCGATGATGAAACTCAGCTGCAGGTATTAATCCAAACAACTCCTCTGAACACTCTCCATGGTAGATGCGGTAGAAGATGCAGAGTGACCCCACGTTAAGATTAAGGTTCAATAAGATTTGGTTATGCATTTCTTTCACTTTACGAATTATATTTCTCTTATTAGTTTTCCTTTACTCTTATCTCCAGGCAGGGTTGCCTGGAAGAGATCCCTTGTTAGCGATAAAAATTTAAGGGATTTGTGCATCCCTTAAATTTATGTATTCTTGCATTTTTCAATTCGCCATACTTTAATTACACGAAAAGATTTACCGGCGGATGCCCGTGTAGTTGGACTGGGAGATAAACCCTGGTGTTTGAGTTTTCTACACTTAATTTGCCTCTTTATTTAAGTGTGTGTGTTATTTCTTTGTTCCTATGTTGTGTTTATAACAGAGTTTAATTACAAATTTCGTCTTAAAAGATAAGCACTTTTAAATTTAAATAATCTACCCAGTCGTGAGACCAAACTTAAAAATAAAGTTCTGGTTAGCTTTTACTAGTAATCGGAAATTTCCATCCTAATACGGAAATACCATTAAATACAAATGTTTATTTAAAAATGTACTTGCTAAATTTGACGGAAATCTTCAATATTACGTCTTTAAGAATTATGTTGCAAAATTCTCAACTTTATCAAGGCTAGTTTGAATAGGCCAATTAAGCAAGGATTCACTTTCTTGTGATATGCTGAAATTCAAGTCAGTATTTGTTTCAAACTCGATTGTGACCGAATAACAGAACTATTACGTAAAATAATCGAGAACTGTAGAACAATGCTTGTGATACCAGAACTCAAGTTAGGTGTGTGCGATTCCCATATTGTTTCATCAATGGTGTTCGAGGCTGAATTCGAAGCTGATTCGAACTGATTTTTAACGCTCACCACCACTATCAGGAGCTGCCCAAATCAATTTGACATTATTCCTTCAAGATAAGAGCGTACCAATTCCTAAAAGATCGGCAACGTTCTACTAACGCACTTGCTATGAAATGTTCTTTCTGTGTACGCAATTTGTATGGTGAAGAAAATCATCTTATGGAAAAAGTATGAGTCAGACATATACCTAAGTCTGGTAACCTAAACGCTAATGAAAAACTCTTTGGGAAATATTTATTCTGCATGTCCAATAAGATTTAAAATTTGAATTTCACGTAAAAAATAAAATATTTTTCCTTGATAGATATCTTCAATGCATACATACGACATCATAGTGATTGGTCTGGGGTGCGCCGGCGTCTCTGCTGCGAGTACTTTGGCGAAAGCTGGGAAGAAAGTTCTAGCCCTCGAAGCCATGGACAGGATCGGTGGTCGCGTTCGGACTGTGCCATTTGGTGATGGCGTTGTTGAAGTTGGTGCTGAATGGTAATAAACGAGCCAATGTATTATTTTGAAAGTATTTATCTGAAAAGAAAAAAAGGGATATTAATAAACTTTTTACATATGTACTATATAAAAGTTGTTGCCATTGATAGGGTTCTAGCTCATATATTACTTTTTTTTCATATGAAAGGTCATAGGTTTTTAACGCCAACCAATATAAACAGCAAATTAAAAAACTACTTTTATATGCATTTGTCGCCCTCCTAAACAAGACTGTTATGGTTACATCAATATAAACCACAGCGGTTTGCTAATGTAACTTATAATGATTGTATTATATTTTTGTGTAAAATAAAGAAATTAAAAAAAAACTGAATTCAAAATTTTTTGAAATTTACACTTATATTTATTTCAACCTGCCCTACGATTCTGTAACTCACTTTGCGAACTCACACAGCGGGTTTCGCATCGGCGGTCGCTCTCAAATCAGTCGTGAAGCAGTCATTTTATGATTTGGCATTCTGAAAAGGTGGGAGCTTGTAGTTTATTGTTTATGAGAATGCCAAATCGAAAAGTGAGTTACAGAAACGCAGGGCTGTCCTCTTCGGTTTCAAATACTAATAACATTTGAAGCATAGAATTGTTATCTACATAGAATGAAAATAAAATATTAATTAAAAGTGGTCCCAGTACCTCACCTAGAAACCCGCTGATAAGTATATATGTAATAGTTTTGTAAGAAAGGTATAATCGTTTTCCCTGATCCATAATCCAATCCATATGTGCTTTCAGGATCCATGGCACAGGCAACAGCAGCACCTACAGAACTGCTATGCAACACAACATTACCATTTTACCCCAAAATCCCACCTTCAAGGTGTACCAATCCGATGGGACGGAGACTGATGATGATTTATTATTGAACGACCTCGTGAATATTTGCTTTGAATTGGTTGGACAAAAACATAAAAATTTTGTTGGTGGCTTGGGAGAATTTATCACAAGCAGGTATTTTGTAATACGTGGATTGCACAGTTTATTTGTCTTAATTATTTCAATGGTTTGTAGATATTACCTACTGTTTATAGCTAGTCATAATGTTTGCTTGCTATATTAATGTGTTTTCTTTACAAATATTATAAAGCGGTAAATGCTTTTATACTACCCATTTCCAGATCGGGTGCCGAATTACTTTTGTTAGTAATAAAGACGTTTTTATTCACAGACAGAGCGCTTTCCATACACAAGCTGGTATCCTTATATTTTTCCCATTTCAGGTTACTACTTTACGTGAAATCAAAGTACCCTTATTTGATTAAATATAAAGATTTCCTATCAGAGTTTGTAAGACTAATGAACTCGTATATAAGCGTCCACGAGGCTACAAATGACTGGAACGAGGTCAATGCTCAGAGTGAGTACGAAGATTTGAAAGGCCACCAACACATGAGTTGGCATAGATATGGGTACAAGACATTGTTCGACCTGATGCTAGTAAGTTTATAGTATTTAGTATGTAAAAGGTTTCAAATATAAATCTCGTTTTTATTGTATAAATCACGGGGTATCTGACACTGCATCCTCTCCTTTGTTTTGGTGACTCCTCTTACTAGAATGTACAGATTTACAAATTTAAGTTTAAATAATTAATAAAAAGGGACAGGTCAAAAGCACCCATAATCGACCAGCATGCATGGTGAATGTGTGAAAGTGGATGAAGAGAGACACATGTGAGAACTGTAGCAAGTGAAGATCCATGGTCTCTGCCTAGCCCTACGGGAAAAAGGAGTTATTTGGTTTAAAAAAAACTAACTCTTACTTTCTCTCTCATAAATTTTTCATAACGCGCCTAAAGAAGTATAACTTCAAAAATTATTCCAGAATACATACAACAATGGACCGGGCTTACCAAACCTTGATATAAAACTGAATACGGAGGTGACGCAAATAATATGGCCAAAAGATGGCGCTGATGTACGAGTCGTCTGCGCAGATGGCATCAAGTACACAGCCCGTCACGTCATTGTTACGGTCTCTTTAGGGGTTTTGAAAGAACGGTAAGATTGAACTATAGCTACATAGAATAAATCTTATAGACCGAGGATATCTTTTCTTGCTCATCTGAAGTAACTGGGTAACAACTCCCAACTTCCTAACATAAGGCTTCTATAGAATTTGTCAGACATAATTATTAGCTATTTTCTGATATTGTATCAGTATATTTCAGATATCAAACATTATTTAAGCCGGGGTTGCCGCGGGAGAAAATAGAAGCAATAGAAAAGACATCTATAGGTGCGGTTTGCAAAATAATTTTTAAATTTGAGAAGGCTTGGTGGCAAGGACAGGAAACATATAACGGTTTCATGTGGAAGACTGAGGATAGAGAAAAACTACCGAAGGAGGATTATTGGATGACGAAGATTTTTGGGGCAAGCTGGCCCAGGGGATCCACAAATACATTATGTTTGTGGACTAGTGGGGAAGTGGGGAAATTGGTATTTATCTTTTCAAATTTTCAATATAATTATCACATTCCTGTTTAGCTAATTATTAATATCTGGAGATCTTCTGTTACAACCATTATTTAGCTGGGAGGTAAATTAGAACTAATTACCATTTTAGAGATAACAGTTGAAAACGTAGTTAATATTAATTCTCTCCACGTTTAAGATTTAGAAAAAAATCTTTAGAATAAATTATTAAAAGATTACAATCTTAATATAACTAATTCTTTACTTTATACTTCTAAAGAAACAAAATAAAACAAATGTTTTAATTAAGTTTCTTATAACCCAGTTAGAAATAATGCCAGAGGATATTATGAAGCGAAAGTGCATGGAGCTTTTGCGAAAATTCATGGGAAAATCTTATGATATACCGGAGCCGACTGGAATGATCAGGTACGTATGTAAAATGTATCGCCAAAATAAATGGATCTTTCGGACAATTGCTGCAAATTAGGTTTAAAGACATTTATTCTCATAACAGACAATAGTCACTTACATGGGAACTAATATACTAAAGATACAATTTATCACGTCGTGGGTCATTGAAGAGCTTTAAGGATGAATTAGCGAAGAGAACTTGGGTAGACTTTCATTTAGGCAGGTAACTGGGATCACTGAAGAGATGGCCTATTAGTCTTAATTTAAATATTGCCAGGCTGTCTGCACTTTTTATATTTTGTGGAAGTCTATTATACCGCAGCACTCCCCCAACGCTCAATGTTTTTTTACCGTTATTGGTTCTAAACTTAGGTACAATAAGATTGTAAGGGCGTCGTGAACTGCGCTTCTGAATTTGATTGATTTTTTTTTTAACAAATTAAGTATATCTTATATTTAAATAATCTACAATTTAGAAATTCTAACTTTTCAGATCCACCTGGTTCTCAAATCCCTTCACCCGCGGTAGCTATTCCTATGACAATCGTCGGACGACACAAAACGCGAATAATCGAAGGTTTCTCGCGGAGCCATTACGCGATACACTCGGAGTTCCTCGCCTTTTATTCGCTGGAGAGGCCACAGATTCTCTTCACTTCGCAACAGTGCACGGCGCTGTAGATTCAGGGTACAGAGAAGCCAAGAGACTTATAAAAAATAGTAAATTGTAATAATAAGAAACATATATTAAAGAGATTTTGAAATTTAACAAGAGTCCGAGTTATTCCCAAGTCAATGCACTGGTTTCGAATCGGGTTTGAATGATGGTTCGCGTCGACAGTAGTTTTATTTCTATGGCATGGTCCTGCCTTGCGATTCTGTAACTCACTTTTCGAACTCACACAGCGGGAGGAGGGAGGGAGCTTGTAGTTTATTGTTTATCAGAATGCCAAATCATAAAATGACTGCTTCACGACTGACTTGAGTGCGACAGCCGCGGCGAAAACCGCTGTGTGAGTTCGAAAAGTGAGTTACGGAATCGCAAGGCTGAAAGGCGTAAGACTGGAATCGACGGCAACAGCGCCTTGTTAATGCTGATTTTATAGGTAATAAATTGTCATTGCATGAAATGGCGTGGGTAATTATGTCGTTAACCGCTGATAGTCCATTGATGTTTCATATGCAACACGAAGTCTTCGTCAGAAAGCTTCGACCAGAAATTCATAAGCCTCCGCAAAACAGTACATTTATGGCAATTATATGCGATGAAATGTAGACAATTTCGAAACAATAAGGAAAAGTTATATACGATATAAGTTATATTCGAAAATTAATTAGCTACTAGTTTTTATTTAACATTAATTCCAAGGCTACGTTTTTCAACAATTTCGTAATCTAATAGCGGTCTATACAACGCAAAATAGTCATTATTTTGGTTTATACGTTTCATCCAAATTTGTTTAGTACAAATCGCATTGTAACAATTTTAAACATTTACTTCTACTATATAAAAATAAGTCGGGTTTTCCTTCCTGACGCTATAACTCCAGAACGCACGAACCGATTTCCACGGTTTTGCATTCGTTGGAAAGGTCTCGGGCTCCGTGAGGTTTATAGCAAAAATTTCAACAGAAAAGCGGGATCACCAAACGAAATGTTACATAAAACGCAGCCATCTGGTGGCGAAACGGAGTTCGCCGAGTTTGCTAGTTCTTTATAAAATTATGCTTTCCATAAAATTTGGTGCAAGTATAAGGTCTCCAAAACGAAGTCGCGTTTCGTTTGTAAACAATTGCAGCTCAGTCAGAGACACGCGACACGATGTGTATTTTCGTTTAACATCACAATGCTTTAATAATTACTTTATATAATTGTATTGTTAATGTTAATAGATAAAGGCGTATTTTAATTTTTTTATTTCATTGATAGTGGTCGCAGTGGCAAAACAGTGTGTTATAGTGGTTTGAGCTCGTGATATTCAGTCTGTATTCAATTTTTTTTTAAACTTGTACCGTGTTCTACGAGTATATGGGGTTAGAGCGTCACTGGATTTAATGTAAAAAAAAGTTTTTCATGAAATCAATTGTGTATGATATAAATTTAATATGCTATAATTTATCAGAAATATCCTTAGTTGTGTGGCGTTTTATTAAAGTTATTTGGTTAATACCACCTTATTTGTTCACCATCCCGGCAAGTTTTTGAGTAGACATTAGGTCTCTGTATTAGGTAACTGTTAGTTTGTAATTCTTTTTAACATGAAATTAAACAAATCAGTCCCAAGTATTTTGGCATTAATGTTTATTACAGTATTATATCTTATAATAACAATTACAATCACAAATTTTTGGAGTTTACTCCTTAAGAAACGATTTGAGTTATAAGGCCCGGTACGGAAATTTTATGAGGAGTAAAATCAAGTGTAACACGAAAAGTTGAGGCGCTATGTGTAACACGAATAGTTGAGGCGTTATGTAGAAAGAGACAAATGGATTGAACGTGTAAAAGAATGAGATGGAATATATTACACAGACTTTTCTATTTTGAATTCACGTTTTGACAGCCACGTTACAACATTGTCAGTGTTGACAGGTGTAAAAAATAAAAGTAGATTGTCAGCGTGCCATAGAGTTTTGTCAATAGTAATGGTCAGTGAAATTAAAACTAAAAAAATTGTTCATTCTTATTCTTCTCTTATTATAAAGGTAACTTTGGTCACAGAAAGAAAATCCTATTTGGGCATAGATGATGTAGGTACGTTTTATTACTACTACAAACATTTCTATTATAAAAACATATATTCTTACCACCTTTAGTATGAAAATATGGTCTACAGCCTCAGAACATTATCGCCATTTTATCGTTCGTAAGGAGTAAACTCCAATCGTGCATCGTAGCTGACACTCACACACCTTTTTTTTTAAATTTAAAGATTATTTATTTAATTACAAAGAACTCTGTTACTTCTTGCATTTTAATAATATTAAATTCTATCTAATCACTCTAAATATTTATACATTAATAGCTAATAATAACATATGACTGTATAAATAGGTAACAAACTAATATTTTGTATTTAGTATAAGTTTTGAAAGAGGTCACATAATTATTACCTACTAATAAAACAATAATCACAGTTGAGGGAGTAAGTTACCCGCGCGAAATTTGACAGTGACCCATATACTATTCATTAGTCACACAATGCGTGTTGTAACATCGATGCGACCTACCAGCACATTTGTTAAAAAATATTGAACATATTCTTAGCAACTAATATTTTTATTTTACATAACTTATTTTTAAATAGTTTCAAAACGATGTACATTACTAACCTCTACAATTTCTCACGAAGTGCATGTTATTCTTTGAGAAATAAAGTATCTTTGAACCCGGGTTTAAGACCGGGTTTAGCCTTGCGATTCTGTAACTCACTTTTCGAACTCTCACTGCGGTTTTTGCAGCGACGGTCGCGCTCAAATCAGTCGTGAAGCAGTCATTTTACGATTTGGCATTCTGATAAACAATTAACTACAAGCTCCCTCCTTATCAGAATCGCAAAGCAGTTGTTAAACAAACAATCCGGTAGACTAACGAGTGTTAATTACTATCAGTTTTTTTTTATTGCAGCTAGAAACCCTACCAGAAGACATCGTAAAACGAAAATGCATAGAGCTATTTAGAAAATTCTCGAGAAAAACTTTGATTTTTCTAAATCAACAAATGCTGTAATCTGTCAAGAAGTGTACAACACATTAACACTATAATACATTTACGAACGATCGCCTTTGATCGGCTCGAGATACCTTTAAAAAAGATACTTCATTTATTCATACGTATAAAAATATATTATAATTTATCGTTCTTATACATAACAACTCGATACATGTTACATGGTATTTTTATCGAAATTGGCTTTTCTATTACTTAAAAGTGTAATTACTTGTTTCAAGGAGTCATGTGGAATATGATGTAATGGTTTTTAAATATTTTATAAAACAAAAACCTTGGTGTTTAAAAAGAGTGGCGGAGTTTTTGCCAGATTCTCGTCCTTTCTACGCCTTTGTTTTAAAAGCAGAAAATGTAAATTTAGAATATTCCTAAGAAGAAATCTTTTTTGATTTTTCAGGTCTACCTGGTACACCTCCTATAACCCAAACCCCTTCACCCGTAGTAGTTATTCCTATGACAATCACCATGAACCACAACAGGATACGCTCAGACTGCCTCTCGCTTTGTTCGCGGGAGAGGCCACAGACCGCATTCAACTATTGACTCGGGGTAAAAAAAAAAAAGGACAATAAAAGAAGATACCCGCCGGCACCTAGAAGCATTTGAGATATGGTGTTATCGCGCATGCAGCATAGGCTGGATCCTATGGACCACGTGATGGCCATGCTACCACCTCCTTCAGTTTATTATAATGGGTAAACAGAGTGTTGGAAGAAGGAAAAAAAACACTGCGGGTATTGCCACTGCGGAAGAGGTGCTGCGTCAAGCACATGACAAAACATGCTTCAAGGAACTAACGGCCGACACCCATTAATGGAGAGGCACCAAAAAATGGAGATGATTGCAATGAAAGATTCCATTCGATATTGGTATCTCATGATTTGACTTGAGTTCTGGACACGTATTTCTTGAGTATTATGAATAATTGTTCTGTTATAATTTAGCCACAGACGAGTTAAAAACAATTGAAATTGACTCGCTTTTCAGCAGCCTAGAAAAACATAAAACTTGCATGTAATCGATGAAAGAAGTCAAGTAAGAAAAAGTAAACAGCTTTAATTATTTTTTATTAATAGATGTATCACGAGATTTTTTATTTCTGATGCAAATACCTCTAAAATATATAAAAAAGTAATTGTTCAATTTGATGGAATTCTTCATATTACGTTGTAATATAGTCAATTTTTTTAAAAAAGCCTAGTTTGTGCGTCAGTACTCTAAAAAAATACCAGGTAATCATATATTAATAAAAAATATTAGAAAAGCTCTTATTTTTCTTTCTTGACTAAAGAACTGACGGAATATTTAAGCAAGGTTTCAGTTTTTTATGAAATGCTGAAATTCAAGTCAACATTTTTATAACTCGATTGTGACCGAATAACAGAACTATTACTTATAATAATCAAGAACTGTATAACTTTGCTAGTGATACCAGAACTCAAGCTCAACTGTTAGATGCGTGAGATTCACACATTGTTTCATCATCGGTTTTCGAGGCAGAATACGAAACTGACTGATTTTTAAGGCACTTTTTGCTGCCCGAATTAATTCCTTTAAGAAAAGAGCGTACCTAAAAGATCGCACTTGTTATGAAATATTATTTCTGTGTATGTTGAGGAAAAAGTATGTGTCAGTCTGGTAACCTAAACGCTAATTAAAAACTCTTAGGGAAATATTTATTCTGAGGGCAAGAGGCATGTAGGGCTGTAATATTTAAAGTTTGAATTTAACGTAAAAAATAAATGTTTTTCCTTGACAGATATCTTCAATACATACATACGACGTCATAGTAGTTGGTCTGGGATGCGCCGGCGTCTCTGCAGCAAGTACATTGGCGAAAGCTGGGAAGAAAGTTCTAGCCCTCGAAGCCATGGACAGGATCGGTGGTCGAGTTCGGACTGTGCCATTTGGTGATGGCGTTGTTGAAGTTGGTGCTGAATGGTAATTAAACGAGCCAATGTATTATTTTGAAATCATTTATCTTAAAAGAAAAAAAGGGTGCGTGTACTTATGTACGCGCGTAAGAAGTTATACTTCTTTGGCATTATTAAAAATAGTTTTTGATTGCATGCAAATAATTAATAATTACAATTAAATAATCAAAGACTGGAAAAGCAGTCATTATAGTCAATAATTAAAACTCCTTTATTTGTTTAAAAGGTAAATGACAAATGTCATTATGATCATTCAAAATTCTTGGCATACGAACTTCACGCATATTCTATTTCTTTTTACTTGTAGATTGTCTTATTCCTATCTCGCTCGCGCACGCTATAATCACACTCCCAATTTTGTGTCACAGGTGCGCATCGTAAAATTTCACTCTCATAAATTTTTCATAACGCGCCTAAAGAAGTATAACTTCAAAAAAAGGATATTAATCTATTTTTTAACGCCTTCAAATGTCCCTATTTATGTCAAAGTTGTCGTCAGTGATATGGTTCTGGCTCATGGGCTTTATATATTACTTTATGTTCCTTGTTTTACGAAGTTTCAACTTGAACGGCTTTTGAAGGGTCAGACGTTGTTATTTGAATTTATTAGGAGATTTTAAAATGTACTTACTTCAACCTGTACAGTTCACCTTTGAAGCATAAAATAGTTATCTAAATTAAAATAAATAAAAATAAAATATTAATTACGTACGTCCAATATCAAAATACGTTTCTTATAATTTGTAACAGTTTCATAGCAGAAATTACAAACTATCATTGCTTATTCAATTTGTTACACAAACATAAAATGCTGCAAATTACTAATACAAAAGCTTAGAGCAAGTAACAACATGTGGAGAATTGGGTTATATAAACAAAATTAATTGCAGTACCCCACGTGAGTCAATTGTGTTACACAAGGATGTAATATTTCTGCTGAATCTCTTAAATTATTAGTTGGCTTTGAGTCCCAATACCTCACCTAGAAACCCGCTTTAAAGCGTGAATGAAGAAATGATTGTTTCATAAGACGATTTTCCCAGATCCATGTGCTTTCAGGATCCATGGCACAGGCAACAGCAGCACCTACAGAACTGCTATGCAACACAACATTACCATTTTACCCCAAAATCCCACCTTCAAGGTGTACCAATCCGATGGGACGGAGACTGATGATGAATTATTATTGAACGACCTCGTGAATTTTTGCTTTGTATTGGTTGGTCAAAAACATGTAAATTTTGTTGGTGGCATGGGAGAATTTATTACAAGCAGGTATTTTGTAATATAAGAATTGACTGACTAATAATGTAAAATTCCTTAAGACTAATTTGCGCGCCATCGTGTGTGGCAGAATATGCGAACGCTTTAAGATTATAACACCTTAACATTTTGTACCATATTCTTGCAATAAATAAATTATTATTATTATTAATACATTCATTATAACAATCTATTTGTCTAAATTAGTTAAATGGTTTGTAGATATTACTGCTTATATAAAGTTTGTTTACTATATATAAAGTAAACTACGAGTATATTTACAAATATATATATATCTACGTATATACTAGTATTATGAAGATGAAATTGCTGTTGTACTTTAAGCACCTATTTCCAGATCGTGTGCCGAAAATTGTTTGTTTAATTTAAAGACGTTCCGATAATAGACAGAGCGCTTTCTATACACAAGCTGCCTTGCGATTCTGTAACTCACTTTTCGAACTCACACAGCGGTTTTTGCATCGGCGGTCGCTCTCAAATCAATCGTAAAGCAGTCATTTTACGATTTAGCATTCTGATAAGGTGGGAGCTTGTAGTTTATTGTTTATCAGAATGCCAAATCATAAAATGACTGCTTCACGACTGATTTGAGAGCGACAGCCGATGGGATAACCGCTGTGTGAGTTCGAAGAGTGAGTTACAGAATCGCAAGGCTGGTATCCTTACATTTTTCCCATTTCAGGTTACTACCTTACGTCCAATCAAAGTACCCTTATTTGATTAAAGACACAGGTTTCCTACCAGAGTTTATAGGGCTGATGAACTCGTATATAAGCGTCCACGAGGCTACAAATGACTGGAACGAGGTCAATGTTCAGAGTGAGTACGAGGATTTAAAAGGCCACCAGCACATGAGTTGGCATAGATATGGGTACAAGACATTATTTGAGCTGATGCTGGTATGTTTATAGTATTTAGTATGTAAAAGGTTTCAAATATAAATCTCGTTTTTATTGTATAAATCACGGGGTATCTGACTCCGCATCCTCTCCTTTGTTTTGGTGACTCCTGTTTCTAGAATGTACAGATTTACAAATTTAAGGTTAAATAATTCATAAAAAGGGACAGGTCAAAAGCACCCATAACCGACCAGCATGCATGGTGAATGTGTGAAAGTGGATGAAGAGAGAGACACATGTGAGAACTGTAGCTAGTGAAGATCCATGGTCTCTGCCTACCCCTACGGGAAAAAGGAGTTATTTAGTTAAAAAAAAAATATTCCAGAATACATACAAGAATGGACCGGGCTTACCAAATCTTGATATAAAACTGAACACGGAGGTGACGCAAATAATATGGCCAGAAGATGGCGCTGATGTAAGAGTCGTCTGCGCAGATGGCAGCACGTACACAGCCCGTCACGTTATTGTTACGGTCTCTTTAGGGGTTTTGAAAGAACGGTAAGATTGAAACGGCTACATAGAATAAAATTTTCGGAGGATGTTCAAAGTTCTCCCTTTAGCTTTGATACGGCAGCTGATCTCCAGTCACATAAAATGGCTGGAGTGCACTCCATTCCATAAATCTTATAGCCCGAGGACAGGTTTTCTTGCTTAACTGAAGCACTGGGTAACGACTCCCAATAGCTAGGGTGCTGGTGAGCATTTAAGTATTTAAGCATATTTCGTATTGATAGGAACCCTCCCTAGCTACTCGAAAAAAAAGCTCGGTAAAAGTTTTCTTAATGAATTAAGCTCATTCGTGTAATTCAAATGGTCTGCTTTCTAAATATCAGGCCTGGGCATCTGCCTCATTTATTTATTTTTAAATAAGAAACAACATTATCGGACGTTAAGGCAAAATACAAAATACCATCCGTATCGCCTCGACGTCTGTCGTTCCACAACTGAGGAAACTGGAGAAGCAAACTTTTTTAAGGCAGTTTTTGCCACGCACAACCACTATGTGGAACCAGCAACCCACTGAAGTATTTCCGAACCAATTTGACTTAGGGTTCTTCGAGAAAAATGCGTACCAATTCTTGAAAGGCCGGCAACGACCTTGCGAGCCTTCTGGCAGTGTCCACGCGGCGGTATCACTTAACATCAGATGAGCCTCCTGCCAGTTTGCCTCCTATTACATAGAAAAAAAACACAGTCAAAGAAGCAGCCACGAGCAAATGATATAGTACCTATACCTGTTTTTTTAACAATTTTAAGGGGCTGTCAATTGACAACGCAGCGCTGTCCTTAATGTTACTTATCGCTATTAAAAAGTCTGCCACATTCTTCTTTTTCTTCTTCTATAGCTTCTATATAATTATTTGTTAGACATAATAGCTATATTCTGATAATGAATCAGTACTCCATTTCAGATATAATACATTATTTAATCCGGGGTTGCCGTTGGGAAAAATAGAAGCCATAGACAAGACATCGATAGGTGCGGCTGGCAAAATTATTTTGAAATTTGACAAGGTTTGGTGGCATGGACAGGACGCATATTACGGTTTCATGTGGAAGCTTGAGGATAAAGTAAAACTACGAATAGAGGATTATTGGATGACGAAGATTTTTGGGGCTGGCAGGCCCAGGGGATCCACAAATACATTATCTTTTTGGACTAGTGGGGAAGTGGGGAAATTGGTATTTATCTTTTCAATAATAATATTGTTACGAGCTAGGGGATCGGATAGAAACGCCGTATATTTCTTCAAGGGTTTATTTTCAATTAAATCTACGAGGAATTTGTGTATACAAAAAACTAGAAATTACGCACAAAAATTCACTAAATACACACAAAATACTGTCACCAATTCCTTTAATTACACGCACTTCACATAGTACTTTATCATTTGTCTTCACTGTATTCGCACTTTGTCACTTCGGTGTTTATCTATTGATATCGCATTCAAAACTGAACTCATCTGTCGCGTTTCAGCTCGCTTATATATCCCTGGGAATAGTCTTGAACGATGTTCAAGAAATCTCTAGGCGGGAGCGCGATCGCACAATTCTAGAACATGCGTACTCGCTATCTCTCTCGCACATTGCTCCGTCCTTGTCGTACGGTGTTCTAGAGTGCTCGTTCTAGCTTTGAGAAGGTTCCGGTCTTCCGTCTCTCTCTCGCATTATTCCATCCTTGTCCCACACCTAGAAAATTCGTTCTAGACTATTCCTTCATCAAAGGGGTATAACTAGGCCTGAAAACGCCTGAAAACGGGTTTCCTGAAAAGTGTACCACTTGACTGCGCTTGTTCTAAAACGGCCTGAAAAAAAAAGGGTTTCAGCCTCCTGAACACTATGGTAACATTATGTAAATTACGATTTTCTAATATGTGATTGACCCTCTCCTGAAACGGTTTGAAATCACATTTCAGCCTGCTTAAAAGTTCTCTAAGTACTGGAAAAATCTAGAAACATTGCAGTCGAACCGTCTTCGTATCAATATAAATATTATTCCTGTTTAGCTAAGTATTTAATATATGAAGATCACCTATTTTTTTTTAAAGACAATTCACACCAATTGACCTAGTCCCATGCTAAGCTGGTGAAGCTTGTGTTATGGGTACTAGGGAACGGATATACATACATTTTATAGATAGATAGACATATAAATACATATTTAAACACCCAAGACCTAAGCACAACACCAAATGCCCATCACATTGATGTTCGTCTCAGCCGGGGATCGAACCCGAGACCCATGGATTCGCAGTCAGGGGTACTAACCACTAGACCAATGAGTCGTCATTATTTCGCTCAACGTTTTAAAACAAATCAACCAACTTGTAGATATCAGTTGGAAAGGCAGTAAACATTTTTAATTGTCTCCTCGTGGTTTTAAATTTAGAATGATTATCGAAAGTCTTCATTCAATAACTAATTTAAAATGGCAATACCCTAATTCTTAACCTAAAACTACTAAACAAAATAATCGTTTTTAAATAACTTAAAAAATATATTTCTTATAATCCAGTTAGAAGTAATGCCAGAGGACATTGTGAAGCAAAAGTGCATGGAGCTTTTGCGAAAATTCATGGGAAAATTGTATGATATACCGGAGCCGACAGGAATTATAAGGTACGTTTAAATGCAAAATGTATCGCCAAGATGAATGGACCTTCCGGACAACAGCCCTGCGATTCTGTAACTCACTTTTCGAACTCACACAGTGGTTTTTGCATCGGCGGTCTCTCTCAAATCAGTCGTGAAGCAGTCATTTTATGATTTGGCATTCTGATAAACAATAACTACAACCTTTTCAGAGTGCCAAATCATAAAATGACTGCTTCACGACTGATTTGAGAGCGACCGCCGATGCGAAAACCGCTGTGTGAGTTCGAGAAGTAAGTTACAGAATCGCAGGGCTGCTCCAAATTAAATATTTTTTTGTGTTAATACTACACGTAAACCATTGTTTAAATAAATCAGTGGCGCTACAACCTCTTTACGTCTGTGCCTCAGATTTCTGAATGTTTCATGATCATTTTTAAATCTAATAGGCAAGTTGGTGATCAGCCTCCAGTGCCTGACACACGCCGTCGACTTTTTGGGTCTAAGACATGTCGGTTTCCTCACGATGTTTTCCTTCAGCGTTCGAGCAAATGTTAAATGCGCTCATAGAAAGAAAGTCCATTGGTGCACAGCTGGGGATCGAACCTACGACCTCAGGCATGAGAGTCGCACGCTGAAGCCACTATGCCAACGAAATGAAATGAAATAGTTTATTCTTGCAAGTAGGACTATATAAATCACTTTTATAATGTCTTCCTAAACTAGATGAAGTCGACATTTCCTAAATGACTGCCCTGAGAAGAAATGTTGAAACAAACTCGGGGGTCTTAGTCTCTTTTATAGTCCAGATAATATAATAATAAATTAATAAATTGGTGTAAACAAATGCAGAGTATTTACTGGACTGGTCTTTGGAAGAAAGAACCAGATCGATCTGAGCAAGCCTGTGCCAGCAGACGGCAAGCATGCCCCGAATTGCTCATGCAGCTCAAACATTTTTGAGGGAGCTGCACAACCCGGTACACAACAATACCGCCAGTGGCACCATAAAAATATATGGGGCAACAACTCACTCAGATGAGTGGCTCAACCATTGTTTAGTAGCGTTTATATTATACAATTTATAAATTCCTTTACAGATCCTTCTGGTTCTCAAACCCCTTCACCCGCGGAAGTTATTCTTATGACAATCGTCTGACGACACAGAACGCGAATGACCGAAGAATGCTCGCGGAGCCATTGCGGGACTCACTCGGAGTTCCTCGCCTCTTGTTCGCGGGAGAGGCCACAGATTCCCATCACTTCTCAACCGCGCACGGCGCTGTCGATTCAGGGCACAGAGAAGCCATGAGACTTATAAACAATAGTAAATTGTAATAAATTTTCTTAAATAATACCCGTCTTTGACTTGTGACTATTTCGGTAGCTTAGTCCAAAATGTGTAAACGACTTATCGATACGTACGGGCAATAATAAATTTGTGTTTGCTTTGAGTTGAACTCGCAATGTGGCTTCAAAACACGAAAATATAATTGCTTATCACGACTAACTTGCCTCAGTTCTGCCGTGCGATTCTGTAAGTCACTTTTCGAATATACAATAAATCACAAGCTCCCTCCTTATTAGAATGTCAAATCGTAAAATGACTGCTTTACGACTGATTTGAGCGCTCCGCCGCTGTGAAAACCGCTGTGTGAGTTCGAAAAGTGAGTTACAGAATCGCAAGGCAGCGCTGGAGTCCTTTTGTGAGGAAATTCAGTGATGTGTATAAAGTTTTTATTACTCAGAAAAAAAATGGGACTTTTATGGGCTTTGCCCCTTAAAACCATTTAGGTAGTTTAGGTGTTATATTAAGGTCTAACCTTTTTTACGGACTCGGTATTTTGACGGTACTAAGTTCATATATTCTTGAAGCTGTTATGACTGTATAAAAGCATCCAAACAAAACACGCCTGTATATACCAAATGATTCAACACGGTTGTGGTTGCCTCCATGTTGTTGTTATAGATCACTGCCGTGTTATGCTTTCAAGTAGAAGGTGATTTAATTTCTTAAAGGCAAGGTGCCTTTATAGCCTGGGCGAGTATTTAGATAATAAGTTTGACAACAATTATACATTACTTAACTTATTATTATGACATTATGTTAATGATCTTATTAAATTCGAAAATTCATATGACGCCATGACAGCGCCTTGTTAATAAATTCAGGTTTTTGCATCACGAAGTATTCAGAAAGCTTCGTTAATATAGGATAGTGTATAAATTACTGAGTCATAATTTATGTTTCGATTAGTTAAAATCGTAATAGTGTAGGTATTTTCCTTCCACCCGGGATTTGTAACCGAATGATCTATTGTTAAAAATACAAACCGGTAGACCAATGAGTCTACTATCAGGGTTTAAATGCAGCTAAAAGACTACCAGAAGACATCGTGAAACGAATGGTTATTTAGAAAATTCTTGAGAAAAACTATTATTTTTCTTAATCAACAAATGTCTGCAGTCTGTCAAGAAGTCGGTGGCACTATTTGTTGCGTCTGACGTGAATTAACACAAGCAATTTCGCCTACCTGAATTTGCCACCTACTCGATTCTCGAGAATTGAATAAAATACAATTTGAAGCTGACTGTTGACTATGACTTAGAAACTACATTTTCCAAAATACTATACATACATTAATAACTAATGATCGACTTTGTACAAAATACAGTTTTTTTAGAAACCTGCATATCGGCTCAACATACCCTTAAAAAAGGATATTATTTCAAAAATGTATTCATACATATAAAAATATATTTAATACATACATATGTACATAAAAACTCTACTCGTTTAAATGCAAATTGACATGCATTTTTATCTAAATTAGCTTTTCTTTACTTATATTAATTGCTTTAAAAATGTCATTTAGAACATGGTGTAATGGTTTAAAAACATTTTATAAAACAAAAAACTTGGCGATTATAAACAGTTGCGGACCTTTTAAACAAATAAACGAGTTTTAATTATTTTTTCAAAGAAATTTAGCAATGCTTTTTGAATTATAATCAGAAGTGATATAATTGAATATATAAACCAATACTAATTAATATTTGTGAAAAAAACTGTGCTCATCAACCTTCCTAAGTGCTTCAATACAATTGAGGTTAACTATCCGTATGTATTATTATTATCGAGTAATGTTTTGATTAAAAAAATGACGACATTGTTTAATCAAAACATGTAATTTTTCTGATTTAATCTTGCAAATATAAGGACAAATATAAAAACAATTGATGAATCAGTGTAAGTGCACTAAATTGAATACAAAAAAAGAGTTGTCATCTTATCGCTGTGAAACATCAAAAACTGGAGGTGGAACAAAGCCAAACTATTTTTAATAATGCCAAAGAAGTATAACTTCTTACGCGCGTACATAAGTACACGCAACCTTTTTTTTTTAGAAACCTGCATATCTCCGGCTCCAAATACCATTAAAAAAGGATAGTTCAAAAATGTATTCATAGGTATAAAAATATATTTAATACATACATATGTACATAAAAACTCGACTCGTTTTAATGCAAATTGACATGCCTTTTTATCTAAATTAGCTTTTTTATTACTTATATTAATTGCTTTAAAAGTGTCATTTAGAACATGGTGTAATGGTTTTCAAACATTTTATAAAATAAAAAACTTGGCGATTATAAACAGTGGCGGAGTTTCATAACTGCCACAATTTATTGTTTCTTAATCAAAAAGAATATTTACACAAATACAGTATTTACAATTTTCTTAACCTATAAAGTAATAATAAAAATAATTATAAATAAATAAAATGAAAATCAAAACAAATTTAAAAAGTTTGGTCCCTGTGCATTGATATACAAAAAACCCAAGATGAACACTCAACGTCTAGAAAACGTCCTCAAAAAATGAGCGCAACATTCTAAATTGTGCGCTCATGTCAAATAGTCTCGCATGTAATAAGTGGAGTCGATGTTATTTATTTGTGTTTTTTTTTTATAAATAAATTTATGTACTTTTGAACTTTTTTGTGTATAGTTTTTGACAAATATATTATTTACTAACAAGTTATTTTCAAATTTAAAGAAAAACTTTTTAACCGGATTAAAGCTATGTATTATTATAAATTTACAACTATTTAACTTCCAACACCTTTTATCTTCAATCACCGTGACCACGCACGCTGTAAAGCACCCGAAAAGTCGGATAAATTTAAAATTATGTTAAATAGTTGTAAATAAAAAAGTCATGTTCGACTCCACTCAATACCTTGTCCTACCGACCACGGTCGGTCGTAAAATTTTGTTGCTTTATGTACGTATAAACTGCATTGTAATAACAGCATTAAGCAATTCGCGTAAGGTTGATTTTGCAATAATATATGCTTGTAACATATACTGTTATAGACATACTGTTATAGAAAGGGACAGAAATATTGTTTCGGGACACTTTCGAGCGTTACTTTTATTCGAGACTGTGCCTCTTGGGTTTTTTGTATATCAATGTCCCTGAGGCATAAAAATTAGTTTGCCAAAGAAGTTTCTCTTCTGAAATCTGTACTTTGTACGACCGAATTTTTTTTGATTCTTGAAATCATACAGGTACTCGAACGCCTTCAAACCCATATTCCTATAACAATCGTCTGACGATACAAAACCCAAACGCTCGAACATTGCTCTCGTTTTGTTCGCGGGAGAGGCCACAGATCGCATGGAACTCTCGAATCGGAGTATAGGGAAGCTATGAGACTCATCCAGTTGTTCGACTGTCAAGCTTAGGCAATAAAAGAAGATACGTACGGCGCTTAGGAGCATTTGAGATGTGGTGTTATCGACGCGTGTTTCGTATAGGCTGGATTGAGAGAAAGACGAGAATCTTGAATCGAGTTGGAATGTCAAGTGTGTTTTGTGAGGTCGTCTGCAGGGTTTTTAAACAAACACTACAAGTTTGGCAAACGTGCCTTTAATGTATATTTTTTTATTATAAAAAATCTTTAAGCAATAAGCAGTCCTAGACTCTGACTTGAAATCTGCCATTACGATTTTTTCATTTTGACAAGGTTTCCGTTTAGAAACCTGTTAAGCCTTAAAGGTAAACACGAGCAAATATAGTATACCTGTTTTAACATATTTAAGGGCCTGCCAATTAAAACGCAGCGCTACAAGGTTCTTAATACTCCTTATTGTATAATTATCGCTATTAAAAATTCTGCCACATGAGCTAATCGATATTTTGCTCGCCACCTCCCTAGCTACAACTTACTAACATAAGACTTCTATAGAATTATTTGTTACAAAATTATTAGCTATTTTGTGATAATTAATAATTAAACTATTGCAGATATAAAACATTTATTATGGTAGGGGAGCCCACGATACTAAATGGGGATTTACTCGAGCGTCGTAGAGACCTATTGGGATGCAAAGCTTAGATGATAAGAAGAAAAAATTTTTATATGATATATACCTTTTCATCAGTGGGGGAAGCGGCTATAGATTGTTAAATATGTAAAAAGAAACTGTTGCATGGACATCCTCGAGCGCGTCAGATATTGATAGCATCAATGCCCTACGTATTTTTAATAATGTACGTATGTTAATCTGATCGTTTGCATGATGCGGGTGCTTGTATTTAAGGGTCGCAATTTTGAAATACTCAAGCGCGTCAGATTAAGATATATGTGGTTCATCTTTATGTTCTAAACGTACTGTCTCATAATCTGACGATTATCTAGAGGGATTCGCCTGATCTGACAAAAAAAAAATTAGAAAAACGGTTCACCTAAAGGGCCATCCCTGCAACTTCCCGCTAATTCCATTCCTGGGCGCTTAAAATTGATATTTTGAGCTCGCTGAGTTCAAATAAATAATATTTCTATGCATTTGAGCTCTCCCAGCTCGAAAGTCTGATAGAAGATTCATAGAACAGTATTTTTGAAATTTTCAAACCGCAATAACCTTTGAATGGATCAAGCAATTTTCACGCAGTTGGCGGCATTCGACGCAGTTTTATCATCCTCATAAGTAATTTTGATTTTTAATTGATCGAACCACAACTTTCGGAGTAATCCCGAAAAAACACTTTTTCGGGTTTCTTTCGTTCACGATATCTCTCGAACGAATCAAGCGCTTTTGACCAGCTTGGTGGCGATCGACGTGGTTTTTCAAGCTCAAAGGCGGATTAGTTTTTGAAGTTGATCGATAAAGAAACCACTTTAAAAAAAATATTTCTTATTTTTTTAAGATTTTTCAAAATTTCTCAAAATCTATCGGTCTGAATCGGTTCAAATTCACAGGAAATGTAATTTTGAGGGAAATATTTAGAACGCCGTTTAGTAGATTCCGATCGGTTTAAGGAAATGTAGGCATCACGCAGCTGCACGCATTTTACTTTATCGACGAATTTTTGTTATTTCGGCTTGCGGAAATCGTCAGATTATATATTTTTCATTATTCTTGAATTATTTCCTTCAAAATAAAAAAAAAATTAGCTACGCTCGAGAATGTCGAGATGACGTTTTTTTTTACAACTTTGTTGCCCTCCCCTTTTTTTACGTCACTCTCAAATTGTCAGATTAGTGGAATATACACTTTTTAGGATGTAATTAACTCACCCTACCTTAATCTGACGCGCTCGGGAATTTCTGATGGTCAATTTTTTTTTACTAATCTGATCCTGTCTCCTTCACGGGCGGCCTTATATATGGGCCTCATATTTTGTGGAGGTACTTAACCGGGTACAAGGTATCCCCCTATATATTAATCTGCCGCGCTTTAGTAAATCCCGAAATCCCCTCTTGGGCTCCCCTACCATTATGCCCCAGCCGTGGGAATATTTAGAATTCATAAAGAAGACATCTATTGGAGTGGATCACAAATTTTTTTAAAAATTTGACAAGGGTTGGTGGCACGGACAGGACGCTTATTACTATTTCATGTGGATAAAGTAAAACTACGAATAGAGGATTATTGGATGAGGAAGATTTTTTGGGGGCAGGCCCAGGGGATCCACAAATACGTTATCTTTTTGGACTAGTGGACTTGTAATAATATAATTATAACATTCCTGTTTCGCTAATTATTATTAATATTTGAAGATCTTCTATTACAACACATTATTTCGCTGGAAGTAAAGCAGGACTTCTATGTTTAATATAAATCAACAATTTTAGAGACAACAATTGAAAAGGCAGTAACAATTTTTAATTGTCACGTGGAGACAATTAAATTTTTTTACTGCCTTTTCAAGTCTTACTACTTTCAAATATAACAATATTAATATAACTAAACTAACTTACAATACCATAATATTTTACATTAGACTACTAAACAAACAAACAAAAATGTTTTAAAACGAAGTTCATAATATGTTTGTTATAATCCAGTAAAAAATTATGCCAGAGGACATTGCGAAGCTCAAGTGCATGGAACTTTTGCAAACAATAATGGGAAAATGGGTAAGTGTAACGCTGGCCATAGACGGACCACATGTTGCAGTCGAGACCGACTGCTGTAGAGCGATCGTGTTGAAGTCGTACACGACTGCAACACGACCGCATAATGCAGTCGACTTCGATTGCTTGGAGCAGTTGTGTTCGACCGCAAAATAATACTGATGCGAGATCATTAACAAGATAGATTTCGATGAAAAAACACTGCTTCTTGTACTTGACATGGAATGTCCAATGCTACGGCTGGCCACAACATATGGCCATTATCACGAAGTCTTCGGCCAGAAATATATAAGATTCTGCCTTGCGATTCTGTAACTCACTTTTCGAACTCTCACAGCGGTTTTCGCATCGGCGGTCGCTCTCAAATAAGATAGGAGGTTGTAGTTTATTGTTTATCAGAAGCCAAATCATAAAATGACTGCTTCACGACTGATTTAAGAGCGACCGCCGATGCGAGAACCACTGTGTGAGTTCGAAAAGTGAGTTACAGAATCGCAAGGCTGTATATCAATCTTCACAAAACAGTACATTTATATGCGATGAAATGTAGACAATTTCAAATAAGTAGGAAAAGTTACTAGAAAATTAAGTACCAGTTTTTGTTTAACATCAATTCCAAGGCTTTGTTTTTCAACAAATTCTAAACTTAATAGCAGTTTATATAACGCTAAATAGTCATAATTTTGGCTTACACGAATTCAAATTAATTTAGTAGTAAACGAAACAAAAACATTTTTAATTAAACCAATGAATATGTATAAAGTTATTAAGATAATATATAAAGTATAAAAGGTATTCAAAACGAAGTCGCGTTTCGTTTGTAAACAGCTGTAGCCCAGTTACACTTCACACGTTCTTTTTTTTTTTAATATCATCGTTGGTGGATGACATTCTAGTGGTTTCAAGTCAGATTGGACACTGATAAAGGTAATTATTGTGAGGAATGCATGTTTTAAACCCAAAAATCTACAAAATATATCATAAACCAAAGACATCGCGAAAGAGTTGCAATGTGGTTTGTAGATTTACTGGATATTATCTTAAATGGAAACGTTTTTCAAGAAATCCATTATGGATAGTGGATCAGGAAAATCCTTAGTCGTGTGGTGTTTTATTAAGTAATTCTAGAATTCTCTGTTAAATGTATATTGACCTGTAGCTCTGCTTGTGTGATGGCAGACAATAATATTATTACTATATTTTTTCTCAACTTCATCCTATCTTGACACTTCTAGAAATAATTTCTCTGATCAGATAATTTAAGTGTTTGCGTGAAGTTATGTAATAAAATGTATTGAACTTGTGAGTGTGATCAAGTGCGTGATGAAACAGGAGCATCCTATTGGGGGTTTTATGTATTGTAATCCCGCTTCAGATTATTCCGATAAAACCCCAGCTTATAGGCTTTTTTAACCTATAGTAAGTAGTTTATATTTATTACCATTGTAGGTGTTTATAATGCGTTCACACGACGTCATAGTAATTGGGCTGGGGTGTGCTGGCGTCGCCGCAGCGAGTACACTGGCGAACGCTGGTAAGAATGTTCTAGCCCTCGAAGCCATGGATAGAGTCGGTGGTAGAATATTTACTGTGCCCTTTGGTGATGGTGTCGTTGAGGTTGGTGCTGAATGGTAAGTAAGACAGGAAAAGCTTTGTTTGATCCACTACAGGTGGGTAACGCTGAAACCACTTGGCCAACACTGCTTATTTGTGCATTACGCATCAAAATAAACTAACCAGCCTAACGATAACTCAAAAGTCAAAAATTATGAACGTCAAAAAAGAAACATACATTAAATGCTTCTTATTCGTAGTTGTTCGGATTAATACCCGAAGCTGAGTCTCATCATCGGACGTCGAGGCAGAGTACGAAATTCCACCCGTATCACCTCGACGTCCGCCGTTCCACAACTGAGCGTTTTTCAAGGCAGTTTTTGCCGCGCACCACCACTCTGTGGAACCAGCTGCCCACTGAAGTATTTCCGAACCAATTCGACTTAGGGTCCTTCAAGAAAAGTACCAATTCTTAAAAGGCCGGAAACGCCCTCGCGAGCCCTCTGGCATTGAGAGTGTCCATGGGCGGCGGTATCTCTTAACATCAGGTGAGCCTCCTGCCCGTTTGCCCCCCGTTCTATAAAAAAAAAATTAACATTTACTGCCAGTTCTCAAATCAAGGGCGTACAACGGACGAAGAACTGCCCTGCTATTCTGTAACTCACTTTTCGAACTCACAGCGGTTTTCGCATCGGCGCGGCGGTCGTGAAGCAGTCATTGCATGATTTGGCATTCTGATAAACAATAAACTACAAGCTCCCACCTTTTCATATATATATATATGTGTTAGCTGTAAGATTACTTATAAATAAATAGTTTTTCGTGTTAAGGCATTTACTTATAGTGTTGTTTGCCATAATCATTTTGTATCATGATTTGCTATTTGCCCTTTGTTTCATTTGCCGATGTAATCATCTACCTACCGATTCAAATTTAATGACGTGGAATAAGTGATACCTGTATATTATGTTTTTTCGTTATTTTTTGTTTAAAGACAATTCACACCAATTGACCTAGTCCCATGCTAAGCTGGTGAAGCTTGTGTTATGGGTACTAGGGAACGGATATACATACATATTATAGATAGATAGACATATAAATACATATTTAAACACCCAAGACCTAAGCACAACACCAAATGCTCATCACATCGTTGTTCGTCTCAGCCGGGGATCGAACCCGATAATAAACTTAGTTTATTTTACAATTTTAATTCTTTACAACATTTTAATTGTTTTTAGGATTCAAGGCACGACAAAAAGCAGAATTTATTCTACGGCAGTTCAACACAATATTGACATTCTACCCCAAGATCCTATCTTCAACGTATTTCGATCTGATGGTACGGTGACTGATAAGGATGTCATGAATGATCTTGTGAATTTCTCATTTGAAATGGTTGGAGAGCGATCGACTGAGTTCGTGGGGGGCCTGGGGGAGTATATAACTTACAGGTACTATATTAATTTAGTGCTGTGGTTGTAATTGGCCCTGGCTCAGCATTATGCTGAGGCGTCGTCCTAATTGGGAGCGATCGCACGATGACACGATGCGTTCTCGTCGTGCGATGAGTAGGCCTTACTTAATTAGGCGTGAAACTGTAGACAATTTGAGTCTAAAAATAAGTCTTGATAATAAATTATTTAAGAACTAGAATGTCAAAAGCAGTCATTTTTACGTAGTAATCTAACAGCTAATCGCAAAACACAGAATAAAACAACAGGCACACTTCACTCAAAGCAAACGTCATGTCGCGTAGAAAAGGATACACTATGCCGTAACAAAGAGAGTGACTGAAATAACAAGAGAACTGGCTGTGCAATATTGCAGTTGAATTCGATAGCCTAGCGATCGTCCGGCCACCCATCGGGGCAACATCGGCCATATATGGCTATATAAAACATGTTTGGCTATATGGCCGGGACATTACTGCAATATTGCATAGTGTGGCTGCTATTGTTTGCAATGTTGCCGGCCACAGTGTTGCAGCCATCAATTGCAGCAAAACATGGCCCGTTTAGAAGCGCCATTAGTAAAAGTTGGTAGTGTAAGTAATGAAGTCCTGTGTAAAAGTGTATAGTAAATAAATATACCTTTAATAAAAAAAGTATACCTTTAATGCTGGCAGAAGTAAAGGTTAGCACTTAGCATCCCATACCAAAGCTCGTCCCATACTCCAAAGGATCAAAGACATCCCAGCCGGCCGCTTGCCAAACTCAAAATATCTTTAATCATATTCATAAAGGTAAACAAGTACACTTATGAACGTCATCATAAACAATACATGTTAGCTGCAAATGGCTGGAACATGGATGGAGGTCAATATTGCATATGAGTTTGTTATTTTAGGTTGCTGGATTATGTTAAATTTAACTACCCTCATTTAATGAGAGAACAAGAGTTCCTAAAAGAATTTCTATCGCTCATGAACTTATATATAAGCAACCACGAGGGTTCTAATGACTGGAATGAGGTCAATGCTCAGAGTCAGTACAGGGATTTGGAAGGTCATCAGGACATGAGCTGGAATAAGTACGGCTACGCAACATTGATTGACCTGATGCTGGTAAGTAGTACCTGACATAGTTATCTGTACAATAAGATAGCATTGTGAAGCGACATAATAAATATCATAAAAATAAAATATAACATACAGATATCATTTATTCCACGTCATTAAAATTATATCGGTAGACATCCCTACTCATCGGAAAAGAAGACAGATGATGTAGGCCGAGAGAAAAAGCCGGCGTAAAAAACTCTCGGTACTCTTTTAAAATATCAAATCATCATACAAAATGACTGGAAACGCATATAAGTTATAGTATAGAGAGATTAATAAACGTATATTTCATATGGTAAATATATATAATAATTATATTCTAGAACACATATAATAATGGACCGGGTTTACCAAACCTTGATATAAAACTGAACACGGAGGTGACACAAATAATATGGCCAAAAGATGGCGCTGATGTACGAGTCGTCTGTGCAGATGGCAGCACGTACAACTCTCGTTACGTTATCGTTACTGTCTCGTTGGGAGTTTTGAAAGAACGGTTAGTTCGTCCAAGATTCACTTAATGCACTACTTAACCACGACATTGGATCATCCTTTTTTTTTTTTTTTTTTTGATATCCGAGGTGGAAATGCATTTGCGCATCCCCTGAACAGGGGTATGTGGGACTCGACCCACGCCAAAATCTCTGCTACTCAGAGACTGGGTGAGCAATACCCACTAAAACCACCTCGACTAGTTCCGACAAAGCCGCGTTACAGAGGCTCCGGGGTCGCTGTCGCATTCTACCGGGAAAAAAAGAGATGTTGAATTACTGACCACTTGTAATTGCCATCCTCGGCCTAGAGCGTATTGCTACGTTCTAAACCTACACAGTCTCCTTTCTTAGGTAGCATACTCACTGCTTGCCTTAGAAATTCAACCGTGCCCTCCATGTACGGTTTAAGCACTCGCCCGGTACCGCACAACCCTCCCAAAGGCCGAGAACAAATTTAAATTAAATTAAAACTTGCCCTCGAACCGGGAATCGAACCCGGTACCCCTCACCTAGCTGCCACTTAATAAGACCGCTAGGCTATGAGGCCCTTACATTGGATCATCCTAAGTAATGGGGAAAAAAACTAAAAAGATTACTGTAAAGTAAATACTGGAATGCGCTTTAAGTATATGCAATTTTTAGGTATGAAACCTTATTCAAGCCGAAGTTGCCTTATAAAAAAATTGAAGCGATGAAGAACACTTCTATGGGTATAGCGGGAAAAATTATTTTCGGATTTGACAAGTCGTGGTGGCCATATGGAACATATTTCGGATTTATGTGGAAGTCGGAGGATAAAGAAAAACTATCGAAAGAGGATTATTGGATGGCTAGCATTTTTGGAGCGAGCAAGCCGCTGGGGTCCACAAACGCGTTAACTTTGTGGAGTAGCGGGGAAGTGGGGAAATTGGTAGGTACATTCTCTAAGAATAAATACCTGCAAAATACAATTGGGTAGGAGAACTTACCTATTACTTTTCCTTTACCGCGTATAATTTATGTATATGAGTTATATGATAGTCAATAAGGAATCTCTTGGAATTTAAAATTATATTCTCGCGAGATGACGGTATTTTTGAGATCTCGAATAGTTTTTGAAAACAATTGCTTAAATCAAACAAAACAATGGAAATAGGATGGTAACCTTAAAATATATTATTAAAAGGAGTCCCTTTAGGCAAGGCCGAAGATACTGGCAGCATTCCCCCTTTGATTAGCTAGACTAATTCTCTATTCGAGGTAGTTGCCACCTTTTCGGCCTCCTGTGCAAAAAGGTTAGTCGACATGACTAACCTTTTTGCTATTTCCTTAAAAAGCCTTTAAAATATGTTTATGACCACTATTTTTAGCTGCCCTCGGTCTCTTCTAATCCCTTGTTGGTTTTAAGAGCACTGGGCAAATGGAAAATTTCGTCGTTCAACTTTTCGAAGTCATATTTATAATTATTAGAATTTTCAAATTTTGCGGTCGTATTTATTCGACGCTTAGAGATACGATTGTTCATCGAAGTCACTTTTCTGATAATACTGCCCCATAGTCTCGTTAATCCTATGAGATCTCGAGGGATTGGAATCTCGTGAGATCAGAATCTCGAGAGATCGGGATTACGTTCCCTAACTCCGACTTAGAGACGACAGTTTGTTTTAACAATTGTTAACTTACTAACATTTCCTTTAAGTAAAATTTGCTCGAGTTACTCAGATGGACCGAAAGTTTATTACTCATAACCGTTCATACTCATAATTTCAGTTAGAAATCATGCCAGAGGACATTGTGAAGCGAAAATGTATGGAGATTTTGCGGAAATTCATGGGAAAATCTTGTGACATACCGGAACCGACTAGAATGATCAGGTGAGTTCTATTTTCAATTTCAATCTTTTTTCATTTTTATATTTTTCGAACTACTATTGAAACATACTGTCATATTGAAAAAGCCTTTATGAAACTAAAAAACATTTTTCAGATCCACGTGGTACTCAAACCCCTTCACCCGTGGTAGTTATTCCTATGACAATCGTCTGACGATGCAAAACCCGAATGCTCGAACATTACTTGCTGAACCTTTACACGACACACTTGGGGTTCCTCGCGTTTTGTTTGCGGGAGAGGCCACAGATCCCATTCACTTCTCCACCGCACACGGCGCAGTCGATTCAGGGTATAGAGAAGCCAGTAGACTTATAGAGAAATTGTAATAATAAAAACACATCATTTATTTTTAATTAAATATAAAATCACATTTGTTTTATTATAATGTTGATATGATTACACACTAAAGAAAAATTAATACAGAAAAATGGACGTTACATTTTAGTTAATAGCTGCTGCGATTTGGATACAAGTGTCAAATGCCTTTTGACAGTTTGAACATCAAACTGTCAAGGCATCATTAACCCTATTATGCTAAACGGAACTGCCATAGCGTTAACGGCTTTACTTACATATATTGCGCCCCTCCGACGTCTGCCGCCGCTCCCACGTTCGACGATGAGGGCTTCGTCACGGTGCGACGCCGCACGAGACGAGGTGGCCGCAGGCGGGGCCCCGCCGCGCCGTCGCTTGCCGCGCAGGAGGCGAGCCGCGCTGCCGCACTTCATGCGGTTTCTGCGAGCGTTGCCAACCGCGCCACTGCCGCAGCCGCAGCCCCAGCGCCAGCACCAGCGCCAGCACCAGCACCAGCTCCGCGCGCGCGCACCAGGTCCCGCGCGCGCCGACCCCAAATGGAGGAGGCACTGGCGGCCATCGCTAACATACTCCAGGCCGTGCAAGCCGGAGACGATCCAGCCCCGCTTTTTAGGAGAGCGGCATCGGCCTTCAAGGCCCCCACCCGAGGACGCAGCCGTAGATGATGGGGGGCCTTCGGCTCCTACATTGGAACGCGCGCGGCCTCGCGAATAAGGCCACCTACCTAAAACATCTTATGAATTCACAGGACATTGACGTCGCCCTAATTAATGAGACACACCTCTCCGAAACAGCCAGGCTGCGCATCCCGGGGTATGAAATCTATCGCCAGCACCACGTCGACGCCATCGGTCGCGCCTACCGTGGCCTAGCAGTCATGGTCAGGCGCCGCATACCACACCGACTGCTGCCCGACGTGGCGGTCACCGAGTGCTCTGCCCTGGGTGTGGAACTGCAGCTTGCGGGTCGCCCCTCAGGCTTTTTTGCAGTCTATGCCCCGCCCAACGATCGATACGCCTCCGCCGATGTCCGCGCGCTCCTTGCCGCCGCCCACCCGTGCGTCATAGCCGGTGACTGGAATGCGAAGCACCCGGCGTGGAATTCGCGGACTGCGAACTCGCGGGGCAGACGACTGCTCCACGACGCTGAGACACTGGACTTTTCAGTGTCCGGCCCGGACGTGCCGACCCATTACCCGGACATTACTCACCACCGAGCCGATACGCTGGACATCGTTGTCCACCAGGGAGTGACGTGCCAGATGACCCAGGACGTGATCGTCGACGAGTTCCTGTCCGATCACCTCCCTGTGGTCGTCACCCTGCTGGACACCGATCCTAGTTTAGCGCCCATGACACCGCTTCGCCGTAGGTGCATTGACTGGGGGGTTTTCGAGCGAGCCCTCGACGCCGCACCTCAGCCGCGTCCGCCCGAGACCCCCGCGTCAATTGACGAGCTTGCTACATCCCTCACTCTAACGTTCCAGAACGCACTACAAGCGGCCACCACGGAGCGCCCTCTGCCGGCGTCGTATCAGCAGTTGCCGCCGCGTTTACTGGCGCTCATTCGCCGCAAACGCGCCCTGCGAAGACGCTGGCAGCAAACCCGCTGTCCGCGCATGCGCGCAGAACTGCGCGCCCTTGCCGAGCGAGTAAAGGCCGCGCTCGACGAACATAATAACGAGTCGTGGGAGCGCTGTCTCGACGAGGCCTCCACAGATTGGGTACGGCTGCACCGACTGTGCAGGCGCCTCAATGGCGCAGCCGACCCGATCCGCCCGCTGAGACACCCTGACGGCACGCTGCTCTACGACGCCGAGGGACGCGCCGAGCTGTTCGCAGACCATTTACGGCGGCAGTTCTCCCCTAACCCCGCGGCAGACCCAACACGCGCGTTAGCGGTCGAGAACGCCGTTGTCGAACAGCTGAGCGCCCCTCCGCCGGCTGAAGAAGAGGTGCTATTCTTTTCGCCGAGCGCAGTCAAGCGGCATGCAGCGCGGCTCAAGCCCAGGAAGGCCCCCGGCCCGGATGGTATTACCAACGCAGCTCTGCGTCACCTGCCCCATCGTGCGGTGGTGACGCTCATGCGTCTATTTAACGCAATCCTCCGGACTGGACACTTCCCCGAGGCTTGGAAAGAAGCCAAAATCATAATGTTGCCCAAGAAGGGCAAAAATATCACGGACCCGGCGAGCTATCGCCCTATTTCATTACTGGCGACGCAATCCAAGCTGTTTGAGGCCATGCTGCTGCCGACCATCAGGCGGCACTTTACTCCCAGGCCCGAACAGTTTGGATTCCGGAGCGAGCATTCAACCACGCTACAGCTATCGAGGGTACTGCACGACGTCGTCTTCGCCTTGAACAAGAAGGAGGTGGCGGCGGCGGTATTCCTCGACATGGAGAAAGCTTTCGACCGAGTCTGGCACGCGGGGCTGGTGCACAGGCTCCTCAGCTCTGACTTCCCGCGGCGCGTGGTGGCGATCGTCAGCTCCTTCCTCTCCGACCGGCGTTTCTACGTCTCCGTCGAGGGGGTCAAGTCGAGCTGCCGGCCGATCGCCGCGGGGGTCCCTCAAGGAAGCTGCCTCTCACCGGACCTTTACTCAATTTACACTAATGACGTTCCAGTTGCTGCGGGGTGCGCGGTGGCGCTGTATGCGGACGATACCGCCTACACCGCCTCCTCACTCAACGCGCGCCACGCAGCAGCCAAGCTCCAGAGGTCGCTGGACGCCCTCCCAGTCTGGCTGGCGGAGCGGCGCCTCACGGCGAACGCCGCCAAAACACAAGCGATCATCTTCGGGCAGGGGAGAAAGCTCCCGCCGCCGCTTATCCTGCAAGGGGCCGAGGTTCAGTGGCGCCCCCAAGTCACCTACTTGGGCATCACGCTGGACCGAGGCCTCACGATGCGCCCGCACGTCGCCGCAGCCGCAGGCCGCGCGAAGGCGGCCGCCGCCAGACTGCGCCCGGTGCTCCAGTCGAGCCTCCCATTGCGTCAAAAACTGGCCCTATACAAGATCTATATCAGACCACATCTCACGTACGCGGCGCCCGCGTGGTATGCTCTCGCGGCCGAGACGCATCGGCGTCGGTTGCGCGCCGTGCAGAGCACCACCCTTCGACGTATCGTCGACGCGCCGCGTTACGTGAGAAACGCTACCATCTCGAGGGACCTAAGGCAACAAGGTCTGGATGACTTTATCGGCGAGCTGGCGAGGCGCATGTTCGAGCGTGCGGACGCCTCCGGCTTCGAGCACCTCCAGCGCCTCGCCCCGCATCATACTCGACCTCCAGACCACAGGCGAGCCTTCCCGCGCGAGCTGGTCCGCGCGGAGGCTGAATCTGACGAACACATATAAGACTATTACAACATCCAGGACTAATGGGCTGGACCCCTCCCGTCGGCGTCTCGGAGCGCGCAGAGGATTCGTCCGCTGGTCTGCCTCGCTGGGCTTCCCTCGGGTAACCGAGGGTCTCACCCGGTGTGGTACGACCGCGCCCGCGCGCGCCCGTTACCGCCACGGGGGGGCGCCACCAGCCCCATGGACATGACACGAGAGGCGCTGCGTGAGCGAAGACGCTCCGCAGCGCAAACGAAGTTTAGGGCCGCGCCAGGCCCACCCTAACGACCGTCCCGCCGTTGAGCGGGACGCGTACCCCGCAACCCCCCGCAAGCCCATGGGCGTAACGGGGTTCCCAGCGCCACTCAAGGGTGATTGCGCGGAAGAAAGCAGTTGTTTACATATATTGGCAAACAACTAACAAGTTTCATTTAAGAACCAATGTCACGGCAACGAACTCGCGTGCTCGTGTTTTGGAGCGTAAAATTAATCCCATTTAAACCAATGAAAATGGTCGTACATATGGAGCACAAAGTTTCATTTTTACACGCTTTACATTAGCTTCACCTGTATGTATGTATGTATGTATCCGACTCCTTCGGACTCGATTTTGACCCATTTTTAACGGAAAGATTTAATTCAAACTTTGCGCATCTGTCAAAAATCGATGACAATGCCATAATGAAATAAAAAAAACAAATTAACCAAAGAATAAAAAATAAATAATAGTTTAAAAAAACTAAAAAGGTTGCTCGATAGACGAAAAATATGGCGCAGAGCGCCCCACGCTTTTTCTCAATAATACTAGTATTTTTTGTTCATTACCATTTTCAGCCTTAATTAGGAATTATTTTTCACTTTTTAGTTTGATGTGCTTTAAAAGTGTGTGTTTTTAGTTTTTTTTAACTATTATTTATCTAAAATTCGTTCTAGCCAGCATGGGAAAGAAAGAAGCATTCTGGGAATAAAATTACGCGGCAAACGGAAAAGCGGAAGTGCAGAAAAACAAAAATAATTATTATAGAGCAACATTTCCTACAACTTATATGGAGATGGGCAGGCCTCGTAGCCCGTCATACAGATGACAGATGGTCAAAAACGCTAACCGAATGGACTGGCCCAAAAGAAAAAAGAAACAAGGGCACACCTAGAGCGATGGGCTGACGATCGAAAGGGTAGCTGGAAAAAAATAGGTTGGAAAAGTCGGAGCAAGCCCTCTCTCTCACAGAAGTTTTGTTAACTGTATGTAAATTATATGTGGACAAATAAAGGCTTATTATTATTATAATTGTAATAAAATGTTAGCTAAATATCTTTTAGCTATATATCTACCAACAAGTGCCGTTTTCTTAAAATGAAATTTTCATTTTAATAAAGCAATCCAATTAACCTTATCAATTTTATAGGTTGTTCATAATATTTTTGTGTGTAGTTGAAACCTTGCACAAATTAGTCACAATGCTGAGACAAATAAAATTACTAATATTGAACGTATCAGTGTACTCAATATCGGACGTTTTAATGAGAGAACATTTAAAATATGAGCAAAAGCGTGCAGTGTGTTCAAAAGTTGACGATATACATATTCGTATGTATTGTACGTTCAGAAAGGCAATATAATTTAGCTTTTTAGTTTGTTTTATCATTATTATTTTTGTATTTTTTTTTATTTTTTTTATAGAACAACGGACAGAAGGCTTACCTGATGTTAAGTGATACCGCTGCCCATGGACACTCTCAGTGCCTGAGGTCTCGCCAGTACGTTGGCGGCTGGGAAATACTTCAGTGGGCAGCTGGTTCCACATAGTGGTGGTGCGTGGCAAAAACTGCCTAAAATAACGCTCAGTTGTGGAACGGCGGACGTCGGGGTAATACGTGTGAAATTTCGTATTCTGCTTTGACGTCAGATGATGAAACTCAGCTGCAGGTATTAATCCAAACAACTTCTCTGAACACTCTCCATGGTAAATGCGGTAGAAGATGCAGAGTGACCCCACGTTAAGATTAAGGTTCAATAAGATTTGCTTATGCACTTCTTGCATAGTTTTCCTATACTAGGGTTGCCTGGAATAGATCCCTTGTTAATAATGGAGCCTTTTGCGTCCGTTATAATTTGTATGCATTATGTTGTTTGTTTTTGTATAAATGTAACGAAGTGTGAATAATATAATCGAATTAACTTGAGAGATACTCGGGGCATAAATCGTGAAAAATACTACGCTCGCTGCGTTTAATGAAATTTTCAATCCACCATAGTTTAAGTACGCGAAAAGGTTTACCAGCGGATGCCCGTGTTTTTGGACAGGGAGATAAAAGTTTGTGTTTTCTACACTTAATTTGCCTTTATATTTAACGCTGTTTAGCAGTTTAAGTATTTCTTTGTTCCCATGTTGTGTTTATAACGGAGTGTGAATACAAATTCCGTCTGAAAAGGTAAGCACTTTTAAATTTAAATAAACTACCCAGTCACGTGAGACCAAACTTAAAAATAAAGTTCTGGTTAGACCTCTACTAGTAATCGGAAAATTTCCATCCTAATATGGAAATACCATTAAATACAAAAGTTTATTTAAAAACGTAACAGATAAATTTGACGGCATTCTTCATATCACGTTGTAAAATTCTCAACTTTATCCAACAAGGCTAGTTTGTGCGTCAGAACTTACTAAGAAAAAAATAGATAGCACAAACACAATATGAATAGGCAAATTAATCAAGGATTTACTTTCTTGTGATATGCTGAAATTCAAGTAAGCATTTCTTTCAAACTCGATTGTGACCGAATAACAGAACTATTACGTAAAATAATCGAGAACTGTAGCACAATGCTTGTGATACCAGAACTCAAGTTAAACTGTTAGATGTCTGCAATTCACACATTGTTCCATCATTCATGATATTAAAAAAAAAATATTTAATCATGTAGGTAACATAATGTACACTTATGACTTGTCAGTAAAGAAATACATATTAATGCTTCTAATTGTACATTTACTGCCAGTTCTCAATTCAAGGGCGTAGAACGGGAAAGAAGAACTGGCAATAAACTCTCCGCCACTCTTTTTAATCGCCATTTTTTTGTTTTACAAAATGTTTGTAAGGCGCTGCAACCTGCAATTACACCATGTCCCATGAGACATTTTAAGTAATTCGAGGCTGAATACAAACCTGACTGATTTTTAAGGCACTTTATGCCGCTCACCACCACAATCAGGAGCTGCCCGAATCAATTCGACATTATTCTTCGTAGATAAGATCGTACGAATTCGTAAAAGATCGGCAACGCACTACTAACGCACTTGCTATACAAACATACAATACTTGCAATACAGCGAAGAAATTCTGTCAGCGTTAAAGGTACACTGCCACAGGGACCAAACTTTTTAAATCTGTTTTGAATTTGATTTTAATTATTTATATTATTACTATGTAGGAACATTGTAAATACTGTAAACTTGATTGTAAAAAACTAAAATAATTTTCCTTGACAGATATCTTCAATACATACATACGACATCATAGTAATTGGTCTGGGGTGCGCTGGCGTCTCTGCTGCGAGTACATTGGCGAAAGATGGGAAAAAAGTTCTAGCCCTCGAAGCCATGGACAGGATCGGTGGTCGAGTTCGGACTGTGCCATTTGGTGATGGCGTTGTTGAAGTTGGGGCTGAATGGTAATTTAAACGAGCCAATGTATTATTTTGAAATTATTTATCTTAAAAGAAAAAAAGGGACATTAATATACTTTTTACATATGTACCAATATAAAAGTTGTTGCCATTGATAGGGTTCTAGCTCATATATTACTTTATGTTCCTTGTTTTACGATATTTCAACATGATTGGCTTTTGAAGGGTCATAAGTTTTTAAATAACTTCAAACATTTTTGAAATTTACACTAATATACTTATTTCAACCTGTACTTTTCGGTTCGCCTTTGATAGATTCAATCACAAATAACATTTAAAGCATAGAATTGTTATCTAAATTAAATAAAAATAAAATATTAATTAAAAGTTGTCCCTTTACCTCACCTAGAAACCCGCTGATAAGTATATTATATGTAATTGTTTTCCCAGATCCATGATCCAATCCATATGTGCTTTCAGGATCCATGGCACAGGCAACAGCAGCACCTACAGAACTGCTATGCAACACAACATTACCATTTTACCCCAAGATCCCATCTTCAAGGTGTACCGATCCAATGGTACAGAGACTGATGATGATTTATTATTGAACGACCTCGTGAATTTTTGCTTTGTATTGGTTGGACAAAAACATAAAAATTTTGTTGGTGGCTTGGGAGAATATATCACAAGGAGGTATTTTGTAATACGTGGATTACACACTCTATTTGTCTCAATTACTGCAATACTTTGTAGATATTACTGCTTATATAATGTTTGTTTGCTATATTAATATTTAAGTAATATTTAAAAATATGTTTTATCTTTACAAATATTATACAGAGGTAAATGTTTTCGTACTATAAGCACCTATTTCCAGATCGGATGCCGAATTACTTTCCTTCGTCTTAAAGACGTTCTAATTCACAGACAGAGCGCTTTCCATACACAAGCTGGTATCCTTATATTTTTCCCATTTCAGGTTACTACTTTACGTCGAATCAAAGTACCCTTATTTGATTAAAGATAAACATTTCCTATCAGAGTTTATAAGACTAATGAACTCGTATATAAGCGTCCACGAGGCTACAAATGACTGGAACGAGGTCAATGCTCAGAGTGAGTACGAAGATTTAAAAGGCCACCAACACATGAGTTGGCATAGATATGGGTACAAGACATTGTTGGAGCTGATGCTAGTAAGTTTATATTATATAGTATGTAAAAGGTTTCAAATATAAATCTCGTGTTTAACGTATAAATCACGGGATATGTCACTCCGCATCCTCTCCTTTGTTATGGTGACTATTCTTTCTAGAATGTACATTTATACTTATAAATTGAAATAATTAATAAAAAGGAACAGGACAAAAGCACCCATAACCGACGAGCATGCATGGTGAATGTGTGAAAGTGGATGAAGAGAGAGAAACATGTCAGAACTGTAGCAAGTGAAGATTCGTGGTATCTGCCGATCCGTACGGGAAAAGGCGTTATTCTGTTTTTAATAAGACATCTAAAAGATAATGATTTCAGAATACATACAACAATGGACCGGGTTTACCAAACCTTTATATAAAACTGAACACGGAGGTAACGCAAATAATATGGCCAAAAGATGGCGCTGATGTACGAGTCGTCTGTGCAGATGGCAGCACGTACAACTCTCGTTACGTTATCGTTACTATCTCGTTGGGGGTGTTGAAAGAACGGTTTGTTCGTCCAAGATTCATTTAATTATTTACCACAACATTCCTGAGTAATAGGAATAAAAACCAAAAAAGATTACTGTAAAGTATATACAAAGAATGCGCTTTAAAAAAATTGCCTTTTAAAAATAAACATGTATTTTTAATACTTTTACACTGTTTACAAATACTCTTATTTGTCTTATTCAGAGTACGCAAGTATATGCAATTTTTCAGATATGAAACCTTATTCAAGCCGGAGTTACCGTATAAAAAAATTGAAGCAATGAGAAACACTTCTATGGGTGTAGCAGGAAAAATTATTTTCGAATTTGACAATTCGTGGTGGCCAGAATATGGAACATATTTCGGGTTTATGTGGAAGTCAGAGGATAAAAAAAAACTATCGAAAGAGGACTATTGGATGGCTAGCATTTTTGGAGCGAGCAAGCCCCTGGGGTCCACTAACACGTTAACTTTGTGGAGTAGCGGGGAAGTGGGGAAATTGGTAGGTACATTCTCTGAATAATAAGTATCTGTAAAATACAATTAGGTAGGAGAACTTAACCTAACTTAACTTTCACTTTTCCTTTATCGCATATAATTTTCTTAAGCTATTATCACTATGTTTTCTAAACCACTCCGACTAGAGAATGCAATCTCGAGTCGTGATAGTCAATACGGAATCTCGTGGAACTTAAAATTATATTCTCGTGAGATGACAGTATTTTGAGATCTCGAATGGTTTATGAAAACAATTGCTTAAATCAACAAAACAATGGAAGTAGGATGAAAACCTTAAAATATATTATTAAAAGGAGTCCCTTTAGGCAAGGTTCCGAAGATACTGGGAGCGTCCCCCTTTGATTAGCTAGACTAACTCTTTATCCGAGGTAGCTGCCAGCTCTTCGGTCTCCTGTGATGTCGACTAACCTTTTTGCTATTTCCTTAAAAGCCTTTAAAATATGTTTATGAGGAGTATTATTAGCTGCCCTCAGTCTCTTCTAATTTCTTGTTGGTTTTTAGAGCACTGAGCAAATGGAAAATTTCATCGCCTTTCAACTTTTCGAAGTCATCTTTATAATTATTGGAATTTTCAAATTTTTCGGTCGTATTTATGCGACGCTTAGAGATAGTACGATTGTTCATCGAAGTCATTAATTTTTCTGATAATACTGCCCCTTAATCTCGTTAATCCTATGAGATCTAGAGGGATCGGGATCTCGTGAGATCAGAATCTCGTGAGATCGGGATTACGTTCCCTAACTCCGACTTAGAGACAAAAGTTTGTTTTAATAATTGTTAACTTACTAACATTTCCTTTAAGTAAAATTTGCTCGAGTAAATAATACGGAGCGAAAGTTTATAACATATAACCGTTCGTACTCATAATTTCAGTTAGAAATCATGCCAGAGGACATTGTGAAACAAAAATGTTTGGAGATTTTGCGGAAATTCATGGGAAAATCTTGTGACATACCGGAACCGACTGGAATGATCAGGTGAGTTCTATTTTCAATTTCAATCTTTTTTCATTTTTATATTTTTCGAACTACTATTGAAACATACTGTCATATTGAAAAAGCCTTTATTAAACTAAAAAAATTTTTTCAGATCCACGTGGTACTCAAACCCCTTCACCCGTGGTAGTTATTCCTATGACAATCGTCTGACGATGCAAAACCCGAATGCTCGAACATTACTTGCTGAACCTTTACACGACACACTTGGGGTTCCTCGCGTTTTGTTTGCGGGAGAGGCCACAGATAACATTCACTTCTCCACCGCACACGGCGCAGTCGATTCAGGGTATAGAGAAGCCAGAAGACTTATAGAGAAATTGTAATAATAAAAACACATCATTTATTTTTAATTAAATATAAAATCACATTTGTTTTATTATAATGTTGATATGATTACACACTAAAGAAAAATTAATACAGAAAAATGGACGTTACATTTTAGTTAATAGCTGCTGCGATTCGGATACAAGTGTCAAATGCCTTTTGACAGTTTGAACATCAAACTGTCAAGGCATCATTAACCCTATTATGCTAAACGGAACTGCCATTGCGTTGACGGCTTTACTTACATATCTTGACAAACAACTAACAAGTTTCATTCAAGAACCAATATCACGGCCAAGAACTCGTGCGCTACGACTTAAAAGAAGTTTTGGAGCGTAAAACAAATCCCACTTAAACCAATGAAAATGGTGGTACATATGGGGCACAAAGTTTAATTTTCCAAAAAACGTTTAAAAATTACGCGGCAAACAGAAAAGTGGAAGTGTAGAAAAACAAAAATAATTATTATAGAGCAACATTTCCTACAACTTATATGGAGATGGGCAGGCCACGTAGCCCGTCATACAGATGACAGATGGTCAAAAACGCTAACTGAATGGACTGGCCTAAAAGAAAAAAGAAACAAGGGCACACCTAGAGCGATGGGCTGACGATCGAAAGGGTAGCTGGAAAAAAATAGGGTGGAAAAGTTGGAGCAAGCCTTCTCTCGCACAGAAGTTTTGTTAATTGTATGTCATTTATATGTGTTATAATTGTAATAAAATGTTAGCTAAATATCTTTAAGCTGTAGGTATACCAACCGGTGACGCTTTCTTAGAATGAAATTTTCATTTTAATAAACAAATCCAATTAACCTTATCAATTTTATAGGTTGTTCATAATTTTTGTGTGTAATTTAAACCTTGCTTTAAGTCACAATGCTGAGACATATAACATTACTGATATTGAACGTAGTATCAGTATACTCAAAACCGGACGTTTTAATGACTGAACATTTAAAATTTGCGAAAGTGCGTGCAGTGTGTTCGAAAGTTGACGTTATTTGTAAAAGTAATTCAAGTAATGTTTGTGCGGTGCGATTAACTCACGAAATTATGGATTACAGGGATTTTGAAAACACGTGCTTTTTGTATATGACCAATATGTGTGATAATCCTGCGCATGGTATTTTTTTCCCTTAGAATAAAGTTCACAAAAATAGTGCGAGAATATATTTATCTAGCCTATACAATAATTTAATACAATACTTAAGATGTCTTGTGGAACATTATGAAATGGTTGCAGCACCTTACAAACGTTGTGTAAAACAAAAAACTTGGCGATTAAAAAGAGTGGCGGAGAGTTTATTGCCAGTTCTCTTCCGTTGTACACCCTTGATTTGAGAACTGGCAGTTAATGTAAAATTAGAAGCATTTAAAATTGTATATCGTATAACTTAATATTATCTTCAATATACTCAATAAACAACTATAAATAGTATGTCTAACGCAAGAACACATCAGTACCAATCTAGTGGATATTATGAAAAAGATACAGGATGTAGATTTTTTCGAATTTTAATGAGAATTATTTAAAAAAAGTCAATTTTCTTATAAAACGCAAAATAATTTATAACTCTGCAGGGGTTGAGCTTAGAGACCTCCCGTAAAACAATTTTTTGCAGCTGATGACCTCATCTATCCCCTGTTTGCGTTTGATCCACGACTTTTTGGCCACCCTGTACCATTTAGCTATTACGACGTTAAATTTAAGTCCCTTGAATTTAAAGCATACTTTAGTACAATTTTCATGTGGTTGTAACGATTTTGGATGTAACGCCGAGATCGGATGTAGCGATTTATTTATTTATTTATACGTTGTAAAACAATATGCCTAAAAAAATACAAGAAAATATGACATCACCAATTTAAAACACATACACATCAATTATATTAGAACATAAGTAATCTATCAAAGGAAAAAATAAAACAAGCAAACACAAAATAAAAACTAAAAATTATCTAATAATAACAAAAAACTAAAAAGATAAAAAAAAAAATAAAAAAATAACCTAAACTAAATGAAAACTTAAACCTCATTATGAGGTTACGGTAACTTGGCAGACTATTGTAAAACATCAATATTTTCTGAGACAGCCTGTTTTAATGAATCATTCGTAACATATTCCTAAAAATCCCATGCGATATTGCGAACGGAGTCAGCAGCCAAATACACAAAGATTTATTTCTTTCACAAACACTTCTTATCTTCTGTTTACATTCACACAGATATTCAGCGAAGGTCAGTGAAAACCGTCACCTTTTGTTTATAGATATTAGCTAAGTAGGTAGGTAAGCGTAGGTAGGTAGGTACCTTGCGGAGTTAAATTTATGAATCAGTTTCAAAGTGATATTTTGAGTTATTTTATTAATGTACCGGTGAATGTTTTCAATAATAAATTAATATAAACTATACAACAAATGGTACAATAAAGACACGTCATGTACCATTGCTTGTAACGACTTCCGGATATAACGAAGAAATTAGCGTGGTCTCTTCATCGTCGATATACGCGAAATCCACTGTATGTATTATATATATGGTTGCAGCTCGTTACAAACGTTGTGTAAAAATAAAAATAAAAACATGGCGATTAAAAAGAGTGGCGGAGAGTTTATTGCCAGTTCTCTTCCGTTCTACGCTCTTGATTTGAGAACTGGCAGTAAATGTAAAATTAGAAGCATTAATATTTATTTCTTTAATGACGAATCACAAGTGTACATTGTGTTACCTACGTGAATAAATGATTTTTGAATTTGAATTTGCACATATCCCATAGGTACGAAGAGACCCAGTTCTTGGAGTACACTTGGGTTGCACACTACACCCCTCAAGACTTTCAGTACGTAGTAGGCCAACTGTAAGTCCCGTCTGGTTTCCAATTTATTGTACCCCACCATCCCTAAGACAAATAATGTCGCGTACATTAAAGGATAGTAGGGATAGACGCCATACAGTCTGCTATATAGGTAAATCGTGTAAATTTGTTCTGTATGCGCTCCATATATTATATAGTAGCGTAGAAATTAAGATAGTCTAAACTTCTTTACTATAATCATGTTTTAGAATACGCCATCGTTGTATCTGGGTCATGTAGCGAGTTCTTAAACATCCGGAGAAGTAGTGTAATAAACGCCCCAATAGTTAAAAAGGCAGAACGAAACTCAACAATCAAGTTTCAATTTAATACCACCCAACAACGAAAGGGTTTGAAACGTGAGTAATAATCATTATTATAAAAGATATTACAGATATAGAGGGTTCAAAATTACATCTTGAAACAAATATCGAACTGTACGTGGTTTATAAAAACATCGGAGATTCATGAGCTCCTCAAAATCAGGACTGTCAAAGAGGAGATCAAGACCTGGACTATGAAATACAGAAAAAGGCTAGGAATGCATCCTAATAAGCTTGCCAGGCAACTAACCATACCGGACCTAATGAATAGGCTTAAAAGGCGACAAATCCTAAGTCTTGATAGACACGGTTGAAAGAGTGGAGCAGTCTCGATGGAGATTTTGCTCTGAACGTCTAACAGCTCTCAACATATCTGCTTTTAGTCTAGCTGACTGATTGCAAGATAAAGACTTATATAAACAAAAATATTTCGCATAGCCATGTAATACCTTTTCAGATTCCCTATTAAATGCGCCAAAACTTGTAATACAGGGTCACTTTTCGGTAGAGTAATTTTTTTTCATAGTGGGGTCCGAAGTAAACATAAAGTTATGATTCGAAAAAAAAATATCGTAAAACTTAATATTATCTTCAATACACTCAATAAACAACTATAAATAGTATGTCTAACGCAAGAACTCATCAGTACCAATCTAGTGGATATTATGAAAAAGATACAGGTGTAGATATTTTCGAATTTTAATAAAAATTAGTAAAAAAAGTAATTTTTTTATAAAACCACAAAATAAATTATAACTCTGCAGGGGTTGAGCTTAGAGACCTCCCGTAGAACAATTTTTCGCAGCTAATGACCTCATCTATCCCCTATTTGCGTTTGATCCACGACTTTTTGGCCACCCTGTATATTTTTCATTTTGTTTTGTTCTATTCTTTTTGTTTTTTTGTTTGGTTTTTGTTTCTTTATTCTTTTAAGTTCTTGTTGTTGCCTTAAAGCGATTAGAGCACCCGTTGTTCTCCCTATGTTAAATAAATAAATATGTATAGACTTCTCTCTTTATATTAAGTATTTTTGCAGATTTGAGAGCCCACCCAGAGACAACATGGAGCACGCTCTACGACATAGAGACAGCATTTGACTACCACCTCTGCCCCATGTCCTGTCCAAACACATATGATCCTGTGTGTGTCGCCGTCAACCGAGGCCATGGATTGTATTTTAAGTTCTACACATTCGTGAACCATTGTGCGGGTGATTTGTACTATTGCAAACATTGGGAAGGTGAGGTGTCCTTAGCTACCTATCCGTAAAATCTATGGCTCTACAAACGCGTTAAGTTTGGGCCCTTACATTTCTGCCTTGCGATTCTGTAACTCACTTTTCGAACTCACACAGCGGTTTTCACAGCGGCGGTCGCGCTCAAATCAGTCGTGAAGCAGTCATTTTATGATTAGGCATTCTAATAAGAAGGAAGCTTGTAGTTTATTGTTTACCAGAATGCCAAATCGTAAAATGACTGCTTCACGACTGATTTGAGCGCGATCGCCGCTATGAAAACCGCTGTGTGAGTTCGAAAAGTGAGTTACAGAATCGCAAGGCAGTATTTGTTTCATGATCATTTGTCAATCTAATAGGTGATCAGCCTCCTGTGCCTGACACACGCCTTCGACTTTTTGGGCCTAAGGCAAGCCGATTTCCTCACGATGTTATCCTTTACCGTTCGAGCAAATGTTAAATGCGCACATAGAAAGAAAGTCCATTAATGCGCAACCTACGACCTCAGGGATGAAAGGCGCACGCTGAAGACACTAGGCCAAGGTAATAATAAGGAGGTGTGTGTGAAAAATACGCCAACTTCTGCTTATAAAAGTTGTTTGAAAAATCGCTGTACGCTAGATATAGTACAGAAGTGAAACTCTGAACAATTAACACATTTCTTGATATAATTCAATTTTACTTTTTCGACTCTAATTCTTCATAAAAACATGGGAAGAGATGTTTTTTTTTTCAGAATTCAGTCCACCACCAGATGAAGGGGAATTGGTGAAAAGTTCTCCGCTTAGCTGGTCTTATTGTGCATCTAATAAGTATGTAATTTTATTCGAAGTTATACACCATGAATACTTATATAAAGGCCGCACTCGAAATTATTGGCATGGGCGGCAGTATCACTTAAAATCAGATGAGCCTCTTGTCCATTTTCCTCCTGTTTTATCTTAATATGTATATATAAATTACGTGTCACGTTGTTTGTTCGCTATGGACTCCTAAACTACCGAACCGATATCAATCAAATTTGCACACCGTGTGTAGTTTGATCCAACTTAAAAGATAGCTTACATCTCAATTTATACCCGCAATATTATTTTATTGCAAAATATTTGTTTATTATTTGATAGTCACAATTCTAACAGATGGCGCTGAGTTGAAAGTTACGACGTTTCACATAAGCTATAATTTAATGGAATATCCACCAAAGAAACATGGTGGTCCTACCGTTTCCCTTGAATAGTTTACTACTATGTAATATAACAAAAACCTTAGCCACAGCAACGCTTGGCCGGTCTACTAGTAAAATATAAACTTAACACCGAAAAGTTACTGTTACTTTCAGATATATTCAATACGCACGATTCAGCGAGGTAACATCATCCATGGGGTATTATGGATGGCTGGCGGGCGACTATAAGTATGTACATTTATCTGTCTTTTAAGCTTAGGTTTCCTAGAAAAGCGGTGCCGTTATCTAAAGGCCGTAATGTAACGTTGGGTGACGTCACCCATATTGTCTATAAATAACATAGGAGTAGGTTTTCTAGAGAACGTTGAGTGTCACCGTAACGTCAAATAGTTGTGCTGTCATTTGCATGCATTTACATTACCTACGGGTCAATAAAAAATAATCAATTCATAATTGTCCACAGATACAGCCATATTATGGAGCCTCACGAACGAATACCCGGCCACGGATAATTTAAGATTAAAATTTTATATGCAAGATTATTAATTGTAAAAATTTAATTACTCTGAAATAACTACATTTTATGTAAATCATCAGTCTATGTTAGTTAATAAATAATGATAAGTTAAAATACATTACAGTAATGGACATGAGAGACAGTTCTATAAACATCGTTGGCTAATTCACTGGAAGCGAACTATTATTCACAAAAAAATTATTTTTTATGTTTCGTATTATTACGACACCATTTCAAATTTAAGGCAGTGCTGTCAACAAAACAAAAAAAAAATGTAGATGAAAAATAGAAAAGTAACGATACGTTTTGCTATGAAAAACATAAAAGGCGCTCCGTGGACATAGGTGGAACTAAACGGAGACACGAATATACATTGTTCGAATTAAAATATATAAATATAATAATAATACTTGACAAAACTTGCGTTAAGGCCTAGAAAAAGGCTGGTAAACCACAACACTAGGATTGTCTAGCTCTAGGACAAATGAAAATGATAACTGATTTTATTTTATATTTATTGTATTTTATTTTTGCTCTCAAACATCACACATGTCACAATGATGACAATCAGATACTTATATATGTTATAGAAAGGATATACACGTGTCAAACTGACATGAGACACGCAACTTCTTCACAGCACACACCTTACTGGGACTCTTTGTATTGAAGAAGTTGCATGGCATTTAATAATGTCTTATTTATTTAGTTTTTTCGGTATCACATAATACCATGTTTTTGCAAAATACTAATATCAATACCATTCACTTTTTGATTAGGGTGATGTATAAGATGCAACAATATTTTAGGATGTTTGCAAGATGACCAACTACAGATACTACAAGTCCATAAACTTTTCTTTTTCTCAATCCTCTTCTGTCTATGATTAACCAAATGCTTTTCTAAAATGCCAGCATCGCACGCCACAAACGTACACTTCTCACATGTCAGTTGCGACTTGACGTGATCTGTCAAGCTGTCCTGGTCGTCAAACGTTGTCTGACATTTGACACATGTCAAAACACCATTTTGCGTGGAATGGAATTTTCTAGTGTGCGATCCGAATTCTCTTTGATGTTTGGAAATATAGTCGCAATGGGGGCATTTCAAAGGATTGTCTGGACGATGTATTAATTCATGTTTCTTTAGGTTTTTCTTGGAGACATTTCTGTGGGGACAGTATGAGCATTTAAAGGGCTTTTTGCCTTCATGTCTGCGGATGTGTTCTGCAAAATTTCCTGAAAAATGAAATTAAAAAAGTCAAAATCATATAGGTAACACAATGTACACACATATGAATGTCAAAAAAGAAATATACATTAAATGCTTTTAATTTTACATTTACTGCCAGTTCTCAAATCAAGAACTGAAGAGAAGAACGGGCAATAAACTCTTTGTTTCTTTGTTTGTAAGGAGCTGCAACCATTACACCATGTTGCACTTCCACATGACATCTTAAGTAATGAATAATAATAAAATAAATTAAAAACAAAGACTTGTCCTCTATCAGCAGGAGGCATGGTGAAGTAGGAGCATTCACTTACATTCTCGTGGGAACAACACGCAAATACATAGTCGAAATAACTAACTAAATAAGTTTCACTTCTAAATAAATATATCTAATTACCCCATTTTAACTACATACTTATCTCTGTTATGATCACAGTGTTGACACTTTGACAAAACCTTTGGAATATTGCTTATCAACAGATGCAGATATTTTGGTATGATGTAAGGGCAGAGCAAACTTACCTTTATTAGATGTTGTATAATCACACATGAAACACTGAAATGGATTTTCTCCTCTATGCACCTTTAGTATATGTCTGTCTACTAATTCCTGTTTTCTTGATAAATAGTTACATTCTGGACATTTAAATTTATTACTCTTGACTGTTAGTAAGTCGTCAATCTCAGGTTTAGGGCTGAAAATAATGTTTCAAAGATTATTTTTTTTATATTAATAATATATAGTTTTATAAAAAGTTACACTTACACCTATCACTAAATGAAGCTTTTTTGCTTATTTTTTTAAACTTGCACTTTCAAATGAAAAAAAATTGCAATTTGAACACAGCTGATATTATATATATAATTATAACATGTTAATGGTGACTACCAATAAATAAAAGAAAGTTAGTGAATTATATATATATGAATTAAAGCAGTAGTCTGTTAACATATTATAAGATAATTACCGTAATATGAAACAAAATTTATGACTTATCTGGCCTAGCACTTACTTCACATATTTGGATATAATATTGTTGAAGTTACTTATACTTTACTAGTATTAAACCAGTTCCTCATAAAATGAGAGGATTCTCCCTTCGTAACTAAAGAAATAAGTATGTCACAGTCACCTGGCAAAATTAACTTCTTCCTTAATTTTTATTTCATTATTCGTATCTAATGTATCATAAATACCAGTGGAAACATCTATGAATACTGGTTGATCACTCATTGTTTTACCTAATTTATCAGATATTCCAAAACTGAAAACTAACAAATAGTAATTATTAGAATCAGCTGTTTTAAGTTTTGTTTTTTATAAAAATTATAAAAAGAGCTATTACTTTTATTGGGATAAGGGAGAAAAAGTAATTCCTATGTTTACAAAATTAACACCTGATAGAGATCAACTCTTAAGTTTTAAAATTACATTATTTTAAAATTGATTCAATATATTCTTAATAATTCGTAGATAAGGAAATAGCTGCAACGGACCCATACGACGTATAAAGTAATAATTATTGTTTATTTACTTTTCTTTCTGTTTTGATTTTTAATATCTATGACAGTTGACTAGTGTTTTCAAAGAATAACAATTAAGCTAAATTCCGTTAATCACAGAATCAACGTAGTAAGGACCAAAAATGAAATTCGAGCCCAAAAGTAAATAAGTTGCAGTTTAAGAAAGGAAACACAAAATGATTAATATTTGAGCTTCAAAGAACAAAAGACCTTCAAACTCAAAATTCAGTATAATTATGTGGTGATTTAATATTTAAGATTCTGTTAAATGTGTGCAGTAGTTGTCAATTGTCACTGTCACGTTATAGAGCAGGCGTTAAACTATTATGTAAATAAACAAAACTATTTGGTATCATGTTTTCTAATTAAGCTTATTGTTTTCTAAAAAAACATTACCGATTATAGTAGTATATGATTGATATTCTACCCCTAAAAAGTATTATGGAGCAAGCTACAGGTCTTTGTCAAACATGTCTGCAAAGAAGCGAATACCTAAAACCTGTGCCCAAAGAAGACGAAAATATTTTTAAAACTTTGTTGTTAACGGTAACTAACACTTACACATATAAAGGGTAATCAACCCCTAAATTCTTCAGATATAAACATTGTTGGTTACATGGGGTTACTCAAAGTTTAGTAGGTTTTCTATTCGCGGAACTGCTCATGTACAGCTGGTTTTACATGAATTTAATCATTTGTATTTTGTTTACTGATTTTAAACAAAACTACCATGTTAAGACATAAACTAAGGGGCTATTATATATGTTTATTTAAACGCACACTGGTGATCAGCCTTATATGACTTCAAACCAAAGTAGTGTTTTTGGCCAAAATGTAATTGGGTTTTTTTATTTTATTCCATATCATTATTCTATAATATAGTATATGTTCTAAAATATAACTTTTTTTAAAAATTAAATATGTTTTTCAGTTTTTAACTTTAATGCTTACTTTTAGACAGAAGAAATAAAATTATGTATCTGCTTTCTTTGTTATCACATGCTGAGAAAAATTAGCAATTTCTTGAAGCAATGTCAACTAGCACAAGAATATTTACAATGTTCTATAGTAGAGGTAAGTAAAAATAAATTATAAATATTTTGTTACATTAATTTGATTTCATTGGTAATTTTCCTAGAGATTCCTGTGTATAACATTTCATAAATAAGTTGTTTTAATATTATTGATATGATTTTTTTTTAGAGTAATCTCCCTAATGTTGAACATGTATACAACTTATCTACATCACAAATTAAATATGATTACATTGGCGATTCATCATCAATTAAAGATGAAATTGATGAAGATTTTACAATGACTTATTTTGATGATGAGGTGAGCTCATATATGTACATTTCATTTGCAAGCAATATCGCATACATCATCTAAATAATAAATTTATGGATTTATGATGCATACTAATGTCACACAATGGAATAATTATACCAGACCCTTGAAGCTGAAAATTAATTTAACATTTGATCATGCTTTTTTTAATGTTTGCGACAAGTACCCTCATTCTTAAGAAATTTTTTATTAAAATAATTATATATACATATTTCTAAAATATTTATTTTAGGATTTTGCAAATAATGATGTCACACCAAGTGTCAAAGAGGAGATAGTTGTTTTCCAAAATGCCATAGATTTTAAAGATTTGAATGATAAGGACCCCATTGATGTTAAGGTAGAATTATTTTTATCTTTATCCTGATATTGAGATAAATTTATTTTATTAGTTATTTTAATAATTTAAAACATACCTTGATTGGGGTTTACAACATTTCTAAAATTGAATTTGATTTCTGATATATGCAATATATTTAAAGGAAACAAAGGACAAGAAATCCCGTAAAAATAGTAAGAAAAGTGTTCTTGGTTCAATTCCCGCGGGGTTCACATCTAGAATGGTTCGGGAGACCGATGAGTATACAGTGATTAAATTGACTAAGGAGCAAGTGAGTATTTTTATCTTACAGATACCGGCAAACATCTTGAACAAATGTCCTTGCCTTTTAGCGATTTTTAGGTATCACAGGATTTTTAGGGATGGTGGTGCGCGGCGGCGGGAAAGTGACGTGTCAATCGCGTTATTGGTAAATCATGTGACGTTTGTGTGTACGATGCGCAAACGTTCCCCCACTCCCTTGTTTAATGCTCGAGAAGTTTGCCGGTATCTGTACTGTACGTAATTTCCTTTGGGGCATGGGACAAACACACATAGGCTGCATATTTGTGGAATACTATCCAATACTTCACGCATTGAATATCAATGCGTATACGTTTGATTAAAATGCGTTTAAGTTTATATGATTATCTAAACCTATCGATCGATAAAAACAATGGTGTTTTAGTATAAAATTTGTAATATCTTACCATATATTTTTCTAGAAACACATTCACACACTCAAAGTTACTTTACTCAAAATACTATATCTCACAAACTACACGACAGTTGTCACGGGTGTTAGCAAATTTATACACGGGTCTTAACAAGGTTAGGGCTAAAGCTTAGGTTTCCTAGAAAAGCGGTGCCGTTAATTAACAGCCTTCATTTTACGGTTGTTAATAACGGCCGTCTTTAACATGATGCAGAAAAACAATCATTTTCGCTCGTCCAAGTCAAGTTTCCGCTCATTGTATTAATTATATATGGGCACCGCTACACGCGAAAAACGTAATTACGTAACGAATTTTTTGGGGGTCCTTTTGTAAAATGTTACGATGCGGGGCGGGGATTGAATTACGCGTTATTGTTAATATTATTTTCGACTTTCCAGTACTTACACCACATAATGGTAACTTTTAGCTATAAAGAGTCACTGGCTGGTCACGAAACGTGTTACTATATTTGGGTACAGAAAAACGTTATGGCGCGTTACATGGCGTGTGTGTGTGTGTGGTGTCAATAATCTCCAAAAATTGCGCGACGAAATACTTGAACGGTCGGAATGAGAATATCATGTCTCAAATTCAAAAATCTATGTGTCAGACCGAATGATGATCACCTATACTTGTCTATGAAATAAAAATGACCCTTTTCGGCTGTAGCGCCACTATTGATGGTGATAGTGATTTGAATATATGCTTAGGATATAAACAACTAAACTTTATCAGGTTCAACAAGAAATGGAAAGAAACAGACAGACTGAGAAATACAAAGGCGCGCCATACAAATGCGAATTATGCGTCAAATACTTTAATTTCGAAGATGTATTAAGTACGCATTTGGAGAAACATTCGCCGGTAAGATATTAATTGAACATAAAAATTAAAACATACATTATTCTACAAATATTTTACTGTACAGTATTCTGTAAGTGTTGGTGATGTCATTATGGGAGCTAGATTTTAGACCTAAGAAGCCTGCAACGCCCTCTGGCATTGCGAATAACATAAGGTGAGCCCATGGGCGGATCGTGAATTTGAGGGGCTCTGGGCTATTACGGGGAAGTCCCCCGTAATAGGCGATACGCGAAATAATACACCAACCGAAAATAAATTAAATAATTAATAATAATAATTATTATTATTAATTATTTAATATTTAAAAAGAAATAGTTACGCGCGTACATAAGTACACGTACCCTTTTTTTCATTGCAATTTATATTTTAGTAGCATTCTTCATTACTGAAGGTCGTGTTGGTGACATATCCTCTATTCCTCCCTGTCTTCGGGAAGCCGGAACCACAAGCTTCACCAAGTTATCGGCACGTTTGCGTGACGTAGCACGCAAATAATCTCAGGAGCCTTTGGAAACACATGGCAAATAAGAGCATATTTCGTAGAACAAAAAATATTTTCATTTCAGAAAAATGGCGCTTTCAAATGTTACATTTGCACCCAGTACTGTCCGAGTGCGGTGTCATTAAGAGGTCATATGAAATCACATACAACTAAGTAAGTCGATATTTAGCTCTAGAGTCGTATTTTTAATTAGACGAAGCCAACTGACAGTAGCTAATGTCACTTTATAAAATAATGTTGCCATATTTAAAGTAATAGTGATGCGTTCAGTTCTTGTTCAATCAGATGAATGAACAATGAGTGTGAATAGTCAATCATTTCAAACAATAAAAGAATATTATTTCTATTTCAAAATTGTATAAAAGTGCTCTGATATAAGTTAGGTACTAGTACTATGTAACTACAATCAGTTTTTTAACGTCTTATTACAAAGCGCGGCGCGGCGACTAGTGCCATCACCGATCATTAATTCACGGGTTTTTACTTTGTCACAACACTATTTTTATTTCATTAAAAACTGACAACACCGTAAACGTCAGTTGATATCGTCTAATTAAAAATTCGACTATAAGTACTACTTCTGTTTGTCAAATACGGTATTTTTTGGCCTGCGTGCGTGCACCTCTGAGATCGCAGTTCCGATCTCGTACAGCCTATATGCGCATTTAACACCCGCTGCTCGTACGGGTACTACTATTTTTCCAATCTTCTAGTTCCAGGTACTAATACTTATAAATGATAATATATTCGTGATAAAACAATCACATTGCCAAGTGCATATGCCTGAATCGTTTCGGCTATATTTTTAATTCCATCCGTGATACACTGTAATCTCGGTTGCATATTCAGAAAAATATTTCTTTTGGAGGGTACATACAAAAGTTTTAACACCTACCCGCAATAAGAGTTATTTTTTCAAAACTTTTTTCTCTCTATTGACTGTATTTTTGAAGTTATGAATGAGCTTTAGGCGCATTATGAAAAATTTATGAGAGTGAAATTTTACGATGCGCGCGCACCGTGACACAAAATTATCAGTATGGGCGCCGAGCGTGCGCTAACGAGATGGGAATAAGACAATCTACAAGTAAAAAGAAATAGAATATGCGTGACGTAAGCAGCTATGCCAAGAATTTTGAATGACCATAATGACATTTGTACATTTGTATTTGTAGTACCTTTTAAACAAATAAAGTAGTTTTAATTATTTTTTCAAAGAAATTTAGCAATGCTTTTTCACAAAGACCTATTGTTACTTAGTTAAAAGGTTATGAAACATACCTAGTTATTAAATTGAATTAATAATATAATAAAATAATAAATAATAATTGTTATTAATATTAATTAATAATTGAATAATATACTAAATATTAAATATTGTTAAATTATTAACGCTAAATATTTATTATTAATTATTTAATATTTAAAAAAAAATAAAGAAAGCCAAAGAAGTATAACTTCTTACGCGCGTACATAAGTACACGCACCATTTTTTTTTAATGTATACGTATGTATGTATAACTCTTTAGTTTCTCAGTAAAGGATTGTGCTGTGTAATCTTTTTTGTATTCTCAGTTTACAATGTTTAAGCAATAATTAAAAAACTTAGCAGTTTTAATGTTATACTAGTATATAGTATATTTTAATCTATTACAGATACAAATGCAAAATATGTGGGATCGTCCGCCTGTCTCGTCAACACATATTGGAGCACTATATGTTAGATCACACAGAAGACATACCGGCATATAAGTGTAACGAGTGTGATTTTACAACCAAGTCAGTAACCCTGCCTAAACCTAATTTTCATCATCATCATCATCAATGGTTATACAGCCCCTTGTGGGTCTTAGCCTTTTGAAGTACACTTCGCCATCGCAATCAATCCAGTGCTTCCCGCTTCCAACTGCGAACCCCCTATTTCGAGGACCTTGACAACTCCATACCACCAACGTAGCCTCGGTCTACCGGGTTTTCTCTTGCCACCGGGTTGTGAGTTCAGTAAGGACCTTGAGGTTCTGTCGTTCGCCATTCGGTGCACATGTCCCAGCCACTTGAGCCTGATGCACTTTATGAATTGGACGATGTTGGCGTCGTCTATACTGTATATAGAGTATAATCTTCATAAATTGTATTGTAGTTAGCTAAAGCATATTTTCAAGAGCCAACACTTTTCTCTTAGCAAGATGGCGTAGCACTTTCCTTTTGACGTAAAAGAATGCAGATATCCTATGACAATCGTTTGTTAACATATATTTATCTTTCAGCAAACGTACAGTGATCCAGCGTCATGCAAGAACGCATGCAGACAGTGGTGACAGCCATACGTGTCACGAGTGTGGGAGGGGTTTTAAGAGCAAGGAGACGTTACGTGTGCACACTACGTATGTACCATAGACCACTATTAATGATAAATATAATAACACACCCTTATTTATCCAGATCTTCTTTGTATCTCCATAATGTGATTTTACTTAGCTACCTTTTTAGTACATACCAACATGGAAAATTTTGCTATGCTACCCCGTAGACTGTTCGGTTTTCTGAATTGAATTAATTTAATAAGTGTAGGGTGGCAGGGCTGGCAAAATGCCACGGGGTCACGACCCAAGAGAGCCCCTGCCCAACAGATATTATGTTCTCTGGATGAATGTGAAGTCTCCAATACGCATTGGGCTAGCGTGGGGACTACAGACCATTCCCTCTCGCCTAAGAGAGGCCTATGGCCATTAGGGGGACATATACAACGTGTAATTAAGTCTGATGAAAATCTCGAAGTTTATTAAATTAAGCTGGGTAGGGACGATTTTTACTGATAGGGCCCCATCAAAAGAATGCCACGAAGTACATTTGCCACGGGCCCCAGATGGTATAGTTACGCCACTGGCGCTGACGTCAGCCATTTTGCGCATTTAAACCCAGTTTTTGCTTAATAATTTTTTTATTTACAGCCGTCACGACGTCAAAAAGAGATTCTCGTGTGACACGTGCAAACGAACGTTTATATTCAAGTCGTTATTAGAAAAGCATATTCGCTCCGTTCATATCGATAAAGATTTTTACTGCGTCGAATGTGATATTAAATTTACATCTATGGTAAGTAATAATAATATTAACCATGTACACAAAGTAGATATATATATAGTATATATATTTACTAATTTAAACATGTATCACGTAATAATTGTTTTCTAGTTACCCACAACACAGGGCCTCCCTAGTGTGGGGACTAGCGATATATGAATCCTGCCGCAAACCCTTTTGTCATAAATAAAGTTTTTATTATTAAATAAAGACGTAAGTGATGTAAAGAAAGAAATATAATTATAAATAGATTATGAAAAGTATAAAGTGCGTAAAAAGTAAAAAAGTGTGTGCCAAGTATAAAAACAATATAGTGTGTGAAAATTATACAGTATAAAAAGTATGGTGTGTGAAAATTATACACAACCACGCTGTTTTTAATTTATTCAATAATTATTAGATACACAAATAAAACAATGTATATATCGGGTGCTTTTTTAGAGGTATAGAACTTTAAATTGCAATAAAACAACGATGGATTATTGGACTGACATGATTTTTTTTTTATTTGAAAGATAATCTTGTGGCAATACATTTTAAATATGATTTCTGGCATATGACTGCCACGGCTGCCTCGGATATAGTCCAATCTGGACGTCCAATTTTTCCGTCCGTTGTTCCCGATTTTTATAAGCGTATTCTGTTTAGCGATGAAGCACACTTCTGGTTAAATGGCTACATCAACAAACAAAACTGCCGCATTTGGAGTGAAGCTAATCCTCAAGTGTATGTTGAAACACCGTTACATCCAGAAAAACTGACTGTTTGGTGCGCTTTATGGGCTGGTGGCCGCATTGGTCCATACTTCTTCAAAAACGATAATGGCCAGAATGTTAAAGTCAATGGTGATAGGTATAGAGACATGATTACTAACTTTTTCATTCCTGAATTGAACAATCATGATGTCCAAGAGCTGTGGTTTTAACAAGTCGGCGCAACATGTCACACAGCTCGTGCCACAATCGATTTACTGAAAGACACCGCCTAATTTCACGTTTTTGACCTGTGAATTGGCCTCCAAGATCTTGTGATTTAACACCGCTAGATTATTTTCTGTGGGGCTATGTAAAGTCATTGGTCTATGTGGATAAGCCACAAACGCTTGACCATTTGGAAGACAACATTCGCCGTGTTATTGCCGATATACGGCCACAAATGTTGAAAAAAGTCATCGAAAATTGGACGTCCAGATTGGACTATATCCGAGCCAGCCGTGGCAGTCATATGCCAGAAATCATATTTAAAATGTATTGCCACAAGATTATCTTTCAAATAAAAAAAAAATCATGTCAGTCCAATAATCCATCGGTTTTATTGCAATTTAAAGTTCTATACCTCTAAAAAAAACACCCAATATAAAACGTTGTTTATTACGAACTCCAAAACAGCGTGGTTTGTATGTTAGAATACAAATGCCGCATCTATTCAGTTTGAGGACACTAACATTCGACGCATGCGCAATGGCTAAAAAGCGTCGCACAGGCGGCATTCGCTATCCTCGTCTGACAAATGATGTTATGCGTTAACCCTCTTTCACTCCACCTTAAATATTTATCATCTTTAACAGCTGGTAACCCTTATTTGCGGCCAGATTTAACTAGGCACCCATATACAATAATTAATAGAAAAAAATTAGCTTCAATTTGATATATAATTAATAAATGTACGTTATATACCTGTTTACACCTGGCTACGAAGAAGTGCGGCCAGGTGGGCAACAGCCTCCTTGAATTTTTAAATGTTTATGAAAATTGCCGTGATAGACGATATTTTATTTAAATATCAAGTGAACGAAATGTTTTCCCAAAAATCAATTCAAAATAATTTCATTAAAAATACTAGCGGGCAAATTTTGATAGGGAACTTGGAAGATATACATTCTCTTAATTATAAATATACATAAAAACTTGGTTGATCCTGCAGCCGGATCTTAGACTAATAGGTACCCTCATTTTTAACATTATTTTTTACCAATTTTTCAGGAAGCTTTAAAACAACATTTTAAAAGAAGTAAGAAGCACACGGATCCATCACATTATAAGTAAGTTGTTATGTATTTGTTTATATTATATATATATATATATATATATATACCTATTTAAAATCAAACCTAGAGATCGGACATTCGAACCCCATACATGATACATTAATACTAATACTAATAGACTTCGGGAAAAAATGTTTTAAATTCCGTTTAGTAAAAAACTTTTCTTTTGATATATTTTTGTTAAATACTAAAATAGTCTACTTGGTTTCACAATAAAGTTTTGAAAAACTTTAATGATTTTTTTTTTCATTTTTCTTTAATGATTTTTGCAAAATAATTTGGGGCCAGAGGGCCTCCACTCCTTTTTTTCATAGAACAGGGGGCAAACGGGCAGGACGCTCACCTGATTTTAAGTGATACCGGCGACCATTGACACTCAATGCCAGAGGGCTCGCAAGTGCGTTGCCGGCCTTTGTTACCCCGAGGCCTCCAGACCTCTAAATCCTGGATTTTTATCCTGTTCGCCTTCTAGAACAAGTACGATGAACACAGCGTTTAAAATGATAGGTCCTCGGGCTGGAGTCCCGACAAAATATGTGTTCAGCACGAACGCAGAAATGTATGTGTTTTATGAATACCTCTTCTTTTTTACCAGATATGACTGCAAGTTATGCACCGAAAAATTCCTTACAAAAGCAAGGTTGGATCATCATGAGACAAGTCTCCATAATTTGCCTAAAACCTCACATTGTGATCAATGCAGTAAGGTGTATAGTGGACCGGAAGCTCTTAGACTACACGTTAGAAGAGCACATCCGGTTGGCGAGAGCAGGTCGGAATATCAGTGCGGTGTTTGCTGTAAAGTTTTTACCGTAAGTACTTTATTTTTTTTTTATTTTTTTAATGGCTCTGGCACGGTTTGTGCATTAGCCAGCGTCAAGTATGAGATTTTTATCATTCGTGCTTTTTGCCTTAGAAATTCGACCGTGTCCTTCATGTACGGTTTAGGTACTCGCCCGGTACCGCACAACCCTCCCAAAGGCCGAGAACAAATTTAAATTAAATTAAAACTTGCCCTCGAACCGGGAATCGAACCCGGTACCCCTCACCCCGTAAGTACTTACTCACGTCGGCGGCTCTCTTTGTACAGGAGCTAGTTGCAAAATGAATTCCGAAGAAGAAACACTATTATTGCTTTTGACTCCGTCGACCTCGACAAAAACGAAAAAGAAACACACGTGCATTGTGGATCCAATGTATTTTGGTTCATTGTATCTTCTGATAAGGAGAGAGCTTGTAGTTTATTCTTTATCAGAATGCCAAATCGTAAAAAATGCTTTACGACTGATATGAGCGCGACCGCCGCTGTGAGAGTTCGAAAAGTGAGTTACAGAATCGCAAGGCAGGATCCGAAAAATTACGTCTGTCTCGCATCGTATACACAATTTGACAGAGTCAAGGAAGTACGACAAGAACTCTTTAAAAATATATTTTGTATATCCACGATCATTTTTTTTTTTTTTTTTACAAACAATTAATTAAACAACTTCACTTTTCAGCGCAAATCCGGCCTGAAGGTCCATAGTCGTGTACATACAGGCGAACGTCCCTACACATGCGCGTGCGGAGAATCTTTCACTCAACAGGCGTCGCTGCGAGCGCATCATGCTGCTAAGCATAAGGTACATTACTACAGTAACATATGTACATTAAAAATTGTTCCGGGTTATAATTATATTCTATGACTTAGATTAACGAAGTTCTTTCTAAGTCATCATAATTAGTATGATAATTGTTGCGCTCGTTAATTTTAGTACATTTACATCTAAACCCATATCACCTCGTACCTTTAACAGATACACCCATATCACCTCGTACCTTTAACAGATACACCCATATCACCTCGTACCTTTAACAGATACACCCATATCACCTCGTACCTTTAACAGATACACCCAAATCACCTCGTACCTTTAACAGATACACCCATATCACCTCATTACCTAACAGATACACCATATCACCTCGTACCTTTAACAGATACACCCATATCACCTCGTACCTTTAACAGATACACATATCACCTTGTACCTTTAACAGATACACCCATATCACCTCACCTTTAACAGTACCTTTAACAGATACACCCATATCACCTCGTACCTTTAACAGATACATATCACCTCGTACCTTTAACAGATACACCTTATCACCTCGTACCTTTAACAGATACACCCATATACCTTTAACCCATATCACCTCGTACCTTTAACAGATTCACCCATATCACCTCGTACCTTTAACAGATTCACCCATATCACCTCGTACCTTTAACAGATTCACCCATATCACCTCGTACCTTTAACAGATACACCCATATCACCTCGTACCTTTAACAGATACACCCATATCACCTCGTACCTTTAACAGATACACCCATATCACCTCGTACCTTTAACAGATACACCCATATCACCTCGTACCTTTAACAGATACACCCATATCACCTCGTACCTTTAACAGATACACCCATATCACCCCGTACCTTTAACAGATACACCCAATCTTTAACAGATTCACAGATATTAATCCATATCACCCATATCACCTCGTACCTTTAACAGATACACCCATATCACCTCGTACCTTTAACAGATACACCATATCACCTCGTACCTTTAACAGATACACCCATATCACCTCGTACCTTTAACAGATACCTCGTACCTTTAACAGATATATCACCTCGTACCTTTAACAGATACACCCATATCACCTCGTACCTTTAACAGATACACCCATATCACCTCGTACCTTTAACAGATACACCCATATCACCTCGTACCTTTAACAGATACACCCGTACCTCGTACCTTTAACAGATACACCCATATCACCTCGTACCTTTAACAGATACACCCATATCACCTCGTACCTTTAACAGATACACCCATATCACCTCGTACCTTTAACAGATACACCCATATCACCTCGTACCTTTAACAGATACACCCATCCCCCTCGACGTCCGTCGTTCCACGATTCCACGTTTTTGCCGCGCACCACCATTATGAGGAACCAGTTGCCCACTGAAGTATTTCCGAACCAATTCGACTTAATGTCCTTCAAGAAAAGAGCGTACCAATTCTTAAAAGGCCGGCAACGCACTAGCGAGTCCTCTGATATTGAGTGTCCATGGGCGGCGGTATTACTTAACATCAGGCGAGCCTCTTGCCCGTTTTCCCCGTGTTCTATAAAAGAAAAGAAAATCGTTCGACGTAAGGACTCACTTTCGAAAAATGGATTATCCAATACAAAAATGTTCGATTCGAACCAGTACTTCCTGTATTGGAGCCTTTAATAAAAACAATTTTAACTTTTCAATGTATTAGTAAAGAATACCAATTATTATTTATAAGACAATGTCTGGACTAACAAGATTCACTTGATTCTTTTTTGGTGTTTCGAAGTTTCCGGTCACATTTATAACGTACTATTAACGTCTATAGGTTATTTATTTCTTTTCAAAGTAACATATAGTGATATATCATAGGTTTTTGAGGCTTATTTGACCTGACACGCAATTTTAATGCGTTTAATGTCTTCATTCGTTCGTTCGTATAAATTCAATCTCGGAGTAAGAAATGTTGTTTAGTGATTCAAACCATTACCAATATTATGTTCCTCTTTGTTAAATACGACACAGCTTTTGGGTTCAATTCCTGGCGTTAATGATGTCTGCATGTTTCTCCATAATATATTTAGGGTTTCAAATTAAATAACTAATAACAATTGACAATTTATTGTTTCAGAAATGATGGTGATAAAAGAACAATATTTTTATATCAACAAACATAAATCTTCTATGAGAACTTGTTTTTCTTTTACCTCTTACCAATATCTTAATATGTTGTAACCTATTTTATGACATTTATTAGTTTTTTATTGAATTGTCTTTCGCCTTAGTAAGAAAAACAATAACTTACTCAGAGTGTAAGGGGAAACGGAAAAGTACGGGAAAGTCGAAAATAATATTAACAATAACGTGTAATTCAATCCCCGTTTCGCATCGTAACGTTTTACAAAATTAATAACAATACTTAAAGAAATAAATATGATGGTATATTCCGAATAACTACCAAAATTATCAGAAAAAATGTATATGATTTTTTTTTTACATCAGTTCTTTTCATGCTGTTTTTTTGTTAATACAAACAAATAGCCACACTGAAAAGATTTGTTTATAGAGGAATCCTATAGCTACAACTGTACACTAGGTAATTTTTATCTATAATTTAAAAAACCTTGGAATGTTATCTCTAAATCTAAATTAAATCTGTGAACATAGACAGTACACACATCAACAGTAGTTTTAGTGTGTTAAATTTTAGTGATTCTCAAATACAATTGTTACAAGTTTTGGTAGCCATAAAGTGAGTCATTCCACTTATCAAAATTAGCTACAGTCAAGACTTCATGACCTTTTGAAGGTCAGGTCAACAAAATATCACAAATTTGTGACCCAAGGGCCGTTCAAATATTACATAACCACTATTGGGGTTGGGGATTTCCCTTTGATTTTTTTTAACAGTAATTATTAACTTTTTTATCCACACATTGTCTATGCTTGATGACAAGAGGAGGGGGGGGGGGATTAATTGCAGTAAATCTGCTAACGTAATACTTGAAAGGCCCCCCTAGGTCTCATGACCCACCTAGATCTCCCACGGGATCAGGTAAGTTATAACAAATTTAAAATACTAAATATCACAAGAAATTTACCCACCCATGTTATATTAATCATTATTCTATATATATGTCGCATTCAACTAGTCTAATAAGCCATTCAATTAACAGCCTAGCCTCTTAACTAAACAGCTGTTTAACTAGCGGCCTGCAAGACATAAAATAATTTTATATTATTTTTACAATATCTTTTTTACATTTCCAAATTGTTGTTTAACAGCAATCTAATCCGCTTTAAGCAGATTTAAAGTACAGACAACAAGTCTTTTACTAACATACCAGTTTAGTTATCAAATCAGTCTCTCCTCATACATTTACGTTTCTCTAAAACAATCATACTCTTCAATGCACTTGCAATCAAATATCTCAGTTCGTGAAATTTACTTAATGTTAATCGGTAAATATATTTCTTGCCATCTGTTAGACATAATGTTAGTATAACTAGGGTATCTCTATAGAGTATCTCTTTTCTTCTTTCAGGAGTTGGATTTTCATGTCGAATGTTGTTTTGGCTGAAATTTTTAAATTATATTTATAACATACATTTTAAAAAGGTGTTTCAAGCATAACAATATAAGCTTATCAATTATGAGCTGTTCCATAATTTTTTGCATTTTTAAATTTGTGGTTATACTGTAATAGCTACAATACCATTAATTGTTATTGTATAATTCTTTTTAAGTAGTGTCTTAGTATAATGACCAGTCAGATAAGATTTTTGATGAACCAAAAACTTACCTATCGGTAATCTATTAATATTACCTTAGGGTATTATTTATGCATACATTGACTTTTTTTATTATTTGATGAAAATTTATTAAACATACTTTTATTATATTTTTTATAGGGTAAGTAAAACATAGATGGGAGTCTTAATCTCGAATGTTATCTCAACAAAATTTTACACAAAGAAATTCTTTATTATCTGTATAATAAATAAAATATGTACCTCATTGATACATCAATCTTCCACTGCAAACTTTCAATACCTGGTTTGATCCTCAAATGTCTTTGTAAATTTGTATATATTTTATCTGTACATAATAAAGTTGTTAATTCACTAACACACTCCATGTTGAATCTGAAATTTAAATAGTATTTAGAAGAATTCACGATTTTTATAGTATGATTAGCAATGTATCACATATAAAAATACTGCATAAAATTATTGCTATTGCTACTATTGCTCCTGCAGCAGGAAGCTTTGCCCTAAGTACTTATTTGTACAATATTTTCACCAGTAAGTATTCATACTGAGCTCTTGTACTCTTTTACCTAACAATGTGCAACAATGGCTATAGCAGTGCCAGAATGCCATTAATTGTATACATTCTAACGCTGTCTACTGTCAGGGCTGAGCAATGCATTATAGTACCATCAACTTATTATAAAGAGTCATGTTCAAAACTTGACCTGGAACTTTACATTTTTAACTAAATATTTACCTTAGGCTTTCTAAAAACAGCTGTACATCTTCTTCAACCCAAGGCTCTCTGTGAGCAGATCTTAGTCTGGATACATGCCGTACGACTGATCTCACTGCTGAAAATTTATCGGCATTCATAAGATTTCTCATTCTGCTATCTGGATTCCCCTCCAACTCTTTTAGAGCCACTGTAAGACAAAAGTTCATATGAGAAAAACACAATTATGAAACTTAAATAATATACCAATTGCTACATATTCATATAAATAATAAATTACACTAAGTTTAATAGGCAATTATGTAGGATGAATTTGGTGTTATATGCAATAAAGTTAATTTAATTAGAAAGAACTTACACAAAACAAAAGGTTTGATTTCTTTTTTCTGTATTTCTGGCGTAATTAATGATACCGTCGTCCATTGTAAAGGATTTTCGGTCAGTAAATCTAGTTGTTGAGACATTTTGTAACAAATTACAAATTTAGGAACCAATTGTAAAGAAAAAATCAGAAAGTTCTAAACTAAAAACTTATTAAAATTCACTTCATATTCTCTAAGTTATAGAAGTGAGTACAAAAGTATAGGGGGTGAGTACTCAAGAAGCCACAATAATTTGAATTTACATTTTATTCTACGCCATCTTATCTTTAGCCCCTAGACTAAAACGACGATATATAGATATATCTTCTCTGTATATATATATATATACAGAGAAGATAAAAAGAAAAATCAGAACTTGTCAAAGGGGTCTAGAACGGAGCATGCTTAACATTAGAAAAATTAATAAAATAAGACACTCAAAAATAAGAAGCGTTACTAAAGCTACTGATGCCCTAAACTATGCTCTAAAGCTTAAATGGAGATGGGCAGGTCATGTAGCAAGACTCTCTGACGATCGATGGACCATAAGGGTGACCAGGTGGGGTGGCCCTATTGGGAAACGAAACAGAGGAAGACCGCTCACGAGATGGGCGGACGACATTGCTCAAACGGCTGGCCCGAGCTGGATGCAGCTCACCCAAAATCGAGATACATGGAGATCCCTGGAGGAGGCCTACACCTGCGGAAGGGTTCTTGCAAAATAATAATTGAGAAATATATACAAATATTAGGAAAAAATAATAATAATAATTGTCTAATTTACTTTCTTAAAATATATCTGTAAAAATAGTATTAAGTTAACTCTGTTCTTTTGCAAGAAATAAAAAGGCTTTTTTATTTTATTTTATTTATTATATAGATATATGACTAATATAATTTATTTAGCATATTATTAAATTAATTTGTATTTATTTTTTTACGATTTTGTACCTTCACAAATAAATATACATCAATAAAATACTTGAATTATTAAGAAAATCTTGGTTATGACTTTTAATTCTTACTTTGCTGATTGCTCCAGGATAGTGGATACACATTACAAACCATGTAAAAACTTTTTTAATCATATTTTTACAGTATGAAATTTTAATAGCCAATTAACTTCCCTCCTGCCTCCTTTCAACGCCGTACGAGCCGAACGACCTCCAAATTTCACCAGCATCGTCCCTTTTTGGTCGTCCCGCAAGTTCGTTTGCCCCCTATTATAAAAAAAAAAAACTTATGTAAAATGTAAAAAAAACATGTACAATCTGTAGCTTAGTATTACTACACTTTACAATTCGAGACTGGGATATTAGATATCTGTGCTTTTTAATCAATCTGTGAATTGTGCAGTCAATGACACTTGACAGCCTGTCATTGTCATTTGTGCTTTGTGGCTTGTGCTTGTTAAATTGTGGACGCGATTGCGAATTCCTATTGTTTTATTTTATACTATCTTCGGCCGGGTCTTTCTACTGTATAATCGTATCGCAAGCGAGAAATCCCGAGATATAGTTGAAATACACCTTTAATAAGTTTAAACTATAAAAATGGCAGCGGTTCAAGCCAAGCCCCAATGGCCGGTTCGTCCGGGAATTCAGCATCAAAATAGCCAGAATGCCGCAAGTTTGACATTAAACAGATCGATAAACTTATATCCGCTAACAAATTACACATTCGGTACGAAAGAACCGCTGTTTGAAAAAGATGCATCGGTACCTGCTAGGTTCCAGAGAATGCGTGAAGAATTTACTAAAATCGGCATGAGAAGGTTAGATTTATTTGGTATATTTAAATTAACCTGAAACAAATAATCAGAAGCAGCCAGGGTCGATAACTATCAATTTTATTTGACAGTTTAATATGTTATTCACAATATTTGAATTAATATTTCGTTACTTCATGATATGTCTATCAATATAACTCATGGATTACAGGTCTGTGGAAGGAGTACTATTAGTACATGAACATGGTTTACCGCATGTATTGTTACTGCAACTTGGGACTGCTTTCTTCAAGCTACCGGGTGGTGAACTTAATCCTGGAGAAGTGAGTATAAAATTTTTTGTTAGTTTTATATAGTAAATGGATAGTTCTGCCAGGTTAAAATGACCTGTGTATTACTAAACTATTATGTCACCTATGTAATCTTGATATTGGGTAGTGACTATAGGTCTCTACCCAATATCATCCCATCTCTATATAATTCCATGAAGACTAGTTTTTAGATATGTTGTATTTTTTATTCATGTTTAATTACAGTTTTATTTAAAATAAGAACATTTGAACAAATGTAATCTTAATGTGTTCATATAAAACATAAAAGAGAGAAGGGAAGATGCTTTATTAAAGGGATGCAAAAGTTACTTGACATACCTACATAATACTTTCTTAATTTCTCCACAAATTAAGTCACATCTATTATAATTATTAATATTATATAAAGTAATTTTGTATGTAAAAAAATATTTAGTTGATCTTTATTTAATTTCATCTTGTCCATGTAAGAAGTAATATAAATACAATTTTATAATTTCAGGATGAAATTGAGGGGCTAAAGAGATTGCTTACGGAGACTCTCGGGAGACAAGATGGTGTTAAACAGGATTGGCTTATTGAAGACACAATTGGTATGTTATTTAAGTTTCTTCAAATCAAAATATAAGCTACTGATGAGTGACTATAAAAAAAGCTAGTACTTTGAATAAAATCAAACGGATGCACGCCTCTATGGTTTTTAATAGCTGACTGAAATAACTAAGTTCACAGTCAAAGTAAAGAATATCATTATAATACGCATATAATAGGTTAACTCAGTTTATACTCAAGAATGTAATACATAAATAATTTCAACTTTTACTGTAAGTTATCATAACTCTTCAGTCTATGGAGAGCAATTAATAATACACTAGATTATTAAGAAGCTAAGTTTTATAAAGATTTCAATTGTTTTAAGATTTAAGTGATGTCTGTGTACGATATATTGATATGTATAATATGTTGTTAAGCTAAGACCTAAGGTTCAGAATTGTTAGTGAGAGATGCTAAGACCAATTACTAACAATAGTCTATCTTAGAATGTCGGCCTAAATGATGACTTTAATTTTCAGGAAACTGGTGGCGTCCAAACTTTGAACCACCACAGTATCCCTACGTCCCACCCCACATAACTAAACCTAAAGAACATAAACGTCTCTTCTTAGTGCAGTTACAGGATAGGGCATTATTTGCTGTACCCAAGAACTATAAATTAGTGGCTGCTCCTCTATTTGAGTTATATGATAATGCTCAGGGATATGGACCAATTATTTCCTCCCTTTCACAAAGTTTATGTAGGTTCAACTTTGTTTATATGTAATTGTCACTTAGTAACGTTAGCTGTCATCCACATGACAGTTGACATGTCTATATTGTCAAGAGTAATGTATAAAAGTGGTTTCTGTTGATCTCGGTTATTCTGATATGCTTATTTATTGTGTTTAGCTAAGTAGGATCAAGCTATCACAATATTTCGGTCTAGGGAAAACTATGATAACAACTTTATAGAGAACATTACCTTGTCAAGTAACTTCTTAATACTAAGCTTTATACTTTTGAACTGTCAGTTTTACTGTAAGAGTTCATCTGTTCAATTTAATAAAATATTCTATGGGCTTACATTCACAGGCTTTTTAACAATTGTTTAACATAAATGAGCATCATTTAAAACCATCACTATAAAGTCGGTGATTTTGGGTGAGGACCTAAATAGACACCATTGGATATCAACATCCAGAAGCTATAGTTTGGGTTTAGTCCCGTCTCTGATCTCATACCCTAAGGGTATCAAGAACAAAAGCTTTATAGATATTACAATTGGGTTTTATCAAACATAATTGCTAGTGTAAACATGCTTAAAAATATATATATAACAGTTGAATATCTAACAAGCATTTAAACCATTGTTTAAAAATTGTAAAGCTGTGAAATGGTTAGAGAACAGAAGCCCAAATTTATGTAAAGGCATACACAAGTATGAGGTATTGTGTAAGTCTATTCATATTGTATTGTAATATTAGTGTAAGCAATATTGACATATGGAATAAATTGTGTGTTTCATTTGTACATCAAGACAGAAGAAAGAAGATTGTATTAGTTTTAAGTTATCGAAGACTGATTTTACAAGTAATTTTAAGAGAACTCTGCCTTTTATCGGCTGTTTTTAAAGTTAATATTTAGAGAACTCGGCCTTAAAGGGATTTATACAATCATAAAATAACAAAGATTGTTTTTACAAGTATTTATAAGAGAACTCTGCCTTTAAGGCATTTTATACAAACATAACTTGGCTGTTTTTAATATTAAGAGAACTCGGCCTTAAAGGCATTTCATACAAACAACATGGCTGTTTTTAATATTTAGAGAACTCGGCCTTAAAGGCATTTCATACAAATATAACATAAAGATTGTTTTTAAAATTAATATTTTGAGAACTCGGCCTTAAAGAGATTCATATGATCATGAAGTAACAAAGATTGTTTTTAAAAATAATTTTAAGAGAACTCGGCCTTTAAGGAATTTTATACAAACGTAACATAAATATTGTTTAGAGAACTCTGCTTTAAAGGGATTTCATACAATCATAAAATAACAAAGATTGTTTTTAAAATTAATATTAAGTGAACTCTGCCTTAAAGGCCAACAATAGAGGCTGAATTTTAATGTTTATATGTTATAGAAAAAACTAACTATAGCTTAAAATTATAATATTTCCTAGATTCAAATGAGGTACTAATTCTTGTTGGAGCCGAAAAATGTTAAGAGATTGCGATTTTCCTATGAAAAACTTATAAATTTGTTGATACCACGTGGCTAGTGTAAGTTAAAATAAATACCGAAACGATGGTACATAATTTTATTTTGATTGGTAAAATGGTATGTGTTGCGTCTGAATGTTTTTTATTTATTCTCAACTAATACGCAGAATGATCTTCAGTTCAGGAACTATTTGGGGTAGCAACTAACGAAACCAACGAAAGTTTACTGATTCATACAAGCTGTGTGTTACTCTGTGGTTTGACTCTTACTACTTTCCCCGGTTTTAGGCTTTTAGTTGCTGGGTTTGTCCTAGTACTTACATCATGTCTCATGTTGCGCTAACAACCAAGGCTTAGATGCAGCACTTTGGTGCCCTATTTCCACCTCCTGATGCTGGACTGAGTTTGGAGCCCCGAAGAAGCCTCGTACCACTGGTGGCCAGTTCTTGCTTCTCCGCCGCTCTTTTGACTTTCTTGAGGAGTCACCTTTTGGAAGTACCAATTACGGTGGTGAGGACAGGCTGAGGCTCAAGTCGGACACGTCCATGATGATGAAAACCATGTGGTGAATACCTCACCTTCAATGCAGGTGACCCGGCTGTATCAGTGGACGCATCCTTGTGTGATGGTGCTAAGGATTCAGTTGGGGAAAGTATTTTCAGGGTCGCAGCCTTGGGAAGTTTATTAGTATCCATGAGCCCTCCACGGAGCCCTCGAGATCGGGACATCTCTTGGTGAGCAAGCGACGTCAGAGACACTCGTACGGTATATAGTCAGCGCGTAGACTGGTAGACGCACTCGAAATAAGGTAGAAAGTACAGGGCTATTCACAAGACAATGCTGCAATGCTGCGACTTTCGTGCCACGCCAACGCATTGTATTTTTCCTGGGATATTTTTCAATAACATTTCCCAGGAAGGATTAAGTTCCTTGTTTGCTTTTGGGGAAATACGTGTAGTGATGTATAGATTGGTGTGAAGGGAGGGTTTTATTTATTTAATTTTATAATATAGTAATAATGTAGCATGTTTGATTCATAACGAACAAATATACTAAATAATAATGCCAATTTTAAAGTCCGTTAAATCGATAAAGCAACGTCGAAATATCAATAAAAGTTACAATTGTGTTACATTGTTCAATATATCGTAATGTTTCTGGTGCTACTTTTGATTCAAATGTGTAATGGATTATGGCGGAATGGTATTATCCATTATAATATAAATAATAAAGATTATGGTGAGTTACGACGAGATTTTTTTGAAGTTACTATATTGGCACGTTAGAGAAAAATGATGAGTAAATGTTTACGATGCGTGCGCACACCGTCGCAAAAAACCGACACCCTGAAGTTTAAGTTTTAAGCTATAGTCAACATATTTTTAGTTTTTTCTATTGTTAGTGTCGTTTTTCTACGAACGTAGAATAAAATTTATGAAAAGATTTTTATCTTGTAACACCAACGAAGTATGCCTTCTCACGCGTGTACATAAGGGTGGGTTGTTTCAAACCATTTGCTATCGTAACTTACGTTCGTTAAAATTTGACAGACTCGTATGAACTTTAACGTCTGTTAACTTGTTAGCGTTGCTTCATTGTTAAAAAATGAGTTCATCATTGTTAATGGGGTTGCCTGTTTGCGTAACGCTATTTTAACCTAATGTTTTATGGGATTTTTTTTAGTAATAGCAACATTGATAAAAACAATGTCATTTGAAACATTCTGTCAAGTTTGACATCGATGTTTATTGTTTTGTACGAAAGGATAATTAAAGTGTTTAATTTTAATATAAATAATGGAAACCTTTTCGCCAAAGTAAGTATAAAGCTATTATTTTATTATTATATTGCATGAATTGTATATGCGCAAAGTATATATATTATATTGAGAGATATAGCTAGAAGTGTATTTATTTACGTGACTCATTGACTTTCAGAGAACGTTCGGTAAATTTTGGAAAAGAAGAGGACAGATTTAGAAATTTAATAGTAAAACATAAACACATATTATTTCATAAACAGACAGACAGTACTAACAATTTGCAAAAAAAAGAGGGCATGGAGTGCGATTCATGCAGAATTTAATGCCCTTTCAGATAATAAATATGAAAAAGAAATTTTTGAGGTGCGTGTTCAACATCTAAATGAAAAGAGGAAGAACGATGAAATCATTTTTAAACTACAAGAAAAAAAATTACTTACTATTAATTATACCAAAGGGATGTAAGATTATATGAAACTGCCATTTCTAATGTAAAATGTATGAAAAGTGGTACTTATTTACCTTTCATTTAAACTTAGTATAAATGCTCTTCAAAATAATTAAAGTTGTATGTATCAATGTTATAAAATTAGTGTAAAAAAATAGATTTTTAAGATGAATTAATTCTTATGTGCATAGGCAGGCTTAACTATGTAATGTTATAATTCTGTAATAAAAAGGCATATTATTTTTGTCAAATATTTTATTTCTCCACCAAAAGCATGCAATAGCTATATATTATACAGTATATAATATGTTAATCCTTCACCATATTTCACATCCATACCATAAAATAGTTATAATCTGAAAATAAGACAGCTTTAAAATTATAATTTGAGATTTGTTTTCTTTGAAGTTAAAAATAATCTAAATATTAACATACCTTGCAAAATAATAATAATGAAACTATGTATCCCACATATTAGAATAACATTAAATTTAGAGAAAACTAGTTTTCTGTTTGTTGTCAATGAAGTTAACTTTGGTCTAAATTAATAAAATCTGTAGGTTGTAATTCAGTTAGTAAAGGCATATTATTTTTGTCAAATATTTTATTTCTTTACCAAAGGCATGCAATAAGCAATATAAACAGTATAGAATATGTTAGTCCTTCACCATATCACCCATACACCCATGCCATAAAAAAGTTATAATCTGAAATATAAGACATCTTTAATATTAAATTTGCAATTTATTTTTGAAGTCAAAAATAATCGTAATATTAACATACCTTGCAAAATAATTATTAATCAAACCATCTCTAATATTAAATTCAGAGGAAACGGAGTTTAGAAAGTACGAACTACGAAGTTACAAACCAAAATTTGACGATTACCAATGGTTCAAGCACTGGTTAACGTAAGCGTAACTTTTTAACGAACGTAAGCTGTCATAGATGGTGAATCAACACTTTTTTTGTGTAACGTTCGTTAGCGCCATATTTAACGGTTACGTGTCCGTCAAAATTTGTTGATGCAACCCACCCTAAGTACACACACGTTTGTTCTATATAACGGGGCAAACGGACAGGAGGCTGACCTGATGTTAAGTGATACCGCCGCCCATGGACACTCAGATTTCCAGATGGTCAGAATTAGTATCCTAAGTCGAATTGGTTCGGAAATACTTCAGTGGGCAGCTGGTTCCGCGGAGTGGTAGTGCGCGGCAAAAACTGTTTTACAAAACGCTCCGTTGTGGAACGACGGACGACGCGTCGCGTCAGTGGTATTTGGTATCCTTGACGTCCGATGATAAAACTCAGCAGCAGGCATTGGAGATGCCCCAGTGACGTAACTATAGGGTAGCAGGGCTGGCAAAATGCCACGGGACCCCGACCCAAGAGGGCCCCTGCCCAAGAGATGTTCTATGGATGAATGTGAAGTCTCCAATACGCAATGGGCTAGCGTGGGGACTACAGACCATTCCCTCTCAAGAGGAGGCCTACGGCCATTAGTGGGACATATACAACATGTAATTGAGTACGTTGAAAATCTCTAAAATTAAACAACGTGACGATTTTTACTGATAGGGCCCCATCAAAAGAATTTGCTACGGGCACCAGATGGTATAGTTACGCCACTTAGATGCCCCGTGACATATTTCCCCTAAAGCGAATAAATATTTCAAGCTCATATTAATTATTTTAAGACCTCCACTCGCAAGATGAAATTATGTCGACATTATCAAAATTACAAGAGGAAATCTGTTTGAAATTCTTCATGACACCATCTTATAACATGACAAATGAAAAGATATTGTATATAAGTAATCCAGATAAGCTTAAAACCTGCTCATCCTCAGAATATGACTTTTCTAAAGATGTTGTGGTAAGTAAGCAGAGTTGGTTAGTACTTCATTTATTGAGAGAAAGAAATTTCTGTAAGGAAAATTTTATATTTTCTAATGACTGATGTTAATAAACCGTCTTTATTTATAAAAACATCTGTGGCGCTACAAGCTATTTAGGTGCTCAGATTTCTGTATCTGTTTCATGATCATTTGTCAATCTAATAGGCAAGTAGGTAGGTAGCCCCTTGTGCCTGACACACTCGATTTTTTGGGTCTAAGGCAAGCTGGTTTCCGCACGATGTTTTCCTTCACCGTTTGAGCAAATGTTAAAATATTGCCTAGAAAGTCCAAAAGCACAGCCGGGTATCGAAACTACGACCTCAGGGATGAGAGTTGCACGCTGAAGCTGAAGCCAATAGGCCAACACTGCTCTTTCTTTATCTTCTCTATTATGTATAGTATTGTTATATACAAGTTCCCTAAGAAATGTATGGTTACCGATATATAGGTACCTACTACTAAACCGGTAGGTATTCATTAAGCTTTGACTTTTCCCAAGTTGATAATATACTTGATTTAAGTGTTGAAATTACGAATTTCTCACGTTCTTCTCACCCTAAATAGATGGATACTCAATTATCTAATTTGAACGCTATTTCTTAATCAATGTGAAGACAGGATTCCGTTAATAAAGTGTGTCTTTCCAGTACTTGCCTATCGGATATAAATGTATAAATCAAAAAGATATTGCCAGATTGGTTATTGATATGATACGGGCCAGTATTGAGAATTCTGGTAAGTTTCCAAATGAGGTAATAAACGGAATAAACAGTAGGTACTTATCTGGATATATTCTGTAGTGGGCTGATCTATTAAAAAAAAGCATTGTTTGTGCCTATCTCATAATATCTAATCCGCTGTTTTGCTGGTAATTTTATTTATTGCTTAAGAAAAAAATTACTAGTATGTTTATTTCAAATTTTTTGTAACAAATAAAATGTGTTCATTATAAGTAGATATGCTTACAATGTGGTAGATTTGGAAACATAAAAAATATCTGAAATATAACACCAACAATGTTAAAATTCCACTATTTAAGCATTGACTTGTTTAAAATTTTTTAACGGATTTGAAGTTATGTTGTTTAAACTATCCCGGAATAAGGAGCTCCCGCTTAAGGAGTATTAATAATATCCATAGCGCCAAACCTGCATCATGAGCCAACCCCCACATACACACCCACACTTTCACACCATCACACAACACAGCCAAATTAGTTAAATGTATTTAATTTTTTTAACCTTTAGTGAATTATGTCAAACACAAACTCAAAATATAACCAGCGGCACGTAAGTCTAGCGCTGGCCGATACGTGGAGGGGATTGCTGCGCATGTGTACTGTCGCGCGGGGGACAAAATGCGATTGGAGAGCCAATCGACGCTCTTCATTCGGCTAGCCCCCCTCAGGTACCTTATTTTTTACTTCTGCGCAATAACGGTCAGCGCTAGAGTTTCGTGCCGCTACTTATACCTTTATTCATAAAGGTAAACAAGTACACTCATGAATGTCAAAAAATAAGTTAAGTAAATTTACATTTACTACCAGTTCGCAAGTGAAGGGCGTAGAAGGGGGAAAAAGGGCTGGCAAGAAACTCTCCGCCACTCTTTTTAATGGCTAAGTTTTGAGTCATACAAAGGATTTGGGATTAGGATCATTTAAATATTCGTCGAATTTATAAAAAGCTTTATTGATTAATTTACGTTTAACGAGGGCTTTAAATATATTCAGTGATAATATAATGTATTTCATCTTTGGTTATATCTTTATTATAATTGTTTTTGTTATATATAATTTATCATCACCTGAAATATCAATAAACTATAAAATGACGCAGAACCATCTTCGTCCCTGGGACTTGAAAATGCTTACGTCAGTTACAACTTGACAAATGTTTGACTTGCATTTTTTTCAGTATCGCCAGTGAATAGCTACGATCTTGTCAGACGAACGAACGAATTAGAGGTGAAAATTATTTTTATTATTACGGATTATTACAAAGTTTAAATTTTAAATAACAACTTACATTTTGTTGTTAACATGTCAAAATTAATTAACAAAAGGTATTTTGTAATTAACAATTCGTGATACCCTGTTCCACCTACCCTACCCAAATTGTATGTACCGAACAAAACTTTAATTTAAGCAAAAATAATACATGAGCCCGTGGGAGGCTCCGACACATTTTATCAGATCCAAATGATCCCATCACGTTAGCCAATGTAAAGTCAGAAGCCGCCCGCACAACAAAGCGTAGAGATAGTAAAAAAACAAGAGTAAGAAACTGCTTTCAACAAGTAAAGCGAGATCCCTTACTTGGCTCCAGTGAGCTTCCGCCCTACCCTTCATGTGGTTGACCATCCCACGAGTCTTGCAGGAGACGCCCTTGTGCTAGTCGTGGGAAAAATCCCAAGACTCGTTGAGGATCCTCCCGGTTGGGTCAGAGAAAGAGCAGCACAAGTTTTTTGACACAAATGTTCGTCTTTAATTCAGGAATCAAACAGACAATCCCTTATGTCGACAATAGATCGCAATTATATAAACACACATTACTATGAAGAATGTGGTGAATCAAAAACGCCTAAAAGGCGAAGCGGTGTTGCATCTAAATTGACAGAAGAGAATCTGAATTATTATAAGGGCAAGGTATGGCCGCTGGGTATCGTTATGTATGGAATAGAAGAGGATTTACGTAAGTGTTATATATTTTTAATTAATGCACCGTTTTAAAGTACTCACATCTTTATCACAGCGTAACCCATTTTGATAGAAAGAGACGAATATTAGTTGAAAGTTTTTTTTTTTTTTATGGCACTGGCACGATTTGTGCATTAGCCAGCGTCAAGTATAGGATTTTTTTACAATTCGTGCTTATCTTTTAGAAATTCGACAGCGTCCTCTATGTACGGTTTAAGCACTCACCCGGTACCGAACAACCCTCCCAAAGGCCGAGAACAAATTTAAATTAAATTAAAACTTGCCCTCGAACCGGGAGTTGAACCCGGTACCCCTCACCTAGCTGCCACTTAATAAGACCGCTAGGCTATGAGGCCCCCTTAGTTGAAAGTTTGCTAACGGTTACGAAATCATTGACGCGCCAAATGTTACCAATATCACATGAATTGTACTGTCAAAAAGTTATCACAGTGGTACTCTGTAACGTCCAAAAGTGTGCAACACTAGGAAGTTTAATAAGTCATTAGAAGTTTCACATTTTCCTTAACAGCATAAAATCGGCCAACTTTATTCAAAAACATTTTATATTTTTAATTTTTTTTGATTGATAATAAATCTCACAACAGTATTAGGATAAGACAGACAAACAAATAATTAGAAGTATTCTGTGTCCGCGTCGATTCGACTAATCCTAATGCTTAGTTCACACGCGCGCGTTCAACTCTACATTCAACGTGCACATTCACATTCACGAGCGTGTAAACGGTACGCCCGAGCCCGTGAACGCGCCTGTGAACGTGAATGTCGCGAATCGGGCAAGTGTCGGTTTTTTGGCAAAGTTCAAAGGATGAATGTGCGGGCGCCCGGTGACTGTTCACACGCGCGCAGGCAGTCAGTCTCTCCCGCGCTTTCGCGACGAGTGGATCTTCATTCAACGTTGCTAAGAAAGTCGCTACGATCGGAGATTACAACATGGCGGAATATAATAATTTTGTTTCTTTTTCCAATAAAAATAAGTTAAGCCAAAGGATATGGCAGCAACAACACTGAGATCCTCGCTGCTCGCCATTCTGGCACTGACTGGCACGACGGCGTGCGTGTGAACAGCTTGAATGTCCGCCGGCCCGGGACGGGCTGCACGGCGCGCGTGTGACCGTAGCATTACTGTTTTGTGTCACGTGACATATGTACTAAAAAATCTGGTTGTCTGTAAAGTCGGTTTATGGACGATAATTTTACGTTATAACGATACGAAATCAGTATCGACAAATTGCATACTTTTATGAATTGAATTATTATCACTAAGTTATCATGACTCTGTTACAAAGAAGTTATACAATTTTTTATATAATTTCGTCCGTAAATCGAATTGACAAACAACATTTTTAAATAATCAAAGAACAAATATATGATATTATATCGCTAATCGAATTCTTAAAATGCAAGAATTATTTACTTATTTTTCTGGAATAATTATTGTCGTAATAAACAGTGGAATTCACATTAACTATTCACTTCACTTTATAAACAGTTGACAAAGCAGCTCACGTATAGGTTGTGCGCTGCCGCTGTTTTACTTTTACTCGAACGTATCGGCCGATAGAGAGTGGAAGAGAGATAAATGCGTCACAAGCCAAACGCTTAGGCCGACCATGCCTCTCTATCGCTTGTTTCGCGCTCTCTCTTGCACGCTGGGCTCTGGCGAATTTATAAATCGTTATCACGTCATAAATAGTTATGGATTTTAAATTAATTAATGATTTGACTCCGTCACTTTTACAAGTCATGTTATGTAATTTTTTTCTAGGTGGCACAGTTGATCACAACGTTCTATCATTCTCTATGGCTTCCATAGAGTTGTCAACGTGTGTCGTATTCCAAGAAATAAGCCACGATGATGATCTGTCACCTAAAAATCTTGTATGGTTCGGCAAACGTGGGCAAGATATTCCATTGTTTGGATTTGGAGAAGGAAATTGGGTAATTTCCTTTGAAAAAGTTTTTCGAGTCGTCAACGTCAAGCTTTATGTATTACTTAATTTTTTTTTTACATACCTACTATATAAGATATAAGTCTCCGACACGAAACTGTTAGACAGTATTAGGGCTAGACAGACGAACACATTATTTACAAGCATGCTACTTTAGCGTCGATTTAACTAATCTGTCACTTATCATTAATATAATATCAAGAAATTTATGTTTATTTTAACTTTTTTTTTATTACAAATTATTTAACGCATTTTAAATTTTTTTAACGGATTACTTTATTCTCAATAACACATAATTTTTGCATACTGTCAAATACAACATATTGTAACGAAGATGGGGGAGAATGTTGCTCGTATTTTCTACAAGCTACTGTCCTTTTTAGGAGGCTGAAACATTAATTCTGGCTGTTTCAGAACAAGTGTAGTCAAGTAATATAAGAAACGCGTTTTCAGTTATTTTCAGGACTGGTTATATTTTGATGAAGTTATATTCTAGAGTGAACTTTCTAGATGTGAGAAAGTGACAGAATGATACGTGAAAGAGAGGAGAGATGGGAACCTTCTCGAAGCCAGACTAAACATTCTAATAGCCATAGCTAATAGCAACGTGTGAAGTGCACGTATTTAAAATAATTAGTGACAGTGTTTTGTTATTGTGCGCGAAATTTGCGTTTTTAGGGGTCATCGGGGTGCTTTAAATAATAGAGGATTTTAGTTGAACTCTATACTAACCACTCACGTACAACAACAGAATATAAGCGAAATAATGAAATGTTAATTGCAATGTAACAGTCGAAGAGAGTGTCTACGTCTGGCTTTCGAAGAGTAAATCCGACCATTTAGGAAATCGCCACGCTTATAAAACTAAGAAAGCCGAAGTGAGCAAAATGTACAGCCTTGCCTTGTACAAAACTCTTGAAGAGATCTTGACATTATCAGTGTCAACTCCATGTAACATCATTTTCGATCTAACCATTTCTATAGCTATTTGATTTTATTGTTCATAATAAATATTTGTTTGATTTCAGACACTAAAATTATCTTCTATTGTGAACGGTGTACCGGGTCACAAGGGGCATACTATAAACAATTTGATGAGGATTCTTGGTGTACATATGACCTCCAATCGTTATGATCGAGATAACTATGTTACTATTAATTGGAATAAAGTAGAAATGGGTATTGTAATTATAGTAGTGATTATTATATAAATGTCGAAGCCAACTATTTTAATTAGCCGTTAAATTTTGAGCCTCTTAACTAAAAAGCGCCGTTTAACTAGCGGCCTGAAATATATTCAGCCAGTTGATCAAACAGCTAGGCTGACTTGGATCAATGACGTTTTATTACTTGCCTAGTCTATTGACTGTTAATTAAAATTAAATTCCACTTTCTGCCACTCTCAAACTCGGAACGAAACTCTTCAAACATTGGTGTTTTCCAAAGTTTAATGAAAATCAACAAGCACAATGGAAGAGTGTAGACAATAATAATATGAATTTTGCTGCAGACTCAAGCAATTTATTTTTTAAAGAAATACATTTTTGTCAGATGTTTCATAATTTTTAGGGATGCATCCGATACCGATACCGATATATTGGCGATACTTTGGGTTTGCCGATACATCGGTATCGGCAATATTTTAATTGCCGATACAACGATACTTTTCAAATTTCGCGCTTTAAAAAAAGTAATGTAAACGCGCATCTTGTTTGATCTGGGGCGTGGGAAACGAGGCACGCACTATCTATGCCCCTCACACCCGCTTAGTCCTCGCGTATTCCATTTCGCTAGACACTTTAGTTGGTTTTTTACTGCTATCGCGCGTAGTATTTTTTCAATACCAAATTAAATATAATACAGAATTACAAAAATCTTATCAATGTTTATTTTAATTATTAACAGTTATTTATTTTATTTTAATTTAACTATTACTCTTAATTCTTAATTTTATTTACTAAACCTTTAATGTTATTCAAAGTTTGTGACTGTTTATATTTTATAATAAAAATTAAAAACTTTAACCAAACTTGATATATTTTACCTTAATTTAATTTGAATTCAATAAGCATTAGTATCGGTATCGGTATCGGAATCGGCGATATTTCTATAAGAGTATCGGTATCGTATCGGCAACAAGGCGTATCGATGCATCCCTAATAATTTTTATTTCTGACACATGGTCACTCTAACGTACAAATGACCTAAGCATTAGCCAGTTTATTTAATGTTACAAACGCTACGGCTAAATGTCCTACAACAGGCCGCTAGTTAAACGGCGCTGTTTAAAAGCTAGGCGCTTAGTTTAAAAGCTAGGCTGCATAATTAAACGGCTAATTAAGCTAGTTGGCTGCGACGTATAGTTCAAGATTTCCATGGTTAAAAATACCGTATTACCGGACGGTTAACTATTTCATAAAACCCATTAAAGCTTTGTTTAGATAACAAGGTTTTTACCGCCCACCACCACTATGTGGAACCAGCTGCCCACTGAATTATTTCCAAGCCAATTTGACTTAGGATCCAACAAGAAAAGAGTGTACCAATTCTTAAAAGGCCGTCAACTCGGCCCTCTGGCAATATGATCGTCCATAGGCGGCGGTATTACTTAGCATCAGATCAACCTGCTATCCGTTGGCACCCATTTTGGTTAGTCTGATGGAAGTCGTCATAGGTTAATTAAAATTTTATTTTCAAGGTAAAGAGCATTATCTTGAGAAAGCCCCCGAAGAGTCCTGGTTGGCACATATACCTTACGACTTTGATAGTGTTACACACGCACCAGCGAATTATATGTGTAATGCATGTGAATTAGGTGCTACGACTGTGCAGCCGATACAGGTAGGTCCAACGACAATAGAAGTGCTATTTAATCGTCGGAGGCCAGAATATGACGTGATTAAACAATCATTTACTAGATTAGCTTAACGAGACCTCAAGAGAATACTCGCTAGACAGAAATTTTGCGCCGATGAAGAGGTAATCGCCGAAACTGAAACCTATTGTAACATTGTATGACCGCTAGAATCGTTGTATCGCTCTCGAATGCGATGGATAATCAAATCTAATTCTATAAAAAAAGTGTTTTTCTATGTTAGCATACAAACTTTTCAGCCTAATAGGTCGATTAACAATTTGTTATAGTTGTGTGTCTCATGCTCCATGGAACTGAGTGATTTTATTTAATTGCAAATCGAACTGGATCCCGAATTGTATTGAACCACCATTGTCTAAAAAACGATTATTCTATTATAAGAGAATCTGAACCGAGACTCGTACGTTGTTATGTTAACAAATTGAATGGAAAGTCCTGGAGAAATAATCGTAAAGGTCGTGCGAGGTGTAACCAGACATCAATGACGTCTGTCAGACAGAGCTGTCAGATCATCTATAAAATATTAACAAGGAAATATATCTGTAGTCAAACAAAGGTTGCAGCGGAACTTTTTGGTGTTACTTGTTTTATAATAAGGTGTGGCTACTTGTTTCAGGATCATCTGTGGCAACGTACAATGTCTATGGGTCATAAAACGGTACTAACGGATGCAGACATAGAAACAGTCAATATTATATATAGCGAGGAATGTCGTGGCCGATTTGGAAGGCATGATATTTCAATATAGACAAAAATACAATAAATTTATCTTTTCGGCATAACTCATAACATTTTTTGGTATATACCTAATATCGTTATATTATTGGTATTCAAACATTTTAAGTATAATATGCTCGGTATTTGTTAATTTCAAAAATGTGTTGTTATTGACAGTTCGCGCTAAATTTCTGAGTATCATCAAAGATAATTAATGTAAAAACAATATAAAACTTGATTAACAAAGACTTATTCATTGTTGTGTTACCCGTTGCATGAAAAGTAATTTTGGTAAAGATGAACCTTTTAATATACTTCTTTATTGATAAAGAGTAGTGAGGAAGTGTGAGCGAGAAAGAGCGAGCGAGACTACGAAGAATGAATGAAGGGAACGGGAACCTGGGCGCATAGAATTAATACGCGTTCAAAAATTTAATAAACCTGATTTGTGAATACGTTCATAGAAGACATAATTTGTTTCTTAAGTTGCATTGGTCGTGCGGGAGGCCGTGATTTAACATCGATGTTCGATTCAGTTAACATCGATGTAACGACGATATTTTTGATATAGCAACATCGATGTCAAAACATCGATGTTTTTGCTTTCAACATCGGTCATCGAGCATCCCTAAGATAAATACATTTTGCAGGGGCCTCATAGCCTAGCGGTCTTATTAAGTGGCAGCTAGGTGAGGGGTACCGGGTTCGATTCCCGGTTCGAGGGCAAGTTTTAATTTAATTTAAATTTGTTCTCGGCCTTTGGGAGGGTTGTGCGGTACCGGGCGAGTGCCTTAAACCATACATGGAGAACACGGTCGAATTTCTTAAGACAAGCACGAATTATAAAAAATCCTATACTTGACGCTGGCTAATGCACAAATCGTGCCAGAGCCATTAAAAAAAAAATACATTTTGAGACAGGTGTAAAGCCCCGTATTCATGGTAAACATTTGTTTAGCAACAGTTGCTAAACATTGTTGGTGAGCGGCGAGAATGTTGCTAGCAACTATGTTTAAATCAATACAGGTTGTCCACACGCCAGTCTGCGTTAAAATGTTGCCCGAGGAGGTAGTGTTGTTGTGTTCTCTGTATCAGATGTATAGAATCTCTAATAAAAAAAAGAGAAAAAGATGGTGGATTCGAAATTATCTTTTGCAAAGAGAAAATTTGATGAGTGACCTCAGAATGACAGATGGATCATTTTGTAACTTTACGAGAATGTCGAAAAGTGATTTCGAACATCTTCTAGAAATGATTGGTCCATCAATAGCCAAAAGGGAAACAAATATTCGTCAGCCAGTTTCACCTCAAACGAGGCTGGCTATTACATTACGGTATCTTGCAACTGGAGATTCATACAGTTCTCTTTCATACACATTCAGAGTATCAAAACAATTGATTAGCAAAATTATACCAGATGTATGTCAAGAACTAATTAACTCACTAGCAGGATATGTCAAGGTACAAGAACACTATTTGTGTAATCAAGTATTTTATTAATTAAAAAACACAAAAAAAAACAGTGTATGCTATTGCGTTGATTCATCACTGAGATAGTTAACTAAGTTTAGTATAGCCGAATCTTCTGTTTCGTCTCGTAATGCATCTAGTCTATTTGTTTCGTGTCTCTCAATTTCCCTTATTTCAGTTTCCTGAACATTATTTGGTGTTGATGATGGATGAGAAGATGCCGTTTGATATCCATATGTATTATATCGTCCCATTTTTAATTCATACAGTATATTATTAATATGGTACTTTGCCTGTGTCACGGCTTGGTCATCTTTAACACTTCTTAATTCAGCAGCAATATATTCACCATATATATCAAATGGATCCTTCTTCTCCCTTTCATCCATCTTTTTTTTAGCACTTTTCAAAACCTCTAATATTTCATTTGATTCATCTGTCTTATTTCTTTTCCTCGAAGATGTAGATGTTGTAGCATTCGGCCTTGGTGATTGAGATGGCTCTGACTCCATACCACTTTCAAGTGCATTGTTTTCATCTACCTGTAAATTATTATCTTATTATATATTTATTTATTTTTTAGGTTCCAAGTTCGGAACAAGAATGGAAACAAATAAGTCGTGAATTCGAAATACGATGGAATTTTCCACATTGCATTGGGGCCATTGATGGGAAACACGTTATGATTGTGGCGCCAAATAATTCTGGAAGTGAATACTACAATTATAAAAATCAGTTCAGCATGGTACTTATGGCAATTGCAGATGGCAATTACAACTTTATTTACGCAAATTATGGAGCTAAGGGTCGGTCGTCCGACAGTGGAATATTTCAAGAAACACCGTTTTATAATGCATTGTTAGAAAACTCACTTAAACTGCCACGGCCTGAACCAATAACACAAGGCGGAACAGAAATGCCGTATGTAATTGTAGGTGACAGTGCTTTCGCGCTAACGGAGAACATCATGAAACCATATCCTGGCATTCATGAACGTGGGAACAAAAAGCGTATATTCAATTACAGACTATCAAGAGCTAGGAGGATTATAGAAAATGGTTTTGGCATTTTATGTGTGGTGTTCCGTGTATTCACTAAACCTATTCCGTTAAAACCAGCCAATTGTGAACTCGTGGTAATTGCTTGTGTATATTTACATAACTTCTTAAGACGTAACTCAGTTTCCAGATCCATATATACACCTCCACAAACTTTTGATTTTGAAGACTCTGAAGGTAACCTATTAGAAGGTTCTTGGCGAAGGGAACTAAGTTCGTTTCCTATGATTGATTTGCAAAGACGGGGCAGGCCTGCATCACAATCAGCTCTTTGTATTAGAGAACAGTTTGCCGATTACTTTATAACTCCAGAGGGAAGAGTTCCATGGCAAAATAATGTAGCGTAATTGTAATAATTTTACAGACAATAGTATAAAACAATTATATACAAAAACAACTTACTGTTTTATTCATAGTATCCGTTTCACCAGAAGTAGTTGCACCACATAACAAAAATTCCAATGGCTCGTAATAAATCCATTTACATTTTTCTATTGCGCCGCTGCCTGTAGTTTTTTTTGCCGACATCTTTTTTTTCTCTCTAGTAAATTGAGTAGGTACGCAGTACATGTATTTTAGTTTCTACGTCTTTTTTGGGTATATTTAGGACTTGAGAAATCTTTGTATTGTTTTATAGAACAATCCCATAATAATGGTTTTGATTGAAATAATTCTATTAATTGCATTATTTTATCATTGCTCCACACTACTGCCATGTTTATAAACTGTTGCAAACTCGTCCACACACGTCAACAATTGTCGCTAAACTGATGTTTACGCTTGTCGGGCGAGAGCTTGTCAACATGATGCTGTCAACTCTGCAACACGCAGTGTTGCCAGCAACATGTTGACAGCAACTCCGCAACACGTTGATTCAACTTTGTTGCTCAACAAATGTTTCCCATGAATACGGGGCATTAGTGTTATACACTAATGCGAAACCAAATAGCGTTTTGCTAGACCAAGCGTGAGCTAGCCATTCTTATATTCCAATCAATTCCTTTGCAGTAGTGGGTCTCGCTTGCGATTATGTTTCTTTTTACTACTATGGTAAACTTTGGGTTTATTGTTGGTATATTTTACTACATAAAAATACCTCTATACCTAATCTGTTCTACGCTTTTGCACAGAACACGATTAATCGAGAAGTATTCTCATCAGTGTGACCAGATTTAGTAGATTTCTACTTTTTTGGTAGATTTTAAGGTACTGTCAACAGAATTTAGTATGTAAAAATTATTTGGTATACTAGTACTTTTTTTGGCATATCGAATAAAAGCGAGGAATTCCTCTTTCATCGATTGCATTATAACTATTTAATGTTTATTCTTTTCGTTACCATTCGTGCCGTGAGCATAGAGTGTGATGTGGGATTTCCTTTATTGAGAATTTATATAATCGAGTTTAAAATGAAACATAAATATACACAAGGATATCGCATTGAATAGGAGCAAGATCTCTTATTTAAAGTTGGTTATGTAAATCTACAAAATTTTACGTTATTTTTCAAAGTGATCATACCCTTATTCATAAAATTGAAACAGACATACAAAACATGATGAGTTCCATTTTGAGTTGCTTTATAAATTATATAAAATGCGGAGTAGTTTTTATAAATTATATAAAAACTACTCCGCTTCAGTCAATAGATCTGACAGAAGTATGTTCAAGTTAATGGACTCAAAATTGCTTTATGACAATGTTACCCAACACAAAGACGAAAAATCTTTACTTTAAGTATCATTTTATACATTTTTGTTTAATAATATTTTGATTAAGAATTTAATTTAAAAAAAATGGTGCGTGTACTTATGTATGCGCGTAAGAAGTTATACTTCTTTGGCCTTCTTTATTTTTTTTAAATATTAAATAATTAATAATCAATATTAAGCGTTAATAATTTAACAATATTTAATATTTAGTATACTATTCAATTATTATTTAATATTAATAATAATTATTATTATGTATATTATATTATTAATTCAATTTAATAACTAGGTATGTTTCATAACCTTTTAACTAAGTATAAATAGGTCTTTGTGAAAAAGCATTGCTAAATTTCTTTGAAAAAATAATTAAAACTGCTTTATTTGTTTAAAAGGTACTACAAGTAGATTGTCTTATTCCCATCTCGCTCGCGCACGCTCGGCGCCCATACTGAATTTTGTGTCACGGTGCGCGCGCATCGTAAAATTTCACTCTCATAAATTTTTCATAACGCGCCTAAAGAAGTATAACTTCAAAAACTTGGTTTCTTTTAAATTAAATTCATATTTTTATTATTCTATCGTTTTATCAAGAAAACATTCATGTTTTACGTTGTAACACAACAGCAAAAAAATTTAATAGATTTTCTCGTTCATTTCGGTAGAATTCAGTCGTTTTTAACCTCCACAAGCAGTAGATTCGTCAATTAAAATCTGGTCACACTGATTCTCATTTAAGTTATTCTATAGATTTATACTGTATACATAATATGCTATTTACCGACTAAACAAGAAGTGAAAATCTCACGAATATTTCCTACCGCAGTTAGTTTAACGATTACATTCTATGAAAGTATTAATTATTACAAGTGAAGTACATGTTCAAGTAGCAAGCGTTCATCAATAATATGTCGTTGCTGCAGTTTCTGTTTCTGCTCCATTAAATTTATCCATTTATTTATCTCAAATGGCCCGTTTTACGAGGTAAGCAAAAATTTAAAACTAATAATCATTTTTTGAAGAGCCTTCACGATTTCTTTTTAAACTAAGAAATAGGAATCATCAATCAACTTGCATTGCGTTTGCGAAATTTATGTGCGTAATCATAACAATATTGTATTCTTCTCTCAATTTGAACTTGATATGTCTAGCAGAGAATGATACATTTTAAATATTTATTAATTTTACAATTGATTTATACCTTTATAATAGTTGATAAGTAAATCAAAATTACAAAGGAGATTAAATAGAAATTTTATTATTGTACACGCAGCGACATTCGACAACGCCCTCTACTGATCATCTAACGAAACTTGTTGAAGTCTTCGAAGTTCGATTACACTTTAGTCTTACAATCGGTATATTTAATTAAATCTAAATATAAAAGAGGTCAAGGGAGAAGAAGTTGATTTAATCAAAAGTTTGTAATTTCAGTTTATAGACTAAGAAGTGAACATTGTTTTCATATACTGTGTTAATAAAGAGTTCACAAATATAATCATTTTCAAAATGTGTTAAGTCTGAACTATAATAATGGATTTGATATTTGCCTAATTGCTTGTAACTAAATATGCCTTGGCCTAATCTTGGCTATTTGCAACAACATCATATCATTAAGTAAGCCATGTTAATCTGTTAATCTTTTTGTTTTTTATTAGCATACAGTTTATATTAAGAATACAGTTTATTTCAATTTGTGTCTATTCAAATATGTATTCAAACTTTTCAGATAAAAGATGTCTCTTAAATTAAAATATAAAACACCTAGAGCAATGCCAGCTGAAGCAGTTTTGACAAGAAGCAAATTGGCACAATTGAAACAAAACAAAACCCAAAAAAACGTAAAGTTGTGTCCTGAAAATGAATCATTAAGACTTAAAAACGAAAAACTAAAAATAACAGTGGATAAAGTTCAATGTAAAGAATTTCAACCAGATAAAGTAAAGAGAAAAATTGAGCTTAAGAGGGTGAAGCTAAATCCAAATCATAATCAAATAGTCATAGCAGATATGACTAAATGTAATAAACGAAAACGGAATGTCCCTAAGAGAGGTTTGTATATTCTAAACTGCTTTACATTATGGTTGATCACCAGTTAATTCGTAAATTATTTTAAAGAACTGAAGGGAATGCTTGCTTCTATAATATGGCAAGATCAGATATAGTATTCTGATATTAATACTTAATCTGGAAACATTATTAGATTGATTCCCTAATAAAATGCGTGCCAAGCGGGGTTATAGCTACTTTATAACAATTCCTAGAATAGGACCTGTCTTAAAGCCATTTGACCCATCTTTGAAACTTATACTGTGTTGCTGATGAAAATCATGTTTCGGCCACAAAATTTTGTTACGTACGTTCAGAAAAAGAAAGGTAAAATATTTGCATTTGAAGTTGCAGGTATATATTTATAAGTTAAATTTCAGATTTCCCACAAGCAAGTTTCAAAGCTGCTAGTACCCCACCCAGGTACATAGAAAAATCAGTACTTGAATTAATAACTCTCATGGAGGGGACACAAGAAATGTGTGATGATGATTTTCTTGAAATACTGACTTGTCCCAGCCCAGTTTGGTGGGAAGATCCACCACCTGGATATTCTGAAGGTACTCTTATGTAGAATGTAGTAGAATCTATTGATCAATTGATTTTATTGATCTTTTAAGACACAATATCATATTACTGCCCTATTGTTGAGATTTCTACTACAGCTACAGCAAACGGTTGTTAGAATAAGTTTGGGTTAAAGGTAATTCATACTATATGCAACTCTCTTACTTGTTTGCTGTCTTTTTACCCAATGTACAGTAAACTTCTCTCCAAGTTGTCTGTGTTACTGTATAGAGATGGAGGTACGTCAAAAATATTCGAATTTTTTACTAAATTTGTGCAGTGTTAGCCTAGTGGCTTCATATCTGAGGTTGTAGGTTCGGTCCTTGGCTGTGCATCAATAGACTTTCTTTCTATGTATGCCTTTAACATTCACTTAAATACTGAAGGTATGAAACCGACATGTCTTACACCCAAAAAGTCAATGACTGTGTTAGGCGCAGGAGGCTGATCACCTACTTGCCTATTACATTGACAAATGATCATGAAACAGATTCAGAAATCTGGGGCTCTACCTAAAGAGGTTGTAACACCAGTGATTTATTTTTATTTTTTGCTACTAAATTGTTGCTAAATATCTTTTACTTGATTCCAGATCCAATATCAGTGGAGTACATAGTCAAGAAAGAAAAACTTAATGTGGAAGATGTCCAGAAAGAAAAACTAAATGTAGAAAATGACAAGAAAGAAAAACTAAATGTAGAAGATGACAAGAAAGAAAAACTAAATGTAGAAGATGACAAGAAAGAAAAACTAAATGTAGAAGATGACAAGAAAGAAACACTAAAGATGGAAGATGACCAGAACCATTCAAAAAATGTCATGAACAACATTAAGAAAAATTTAATTGAGGAAACCAATACAAGTGTTCATAAAAATATAAAAAATGATGTGAAATATGTTAATAAATCTAAAAACTTAGAAACTTTGTTAGGTAATATTAAAAATAAAAAGCATAAAAATTTATATGTCTGTGACAGAATAAGAATTAATGAATTTAATATAAATAATAATGAATTAAAAGAAAATAATGATGTTAGTGAAAATGCAGAGACAATAAATACTGATGTTGATAACAAATCAAAAAATGAAATTAAACCTATTATCAATGAATTAAAACTATCAAATTTGGAAGATAGTGTAGAAAATATTAAAGAAATAGAAAGTTTATCTGAAAATACCTTCACAGTTAGTGATAGAAGCAGTCCTTTATGTATAGAACTTAATTCAGATGAAACAGACCATGAAGACCCAATGAATGTCTCGCTTGATGATGGTTCATTGTTCTTCTTGGAAAATATAGAAATTCCCATTGTAAATGAGTTTTAAATTATACATCAACTATGAATTATTAAAATATTAAGTTTAAACTTTCGTGTTTTGAGAGAAACCCAAATAATTGGTGCTGAATATTCAGTGCCAGAGGAAAAACTATTAATTTCATGTACTTTATAATTTATATCAGCATGATTATTGTTTGAGTTCCAACTGTAATGTTCAATTTATGAAGAGAACCGGTTAATAGTGTTGTACTAATAATAAATCTACAGAAGTAGTTATAATTGACCTATTCTTTTATCGATAATTGTATTTTAATTTATTATAATTGACAGTGAAAATAAAATGGCAGAGTGACAGCACACTTGTTCTTTATTTGTTACGTCTTCCAAAAAGTAGGTTTTAATATGGCTGGCTTTGGCTTATATAGGCTCATCCCCTCCAAGTGGCTGCCATTTGCGGTTGGCAGGCATGGCGGTTGGCTGGAGGGTTGGTCAACATGGCATGGCTATGGCATTGGCTATGGCATTGGCTATGGCATTGGCTATGGCATTGGCTATGGCTTTGGCTATGGCTTTGGCTTTGGCTTTGGCTTTGGCTTTGGCTTGGCTTTGGCTTTGGCTTGGCTTGGCTTGGCTTGGCTTGGCTTGGCTTGGCTTTGGCTTGGCTTTGGCTTTGGCTTGGCTTTGGCTTGGCTTGGCAGGATGTGACTGGCGACGTCACGTCCGTTACACTCGGCCATCCTGAAACAGTTGTTCCCGTGGGAACAACAACCACGATTAGCTCTCTAATAAATCAAACAGATCTTCGGTTTCAAGTTGCTCATCTGAACTGCTGGCACTATCAGATACAGTAATAATGCTTTTATAGGGTCTTAATGAATCGGCAGATACTAATCCAGTAAAACTCTTATATCCACGTAAACCATTTAGGTGTACTTCTCATTTGGTACCTATCATTGCCCACTACCTTAGTTACGACATAAGGACCGGAATACATGTCGTCAAGTTTAGTGTTAACTTTGGATGCGCTACAAGTCGGTGTTTGTCGCCATAGGACCCTATCCTAGAAATCACCCTGCTTATAGATGTGAGCAGATTCTCGTTTTTTGTCAAGTAACGTTTCATTGTAGTACTCGCTTTTAAGTTACTCGTGAACGTCTTTCCGTGATCGGTGACTATGTGATCAGAGAAGGAAAATAAACGAAATATCCTTTGTAGTACTCGATTAGTTTAACCTATTGTCATTCAAGGTTTTACGATAGAGCCTATCATCAATAATTTCGAAATTATTTTATATCCGGCGGTATTATCTTTTAATTGACTAATGATTGCGCTCAACTATCGTCCTGACATTGCACCGTATAAAACTAATCCGCCACTTCTAGACGATTCATGTTCATAGCATCAACCGGATGTCTACTAAGCGCATCTACATGTTTCATATGTTCTCTCGGCCTATACTCGACACTTATATCGTAATCTTGTTTAGAAAGCCACCACCTTCGCGATATGTGGTATAATGTCGCGTTTAGTAAGCGTAGCGCGGACTGCTGCACAATCTTAACCTTTTTCCCGACAATGTATACGCGAAAACGACGCAAAGATTCCACCGACTGCCAGAGTCTCAAACTCATAACTATGATACATGCTCTAGTAAAATATATAACGGGGCGCAACGTACCGTCAGTCTGCTTTTATAGAAGTATACCGGCTATTCCCAATTTACACGCGTCAGTCATAAATCAGTAGTTACGGGTTCACCTATATTATTGGCATTATAATTGGCAAAAGTATGGCAAGCAGCAAAGGAAATTACCTGACTAGGGACTATACGGCTGTAACGGAGATTCCTGGCAGCTTTCAGCCCTTGTTAGGACCTCTTCCGGCGACCACACGATAACCTCGCACCCGGTGTTGACGACTTTGATGTAACCATCTTCGCCACGGAGCAGGGTAGAGGGATAAGAGTAGACCACCAAACTCGTAGTGTCGAGGTGGCGTTACCACATCGTTGCCGACCTTATTCTCCAGAACGCGCACTTGATGGAAAGAAGAGCCAGATGGAAGTTTGTCTTTGTTGACTTCGCTGTTGCTAGGTTATCTATCTATCTCTTCGCTATGGATAGGACATCGGTCAGATGAAAAGATTAACGTCGGCCATCTTGATGCTAGAGATGCTTTTTCCATTGCTCCCACGTATAATCGTAGTCCTACAGGCGCTTGTACCTCTTCTTCGCTTGACCTCGTAGTTTATCGTATATTCCTCAATGTCAAGGTCGAATTCCGGAGTCAAAAATGCAGCACGATGTACTTGTGACTTATTTGGAGCTTCATCAACACAGTCATCTTGAAGATCGCGTAGAGCCTTTATTACTTCTTTTTATTAGCAGATTCTTGAGCAGCTTCAGTGCCGGCGGTGAAGGATCTTCCTCCGACATTGATTCGTCAGAAGGTCGAAAAACTTGTGGTCGAGGTCGTTTTATCCCACTTCTGAGTATAATTGACCTATTCCTTTATCGATAATTGTATTTTAATTTATTATAATTGACAGTGAAAATAAAATGGCAGAGTGACAGCACACTTGTTCTTTATTTGTTACGTCTTCCAAAAAGTAGGTTTTAATATGGCTGGCTTTGGCTTATATAGGCTCATCCCCTCCAAGTGGCTGCCATTTGCGGTTGGCAGGCATGGCGGTTGGCTGGAGGGTTGGTCAACATGGCATGGCTTGGCTTTGGCATTGGCTATGGCATTGGCTATGGCTTTGGCTTTGGCTTTGGCTTTGGCTTTGGCTTTGGCTTTGGCTTTGGCTTGGCTTTGGCTTTGGCTTGGCTTGGCTTTGGCTTGGCTTGGCTTTGGCTTGGCTTGGCTTGGCTTGGCTTTGGCTTGGCTTGGCTTTGGCTTGGCTTTGGCTTGGCTTGGCTTGGCAGGATGTGACTGGCGACGTCACGTCCGTTACATAGTATAATATAATAAGTAATAAAATATATGTAATAATAATAAGCCATTATTCATCCACATCTTATTAATATTAAACAAAGGCCTTCTTCAACTATCTCCATCCTATTTTATTTTACCACCGTTATAGCTTTGTTCCTTTTGGACCAGTCCATTCAGTTAGGGCCATACCTCACCGAGATGCCATGGCGACTTGGTCAGAGACGTTACCATGGCTACGTCTGGCGTCCCTGTGTCGCCAGACAGTCGTTAACGCCCAAACCCAAAAATTAATCCACAATCTCAGATTGAAAACAAGTTGAGATCAAATCGTGACAGTCGATCGATCTCCTGTCTCCATCCCAATAACCAAACCCTACGAAGTTAATCCATTTTTGGCGGCGGCTAACTCTTTGTCGTTCCATTTTACCGAGTTTTCACTCATATTTTATAAATAAAATAAAATATGTTTTTTATGGAACATAAGATACATGTATCACTTATTCCACGTCATTAAATTTCAATGTAAACCAAATAAAACCGTACAAATAACATTATAATATACATGTGTAGGTTTAAAACATAACTAACATTTTTTTTAATTATTTAAAAAAACTGGTGTAATAAATAACTGTTGAAATCGAGCTTTCGTCAACTGTCATTTTCATACAAAGGTCTATCCACAGACACCGAAACGACCTCCCATGGATAGCTTGTATCGACAGATGGCTATTACAATCCGTCGATTGGTTATTGGCACACTTGTTACAGCATTTGGTGGTTACTATCACAGATGGTGGATTATGGATGGAGATAGGTTATTGAGTTCGGGCGTAAATCGCGTCGCCAATGCATTCAGTTCTGTCTCGACACAAAATACAAAAATAAATTATTCATTTTTATGTAAAATATTAACAATTAGCAGGAGCCTTACTAACAATTCAGGATAACTAAGTAAAAAAAACATAATTAACTGACTATGAAAAAGTAAAAGTGCTTAGGTGTGCTAATTCGGCAACTGGTTGGCGACTGAGTGAGTGACGGAGCATACAGCAAACTAAAACATGCAACAGCTGGCGACGTCGCCAGGTTGCCAGCGTCGCCGCATGCGGAGCGTTAACTCCGGCTACCCAACCGCTCTCTCTCTCAAACTCTTGGCACCGTCGCCAGTCAAAAGTCAAAAATCATTTAATCATATAGGTAACACAATGTACACATATGAACGTCAAAAAAAGAAATGTATACCTATGAAATGCTTCTAACTTTACATTTAGGGTATGTTCCGATATACACTGCGAGTACTGTATAGTGCTCCCACTGTTCAAAAATTCGTTCCGCTATGGACTGCCAGTATACAGCCGCAGCGTCCTAGGGAAATATATGACGTCACAAATCCCCGCTATACTTCTACTGCGAGCACTGGCGTTTTCGAGGTAAGGTACTCGCAGTGCTTTGATCACGTGATCAATCAAAACCACTTGAATGCCTAACGGCTGATATAACTTACAGTTTAATAACAAACATTTAAAATTCTAACTTACTTTCTTTGTAGTATTAATTCAATTGACAGTTAATATTAATATAGATTTTTTTAATGCGATAATACTCCAATAATAGTTTTTCTTGTTGAATTGAAAAACTTTGATGCACTCATTTGAAAACGTGTCGAAAAACGAAGCTGACTAGTATACTGGACTGCGTTCCGTTTTAATTTGTAACCAGTATAGCTGGCTATAGAGAAACGGTTTCACAGTATACTAAATTGACGGTACTCTGTGATAGGGTGGACTAGTGGCTAAAGCAATAATTAAAATGCAAAATAAATTGTAAAACATTGTGTTTACTTGTAAGAGAAAATATATGAACTAAAATAAATGACACCGTACATGTAAAAATAAAATAAAGATATTCCAAATTTAAACACAGTGCATAATAGACAAATATATGTGGACAGCACCATGACCTTCCAACACCTTCTCCTGATGTTCACTCATGTTGCCGAGACACGTTTCTATATATGCATTAATCTTGCACGGTGTCTTTCAAATTTTATTTTTGATAATGGTTTTGTCATTATGTCAGCTAGCTGAATTTCTGTGGGACAGTAGCTAATATTTATTAATCCATGCACGAAGTGTTCATGTATGAAATGGTACCGCACGTCTATGTGCTTCGACCTTTTATTGAAGGATCCAGACTTCACAAGTTGAATTGAACTTTGATTATCAACATGCAAATTTATTTTTATGTCCAAACCGGTTATTTCTTGTAATAGAGATTTGAGATACAATGCCTCTTTACAACAGTCTGCTGCGGCTATGTACTCAGCTTCAGTCGACGATAGCGCTACTATAGGCTGTCTCTTGGATGCCCATGATATTGGTCCATCGGCTATCATTAGCACGGAGCCAGAAGTGCTTCTTCGCGTCAATGGGTCTCCAGCATAATCTGAGTCGCTATAAGCATCGATTTTCTCTATTGGTTTGTTTCGTTTGAACAAAATGCCTTTCTCTTTGGTTCCCACTAAATATTTGAATATTTTCTTGACTTTTGTGACGTCTTCTCTAGTGGGGTTTTCAACCTTCCTGCTAACTTGATTGACCGCTTGTGCGATATCTGGTCTGGTTCTGGTAGACAGGTACAGTAAACTTCCCACTGCTTCCCTATAGGGGTATTCCTTCTCCTGGGCAGTTTCCTGTATAGACTTTGAATCGCTACTTGCGGGCGTGTCACAAGGTTTGGCATTTTTCATGTTGTATTTTTCCAGTACGTCATTTATGTAAGATCTCTGAGTAAGAATTATTCCTTCTTTTGAGTTTTTTATTTCCATACCCAGATAAGTACTTGGATTTACATTCCTTTTCATTACAAATTTGGTATCAAGTTTTTTTAAAATAACTTCGATCTTTTTCTTGTCTTTTCCTATGACAAGTCCGTCATCAACGAATAGTCCGAATATTATTGACTTATCTTCGTTAATGAAAACGCATCGATCCGTTTTGATTGTCTTGAATCCCAAATCAAACATCGCTTGGGTAAAAGTTTTGTTCCATGTAAATGGAGCTTGTTTTAATCCGTACAACGATTTTTTTAATCGGCAAACTACGTCAGTAGTATTGCAGTCAGTCTCATAGCCAACAGGTAATTTCATATAAACTTCATCTGATAACTCTCCGTATAAGAAAGCTGTCTTGACGTCAAATGTCATGAAGTAGTAAGATTTAGATGCGGCAATTGCTAATAAAGTTTTTAATGCAGATTGACTTACTACTGGGCTATAAATGTCTTCAAAATCCAGGTTTCCTTTCTGCTCGCATCCACGTACAACTAATCTAGCCTTGTACGTACCGTCATCTTTAATCCGAAATACCCATTTGTTCGACAGTATTTTGTGTCCTTTGGCTTCTGACTTGTCAACAAATACCCAGGTGTTATTTTTCTGTAATGATTCCATTTCAGATTGTATCGCCTTCTCCCAATTTCGTCTGTCGGTGCCAGTCACAGCTTCTTTATATGTGAGTAAAGAGCAGTCATAGTCGTCATTATTCAATGATGTTAACATGGTCACGCAGCGACTTAACTCATAATCTTTGGTGCATGCTGGTGGTCTCACGTCTCTTTGTGGTCTTCCACTTGAGAAAGATGGTTCATCAACAGGATCTTGACTAGAGCTGGAATAAAGGGGTTTAGATTCCTGAAAAGGTAAGTTCTCATTAATTTTGTTTCTTGTTTCTTGAATTTCTATTTGTTCTGTTTCAGGTTCTGGAGTAAGATCTTCGCGTTTTTCAGCAGGAGTACCGCCATAATGCATCTTTTCGATTACTTTTACGTCTCTGCTGATAATAACATCATTCCTTTCGGGTATATAGATTCTAAAACCTTTTGTATATTCCGCATATCCCAAGAATACTCCTTCTGTGGCTTTGGCTGTGAATTTTCCTCTTCGTTTTTTGTTCATCACAAACGCTCTATTTCCGAATATGTGTAGGTGATTTCCTGATGGTGTTCGTTGTACCCATTTCTCATATGGGGAATTGCCTTTGAGAGCTGGGCTTCTATTTATTAAATAGTTTGCAGTGTTTACTGCTTCTGCCCAAAACTTTGCAGGGATATTGGCATCTAGCATCAGACATCTGGCTTTATCCATCAGCGACCGATTTTTCCTTTCACTCATGCCATTTTGCTGTGGGGTATAAGGTGCAGATAGTCTTCGGCTTACACCGTTATCTTTAAGGAATTCATCAAACGCTTTAGACCTAAATCCGCCTCCATTATCAGATTGTAGATTTTGAATTTTCTTCTTATGAAACAGTTCAACATAGTTTTTATATTCCTTGAATTTATCGATTACTTGGCTCTTTTCTTTTAAGAAATATACACAGCAGTATCTTGTATAATCGTCAATAAATGTTACGAAATACTTTGATCCGGCCATTGATTCATTCTCAAATGGGCCACACACGTCACTGTGAATTATCTGGAGCTCTTCGGTTGAGATTATTTGTCCATGGCTTTTGAATGGTAGAGTGGAAAATTTTCCTTTGATACAAGTGTCACAGGTACCCAAAGTTTTTTCTTTAATGTCAAGTCCTCGCATCATTTTATTTTTAACCATTTCTTTTAGGTCTCTTTCATTGACGTGACCTAATTTCTTGTGCCATTTCATAATTTCGCTTTCATCACTAGGCGTGAAATTTGCTGTCTCTTCCGGTTTATCAAATTCAAGATAGTATAATCCATTTCTTCTGTGAGCTTTTAATACAGTTTTCCCGCCTTTTTTGATACTGGCTTGTTCCTTTTCAAATAGAACCTTATAGCCATGATCCGTAATTTTGCTCGCAGAAATTAGATTATTCGACAAATCAGGTACATATAATGTGTCTGAAAGACTAATTTTATTGCGTCTATCCTTTGTATAAAGTTCGGCTTTTCCTTTCCCTTTAACTTCGGTCGTATGCTTTTCTGAGGCTAGCTTTAGAGTGTCAGTCGCGGGGATTAAGTTATGGAGTACACTTTTATCACCCGTCATATGTGACGTGCACCCACTGTCAAGACACCATAAACTGCCTTTACATTTCGACGTTCCTGCTGTTAAACAGATGTTATAAGTCTTTTCTTGATCTTTAGTTTTATTGGGATTATTGGGTCTCTTCTTTGACCAACAAGCTTCTATGGAATGCCCTTTCTTATTACAATTCTTGCAAAATTGTACCTTTTTCTTTGCCTTTGTGTAGAATGCTTCTGAAGTCTGAGGTTCACTCGCTTCAGTTTGCCTTCTTGCGTCGTATTCTTCTACGATTTTTATTTTTAAATTTTCAGGACTTGGCAGAATATCTCTCGACTCAATTGCCGTTCGGAAGCTATCGAAATTTGTAGGTAAACTGTATAACATCATTATACTTAATAACTCTGGATGAATTTTTACATCCATGTCTTCTAATTTACCTACTACATCCATAAAATTACTGAGATGGTCTCTCACGTCTTCTTCTGGAGTCATTTTTTTTAATACTAATTGTTTTAATAGCGTAGCCTTTCTTGCCGGCCCTGAACTTTGATATATAGACTTAAGTTTGCCCCATACCTCCTTAGATGTATTACATCCTTTAATTTGTTTCAGTTCTTGTGGAGATATTAGTAAAATTAACTCTGACCTTGCCTTTAAGTCTTCCTTTAGGAATGCACTCTTTTCTTCGGCAGTCGCAGTTGCCGTTAACGATTTTTTACCATTAGCGTATTCCCACAAATCGTCTCTTATGAAAATCGCCTGTGATCTATATATATATCTTCTGATACTCGAGCTCATTTTAAAATTTGTATTTTCTCATTTACTTATTTTTTTAAAATATGCTTCTTTCATTTTCCACTAGATATATATCCCGATATATTTATCGAACATATTTATCCAACCACGCTCTGCTACCACTGATAGGGTGGACTAGTGGCTAAAGCAATAATTAAAATGCAAAATAAATTGTAAAACATTGTGTTTACTTGTAAGAGAAAATATATGAACTAAAATAAATGACACCGTACATGTAAAAATAAAATAAAGATACCTATTCCAAATTTAAACACAGTGCATAATAGACAAATATATGTGGACAGCACCATGACCTTCCAACACTCTGTACAGTGGTCGCAGTGTATATCGGAACATACCCTTAGTGCCAGTTCTCAAATCACGGCCGTAGAACGGAAGAGAAGATCTGGCAATAAACTCTCCGCCACTCTTTTCAATCGCCAAGTTTTTTGATTTACAAAATTTTTGCATGCAAGCTGCAACCATTACACAATGTTCCACATGACATCTTAAGTAATTAATAATAATAACATAAATTAAAAACAAAGACTTGTTCTCTATCAGCAGGAGGCATGGTGAAATAGGATCTTGCACTTACATTCTCGTGGGAACAACACGCAAACACATAGTCAAAATAACTAACATCAGCGCATACACGAATTCAAGTACGACCAGTCACCACAAGTAGCACCCGTTCACGAGTATGACGCATGGCCAGCCATCGGCCCCTGCGCCATATTTTAGGGAGAGAGACAACCCGACGCATGGACGAAATGTGAACTTGGCTACATAAGAAAATAATAATAATACTACTTATACTGAAATAATTTGATACCACATGGATCACGGTTTGTTCCCACTTTACATTAAAACAGTCGTTGATGTTGACGATCGCCCCAGACTCAGAGTCTGGAAATGCAGCCGAGAGATTCAGTCGCGTTACCTATTTATACTGGAGCAATTCATATCCAAGCACTAGGATTGTTTAAATATTCATTTATCTAAAATAGGCCTCAGCAAGCAGTTTTACTTTAATGTACGATTTAAATTTATTTATTGACAAGACTTGTATCTCACTAGGGATTTTGTTGGAAAAACGTATACAATTGCCTTGGAATGAATTACTCGTTTTATGCAACCTTCTGGTTGGTGCGCTAATTTTGTCTTTATTATGAGTACTATAATTATGGAAGCTACTATTCTTTTTAAAGACATCTATACTTTTCCGCACATACAAAATATTCTCATAAATGTATTGACTTGCCAAAGTCATAATATATAAATCCTAATACAAATGGTAGGTCATTTATATACACGAGGATAAAGAACGGACCAAGTATAGAGCCTTGCGGTACATCCATAGTAACAGACGATCCCTGTGATATAGCTCCATTTAGATTTACGTTTTAAATTCTATATATTGAGATAAATTTAACACAATTGCATTCATTTACAAGACATTTAAAAACGGCAATGCCGCGTAGTTGAGATTTATTTAATGAATATTTAAATAAATCTCAACTATACCCAATCTATTATTAGCCTATAAAAACGAATAAATCTATTTTTTAATTCCAAAACTACATTTTTTTTGTATCCATCCTTTAATATAATTATAATTAATATAATTTTACTAGCATCGTAGATTTTTTCAAATTGACTGACTATAGTCTACAAGTCAGTTTTCGTCAAATTGATCAATGCTGATTATTCAGCCCCCGAAGGAAAGGTATTAATTGTATGTACAAAGGTATTTTATAATGGATGTGCATAGTAAGTTTGGACTAAAATATTAAACTTACTGAAGTCATGAATCGCTCTCTTAATGATGTTATTTAATAAAATACATAATAATATGTAAGTAGTATATAATACATTTTTACTTCCCGAAGTTTCGGTAAGTAGGTACTTTAAAAAGATGACAATTAAAATTTAATAAAAATAAGATCCTAGTTTATGTAGTAAATAAAAATAAAATGGAATATAATGTTTATTATGGAACATAAGATACTTGTATCATGTATCACTTATTCTACGTCATTAAATTTGAATTTGTAAGCATACTCATCGGCAAAGAAGACAGAGGGTGTAGGCCAGCGTTGCCAGACGTCCCGATTTTGGCGGGACGTCCCGATTTTAAAACAAAATGAAGTGTCCCGCGCGGGACAGGCTTAGTCCCGCTTTTCGGGAATAACTCGATGGCAATAAGAAGTGTGTACTACCACCACCGCACAATAATGGTACCAACTCTTTCAACAGTATCCAAAAAAATCTTCAAACTTTATATTAAGTATCCTACCATCAAACTGCTTTCCAAAACGCCTTTTTGAAATGCTAAATTTAATGAAATCAGAGTTACTGCATGTGAAGAGTTCTTCGTCTTTTTTAAAGAGAAAAATGAAACTTTTAAAGAAGTTAGGAAGATATCTTCATAGAAATATTATCAATAAGTAATTCATAAATAATAACTGTCTTATTGTTACTTGCAATTTGAAACACTCACTCTTCAGACTATAATAATATAAAAATATAGCGTTGCAAACAGCAACTCTATATTTTTCTAATAAATAAAACTTTTTTTATGATTTTTTTGTTTTTTAATCAGAAGATGACTAAGAAGTAAGAACCATTTAACGATAGGTTTAATCTGATTTAAATACTTTTAAAACAATATTTAAAAACTTCTGATTATTATTTTTAAAAAAAATGACTATGTCCCGCTTTCGACAAATGAATCCCGCTTTTTTCGCTTTAAACGTGCCAAAATCCCGACTTGACTAAAAAAAACGCTGGCAACAAAAAAAAAAAAAAAACTCTGGTAAAAGACTCTCGGTACTCTTTTAAAATGTAAGTGTATTAGTGATATATATTTTCATGTAAAAATAAACAAGGTACATATTTGGTATTTTATTTTAAGGTGATTTTGCTTTTAAAAATATAAACTTTTAAAGGTATGAATAAAAAATAAAATATTAGTTATTTTAATAACCATGTTCTAATGCTATAATGTGTACTGCGACGTCCTCATCGTATGGAGTTTGTAAGTCAACTGAAACCTGATGAAAGAGACTCGCAAAGGCCACCTGCGTTGTCTTCAAATCAGCTCCCGTGATATTGACGCAAACGAAGCTAACCATTTGGTTTTTGTCACGCTAGAAATAAATTATATTTTCTGTTATGACGTGTCAAATCTATTATTACTTAGCCTTACAATATACGAAATAAATTTATTTGGCATGTATCCTTTTTTTAGTTTAGTTTTTTGTGTTCCTGTTTAGCTTTGTCTTAATAACTATTTATGTATTATGTACTTCTGCAGATCATTCTTACCGTATCTAGTTAAATACATTTTTTTCACAGTAGTTGCGCGATATTGTCTGAGTTCCTAGTGAATTAAATTAGGTTATGGTCTAAGATCCCGCTATACAAATACCTTCACCGAGATGCTTATTTAATGAAACTTATTTTATATATAATTTAATATGTCAATAAATATAATCTATATGGGTTAACTAGCAAATTTCAGTCCAGAGTATGTTTTATTAATTAAAAAAAAAATTTTTTTTTAAACATTTCACCGGTATGATTATTAGATAAATTCTATACCAATCGAAAGTATGAAGCCCATAGAATATGCAAATGTTAGGTTGTTTTTAATAAATTAATTATTTATGTGTAAATTTTTTATGTGACACTAAAGTATATATACATCTTTAGTATAAAAGAAGGTTATAGTGATACATATATAATATTACCCTGATTAAAAATATTGATTGAAAAAAGTTCAAAAAATTTACTACATGCAAATTATTAAAAAAAAAATTTTTTTTTAATATTAATTAAACATACTCTGGACTGAAATTTGCTAGGCTACCCATATGGATTATATTAATTGACATATTAAATTAAATATAAAATAAGTTTCATTAAATAAGCATCTCGGTGAAGGTCGTTGTATAGCGGGATCTTGTACTATTAGGTACTTACTTTTTTGAAAAGAAACTTCTTTAGGCGCATGAGGGTAATTTTTTACGAAAACGTCACGAAGATGTGCAGCGTTTTTGTCGAAGAAGAGGGAGAGAGAGCGATTGAGACCGATTAAAAGAGTGAGAAAAACGAATTACCTTATAGAAATTATATTTTTAAAATTAATATTTCGTAAAGAGAAGTTATGAAATATGTATTAGTATTTTACATTTAAAAATAATTATTGACATCTCGAATTGTAAATTCCCTCCCTCTAAGTCTGGACAATTTAAAGTTTTAGATTTGTATTAATATTTGAAGAAGACTTAAAAATTAGTTTGCCACAGAAGTTTCACTTCTGACATGTATACTTTGCGCCTTTTTTTTCATTTTCTAAGTGGCGTTTGTGATAAGGTTAGGTTAGAATAAAGCTAAGGAAAAAAATTCTACCTTCTTTCATTCATTTCACAAATCACGTTGTTTTCTCTAATTTCTATGAGATTAAAGAGTATGCGCCACCACATTATTGCATTTTACGAGTAGGTACACCAGCGAGTGATGAAAATATGTAGAAAAAAATTGAAGCTGTTTTAAGGTGGTGCTGGGATTCGACATATTGACCCTAGGGTAGCTTATTATAATTAAATAAAAACCTTTTCTGCAATATACGAGAAATAGTGTTAATTAGTAAACTTACGGGTAACGTGACATTAAGATGTACTAAGCCAGAAGCGATTGTGTGAGTTTCATCATAAAATATTTTCGAGTAATTCCACGATGGATCACCTGTAAATTCATAATAAGTACACAAACAGTCCAGCCTTGCGATTCTGTAACTTACTTTTCGAAAAACAATATACTACAAGCTCCCTCCTTATCAGAATGCCAAATCATAAAATGACTACTTCACGATTGAATAGAACGCGACTGCCGCTGCTTAAACCGCTGTGAGAGTTCGAAAAGTAAGTTACAGAATCACAAAGCAGTAGGCTAAAACTAATTTTCCCAATTAAATTTGTTTTAATCAAATTTGAATATCATTCGAGATAATATGTTTAGGTATACCATCTGCGGCCCGTGGCAAATTCTTTTGATGGGGCCCTATCAGTAAAAATCGTCTCGTCTCAAATATTTAATTTAAAAGTCCATTTTGCTGAGGAAAGTTATAACATACTACCACCGAATCAACGCAGGTGGAATCGCAAAGTACAGCTATTATTAGTATATGTTCATATTTACCAAAGGAATAATCACAATTATACTCAGTACATATGGCGATTGCAGTTATAAAACAGAAACAAACCAATACCTTCATTATCATGATTCTAAAACAGTAGGTTGTACACACAATTACACAATTTATAGGTAGAGTGTGAAATTAATTTTTAAGCTTATTTAGTTAATTAGTTTTTGTAATTAACATTGATTTATTGGAAGCATAATACTGCATTAACACGCTACATAATAGTCGTAATTCTGTCATTCCAAGGTATGTAACAGATACATTTTTAAATGGATATTTAAAGTATTGTATTCGGTCCCACATGGAGTATTGTTCTCACCTCCAAGCGGGGGCTCCTCAGTACCAGCTCCTTCCGCTTGGCCGTATTCAACGAAGAGCGATTCGAATCGTCGACGACCAGTCACTTTCCGGGCGGCTTGATCCCTTGGCGTTGCATAGAGATGTGGGGTCACTCTGCATCTTCTACCGCATTTACCATGGAGAGTGTTCAGAGGAGTTGTCCGTATCACCTCGAAGTCTGTCGTTCCACTACTGAGCGTTTTTAAGGCAGTTTTTGCCGCGCACCACCGCTGTGAGGAACCAGCTGCCCACTGAAGTATTTCCGAACCAATTTAACTTATGGTCCTTCAAGAAAATAGCATACCAATTCTTGAAAGGCCGGCAAGCAAGTACTTGCCTTCTGGAAATGTGAGTATCCATGTTCCGCGGTATTACTTGACATCAGATGAGCCTCCTGCCCGTTTGCCTCCTATTAGGTACATAAAAAAAATTAAAAGTATGAATTGAATATTCTATATTCTTATATAAGAAATATATTTTCGATTAGAGTTCTATTAAAAATTAAATGTTTGAAAGGAGGCAATAAAAGAATAGTAGAAGGGAGGTGCTGCTCTTCCTGCAACCTAAAAGGGAGCCTTAACTAGTATAACCTCTGACTGGCCGAGCCCAAGTGGTTATGGGCGGAAGGCTATATATCCTTAATCGGAATAAGTTAAAGTATGCCGTGATTAAGGATGATCAAAAGAAGGTGGGGATGCTGCTGGTGACAGCAGATGAAAGCAGAGTTGGACCATTTTATGTGACAGAATTTCTTTTCTTTTGTGTAACTTGGTTTGTACCAAAAACACATTGTATATACGCGAAATTCATATATATATACCTATAAGTGGATTTCGACGACGATGATGAAGGAACCACTCTAATTTCGTCGTTATATCCGGAAGTCGTTACAGGCAATGGTAAAGACACGTACATGTGTATGGTTTATATTAATTTATTATTGAAAATATTCACTTTGACCGACCCATAAATTTAACTCCGCTAAACGCAATATCTGCCTGGGATATCTAGGAATTTGTTACAAATGATTCATTAAAAACAGTCGCGAAAAAAAATAAATAAAAAAAAGTCAGTGATGAATTTTTTATTAAAAACATATTCAAGTGACTTCGATTTGACGTCTTTGTAGCTAAATGATCGCTACAAACAACGTCGTAATAAACGAATCCCGAATATGGTCTCTTCCAAACCTAAGCATATACCTTAGGCTAAATTATTATTATTAATAATGCAGTGTCACTACAGTACTGTAGCATTGACTCCATGGGCACGGTATCACATATCAGCCTCCTGCACGTTTTATTAAAAAATAGCGGTATCCTTACTGTTTTTCTATCGAAAAACATCTACGGTCAGTGGCGTAACTATACTTTCTTGGGCCCGTGGCAAATTCTTTGGATGGGCCAGTTTAATTTTAATAAGCTTCGAGATTTTCGGCGTACTCAATTACGTTTTATATGTCCCACTAATGGCCATAGGCCTCTCTCTTAGGCGAGAGGGAATGGTCTGTAGTCCCCACGCTAGCCCAATGCGTATTGGAGACTTCACATTGTAGCTCAGACAGTGTAGCACTAGACTAAGGCCCTTTCTGCACTGCTCCGGTCCGGCGTCGGAAGCCGGAATGAGTCATTAAAAATATCGGAAAGCCGGATTGCGCTTCTCCACTATATCCGATCCGACAATAACCGATACTTGTATATTTATCATGCAACACTGATATTAACTAAAACCCATATACTTTATTTTATTAATAAAACGTTCTAAATTCTGAATATTTTATTGCCTAGCTAGTTTATTACTTTTTTTATATTGTCTATCTTGAAATATTATAATCTACTTAATAAATAGTTCACTAATACTTAATGATATAATATAACTATAAATAAATAAACCTATGAATAATAATTTATAACCTCTTGGATATACTTGGACCGATAAAACATCGCTTTCCGATCTAGCAAGTTATCGGATCGTTAAAAACCGGATGCCGGAGTAGTGGAGAAGCACGTAAGTACTGTTGTGAGTTTCTAAATCGGATCGGTAATTAACGTTTGCCGGACCGGAGCAGTGGAGAAACGGCCTAACAGTGTAAGGTAAATAAAACAATATATTTTAGGTAAAATATTTTTAAATCATCCACACGATTTACACAGTCATTTAAAAAGGTCTTTTTACAATCCACACTCAAGTTAATGCCTTATAACAATATTTCGTTGCAACACAATTATTATAAAATCTTTATACTAATATTATAATGTTAATAAAAAGTTTCAATTTTTTGTAATTTATAAGGCATTATTTTAACTAAAACCATTTAGAGCAGTGTTCCCAACGGGGTTTCCCACGCCCACAGGGGGGCAATTTGATTGTTAAGGCTATCCGAATTTTTTTTTAAATAATTATTTGTAACTTCAGTTTTTCACTATGTTTGAAATACTTACTGTGTTTCGTTAACAATTTCCAAGTCATTTCTTCTTAAAACCTATCATTTATGTATCTTAACTCTTAAGTGAGCAATTCATTTTAGATATTAAGAATTTTAGAATGGCTAAGGTGGAGCATGACACAAAATAAGTTGGGAAACACTGATTTAAAGGCAGTATACACAGTTCTGTTTTGCTTAAACTGAATCGATTATAACCGTTTCGTGCTACAAATCGCTGCCATCGTTGATCGTATAAACTATTAAAATAAACAATTTTAAGATTATTTTTTCTTATTCATATTCACAATTAACATTTTTCTTTTTATTACATAAAATAATGTATTAAAAGTTATTGATATATGTCTAAGAACATTATTTTGAAAGAAACTTTTCGCAATTTTCGTGCATGCTTGCAAAATTGCTTAGCACTAACACGCCTAAATTAAACCTCATTTACACAATCTTATTTATTTAACTCGACATTAACAACGCTTTACAGTGGTTTGAGGCACTTGAAACGTCGAATTATGGAAATAATTCATTAATCATTTGGTTCGGTTACTATTTGATGATCCCGCGAAAATCAAATGACGCATCGGTTTCATGTGTCAAAATCAAAAATGTCAAACGTCATAGAAAAATGTCACATATCAAGTATTTGTTGGTATTTATAAATAGACAGAAGTCATTTTCACTTAAACTAATACATAAATATACTTAAAACTAAGTAATTATTATAAATAAATTATTAATTGCCAGACAAAAAAAAGTCGGTGGAGGTGTTTTTTTTAATGTGAATTATAAGAGTGTATTGAAAAACATCAAAGTATTTTATTATTAATTTAGTTAAGTTCAAAATATTCACGTCCACATACGTCTTACTATGGCTTCACGTCCACTTAAATGGCGTTTATAAGTAAAATAGCCGTTTAAGTAAAACTGTACTGGCTTATCACAACCAATACATTCCGACAATAAAATAATTTAAAGCAATAAGCACCATATAATAAACAAACATCAATAAGTTAAGAACGGTATTTCCTATGATAATTAATAAACAAAAATAGATGGCTTGAAAAAATCTCAAATAAAATAATACAATTTAAAATATAGAAGGAACAAGAGGCTCCACTAAGGGTAAATAACTAACAATGTCGTGTAATTTAGTTAAAAGATTTCAGTAGAAAAAAAACGTATGTGTACTTATGTACACGCGTTAGAAGTTATACTTCATTGGCGTGATAAGATAAAAATATTTTCTAAAAAAAATTTCTGCGTTTGTAGAAAAAACGTCACTAACAATAGCAAAAACTAAAAGCTAATAGCTAACTTCAGGGTGTCGGTTTTTTGTGACGGTGTGCGCGTGCATCGTAAAAATTTACTCTCATCATTTTTCCCTAACGCGCCAAAAGAAGTATAACTTCAAAAAAATCCACTGTTTAAGGGTCTAGTTAATAATGGCAAATATGCGATCTGGTCTTCCTCCAATAGCTGTAAGCATAATTGCTGCACGCCCAACGTGTTTACAGGAGTTGTTCGGATTAATACTCGCTCGCAGCTTAGTTTCATCATCAGTCGTAGAGGAATCGCAATTCCACCCGTACTACCTCGACGTCCGTCGGACAACTGTCCGTCGTTCTTTAAGGAAATTTCTACCGCCACCACTATGTGGAACCAGCTCCCCTCTGAAGTATTACCGAATCCATTCGACTTAGGGTCCTTCAAGAAAAGAGCGGACCAATTCACACGGTATCACTTAACATTATACTCTGATTTTTAATTCCGTAGAATTCTGACATTTCATAAGTGTTGCTGCTACTAAAAAAGTTCTCCACCGAAAAAGTGACAAATTTGAACTATTTGAAGGCAATAAAAAATAAAATGCGACGTATTTTTTATGTTTCACCTACAAAAAGGTAAATCTAAATATAAACTTACTCAAGTGACCTAATACAAAAATAACAAATAATTTAATATCACGAACAATATATCGAATTAACTTTGATTAATTTATTTATTCTTTAGCTGGCATCACTGCCTACTAATTCCAGATTTAGTAAAACTTAAAAAAAATTTTTTACTTGTGCGTTTTTACTGTTTGTGGTGAAAAGGGACATAATTATCAGTCGCCGGAAAATCACTTTTAATGTGAAACACCTCACTTAATAAAATGGATACATTCACTAACAAATAAAATGTTACAATACTCAGATGTTCAGACTCGTATTTAAATTACAAAATGTGCCTGGCCAAAAGGTTTGTCATCGCTGACATGTCAAAAAATTATAGCTGTCAGAATTCTACGGAATTAAAAATCAGAGTATAGATGAGTAATAATAAGTAATTTTGAATAGTTTATTTTTACAGCGAGGATCTACGAAGTTACGAAAGAATAATACAATGTTTATTTTCTTACAACACTTCTTGCCATCCAACGATTTATAATTAATATCGATGCTGAAAATTGCACCGTACCAAACTCATATAAAATTCACGTACGTTTTAAGAGTTAAGGCTCTTTTCTAATTGTTCATGAATCAGGCCACGAATTAAGACTATCAAACTGGTCATATGTGCGCGTGGCACTAGTGAAATATACTCCAAAACGTCGATAATAGAATGATGAGGTCGCTGTATATTTTGGGCGCGTTGCAAGCGAGAACGTCGTTGGGGTATAGATTCGGCGGTGGCGCCTCCTCACCACCTTTGCAATATTCATTGCGTGACTGAAATTGTAAAGAATTACTTTTAACATTAAATTACTTTTCGTTGCTTAGTACCCATAACACAAGCTTAACCAGCATGGGACTAGGTCAATTGGTGTGAATTGTCTAATAAAATAAAAAAAATTAGTGAAAACAAACTGTACACAGTTTTTCTGTCCACCAGGACATCGAACAGATTTAAATAATTAATTTAGTTTGGCCAGTGACTATACCATTTGGGGCCCGTGACAAATTCTTTTGATGGGACTCAATCAGTAAAAATCGTCACGTTGGTTGATTTTCATAAACTTCCAGATTTTCAGCGTTCTCAATTACACGTTGTATAATTCCCACTAATGGCCATAGAACTCCTCTCTTAGGCGAGAGGGAATGGTCTGTAGTCCCCACGCTAGCCCAATGCCTATTGGAGACTTCACATTCATCCATAGAACATAATATCTCTTGAGTCGGGGGCTCGTGGCATTTTGCCCTGCCACCCTATTGGTACGCCACTGCCAGTGATATATGACTATTAAATTGCGCATAAAGCGTCACAAACCAATTGAAACATTGACGCTCCATAGACGATGCAAGAAACCTGTTCTTGACGAATATTCTCATTCGAATACAGGTTGTGTTAATATTTAACTATAATAAATAGAACTTACAGCAAACTCATCTCCACACATTTCTCTGCAAGGCGGACAAACGACGCCGCCTTTGTGAAGCCAGCCTTTTTGAATTATTCGCACTTGCAACACTTGTCCCGCAAAGTAACAGGTATACGTGTAGTTGCCAACCTAAAAAAAAATAAAAAAGTAAGTTTGAGGTCGCTGCTGTGTTAAATTAACTTTTTTATCTTGACAACACTGTTATACTTCGACACAAAACTAAAAACAATGTAAAAATATATGTATAAATAATATGTATTAATAATAAATATGTGTATAAATATTCGTTGGCATAGCTGCTACGCCTTGCCGCACACGCAATAAATGGATTATGTATTAACTTGGCAATTAATGTTACGGCTAACAAAATTTAAATAATGTATTATTTATACATGTAATATCGCCATTGCTCCAACATTATTATTTAATGAAATTAACAGATAATTTGTGATGATACTTACTATAATATGCAGTCGACCACTATCACACTTATATTTATAGCAACCGGAGCCCCAGTGTTGCCATTCTCTAATCTGAAATATAATAATTCATTAAAATTTAAATTTAGCTAAAAATATTAATCTTATTAATATTTATTCAATATTTTTTATGTATATAAAATTGTTGTGTCTGTGTTTGTAACCAAAATCGTCCAAAACGGCCGATATTCGGTAGATCTGAACTTGGGTTATCCACAAAAGCCCGAGCTCATTTTTCTTATAATCTTGCATTAAAAATGGACAAAAATGTTCGCTCTACATATATAATATATAGAGAGATACACTCTTATATACATATTATCACGATTAGTTCATATCGTTTTTATATGTATTGTGTAAAAGTACCCATAACAGACCGGCATGAACGTGGAAGAGAGAGAGAGAGAGGTTTGTCAGGACCGTATCAGGTGGAGATCCGTGTTTACCTACCTCTTCAGGAAAATATATAGATAGATAGAAATGTTATAAGTCCCTACATACCTGTCTACAAGATTTTTGCTCCCACACACGATCGCTATGGTCGAAACACTTGGAGTGTGTTCCGTAGTTTTCTAACGCGAAATTTACATCAGTCTCTGTAAAAAATAAAGTATATAAATACAAAGAAATATATTTAATAACATAGTAATAATTAGTATTATTAAAAATTTATAAATAGGACTAAAACAAATGAAAGAAGTTTCGTCTTAATGGCAGTGTAACTTTAATGTTGGCATACATATTAGTTTATTACTATCACATGACATACGACGTGTGCTTAGACACAAAGTTTAATAAAAGTTTAAAGGTTAAAAAAATAAACAGATTAAAAAAAAATATTCAAAAAAAATAACATTAAAAAACACATTTAAAAAAAATAAAAAAATAATAGATTTAAAAAAAAAACAGATTTTTAAATCAGATTCAGATTTTTTGTTAAATTGACTCACAATATTATTTTAAAGGTTGGCCTAATATATAAGATAATTAAAGGATAATTAATCTATTTATACACAGAATAAGTAGATATTAGGGTATTTTTTTGAAGTTACATTTTTGTCTGGTACAAAACTATAGCTTTGATCTTCATAATATTTCGACACACAAAGCAATATACCTTATAAATTTTTTCACGATTAAGAATTATCGTTTAATGGTCCATTTGTAATAAATCGACTATGAGATAATCCTGCATATGGCTGCCCCTTAAAACTACTTTAAATCACATTTTTCATCAGAAATTTCATTTTATATCCTAACTATCTACAATAACGCCCTGTGCATAAGACATATTCGCTACAAAACAAAATCATCGACCCACAAACAGCAGAGCTATGTATGAACATTAACAAAAATACACGTCGCATTGCTAAGCTTCTGCGGTAATTTTTATGAACATCAAAAAGTGATGGCAGACAGACAAGACACAAGACAAAATATCGAGAATATAGTGAATAGTCCAGCCATGGAAGGAATACAACAAGCTATATTCACTATTACCAGCCTACGATGACCAGCTGACTATTACCAGCTTACTAGCTTACGTAACTTACTAGGTGTATTCTCCTCATAGGAACATCGGCTGCCTCGTAGAAGTACGCTCTTGTGTTTCCACGTGAACTCCTGGAGATATGGGCAGTAGTCTGCCAATGATACAGAACCTCCGTAGTGGGATTCGTCACCCGATGGCACATTTGGTAAAGTATCGAAGTGCTGGAAAATATATAATCATTAATAATAAAAAAATGCAACTTTATTAACAAATATTCGGTGATATTTTAAACAATATATAACATTTATTATTTTATAAATTCAACTGTCTCTAATTTAAAAATCCTTACTACATTAGAAGCCTGGAATATGTTTCTATAACTTATTTGGCAGCCTATACACGATTTAAAATAAATATCTTTAAAGTTATATAAGATATATAGATATTTTTATGTTTTAATTAATTGACTTATATTCTTCAAGAATTCGTAAATCAAAGAGTTAGTGGACATTATCGGAAAGTGATTGCTAACATTTGGTTTGCGCTTCTAAATATTTACTAAAATATATATATATATATGTAACTTAATTAAGTTTTGTTTTAGGTTTAGTTTCATTTTAATTTTTTTATCTATTCTGTTTCGAATATTTTGTGAAATTTAATCTGTTTTATCTTTGTATATTATTGTCTAAGTGTTTTCTTTTATAATATGTATAATGTATATGTGCAGCTGTAAGATAAAAAATAAATCAACACAAATGATTACCTGGTACTGTCTGGGAAGTATATTGTCGTGTCTGACTAAATTGCAGAGTACCACAGCATTACGACGCGGCGAGCATTCCGTTCGCAACGGTTCGCCTTTGATTCGCTCACAAAATGGCGCCGGGTTTTTCCGCCTAAAAAATATTTTTATTAAAATAAAGAGGGTAGGATGTGTAATTGATGAACTGTTGGCGTCTTAGTCACATTGTCTTTAGCCGTCGTGCTGTGCGGACGTTTGTAAGTTTTGTGAGATCAATTAATTTTTTTAATAATTGTAAGAATATTTTTGATGTCCAAAAATCTTTATGTTATAATGAAACTTACATGATTTCCGTGTCATTGTTGTCGCTTGCAAGAATTAAAAATAATTAAAATATATAACAACAGTTTATATAGTATTTTTACCTAGATACTTACTCAGTAGAATTTTCCACGCTGCATGTATTTACAAGTTATTTATCAGTATGTACATAAATCTCATGAAACATGTTCTGTCCTTGTTATTCTAGTTAAGCTTGTATTGAAATGAAAGAAACAGAATATTCTATGAGCTAAGGAACATTTATCCCAAACGAATTTGAAATAAACTACGTGACCACTAGATGGCGTTCTAAGCAATATTATATTACTACCTTTACTTTGCGGTCTTAACCAATATGAAGTCAGCACGAAAATATTTTTAAAGAACCTCTAAATCCCGAATTCGTTATTAGTTTTTGTCACTTGAATATAGATGGCGTGCATTTCCATAACATATTAGTTCCTTTGCGTATTGAACTAGCATGAAGTCATGGAGAAAATATATTTTTAATACAGTTGCTCAAAAAGTGGCGTATTGCAGGGACGTATAGCGTTCGGGATGTGGGCTATTACACACTCGTGCTTTTTCTTTACCTTTTCCGAACTAGTGCGTTTTCGTTCCCAACTGTCAAGATAATGTCTATTAAAAAGAAAAAAACAACCACGAAGTTTTTACTAAAAAAATCATAGAAGTTTTTATAATTCATGCAAATATTTCAAAAAAGAAGCTACTCATTTGTTTTAATATCAGATTTAATGATTTGATTCAATGAGTTTTAGGTTAGGTTTCATTTCATCTCATCTCATTAAATTTCATATCAATAAAAAAATTCTACTGAAGATTTGGCTATATGGGCATAGTTCCCTTTGCCTACCCAGAATGGGTGAAGAAAAAAAAATCTCTGCTCATATTCTTTTACAGTTGGCGCCATTTTCCAAAAATGTTCTTTGCTAGTTTAGTTGTTTGTTATATTATATATTAAATAATAGTTTCTCTGTCAATCATACGAAATTAATAATAGTTTGTCTTAAACAGTAAATATGCAACCTAAAACTTCCCCAGTAAGTAAAAAAACTGTAATTTCGATGAATATGTGAATTATACCTTTTATAAGAAATAACTGATTAGTTAGTTGAGGTTATTGTGTTTTAATATTTTATTAAATCGCTTAATTTTTTCGCAACTGTATTAAAAATAGTCGTTCAGTACACGTGCGGAACCATCATTGCAACTTGTTCCGACTGTCAACCCTCACCTTCGGCTACGCCTCGGCTCGGGTAGACATTTGTCGGAACTCTTTGCAATGACAAGCTTTCCGCACTCGTAATGAAATATACTATTTTAATACAGTTGCTCAAAAAGTGGCGTATTGCAGGGACGTATAGCGTTCGGGATGTGGGCTATTACACACTCGTGCTTTTTCTTTACCTTTTCCGAACTAGTGCGTTTTCTTTCCCAACTGTCAAATTAATGTCTATTAAAAAGAAAAAACAAACCACGAAGTTTTTACTAAAAAAAATCATAGAAGTTTTTATGACTCATGCAAATATTTCAAAAAAGAAGCTAATAATTTGTTTCAATATCAGATTTAATGATTTGATTCAATGAGTTAGGTTAGGTTTCATTTCATTTCATCTTATTAAATTTCATATCAATAAAAAAATTCTACTGAAGACTTGGCTGTATGGGCAGCCCCTTTTCCCTTTGCCTACCCAGAACGGGTGAAGAAAAAAAATCTCTGCTTATATTATTTTACAGTTGGCGCCATTTTCCAAAAATGTTCTTTGCGAGTTTAGTTGTTTGTTATATTATATATTAAATATACATGAACAATCATACGAAATTAATAATAGTTTGTCTCAAACAGTAAATATGCAACCTAAAACTTTCCCAGTTCGTAAAAAAACTGTACCAATTTAAATGTATATGTGAATTATAACTTTTTTAAGAAATAAATGATTAGTTAGTTGAGTTTATTGTGTTTTTAATATTTTATTAAATTGTTAAATTTTTTCGGAACTGTATTAAAAATAGTCGTTCAGTACACGTGCGGAACCATCATTGCAACTTGTTCCGACTGTCAACCCTCACCTTCGGCTGCGCCTCGGCTCGGGTAGACATTTGTCGGAACTCTTTGCAATGACAGGCTTTCCGCACTCGTAATGAAATATACTATTAAATAACAGATCTAAAGTAATTATAAAACCCGTTCTGTATGTAATAGTTTTAGTCACTTCTACATAGATGGCGTTGCATATTATTTTTATACCACTAGATGGCGTGCATTTCCATAAAAATTAGTACCCTTAAGCTTTGCGTATTAAACTAGTATGAAGTCATCGACAAAATATCTTGAAATAAAAGACAAGACTTTCTAAATCCCGAATTCGTAATAAATAGTTTTTGTTACTTAATCATAGATGGCGTTGCATATGAATTTTTTAATACAGTTGCTCAAAAAGTGGCGTATTGCAGGGACGTATAGCGTTCGGGATGTGGGCTATTACACACTCGTGCTTTTTCTTTACCTTTTCCGAACTAGTGCGTTTTCTTTCCCAACTGTCAAGATAATGTCTATTAAAAAGAAAAAAACAACCACGAAGTTTTTACTAAAAAAATCATAGAAGTTTTTATAATTCATGCAAATATTTCAAAAAAGAAGCTACTCATTTGTTTTAATATCAGATTTAATGATTTGATTCAATGAGTTTTAGGTTAGGTTTCATTTCATCTCATCTCATTAAATTTCATATCAATAAAAAAATTCAACTGAAGATTTGGCTATATGGGCATAGTTCCCTTTGCCTACCCAGAATGGGTGAAGAAAAAAAAATCTCTGCTCATATTCTTTTACAGTTGGCGCCATTTTCCAAAAATGTTCTTTGCTAGTTTAGTTGTTTGTTATATTATATATTAAATAATAGTTTCTCTGTCAATCATACGAAATTAATAATAGTTTGTCTCAAACAGTAAATATGCAACCTAAAACTTCCCCAGTAAGTAAAAAAACTGTAATTTCGATGAATATGTGAATTATACCTTTTATAAGAAATAACTGATTAGTTAGTTGAGGTTATTGTGTTTTAATATTTTATTAAATTGCTTAATTTTTTCGCAACTGTATTAAAAATAGTCGTTCAGTACACGTGCGGAACCATCATTGCAACTTGTTCCGACTGTCAACCCTCACCTTCGGTTACGCCTCGGCTCGGGTAGACATTTGTCGGAACTCTTTGCAATGACAAGCTTTCCGCACTCGTAATGAAATATACTAATAAACCACTAGATGGCGTGCATTCCCATAACATAATAGTACCTTAACCTTTGCGTGTTGAGCCACTGTTTGCAGGAAGTTGTTGCGAAGCCACAACCCAAGTTCTTTCCCCAATGAAGGGGGGAAGAGAGGGAGTAGTCCGCCCTGTACCAGCCCGTATCTTCCATCATGGCGAATGTGATTCTACTGAACACGCTGTTTTGAGTGTGCGTACCGGTCATGGCTTCGTTCTGTGAATAAGCGCAAAATGTTCACGTAAGTATGTAACTATTTTCGTTGGGCGTCAAATTTTTACATCGATAAATGTCAATGTCAAAATTATGTTTGATGTGATATTAATATACAATCTATTATATACTTTGTCTGAAAATTTATCTATAGAAATAAAAAATAATCGCAAAATATGATGCTAATTTGAAAAAAAGAATTTGGTTTTTTATTCTGGAAAGTCGAACAGTCTCTATGAGGAAGCATAGCAAAATGGTCCATTATGTAAAGTAGGCCAAGTAAAAAACTCATTTAAGGGCGAACCGAAATATGCGGGGGTAGCTACTTAAAAATAAAATAAGTCAACTGACGTACCTCAAAAACTCTTTTCTCCCAATGTGTGAGCGCAGTTCCGTCTCCACCTTGATCTTCTAATTCGGCGCCCTCTAGTATTGAGCAGTTGAAGTGTTCACGGACCTGAATGTTGCGTAAATTTGGCGTAAAAATATGAATGATTTGTGTCTGCGAGACGTAATACTTGAACGCTCCCTACTTATAAATAAATAAATGTATAATTTGCATTAAATTTTGATTAAATAGGAAATCGCGTTATAGAGTATGCTCGTAAAACCGTAAATATGGACTTGACAAAATCATTATTAATTTCACACTACAGAAATATAACTTGAGAAATCCTGGCGTTACTGGGGGAAGGAAGTACCGCGTCATATGAGGGACGGAAATCGCGTTATAGGGGTGCTGCGTTATAAATCACTACAACTCACCTCTTTAACAACTCTAGGAGTAACAATCATATGCAAGGTCCTCTCCATATAGCCACCTCTGATCATCCATCTTGGCCTGGTTATATTCTTAACTACACGGTCTGACCATTTATGGATTTGTAGCCTGAAAATAGAAACCGCGTAAATATGCATCCCTGTTTAGATGGAGCAGTTTTCTATATTTATCAACAGATGGCGTTGTGCTCACTTAAGTTTAAAATGCGATGGCGAAACAGAAAGTGTTTGGGTTTAATATTTTTGTTAAACTTTTAGTAAGCAACTTGAAATGTGTGTTGTCTCATCATCGGACGTTTAGGCAGAATACGAAATTCCATACGTATCACCTCTGCGCAATCTTTCAAAATGTAGTTATTACCACCACAAGTGGAATAAGGTCACGGCTAAAGTATTTTCGAATCAATTCTACTTAGGGTCCAACAAGGAAAGAGCGTACCAATTCTCAAGAGGCTGGCAATGGGTGGAGGGCGGTATCACTAAACATTATATGGGCCTCCTGGGCAAACGGGCGCCTTGTTCTATGAAGAGAAAGAAGAAGTGAAACTAATTTTTAACTCTTACTCATATTTATACAAATCTAAAACTTTAGATTTCAGAGACTTAGAGGGAGGGAAAATGGAAGATATGTTAGGAATTTAATTGTCGTTAAAATATTAAATGTCGAAAATTAATAAAAATAATAAATTTAATTTATTTCTTCGATAGTACGTGTAGCGTATTTAAATTTAGTTTATTCGTCATTTGAGATTTCAATAAATTATTTTGCATAAAATACTAATATTTCATAAATTAAAAAGTCTGTTGTTTACGATTCGTACGTCAACAAAATAGTTGTTTATAATAGAGGGCACGCGCGTTGCCGGCCTTTTAAGAATTGGTACGCTCTTTTCTTGAAGGACCCTAAGTCGAATTGGTTCGAAAATACTTAAGTGGGCAGCTGGTTCCACATAGTGATCATGCGCCGCAAAAACTGCCTTAAAAAACGCACAGTGGAACGACTAACTAAACTATCAATTATACAAAAGTACCTACGCACTCAAATCCGATACTTACTGCTCATCTAATGGCGGATTTCCTGTGTCTGCACGTCTTGGTGTGAGCGGATCGCCATTTTCATCTCTGAAACACGCGAATTAAAAAAAAAAATCAGTTGCGCTACAACTTTAGGTCTGGGCCTCAGATTTCTGTATCTATTTCATGATCATTTGTTAATCTAACAGGCAAGTAGGCGATCAGCCTCCTGTGCCTGACACACGCTGACTTTTTGGGTCTAAGGCAATCCGGTTTTCACAAGATGTTGTCCTTTACGGTTCGAGAGAATGTTAAATGCAAATAGAATGAAACTCCATTGGTGCACAGCTGGGGCTCGAACCTACGACCGAATGGGAATTAAGACTATCCATAGATAGCGCTAAACCTGCATCATGAGCACATCTCACATACACGTACATAACCTCACTTTCACACACACCATCGCAAGTAGGTATCACTAAGTTAAATGTATTTAATCATTTTTAATGATTTTTTCCTTTCGTAAATGTTTGAACCTTTTTGTATATGTTATGTATTCCATATTTGTCTATATGTTTAGTATAAGATTTAATATATAATTTATGTTAGCAGTACAATTATGAAATAACTAAATAAGATAATATTAAAGAAATTTTTTGACTTACCTATAAAACCCGAACAGGGACACGCTAAATCCCAGCGCGTGTAGCATTTCGTGTTTGACAGTTGACAGCACGTGTGGTAAGTCCCTGTATCGGGTTGATAACTCGCCGGGGCAGAAATTGGCGTGACCAGCTACCGGTCTGCAAATAAAATATTCACAATTCATTTAAATGTGCGACGTTGAATCTCTTGATTTATAGAGTCTTGCCTAATGAAAGAAAATTATTGAATTATTTGAAAACTTTCGGATGGCAACATTGAATTGTCATTGAATTTCTTAGGTATGAATTATTGTCTTGATACTTTATGCAATTACTCTTTTTTATTTCTATTATATACTTTTTCCGAATAGATAACAGCTATAATAGCCTAAACTTTGTTTTATTTGATAGAATATTTCGTTTCTTTCGCAGGATTTGATTATTCCGAATAAAGTTGTGTTTTATAATAAATATAGTTTTAGTTTTCCATGCAATGCTAGTCATTTTAAGTATCAATAGTTCAAGACTAAATACGTATAGTACTTAATTTCATAGAAATACAGTTACTATCAATGTAAAAAATAATAAAATAAAATCAAGTATCATGTAAGTTTAATCCACAAAACATATCAAACTTTCAGGGATACCATACTAAAAAAAATTGAATTTGCCGAGCTTTTTCGTTATCTTCTTTCATTAGCCAGACCCTAGACAATTTAGTAAACTAAATATCAATATTATTAAACTTTTTTGGTCTAAGGCTCTCAATTTTTTTAGCTTAATAACGTAATAACTTAAGTAACTCCCTTAAGTAGGGACTTAATTTTACCAACTTAGTGTAACGTGAATTTCATAGAGAAAGTCTATTAGACTAGCCGGGATTCGAATCTACGATCTCAGACATGAGAGCTCATGTAGGCACGTAAGTTTTCCAGAAAGTTTTGCTATGAGTAGCCAAGTTCTTAATACGATGACTGAAAATGTTGTTACCTGTCCAGCGCTGATTCCTGTTGACAATGCGATGCGTAGGCGACGGTCAGGCCACGCCTGCACCTCTCAGTTTCGACTGCACTTACATATAACACGAAATCTGTGTTTTCTATACCTATTGACTCTTCTTGTGGAGCTGAAAAGACCAAAACTCTTTACGAAATCAAAAGCTTAACCCTAACATATACTTATATAGCCAATAATAAAAATTGCAAAGTTGAAATATATTTAATATTTAAATTGCTGATAATTCTTAATATAGTATGTCTTTTACTGAAGTTAAAATTCTTTAGGCGCTAGAAGGAAAATGTTTTACGGAACGTCACGAAGATGTGCAGCGTTTTTGTTAAAGAAAAGGAAGAGAGCGTATGAGGGAGAGAGAGAAGGGCAAATTACCTTATAGAAGTTATATATAAAAATTATAATTTCGTAAAGGAAATTTATGAAATATGTATGTATTAGTATTTTATGGTTTACGCCAAATAATTTATTGAAATCTCAAATGACGAATTGTAAATTAAAATGCTACGTGTTTTTATCATCTTGCATCTTCCTTTTTCCCTCCCACTAAGCTCGGAAATCTAAAGTTTTAGATTTGTATAAATATGAACAAGACTTAAAATTCGTTTGCCAAAGAAGTTTCACTTCTGACATGTGTTGTACGCACGCAGTTTTTTTAAATGTATAATTTATTTTCTCTTTTATCATTGCAATGTGGTACTCTCTTTTCTTGAAGATCCCTAAGTCGTATCGTTGCGGAAGTACCTCTACTGGCAGCTCCACAAAGAGGTGGTGGGCGCCAGAAGAAGTCTTAAAAAGAACTGTGTTGTACCAGGCGTTGAGATGGTCTCACTACCACTATTTAGAACCAGCTGCCCACTGAAGTATTTCCCATTCAATTTGACTTACAGTCTTTCGAGAAAAGACCGTACTAATTCCTATAATACCGCCAAGGCATGCTTCTGGCAATGTGAGTGTCTATGGCCAGTATCACTTACCGTCAGATTCGTCTCCTAAAAAAAGAAAATGGAATTCTGGCTCAACTCGACGTCTGATGATGGACTTTGTCAGAGAACGATAAATGATAATTGCGGTAGAATTTACCTGCCGTTTCCGTCTCGGCACTGTCCAGTGCATTATCACTGAATTCAGTGGTTGTCACCTCGTCAGGATACCGTGGTAATTCCCGGCAAAGATGTCCCGTACTATTGCAAACGTGGCAGGGCTGAAAGAACACGATATTTATTATAGTAATAATAATTACAAATTGCAGTGGCGCTACAACCTTTTTAGGTCTGGGCCTCAGATTGTATTCATGATCATTTGCCAATCTAATAGACAAGTTAGTGATCAGCATTTGGTGCCTGACACACGCCGCCGACTTTTTGGGTCTAAGGCGAGCGGGTTTACTCACGATGTTTTACTTCACCGTTCGAGCGAATGTTAAATGCGTACATTTTGAAGTTATACTTCTTTAGGCGCGTTATGAAATTGATGAGAGTGAAATTTTACGATGCGCGCGCACCGTGACACAAAATTAACAGAATGAAGTTGCCCACGGAAGATGCTACGGCATTGGACATAATTTAAAAACAACATTCGAATAATAATAGAATTTATGTTACACTTAATGTAAGAGGATAATAATAAATATTTATTTATTTAATTTTTCAAATGTAAACCGAACTTTATTGACTATACTGACTCCTTTTCCAGTCTTTGATTATTTAATTGTAATGAATTATTTGTATGTAATCAAAAAATACTTTTAATGATGCCAAAGAAGTATAACTTCTTACGCGCGTACATAAGTACACGCACCCTTTTTTTTTCTCTGCGGGTATTTGCAATCAGCCCTAAGGCTATGAGCGAATTTTTTCTGTGGTGCTGTCATGTGGAGTGACTCCCATTGGAAGCATCTAGTCATCTTCTGTCTAGAGCTACTGCCGGTCTTCTAGCTCTAGGATATGGTGACGTTTTAGTCAACTCACATACTGTCTAATGGTGAGCTGGCGAACAAGTTCGTTCGGGTGACAGCTTAATGCACATAGAAAGAAAGTGAATTGGTGCACAGGGAAACGAACCAACGACCTCGGGGGTCACACGCTAAAGCTACTGGCACAACACTGCTTAAATAAAACTAAATTTATATACAGCGAGAAAATACTGCCAGCGTTATAGGCACAGGGACCAAACTTTTTAAATTCCTTTTAATTTATTGACCCTTTATTAAAATGTCCACGCGTTTATAATTAAAGCTTCTAGGCATAGAGAATATGAATTTAATTATGAATATGAATTCGGTTATAGTTTTGGGTTAGTCCAATTTATTTTAACAATAAAACGAAATTGAATTTCGCTTTGTAATTTTCACTTCGTGCAATGTATTTCAATTGGTTCCACTTTATAGGTAATATTTTTAACACTTTTTCTCTTTTAATTCCTAGATTTTATAACTTCTGTAACTGAATGTAGAGTTTAAAAAAATCAGTGGCGCTACAACGTTTTTAGGTCTAGGCCTCAGATTTCTGTATCTTTTTCATGATCATTTGTCAATCTAATAGTCTAGTAGGTGATCAGCCTCATGTGCCTGACACACGCCGTCGAATTTTTGGGTCTAAGGCAAGCCGGTTTCCTCACAATTCCTTCACCGTTCGAGCGAATGTTAAACGCGCACCCAAACAGAAAGTCCATTGATGCATAGCCGAGGATCGAACTTCCGACCGGATGAGAGTTCCACGCTGAAGCCACTAAGCCAACTCTGCACTGAATTTAATGTATAATGGTATACAGAAACTAAAAAACGTAAACGGTACCTCATCCATATTTTTCCCTTTTTAAATTTTCAAAGACTAGTTTTGAATAGAAACTAACCTGTAGCTAACTTTTGGCGCGAATTATGACATCTATATTCGTCAAAATGAATATACATTTTTGACCTCAGTTTTGAATAATCTGTGGCTAAGTTTTGGCGCCAACTATGACAGCTATATACGTCAAAATTGATTTTGACTTACGGTTGTCATAATTCGGACTGAACGATATATAAATGACTCTTTAATTTCTGATTTAAACTTTTAGGTGGTAGTATATTACTACTACAAATAAACGGCCTCGTTCTGCTAACAGCGAACGTAGAAGACATAAAGAGGATAGCGCAGAAGATCGTTCCAGAGTCATTGGCCGACAAGTTAATCGATTTTGTCATGAAAGCTACAAACAAGGAGATTAATGTCTCCCAAGAGAATAGTGATAATAAGGATATATCAGGTAATATATTTATGAATACATTCCTGCATTTATTGGTAATTTTTCTGTCAACTGTCAAAATATAACTCATTTTTGTTGTACTACGACGACTCGTTTCGGAACCCTACCCTAGGCTACTAGAAACTTTTTTAAAAGGCCGGCAACGCACTCCCGAGCTATCTGCCATTGAAAGTGTCCGTGGACACTACATTCATTGGTAATTTTTCTACGGGAATCTTTGCTTTGACTCAATTCTGAATCCTACCTTGAGGCTACTAGAAACTTTTTTAAAAGGCCGGCAACGCACTCGTGAGCTCTCTGGCATTGAAAATGTCCATGGACACTATCACTTAATATCAGATGAGCCTACTGCTCGTTTGCCCCTTGTTCTATAAAAAAAATCTTAAATCTAATTTCAAGACCTGTCAAACCAATTTTCCTCTTTGTCATATACATATTTGACAGTGCTCTTTCTGATTGAGACTTATGCTACTTTTTGGAATACGGACCTAAGTCACAGTCTGAATATCATAAGGTAAGACCAGAGTCAAGAATTAGTATGAAGGCGAGGAAAATAAGAGGAATGTTTAAAGAGAGTTCTTTGCTAGACTAGCATATTTATTAAATAATAAAATAACAATTTCTTACAGCAAATGAATGGACAAAACCTAAAAAGTACAGACCAAATCAAGAGAGCTACCGAAAAAGCAAAGACAAAAGAACGGGTTTCAATTTAAACGATCGAAATTCAAATGAAAATAAACCAATACCCAAGAGCCACAGACAAAACCCATACACGTTCACCATAGATAGAACGCCGGCCATTGTTTCCAAAGGCAACAGGAACATAGACAAGAATTTTGTGCGGAGTAGATTCATACAGAATGCAGATTCAGTACAGGAGGTTGTGTTACGTACCAACACGTTGACCACAGAGAAAGAGAGGACGGAATTCGATCAATATGACAATTCTAATTATCCGAAATCAGCTGGAGTAATAGCTACCAGTGGTAGGGTTGCGTTGACGAAACGACCGGGGTCGGATAGTGATGAAAATGAATAGATCCTATTGAGTAATATTTATAATTTATTTTGTCCTGTGAAATTTAACGTTAAAAGTACCGGTTTAAGTTATATAAAAAAGCGTGTGTACAAATTACACAATATGTGAGAAGTGAAACTTCTTTGTTAATTAATTATTACTAAGGTAAAAGCCGCAATAGATGATCATGTCCCAGTATTATGATCACTCCATGTATTTGTATATATATATCACACTGTTTACACACTGTATACGTGCTAATGATAATAGAAATAAATAAAAAATCTGTGTTTACTGCACAAGACGTTAAGCGACAGAATTGTCATCTAAATTTCTAATATGTAACTACTACACGTATACATCAACCAATAGCGTGTATTTTTTTTCGATCTCCTTTACAGAGACTAATTTGCTCTCAATATTTCTTACTATAGCGCTCTCCCACCTCTCGCTCCATGGCACCGTGTGTGATGCGACGTTCGCTCTATCTCACTCTCTCTCTCGATCTTTCTCACTTGCTTACTCCCTATTCTTTCTCCATGGCTATTTGCTTCATGCTACCATCACCCTTTTTCACTCTCTCTCAATCGCTTTCTCCCTTTTCTTGGACATAAACGCTGCACATCTTCGTAACGCTAATGTATTATTATTGCGTAAATTAAATTTAAATCAAATTTTCCCCTAATGCACCTAAAGAAGTTTCACTTCAAAAATACAAAAAGGTTTGCAACCAATGGTTTGGAATAATGGTCACAATTTCTCTGTCCACCGGACGAGGCTGCCCGCTACCATCGATCACGACCCCAGGACCAAGTCAAGCGTGGCTCCAAACATCAACACGCTGCGAATCTGACAGGGATGTCTCCTCGGTCGTTGCAGCCCCCATCAAGGGCTAAATAGGCCGTCCCGTTTCGGCCTTTATTAGTAGACCGCGAACACACAAACCACCCGAAGGGGGCACGGGCTTAAACACCCGTCGCGAGGGTGAAACAAAAGCAAGACTTGTGTCCAGTGAAGCGTCAGAATTAATTACAGTAATATTATAATTAATTATTGGTTTAGTGATAAGGAGATATGCACAAGTGTGGCAGTAGGAACGTATTATTAATTAAGTTGATTAATGAGGCAAACGAAAACGAATTCCCATGCTAAAAAAGGTAGGTAATAAATAAATTAAAAAATTATGCATTTCTGCATTATACATTGAGAAGACGTTCTTGGACCTTTAGGCCCAAGGTGGATATTTTTGTATTTTTGCAGTCTTACTTAATATGAATAAAATACTAATACAATTTTTTATATAACCCTTAAAAATCTGTGTACACTTGGCTTCGGCCCTTGTCCAACGGTGTTACAATCACCAAACATGAAATCATCGGACGTCGAGGCAGAGTACGAAATTCCACCCATATCACCTCGACGTCCGCCGTTCCACGTCTGAGCGTTTTTCAAGGCAGTTTTTGCCGCGCACCACCACTTTGTGGAACCAGCTGCCCACTGAAGTATTTCCGAACCAATTCGACTTAGGTTCCTTCAAGAAAAGAGCGTACCACTTCCTGAAAGGCCGGCAACGCACTCGCGAGCCCTCTGGCATTGAGAGTGTCCATGGGCGGCGATATCACTTAACATCAGGTGAGCCTCCTGCCCGTTTGCCCCCTGTTCTTTTAAAAAAAAAAATGAAAATACAAACACTTAACACATACTATACGGCACATGACATTCATAGTAAATGTACAGTTCCTGGGTCATCGAGGTGCTTTATATAATAGAAGATTTAATTTTTACTCTATATTAACCACTCGCGTACAACAATACAATATAAGCGAATGAATGCAATGTAACAGTCGAAGAGAGTGCCTACGTCTGGCTATACTCTCGGGGCGTAACTCCGACGATTTAGTCAATCGCTTATAAAACTGAGAAAGTCTGAGTGAGAAATATGTACAGCCTTGGCTCAAACAGTAAGTATCCAACCCACGTCTAAAAGCATCCTCTAAGGCATTCGTCTTCCCATCTAGCACAAGTCCGGCCTCTCTTGGAGGATCTTGGATCACCAGGCTTCACCAGTTTGTGGTGGACTCGTCGTTATTGGCCACGCTGTAGCTTCAATACTTACATTTAAGTGTTCTTCGGGCACTCGAACCTCCCCACACATAGTTTCAGCACTGCACGAGTCGATACAATGTGATCGACCGTTTCTGATGAAAACTTGACGCGTTGGGCATTTTCTGAAATAATAGTTACATTAAAAGTACATTGTTTACATAATTAAATTCTAAACATTTTTATAAAACATATTCTTAAGAATCTTGCTACAAGTGCGCATGTGCAGTAGTTGCTCATTTGACTTGTTCGGTTGTTTACGAATTGTTACGAATTGACTCGAAAATCTTCCCGAAGTGGGATAGTCGAGTCGGAGTAGGGAATAGATTATAAAAGAGGTTGTGACATGCGCACGGGCAATTTGACACTCCGGACAAGACCCCATCGGCTGCGCGCAGCGAGTTGAGGCCAACGTCTCCTCGCGCGCTGCAGCCCCCACCTAGGACGTCTAGACGCCCGACCCCGTACCGCCCTGTATTAGCAGGGCGCGAACCATGACACCACCCGAAGGGGGCACAGCCCCGAACGGGCCAAAACACACCCCTTTAGAGGGAGTATGTAGCAAAACCCACGACGAGCACGGGCAATTCCTTGGTATAATTTTAAAGTTATACAGTTTATGTGTAGTCAATGAAGTGCGTTATAGTGAATCAAGTTATTATTGGAGTGTTTAATTTCCTACATTAAGTACTAGATCAACTAGACCTTACACAATATTGTGAAAAGCTTAAATTTAAGTAACTTATAGAATACTGCAGCAGTGCAGTATTGTCTTCACCGTGCGACTCTCAACCCTGAGGTCGTAGGTTCGAGCCTCGGTTTTGCACCAATGGACTTTCTTTCTATGTGCGCATTTAACACTCGTAGGGTGAAGGAAATCATGGTGAGAGAAAGGCTTAGACTCAAAAAGTTAAATGTGTACACAGGCACAGGATCATCTACTTGCCTAATGGATTGACAAATGATCACGAAACAGAAATAGAAATTTGAGGTCGAGACCTAAACAGTTTGTGAGGGGCCCATCAAGAATTACGTAAACACTGTATTTTGTCTTTAATTTTCTTATTTGGTGATAACGTCAACAGTAATTATTTACTTTTTTACACATATTACCCACACGTTATCTATGCTTGATAACAAAATAAATTTTCGAGGATTCCTACAAAAAAATAATTCGTTTATGTACTATTATTTTTGAGAGTTTTGCTGACAAGAGGAAGGGGGGGGGGATAAATTGCAGTAAATCTGGTTACGTAATACTTGCACTATGTGAGAGACATCGATCTCCACCACGACCTGGACCTCCCTACCATAGCCCAATGGATGAAGTTGGCGTCCGCACGCCACTTCGACAAGGCTAAACCCCATCCCGATCCGTTGGTGCGTCAAAGCATCAACTATTATCCCTTCCCGACAGTAAAGGCTCGTAGGAGGCCCCGACACACACTAACGGATCCGGATGATCCAATTACCTTAGCAAACAATAAATTAAAAGCCGCCCGCGCGGCCAATATCAACACTAATATTATAAAGAGGAAAACTTTGTATGTTTGTTTGTTTGTTTGTTTGATTGTAATGAATAGACTCATAAACTTCTGGACCGATTTAAAAAATTCTTTCACCATTCGAAAGCTACATTATCCACGAGTAATATTATATTTAATTATGAACAAAAAATAGGGTTCCGTAAGATATTAGGGTTTTTCGGACACAAGGTGTAAAAAATCAACCAAAAAAGTTACTTATTTAAGGTACCCTGCCTAAACTATAAAAGATAGAACCATAAAATGTTCTAAGTAATTGTAGATCTTATAAATATCTACAAAAAAGTCCGCGACACACTATACCTATCTATGTCGAGTGAGGCACAATAACCATGTTACATAAAACGAAGCCATCTGGTGGTGAAACGGAGTTCGCCGAGTTTGCTAGTTAATAATAAAAATAGCCAGACACAGATTAGGGCAAAAACCCGCCTTCACCGAGGAAGGTGAGGATCTTTACTTCGTACTTCGCTCACTCCAGTGAGTTTCCGTCCTGCCCTTCAGGCGAATGACCACCCCGCGACGGCCCAAGCCGAGTCTCACAGGAGACGCCCTTGCGCTAGCCGCGGGAACAACGCCCATTCTGGCCGAGCTACACTCGCCAAAACAGCCCGAGCTGAGCTGTAAAGGCCCTTAAGGCCAATAGCGAGATTCCATTAAAAAAAAAGGGTGCGTGTACTTATGTACGCGCGTAAGAAGTTATACTTCTTTGGCTTTCTTTATTTTTTTAAAATATTAAATAAATAATAACAAATATTTGACGTTAATAATGTAATAATATTTAATATTTAGTATATTATTCAATTATTAATTAATATTAATAATTATTATCATTTATTATTTTATTATATTATTCATTCAATATTTAATAACTACGTATGTTTCATAACCTTTTAACTAAGTAACAATAGGTCTTTGTGAAAAAGCATTGCTAAATTTCTTTGAAAAAATAATAAAAACTCCTTCATTTGTTTAAAAGGTAAATGACAAATGTCATTATGGTCATTCAAAATTCTTGGCATACGAACTTCACGCATATTCTATTTCTTTTTACTTGTAGATTGTCTTATTCCTATCTCGCTCGCGCACGCTATAATCACACTCCTAATTTTGTGTCACAGGTGCGCGCGCATTGGAAAATTTCACTCTCATACATTTTTCATAACGCGCCTAAAGAAGTATAACTTCAAAAATACGTTATACTTGAATGTCAGTTACGTTCGGTGGCGGATGTTAGATGGATGTTCAAATAAATGAAGCTAAGTGTCAACTGGCTTTAAACGATGCCATTTTCTTGTACATACCAGAGCAATAATTCAATGCAATAAATGAAGCGTAATTATGGACGTAACAGAATTGTATGCAACTGTTTACACTTGAAAACTTGAATGCAATTATTGTATACAAGTTTTGACTAGGAAGTACTTGCACATGCCTTTTGTTTACTGTTTCTGATAAACAATAAACTACAAGCTCCCACCTTTTTATAATGCCAAATCATAAAATGACTGCTTCACGACTGATTTGAGAGCGACCGCCGATGCGAAAACCGCTGTGTGGGTTCGTGAAGTGAGTTACAGAATCGCAGGGCTGGTGCTTTCTTCACTTAATGAATAAGTATACAGTACAGCGAGGAATTGCTCAAGTCACACTGCCACTGGGACCAAATTTTTATTTAACTAAAATATATATGTATATGTAACTGAACTACAAGTTTACATAACACTGGATTTTTTATAAAATGCTGCATTTTTTTCTAATTAAAATATATAAGTTTTTTATTCGAAATTGAACATTGACCATAGATGCTGAGAATTGCGTCATTAGTTGTACCTCTATCAGATACAAGTGATAAACGTTATCACTGATAAGGCATTGTTGTCGAACCAGTACTGCGATGAGGTGACAATAACACGGTGTTCAAAAATGTAAGTATTATCTCAATTTCTATGTAAAATAATGACCTAGTAGGATTTTTGGATTTTCCTATGGGTTGAGGGAAAACATCGTGAGGAATAACACGTGTAGCGGCGTGGGTCAGGCACAGAAGACTGATTATTTAGCTGAAGACAAATCTCAGACACAAGCGGGAATTATCGACAAGGGCCCTACGGCCGTAATGTCTCTTTTTTTGAAGGATTTCGAATAGGTTTGGAAATACTTCAGTGGGCAGCTTCCACATAGTGGTGGTACAAAAACTGCCTTAATAAACGCTCAGTTGTGCAGCGACTAACGTCGAGGTAATACGGATGGTATATTTTGTATTCTGTCTTGACATCACATTTCAAACGTTTCAATATCTAGTCCGCTAATCATTGTACCTGACTTAGTACGTGATACTTTGTATTTTTGGGAAACTGAAATCTTTAACTTGACGTGTCGTAATTTAGACGCCAAATGTCAAATTGAGATTACGTGTCTTACGCCCGAACCCAATAATTAATCCACAAGGAGATCAGACCATGACAGTCGATCGATCTACAGTACAGACAGAATCTACATCCCAATAACCAAACCCTACGAAGACAATCCATTTTTGGCGACGGATAAAATGCTCTTTATCGTTCCATTTTTGATAATCAATGTTAACCAAATAAAGTAAATAAAACCGTACATATAACATTTAAATATACACGTGTATGTTTAAAACAAACAAACAGTTTTTTTAATTATTTAAAAAACTGGTATAAGTTAAAATCTGTTAAAATAATTAACTGTTGAAATCGAGCTTTCGTCGACTCTCATTTTCATAGAAAGGTCTATCAACAGATACCGATACGACCTCCCATTGATAGCTTGTATCGACAGATGGCTATTACAATCCGTCGATTGGTTATTGGCACACTTTTTACACCATTTGGATTAAAGATTGAGATAGGTTATTGGGTTCGGGCGTCAATTTAGCATGTCATGCTATGGATATACATATTGACAGTTGTTTGTCAGGAAAAATCCTGCCAGTCATTGTTTTATTACACAAGTGTTCATAAATTTAGTTCTTATAAATAAGAGGGTAGACGTCGACGAGCTTATTGTATGGCTAGCCGGAGTCGGTGTAATTTTCGAATCCTTTACTTTATTTACCAGAGGCTTCGCGAGTGCGTTGCCGACCTTTTATGAATTGATACGCTCTTTTCTTAAAGGACCCTAAGTCGAATTGGTTCGGAAATACTTCAGTGGGCAGCTGGTTTCACATAGTGGTGTTTCTCGGCAAAAACTGCCATGAAAAACGTTTAGTTGTGGAACGGCGGATGTCGAAGAAACTTTCGTAAATTGAGAAGACGCAAGCGCAGTTTTATAAGTTTGTTGTGTCTGTGGCATAGCAACTAAACAATTAAGATTCGCCTAGATAGAAATCTGAAGTTAAACAGTTGTTAACAATCTATAGAGGATTCTCTTTTTAAATGTGTTGTTTATGGCAAAAATCTTATGTAATGAGTTTTTATATTCAATTTTGAATTTTTGAAATGCCTATATTAGTCTTCCTTAAGTGAAGCATGCGAAGTGCCCAGAACACTTCTGTGCTTCTGGAAGGAGCTAGGCTGGCTTAGACAAGTCTTTACGCAACGGACCCAGCGAAAGTTTTTTTATGTAATAGGAGGCAAACGGGCAAGAGGCTCATCTGATGTTAAGTGATACCGCCGCCCATGGACACTCTCATTGCCAGAAGACTCGCAAGTGCGTTGCCGGTATAATGCGGAAACTGAGTCCACCAACCTTTAACCTTTAAGTTCCTTTAAGTACTCTGTATTTTTGGGGAAATTGAAATATTTAAACTTAAATATAAATTAAGTAGTGTTGGACTCAATGATTATTGAGGCTTCAGCGCACGAATCCCATCCTGAGGTCTTCTTCGGCTGTGCACGGCATTTGCACGACTTTGTGCGCATTTAAACCTTATAATTAATATCTTTTTTTGTGAATAGTTAAAATAAATTCCTTATACCATTGCATTGGCGTGAGGTCCGTGAGGTCCCTGAGGTCGTGCGTTCAAATCACGACTGTGTACCTCGACGTCCGTCGTTCCACAACTGAGTTTTTAAGGCTTTTTTTACTGCTATGTGAAAACTGTCTACTGAAGTATTTCCGAACGAATACGACTAAGGGTTATTCAAAGATCGTGCTAATTCTTAAAAGGCCGGCGACGATCTCGCGAGCCCTCTGGCATTGAGTGTCCATAGATGGTATCATCGGATGAGCCTCCTGCCCGTTTGCCGCCTCTTAATAAAAAAAAAGGATTGTGTGTTTAAGACCACGGTAAAAGTGAAACATTTTTCACATTATAGACATTTAACTAAAAAAATTTGGTATAATATAAAAAAGGGTATAAAAATCACTTTATCAATCTTAATTTTATACTTGGAAAATTGGAATGATGATGGGAAACTAATATTTTTATTGAACTCTGTATCTTAGAGAGTACCTACATAATACTTAACAATTATTTTGATTATATGTCACACATATTAAATAATAGTCTATAACCTACACGGACAGCTGCTGCGAAGTATAGGCGCCGCCATATTGGCCATGGCTGCTATGAGGAGCGTCTTTCACTTTATCCCTACTCCGCGGCCGACCGTCACGCGACATGCGACACACAGACGAAAAAGTTTGGGACGATGTAATAAAAGTTTCACTTTAAAAACAATAGATTTTCTTTCTAAGTTGTACATGCTTCTAATGATCAAAAAAAGGGTGCGTGTACTTATGTACGCGCGTAAGAAGTTATACTTCTTTGGCTTTCTCTATTTTTTTTAAATATTAAATAAATATTTAACATTAATAATTTAATAATATTTAATATTTAGTAGGTGTATTATTCAATTATCAATTAATATTAATTATTACTTATTATTTTATTATATTATTCATTCAATTTAATAACGAGGTATGGTTCATAACCTTTTAACTAAGTAACAATAGATCTTTGTGAAAAAGCATTGCTAAATTTCTTTGAAAAAATAATTAAAACTCCTTTATTTGTTTAAAAGGTAAATGACAAATGTCATATGGAATATGGTCATTCAAAATTTGCGATCTTCGAACTTCACTCATATTCTATTTCTTTTTACTTGTAGATTGTCTTATTCCTATCTCGCTCGCGCACGCTATAATCACACTAACAATTTTGTGTCACAGCGCACATCGTAAAATTTCACTCTCTTAAATTTTTCATAACGCGCCTAAAGAAGTATAACTTCAAAAAGGGATTTCTGAGGCCAATATATATATAACACTGAATTATATTTGTTTCTAAGTACTAAAACAACATGCTTAAACAACTATACAAACTTAAACCTTATATTTTTTTTTTTCAATGGTTTGTACATTTAGGTCAGGCCACAATTTTCTGTATTCGTTTCATGATTATTTATCAATCTAATACGCAAGTAGGTGATCAGCCTCCTGAGCCTGACACACGCCGTCGACTTTTTGGGTATAAGGCTTGCCTGTTTCCTCCTTAAATGCGCACATTGAAAGAAAGTCCATTCGTGAACAGCCGGGGATCGAACCTATGACCTCAGGGATGAGAGTCGCACGCTGAAGCCACTAGACAAACACTGCTATTATATTATAATAAAATTATGTTACGCAAATAAATTACAGTAAAAAAGAAAGATTGTTGTAAAATAACAATATTTTCAATGTTAGTTAGTACTTGAGTTATAAGAGCATGATAGACTATTGGAGCATTAAAAGTAGAAGATAGAAGACTTATAATTCTAGTAACTCTTTTCACAAAACATACACACATACATACGATACACAATATCGCTATGAACTCACTCTACGAAAATATAAAGATGTCGATATTCGGAGATAGCATTCAGTAGGCGCAACGTTTTGAACGGGGATCTGTGCAACTAGTTCTGGACTTTGGTATCGCAAATGGCCTTCACGCATATCCCCTAAGAATTCAAGTTCGTGGAGAACACTTGGGTTGTTCACCATTATTCCATTAATAGTACTTATCAAATTGTACTGTAATAAAGATTTTGTGAGCGATATAACAGAATAGCTAAACTTATCTTAAATAAATATGAAATTTTTTATCGTTTACACCTAACAACGCTTTGTTTTGTCTAAGTCACTAAATTAAATACGATAAGTTATCTGATATGGATCAAAATAAACGTATTATAGTGAATATATATAATATATAATTTTACTAGACTATCTAAAGTTAGTAATTCTTTTTTGGGAAAAGGGATACTCTTATTTAAATAAAATCCCAGAGGCTCTTTTATCTCTGCCTTTTAATAAATTTAAGATATTTATTAAAGAAAAGCTGTGTAAAAAGGCTTACTATAAAGTTAATGATTATCTAGTTGACAGAAGGGCCTGGGGCTAGTGCTAGACAGGCTACTTCTAATTAATTTGCGATATTTGTTTCAAAATAAGTGTTTTTTGATGATATATTTTAAAAGAGTACCGAGAGTTTTTTACGCCGGCTTTTTCTCTCGGCCTACACCCTCTGTCTTCTTTGCCGATGAGTAGGGATGCCTACAAATTCAAATTTAATGACGTGGAATAAGTGATACATGTATCTTATGTTCCATAATAAACATATTTTATTTTAATAATTAAGATTATTTTATATAGGTATAACATGGCGTACCTGATGTTTAGTGATATAGCCGCCTATGTGGCGGAAGCGCTGTGGGGTTTTAGTGGGTACACAATAGCGAGTCCCACATAACCCCACACCACAAGGCGGTCGTAGGTACCGTACAACAGACTTGGTTGCAACTAATGGCAGCTGATACCAGCGCCATTGCCCCGATATTCGTGCCAACTATTTTAATTAACAGACTAGATACTGAAACATAATAATATACAAAGAAAGTTCGTGCGTACAAAGTACACATGTCAGAAGTGAAACTTCTTTGGCAAACTAATTTTTAACTCTTGTTCATATTTATACAAATCTAAAACTTTAGATTTCCGAGACTTAGAGGGAAGGAAAAAGGAAGATATAAGGTGATAAAAACACGTGGCGTTTTAGTTTACAATTCGTCATTTGAGACTTCATAAATTATTATGAACAACAATACAAGGCCTCCTGGTAGTTTTGCGAACGGATGGCGTAGTCCTGCTCTTTCGTGAATTTTGTAAACGTTGTTGACATTCATAAGCATGCTCTAAGAAGCATCTAAATTGAATAAACGTATTTTGATTTGATTTGAATATAAAATAGAAATATTATATAAATTCTCTTTACGAAATTTTAATTTAAAAAATATACTTTCTATAGGTCTCAAAATATGTATGTTTTAGAAGTGTTTGAAATGTTAAAGTAAGAATAATACGCCAGGTAACAGAGTACATACATTTACATAAAATATATATATCCTCCCAATAGTTTCAAAGTTAATATGGAAATAAGAGAATTACCTTTACTGTGAATGTATTCGTATTTCACCATCGTACACGAAAGGATTGTAAAATTAGATGGAAATAACGGTATTTAGAGTAACCATTTTGGAGGACTTCTCGGGGAGGTGGTTTAGGTCCATAATTGTTCTCATTATTTAATAATGATATTTCCATCAAAGTTACATTAAAAACTAATTTCAATACTTTGTAAAACAACAGTATCGACAATACAATTTGCATGAATAAAATTTCTTTTTTGACGTTCATAAGTTTACATTGTGTTACACAATATGAATAAAGGATTTTAATTTGATTTGAATTTGTATTTTCTAAAATGCAACCCAAAAGTTAAACTTATTCTGTTCATTGCGTATTGTCAATCATTATATTCGTGTAGGCCTGTTTTAATCAGGCGTTGAATTCGCTTCGTATTCCCTATAACATGTTTATGTTACTTTTAGGCTTATCGAGGTTCTGTAGGTATGTTTGGAGACGCTAACTTGCAGTTGCAGTGACGCAATGTGCTCGTGATAACACAAAAAAAAGTTAATTGATGTATCGTTTGCATTTAAGATATTTATCAATCAGGTCGGTTGCCCCAACCTTTTAACAAAGTTTAAATTTCGTGTATCTCCAGATAGTTCATTTGTCCTTCCTTTCCGGAGAACGCGTTTCGGTCAAATCTCACCGATGTCCAGATTAAGCATTCTGATAAACGAGTTTAGTTTTTCGTTTAGTTTTTATAGTTTAATTTCTTTTTATTATCTCTTCGTGTATCTTAGTTTGCCTATAAGTGCTTGTCACATTAAAAAAAAAAATGTTCTCGTACCAATGTAGGTGTTAGTGTTGGCAAGCTTTTATTAATAAATAAATACCGTAACAAAGAACAACACGTAGGTTCCAAGTTGTCACGCTGTCCAATAGGTACTTTTTTACTTCTTTTAATACCTCTCCATTACTGGAGATTGGCCGTCACTCTCTTTAAGCGTGTCTTTTTTACTAACAAATACTAATATGTGATCTAAGACTGAATCGAAACAGAACAAAAGAGAACATACTGCCTGACCGTCACTACTAAAAACTACCAAGTTATGTTTTATCTACCCGTTCAAACCCGAATTTATAAATTCATTTCTGAAACAGGTCAACATGGAACAGAGGACGGATCGACCATATGTAATACAATTTATAGATAGACCGCCGATAAGGCGGATGTCCTTACCCAATTCGGTCTACATTGAAATACCAGGAATTCATAACAGTCAACAGGTTAGTATTTTGTTTTGGAAGAGTTTTTTTTAATAATATTTGACGTGAAGCTGTCACGTTGTTAAAGAGATTTGAGTTGAGAGTCATACTGATCAGAAACTACATTTAGTGTAACTGTTGTATGTCAAAAACATATTGGATTTTGACATACAGAGATATTGGATGAACTTCATAAGAGATTATTAGAGGTTAACAAATCCTAAAATTTCCAAATGTCGAAATTAAAAAGCAATTACCCTATAAATTATAATTAAATTAAGCCACGCAGCAGATGAAATTTCATCACAAATTATAATTCAGAGAACATAAATGAAAACCATTATTGTTTATCTTGATGAGTATTTAATTATTATAACCACTTTCAGACACATTCTACAAGTCAGAATAGCTCCATAAGGACAGCAGATTCAAACAACTATGGCCGGGAACCTACCCTAAATTATGTCGAGGTAATTGTCTTATTTAGTAGTTTTTGACAATATACAAACCTATATTATTAATTGTTCATTCGGTGTAGGAAAATATTCGGCGCGCGCCGTTGTAACAAGCAAATTGCGCCTGATGGAAAGTATGCGCAATGCGCTACCTAGCAGTAAACCGTGCATGAAACATGCATGAAGCATAGCAGTAAACTGGGAAGACGTTTGGTCCATATGATGTTAACTGAGATGCGGTCTATTGAAGATCACGCCTGCACAGGAGGTGCCTATTTATCCTGCTTGAATCTCATGTTATACTTTCTAAGAAAGATTGAAGAAACAATATAACAACGCTGTTTTAACTTTGTTCTTTGTTAATATTGAACATTCGGGGGCTACTGATTTTATTTTTATGTATATTAGATCCTAGTGTGATTCCATTTAGATACGAGCCAAGGCTGTACATTTTGCCCCCTTAGGCTTTCTTCGTTTTATAATCGTATTTCGTCGGAGTTACGCCCCGAGAGTACAGCCAGACGTAGGCACTATTCTATTGTTGTACGCGAGTGGTTAATAAAGAGTAAAAATAAAATCCTCTTTTATATAAAGCACCCCGATGACCCAGGAACCGTACATAACCTTTTAATATTTTTGTTACATTTAAAAATTACATTGTAGATTAGACAAAAGTATATTGTTATCTGTATTTTTTAAAATATAGTTATGCACTTTTGGCACATTGCTTTTAGTATTTATTTTTTCTTTTACCTTACTAGGGTTACCTGGAGATCTCTTGTTAATTTATAATATCTGAATATATCTGTAAATTTGTGGTGATCACTAAATAATATAGAAATAACATTTACAGGAAACAATTTTCTACGACCAGTTTGAGAATAGAAGGATAGATGTGACAAAATCTGCCATATCAAATGCAGGCTTCACCCGGCCAGCACCGCCTGTACCTTCAAGTCCAAGTAAGTACGTTAGATACCTGCAAACTCCTTTGATCGAACTCCAGTGAAGGGCTCTATCGTTTATATACGATATATTTATATAAAAGAGGTTTTATTTAAATGTTTCTTCATTTCAATAAAACCTTTTTTCTTTACCTATGTAATTGGAGAGTCTATAACTAGCGTTTACAGAATTAATTTTCGTAAAACCAGACTCGTAAACGTGCTTTGTTTCACGTTCTTCACATCAACACCAACTATGCAAAATATTTAGTTTTGTATCGCCCGGACAACGACCACTATTTAGCCGGTTGCAGATCGAAAACTAAGCTATGCCAAGCAAGCTAGGCTAAGCTAAGCTAGAAATAAATAGCGTGCAGACCAACAACTAAGCCAAATCTCAGTCAGTACGGCGAAGGATGTGCAAAGGGTGTGCGGGGTAGCGGGAGGGGCTTAGCTTAGCTCGTGTAGCTGCGCATCGGCATACACAACTAACTTAGCTTCGCATATTTTAGTTAGCTCACATAGCTTAGTTCGCATAGTTTGCAGTCTGCACACAAGTATGTAAAACTGCGTCAGCTATGCGAGCTAAGCTAAACTAACTTAGCTTAGCTCTTGGTCTGCAACCCGTATTTAAGCCAAGGCCAAGGCCAAATTAAGGGTTAAACAAGTCAAGACTTGTTTAAGCTATTGCGGAATATACTTCAAAGGAGTATTAAGAACAGCGCTAAACCTGCATCATGAGCACACCCCACATTCCCTCACTTTCACACCATCACAATTAGGTATAACTTAGTTAAATGTATTGAGTAATTTTTATTGAATTTTTCCTTTCGTAATAGTTTAAACCATTTTGTATATATTATGTATTCCATCTTTGCCTATATGTTTAGTATAATTGTTTATTTATATTAGCTGTAGCTTTACGAAATAATATATAAATACTCATGTTACTGGTACTAGAGAGTGTTAGGTGGACGAGTCCCAGACTTACACAGCTTCTTAGCGAATAAAACAAGTGACAGCAGTCAGATGTCAAAATACAGTGTAAACTCTTTATAACGAATTTAATGGCACCCAGCATTTGTATTCGTTATAGAGACGGAAGAAAAATGTATGGGTATTGGGTTAAACCAATTAAAATAAACAGATTTTTACGTTATATAGAGTTTTTCGTGTAACGAATGACGTTATAAAGAGTATACACTGTAATATTGAAATCTCGGTAGTAGTGATCCATTGCATCTTCTTACTTACAGGATACACCCCACCAGTAGAATACAACACTCAACCAGACGACGGGTTTCCCCTTCCCCCACTCCCAGTTATGGACATCCCAGAACCACCACCAGCATATACTGAGATTGACGAGCAGAGGGATAGAAATACTGCACCAGTGAGCCCTGGTGAGTTTTACAACTAATATATTAACTTTTTAATTTACAATATGGGAATACCCGCAACATTTTGTACAAAAAAGAAAATCTACACTACAATAATTTTCCTTAACCTTGGAATTATCAAAGAAAACAAAGTGCTTAGCCAAAGCAAAGAATGCTTTACTCCGTAAGAGCCTATTGCGGAGTATCATAGAGATGTAAGCGTTCTACCTACCCTATGATCGACAAGGAGGTTGTTGTGGCATGTAAAAGAAGACAAATTACAAAGATTTTCAACAAAATTTCAGATTGACTATAAAAACTATACAAATTGTTATTTCTAATTTAGCTAATTATTTGGCTTTAAAATTTAAATTATATTCATAATTTGAAAAACCTACCAAAACGCGTCTCTAGGCAAGATGGCATCGCACCGGTTCCGGTGACGTAGCATGCTCGTAAACACGTAATCAAACGCCAAGATTCTTACCTTTTATTTGTGTATTATTATTATCACAATTATTTTGAGCAATAACAGTCTCCCAAGACATTATTAAGATTGGACCAAGACTTAGAAGCTACGTCAAATATGGACCAATCTGTGACCGTTGGAGGTCACCTGATTGAAATAATTACTTTAATTATGGATTTTTCGAAAATTAATGAAAATTTTACTCCATAACATTTTTAAGAGTAGTATCTTTTTACACATTGTTTTATGAAATAGCCTATTATAACCCGGCCTGAATCCAGGATCTTTTAGAAAACATATAAAGATATAAATGTCTCTATTTTTTTTAGTGTTCAGAGGCCACCAGCTGTCCGGGTGTGTTCCAAGGAAGTTGATCACGTGCCCCTTTTGTCGCACAAGGGTCTACACGATTGTGATAAGAGAATCTGGAGTTCTAACGCATGTTATTGCTGCTATTGTGTTTTTTATGTAAGTGCTAATTATAATCCAGTGGCGCTACAACTCCACATGGGCGTCAGATTGCATCCGTTTCTTTTTTATTTCAAAGACATAACATAACATAACAAGTAGGTGATCAGCCTGATCATGACACATGTTGGGATTTGGGTTTAAACATCCATTTCCTCACGATGTAGCCGTAGGTGCAAATGTTGGTTGGTCCATTGGTGCAACGCCATGATACGACCAGCCAGCCAGCGTGAGAAAGAAAAGTAAGCCATCATTCGGAGAATTCATAAACTCCAGCTACTCATGGCAGTTAGAATTACCAACCCCAATAAATATACTTATATATGGATACCACAGCAGTGTTGGCCAAGTGGCTTCAGCGTGCGACTCTCATAGCTGAGGTCGTAGGTTCGATCCCCGGCTGTGCACCAATGGACTTTCTTTCTATGTGCGCATTTAACATTTGCTCCAACGGTGAAGAAAAACATAGTGAGGAAACCGAAATGTCTTAGGCGCAAAAAGTCGACGGCCTGTGTCAGGCATGGCTGATTACCTACTTGCCTATTCGATTTAAAAATGATCATGAAACAGATTCAGAAATCTTAGGCCAAGACTGAAAAAGGTTGTAGCGCCACTGATTTATTATTTTATAAGTACACCACGTCATACATGAATTTTCTATAGTATAATAAGTAAAGACTTGTCCTCTACCTATCTCCTCTATAATCTAATTAGGTCCACCAATTGGTTTAAGATTTCTAATTTACCATTGGTTCATCATCTCTTACTGACTAATGTTCAAGATCGCATTTGTATCTAAAAGTTTTTCCTTCCAGATGCCTGCCCATTGTCTTCTGCATCTACCTCACCGACTTCTGCAAGTACAAGAACCACTACTGTCCCAATTGCAACAGCATGATAGGATATGAAATACCGCTTTTGTGTACTGATATGGTATACACAAGAACTTGTGTTATACACAACCACGGAAGTTGATATTGGAATAAATATGTTTATAAAGTTATGTATATATTATGTTTATTAAACATAAATTATTTTGTATTTTTTGTTTTATTATGTCCTCAATCATTTAATTGATTCATTCATGAATGTTTTTTAAGTTCATTTTAAAAATAAAAATTTAGCAAATACGTATTAAAATGAAACTTTAATTATTATTTTATTCTGGAGTGCGTACGACAGCACCAAAGGACACTTTATGCGTACTTCGTCGCTTGAGTTATGTAACCTAACATATACAGTGTTAACTCTTTATAACGAATTTCAAGGGACCGCTCATTTCTTTTCGTTATACGAAGGGAAGAGAAAAAAATTACCAAATTTAACCAAAAACAATAATTGTTAATTTTTTTACAATCAATAGGTAAATTATTCTAAACACATATATTCTGTTAACTTTGCCAGACGTGTTTTGCTATGACAGGCAATTTAAAGAATAATAGCACACGTGTTAATGCAATTAACAATAACAAAGGCGAGACGGCTGTTTATGACCTTAGGTGTCTTTCTTAGAAATTTCGAGACCTCAACAGTTTTGTAAGCTGATTATAAAAACAATTGCACTTAAGTATGTTGTTGATGTCTAAATATGAAAATATTTCTTCGTAATATAGAATGGGTGTTGCGTTATAAAAAGGATTAAAGTATGGGGTTTGTGTTAAACCAAACAAATTTAACTCATTTTTACTTTATAGAGAGTTTTTAGTTAGGTATATAAAGAGTTTACACTGTATATATATTTTAGTAATTAATTAAAAGCGTAAACCAAATGTTAGCAATCATCGCATAATTGAAGCCAAAATGAGCCGTTTAGTATTTACCACACTCATAAATTGTAATTACATATATTAACATTCTCGTTCCCTATAATGTCCAATAAGTGTCACTTAGATTTATCATTTACGAACTCTTCAATATGCCAAGTTCGTTTTTTGTTAATTCAGCGTCGGAACTCTACTACCCCTAATGTTATTTTAGTTATAAGCTAATGTTTTAAACAATTAAATTCAGTTGTTACCCAGCTTCAAACAAAGTGTTTCATTTAACATATATCTGACATTTATCACAACCGCCACCGACCTTAAGACTCGTAAATAGGAAATATCGTTACAAAAGTATGCGTTTTATCCCAAAAAACGAGGGCGTGTCAGACAGGCTAATCACATGATGATATAGAATTCTGATCACTGGTATTTTAATGATGACTCCCGTGTCCCAAAAACCTATTGAATTCAAAAGTCCTCTCACCCTAAATGACTTAGAAAGACAAGATGAAAAAAAATAAAAATAAATATTATATTTAATACTAACAAACTTAATTATAAAAACAATAACTAACCTTAAAATATAATAACTAAAATATATTATTAAAAGGAGTCCCTTTAGGCAAGGAAGATACTGACAGCGTTCCCCCTTTGAATAGCTAGACTAATTCTTTGTCCGAGGTAGCTGCCAGCTCTTCGGTCCCTAATGTCAACTAACCTTTTTGCTATTTCCTTAAAAAGCCTCAAAGGTGACCCCACGGAGCCTAGACCCCTGTATTTGCAGGCTTTAGCTTTTTAAATTCAATATGGAATCCTCCATAAGCCATTTAAATATAACACTTACCTATTAAGTCTAATTGGTCCCCCGGTTTTCCTCACTTTTAAAGCTTGTTCCCAGAACTTCACAGCATCTGGTAGTATTGTATTCTGAAAATAATTCATTAATGAATACCGCCGCATCATAACTCAAAATCTACCCTTATTTTATAAAGAGGAAAACTTTGTTTGTTTGTTTGTTTGATTGTAATGAATAGGCTCATAAACTACTGGACCGATTTTAAAAATTCTTTCACCATTCGAAAGCTACATTATCCACGAGTAATATAGGCTATATTTAATTTTGAACAAAAATAGGGTTCCGTAAGATATTAGGGTTTTTCGGACACAAGGTGTAAAAAATCAACCAAAAAAGTTACTTATTTTGCGTACCCTGCCTAAACTATTAAAGATAGAACCATAAAATGTTATCTACGTAATTGTAGATCTTATAAATATCTACAAAAAAGTCCGCAACACACTATATCTATCTATGTCGAGTGAGACACAATAACCATAAATGATATAATGACATGGCAAAACGGCGTTTGCCGGATATGCTAGTGTTATATATTCTGTGGTCACACGAATTGAGACCACAGATTCTTTAAAGACATATGGGATGGAGGGGAAGAAGAAGAGGGTGACCTAAAAAAGATGCATAGTTTTAGGCCGGCAACGCACCCGCAAGTTCATCTCTTAGAATCAGGTGAGCCTCCTGCCCTTTTTTTATTAGATAGGGGGGCAAACGACGGGACCCCCGAAAGGGGCCAGGCATGGGCACCCATTTCAATGGGTTTGTTGCCGGCCAGGAGTATACTGTCTTTAAACAGTAAAAACTTTACGTTTGCCTCCAGTTCTTTAAAACAAAATCTATGGCTTTGAAATTAATTAAAAGTTATAACACAATCTATAACTAAAGTTTATAGTTAGTTTATAAATACTGTTATTAGAGGAATATATTTAATAACACATATTTTATTTTATTAATTTTTAATTTTTCTCAAACAGGCCATTCGTGTTCATGAAGATCGTTGAGACAGCTCGTGTCAACAGTTTTTCATACAAATTTAGTTTTTGACTTTCTACATACACTACTGTCAAAGCATCTTGACTAAACCCCCAGGGACTCCTTTCCATCTCTTATATTTTTATTAAAACGATACATATATATTAAAATCATACTCATGCGTAATACGCGTCTCGCGAGATACGGCCCCGACTACATCGGTAATATTATTATTTACAATATTCATGGGAGACCCGTTCTTTCATTTTTGTTTGCCTCTTCACATATTTACGTATACACACAAATATACGGACACACATATTTATAATATTCTTAACCTAAATAGTAATCATAGTTAAAATTAAGTAACAATAAAACAAATCCTGTTATTTTATACTAAACTAGCTGATCCGGCAAACGTCGTTTTGCCATGTACAGTAGAACCTCGTTAAGTCGAACCTCGATAAGTCAAAAACCTCCAAATCTCGAAAAAATGTTCTGTTCCCTTCCCTTAAAACACCAAAACCTCCATTACTTGAAATCTTGACCCTCTGTTAATCGAAATAATCACCGAGTCCCTCCAAGCCATTTTGGTACATATTTTCACTCTATAACTCGAAAAATTAAATTTGACCTCTGTATCTCGAACATAGTAACGTTTTATTTTACAACCTTTACAACTTGAACAAAAATAAGGTACCGACTTTAAGAACTTGCCGACAATGTGAGTACACTATTGTTTCTTAGAAAACATTTTAGGAGTATACAATAATAAATTTATGACTCATGGAAACACGTGTTTGCTTGCTTTGTGTCAGGTGTTCAATTTTGATTCTCTTTGAAATTTAGCTAAAAAATTACTGACTTTTATTAATGCCATATTTTTTATTTTAAAATGATTTGAAATAATGTTGATTTATAATAAATAAAAATATGTTTGTCACCTCTGCAAGTTGAATTTTTATTTATTTTACCTTTCTAACTCAAAATTTATAAGAATAAACCTCAAACTCTTTATGTCGAATCAAAATCCGCCTAAGTCGAAATCCTCCATAAGTTGAAAACTCTATAACTCGAATTTTTTGGCGTCTCCCTTGATGTTCAACTAATAGAGGTTCTACTGTAGTTGATCCGGCAAACGCCGTTTTGCCATGTCATTTATGGTTATTGTGCCTCACTCGACATAGATAGGTATAGTGTGTCGCGCACTTTTTTGTAGATATTTATAAGATCTACAATTACTTAGAACATTTTATGGTTCTATCTTTAATAGTTTAGGCAGGGTACGCAAAATAAGTAACTTTTTTGGTTGATTTTTACACCTTGTGTGCGAAAAACCCTAATATCTTACGGAACCCTATTTTTGTTCAAAATTATTACTACCTATATTACTCGTGGATAATGTAGCTTTCGAATGGTGAAAGAATTTTTAAAATCGGTCCAGTAGTTTATGAGCCTATTCATTACAATCAAACAAAGAAAGCTTTCCTCTTTATAATATTAGTGTAGATTTCACCATCAATAGACCATCGCTACAGCCCATGGGGCCTTGGTCTGAAGGCAACACCCTCCAGCCATTGCCATAATTTCGCTGTTTCATTGATGAGCATTAACCAACATATACTCCACCGACTTGAACACTGGACTGAATTAATATAAATCACGGGGCGGTTAATTCAAGGTATGTAGAAGAGCTGAAGACCAGCCCAAGAGCATTCGACAGTAATTAATAGTTTGCTTTTAATGGGCAAACGGGCAGAAGGCTTACCTGATGTTAAGTGATACCGCCCATGGACACTTGAATGCTGAATGCGTTATTAAAAATTGTTTCCCTCTTTTATATGAACCAATTATAAATTACGACCAGAGCATTTAAACTAAAAATAATACTTACATTTATCATTTCAAATTTCTCTTGTTCTAATCTGAAATAAAAAAAATTGATGGTAAAATAATTTAGTTATGACTATATGCTTTCAAATTAACAGCAGTGTTGGCCTAGTGGTTGTGCGACTTGTCATAGATTCGATCCCAATTTACTTTTCTAGGTGCGCATTTAACATTCGCTCGAACGGTGAAGGAAAACATCGTGAGAAAACCAAAAAGTCGATGGTGTTTGTCAGGCACAGGAGGCTGATCACTTCTAGCCTTTGATTGACAAATAATCATGAAAACAGAAATCTAAGGCACAGACCGTAAAAAGTTAGGTAGCGCGATTTATTTATTTTATTACTATATTTTAAATAACTTACCTATATACAGAGTGGTCATAAACTATACTTATCCTTAATGGTTGGTCTATACTTCGTTTCTTTACTAAATGAGCTGGTTCTATATGAACACCCCGTATTACCTGCAACAAACAAAAAAGTTATTAAAATTATAAATGGTACGAAAAGAGAGTACAAATTCTTCAAAGTTCTTCTGGTATTGAGTGCCCATAGTATCACTGTTATATATAAAAATGTAGACACAAACTATATTCTCGTTATATATGTATATTCTGGTTATTTATATTCTCGTTATATATATTCTCGTTAAGTAATATATGATGTGATTAATAAGTTTGTTCAAAGCACCAAGTCGCGGCACCCAAAATTAAACTAGACATTATGATCGCCAACCTTCGCAAGGAGATTGCACTATAACAAAAGACGATTTATTAATTGTTTAATAGCTGACTCAGTCGATTATTTACACAATTTGTATAGATTTAGACACGAATTGTATGCAAACGATGTCTTTCTTTCGTCTAGTTCCTAATACGCCTGTTTCTTGAAAATAAAAAATAAAATAAAATATGTTTATTATGGAACATAAGATATCACTTATCATGATATTACATGTATCACTTATTCCACGTCATTAAATTTGAATTTGTAGGCATCCCTACTCATCGGCAAAGAAGACAGAGGGTGTAGGCCGAGAGAAAAAGCCGGCGTAAAAAACTCTCGGTACTCTTTTAAAATAGCAAATGATCAAACAACACTTATTTTAAAACAAATATAGCAAATTAATTAGAAGTAGCCTGTCTAGCACTAGTCCCAGGCCCTTTTATCAACTAGATAATCGTTGACTTTATAGTAAGCCTTTTTACACAGCTTTTCTTTAATACATTTCTTAAATTTATTGAAAGGCAGAGATAAAATAGCCTCTGGGATTTTATTAAAGAAGAGTATGCCTTTCCCCAAAAAAGAATTACTAACTTTAGATAGTCTAGAACGGGGAAATTGCCAGCCTGAAACGATGAGGTGATGTGATGGCTGAGACTCCGACGATGAAACTCAGCTGCAGGTATCTGAATAACTTCTCTGAACACACGAATCGTGTCTCCATGGTAAATGCGGTAGAAGCAGAGAGACACCACATCTCAACACAACGCCAAGGGATCAAGCCGTTCGAAAATAATAAAGCGTTAACAAAAAACTAATACAACAATAAGGAAGTTGTTGCTTCCTTATTAGATACTATTGTGTATTAATGTGATTGGTATTGGTTCTTTTTTCATTATTAACGATTTATTTTTAATTAATTGGATGGATACAAGCTCTTTCGTCGGACTTCAAGTTGTGTCTCTAGTCTTCTAATTAAAAAAAATCTTGGAATTTTTAAATGAATTCAGATTATTCGCCAAAAAACTCCTATTTTTTTCGTATCCAGTATTATCAATTAGACGTGTAATTGTTTTGTATATGTTCAATAGAGTAGAATAATTTCACGTGTATATAACTAAGTAGTAGACCAATAAATATGGTATAAGGTAGACCTATTTGTTTGTACACTGGCTGAGTTCACAAGAGGTGCTTCCTATATTATTAGTTATAAGATTTAGGTATATAAATATATATTTTTTTATGTTTTTATCTAGGTTAATTGGTATGGGTATAAATATTGTGTCGTTCTATCGAATTAGTAATTACTGTAAAGATAGAATAATGATATGGAATAAATAAAAAATAAAAATGAGTTAATATAATATTTTCAAACGAATATATACGACTGATATATTTTGGAGAAAACTCTATCCAGCTTTCGCCACGTGAACCTTTTTCAGCCTAAACACTGAACATAATAAGGCTTCTTGCTTTATTATGTTAAGTGAATATTTAAAATACATATATTCATGGCACGTCGCCTCGCAGGCGCCCGCAGTTATATTGGCAGAAAAAAAAACACATTATCACTCATTTTGAAACGACACTTTGGCAAGAACAAAATACGAAAAGAACGCGTTGACAGGTGTCAAGTACTCAAGTTACGTCCATTCACGACCGCACGGTATTGTCTTTGGTTGCTCAATCTTACCAGTCCGTTGTATGTGGGTAAGAATTGCTCTTGTTATTATTCTATTAATAGCTAATATATAAGACAATACACCTTATCTTATTTGGAATTGTAAGTTACAAATAAATAATTGCTTTGCTCTAAAAATGTAGTTTTTAATGGACAAACACACTATACTAATCAAGCTTAGGTTTCCTAGACAAGCGGTGCCGTTAACTAACGGCCGTGATTTTAAGGTTGTTAATAACGGCCGTCTTTACTTTTTAACATAATGCAAAATAACTATCATTTCCGCTCGTCCAAGTCACGTTTCCACTCAATGTATTAATTAAATATGGGCACGGCTAAACGCGAAAAACGTTGAGCTAATGTCACCGCTATTTCACGTTACGGTGACACCATGTTCTCTAGAAAACGTACTCTGATGTTATGTATAGACAACGCATGGGTGACGTCACCCAACGTTACATTACGGTCGTTGGATAACGGCACCACTTTTCTAGGAAACCTAAGCTTTACACTATTAAATATACTACACTACACTACCCGAAAACAAAAAAACGACTTTAAAAGTCTATTATTTAAATCATCAATTCCTTTTAAAGCTTTTTACAATAAAATAATAATCAAACAATATTGAATGTATTAAATCACGGTGACTTTGACTTAATTTCTGTCAACTACAAACAAACAGCTTTGCCAATCGCGTAGGCTGCTAGCGCCATCTAGTATAGGATTGGATAGTTCATGGTCCACTGTTGGGACGTATTGTACAAAATAAGTAAGTATACTAGTTTTTAAAATATAAGTAAAATAGGCTGTACAGACACGAAAAGTGTTTCTTTACCATAATTTCATTATATTGACTTCTTAAAGTCTGGAAAATAAATCAAAAAGTTTCGTCCCTGTGACAGTGTGTGTACCTTAATATAATTTACAGAAGTATGCTGTATTGCGATTCTCAGACGTTGTGGAAATCACCACCACTGTCTGGGGTCACCGGTGCAACCAGGCGCCTACTTAAATCTTTTATTGGCGCCTGCACTTGAACACAGCCCAAGAGTCTCCACTCCAATGGGAACAAAATCAACGTCGGAGGAAAAACTTTTGTATTTTCTTATGTTCATATTGTTTAAACAATGAACAAAAATAAAGCAACTCAAAAAACCTGACCGATCGAGCCTACTACTAAAATAATTGATTCCTAAATTACGTTCTTTAAAAAAGAACCATTTAGTTTTACAACGTCACCAACGTCAATTGTCAAAGTGACATATTTGACAGATCACGCCCCCATCTCGAGTTTTGCCTAATCCTACCATTAAGTGGTCAACAATTCCGAATTAAAGTTTAATTTAAAAGGACTAAATAGTTTTACAACAACACTAAAGTTAATTGTCAAAGTAACATATGACACGTTCCCATCTTTAATTCGTTAGTCAAGGAAAAATCTAGATCATAAATCAAAAGCAATGAAGCTGATTATATTGCATCTAGTGCAATCAAAGTAATTTATGTTCACATTTAAATTGATGTAATAAAAAGCTATAAAAAACAAAGTTATAGAGTTACATTATGCTTTACAACAGAAGTGGCAATGGGTGGGGCATTTTTGAAGTTATACTTCTTTAGGTGCGTTATGAAAAATTGATGAGAGTGAAATTTTACGATACGCGCGCACCGTGACACAAAATTAACAGAATGAAGTTGCCCACGGAAGATGCTACGGACATAATTTAAAAACAACAATAACAATAATTTAATAAATATTTATTTATTTAATTTTTCAAATGTAAACTGAACTTTATTGACTTTAATGACTCCTTTTCCAGTCTTTGATTATTTAATTGTAATTAATTATTTTCATGGAATCAAAAACTATTTTTAATAATGCCAAAGAAGTATAACTTCTAACGCGCGTACATATTAAGTACACGCACACTTTTTTTTTATAGAACAGGGGGCAAACGGGCAGGAAGCTCACCTGATGTTAAGTGATAAGATGGCCAGTAACCAAAATAATTCACCTATTGATAGTAATAAAATTTGAAATTATTGTCATTGGTTAAATTTGTTTTTTCTATATATAACGAACAAAAATGACCGGTCCCTTGAAATTCGTTATAAAGAGTTTATAATATAACAAAAATAATTAAAAAGATATAATTCTTTGTCATGGACGAAAATCCTCCAACGAAATTTCTAGTCGAGAGTCGTACCTCCATCGAACAATAGGCTATTTGAAATTTATTTTCAGCTAATATTTTACGAGAAAATATGAAAAGCCATAAATAAATAATGGAAATGTTATTGATTTTCCTTCACTGCGTAGCTGGTAAGACGTTCAAAATTTTCTTTGTTTCGGTCATTTCCACGGGATTTCTCTGTTTAAAGTATATGACTGTCTTGTCTATCATGTATTTAAGGTGTATTTCACCTCACTAAATAAATTCAAACCCCTCGTTAAATGTTAATTAATCAGTAAAGCTTTTTATAAATTTGAGGAATACTTAAATGAGATTTCATCAGTTCAAACAATTTGTATGACTCAAAACTTAGCGATTAAAAAGAGTGGCGGAAAGTTTCTTGCCCGCTCTACGCCCTTGACTAGCGAACTAGTAGTAATTAATGTAAATTTACAATTATTTTAACTTTTTTTTTTGACGTTCATAAGCGTACTTACCTATTATATATAAATAAAGATACTTTGAGTTTGTGTAAGGAAGGAATATAAAGGTTAAGGTGGGAATAATTAATAAAAACAGTGGCGCCTAAACAACCTTTTAGGTCTGGCCTCAGATTTCTGTCTGTTTCGTGAGGATTGCCTAAATGATCAGCCTTATGTGCCTCACACATGTCGATTGGACTAAGGCATGCCGTTTTACTTCACATACGAGTTAAATTAAATGCTCACATAGAAAGTCTATTGGTGCAAAGCCGAGGATCGAACTTACGACCTTAGGATGAGAATCACACGCTGACTCACTACTCTAAATATGTAAGGGGAAGGAATAAAATTATGAAGTGTATGCAAAACTTTCGATTCAGAAGCTTAGTGATAGTAGAACTTTTTTGTAAATAAGAATACAAAACCACTGTGATACCGGTTTAAGGATGCATTGAAAGTTCATTTATAGCTTCCAATCATAATAAACTTATTTAGACCTTTACGTGTACATTCATACAAAATTAAATAAAATAAATAAAACAAATATAAATTATACTAACATTAAGGGTCTGTTTCACAATGTATGGATAAAGTACCATAGCTATTAGCTATGCAACACATAAATTATTTGGAAGATAAATTGGGCTTTTTGACACTTCATCTGGCTCATAACTTATGATGGACTTTATGTGACAAATAGCGCTATCTGACAGTCGTGAAACCCAACAATAGTGTTTATCCTACCAATAAGTTATAAATAGCTAATTCGGAACTTATCCGTACATTGTAAAACAGACCCTAAATTATATTAATCTGACATGCTGTATTCAAATAAGAATTCTCTTCGAAAACAGGTTTCTTGGTATTTCTTTTTACAATTTTTTTATTAAATTTCTTTTTAAAAACAGGCTAATTAAAAACAACATACAAAGTCCTCATTAATCTGAAAATTTCCCGCAGCGTTTAAGGAAATATACGACGTCAAAATTGAATACAAATCGTCTAACGAAACAGTATTCAACGAATTTTCAATAACTTTGGACAAAATAAACAATTATATCGCGAAAGATTTAATTAACTCAGAGCCAAAAATAAATACAAATTTAATAAATGCAAATAATTATAATGAAATAACACCTTTTATACCAAGATATCGCAATAACGATGAAATAAAGCACGAATTAGATAATTTTGTACTTCAACGAAAAAAATCGCATCTAACCACTGTTGGATTTAATTTTAAAATACCAATTGCAAATCCAGAATACGCTTTTGTTAAAAATAAAGAAGAGAAGAGGGATATAAAAGAAATGAATAGACTTACAGATAGAAAAGACTTAAATGAGAAATTTGCGAAAAAGTATATTCGCGAATTGGAAACCAACAAAATTAGTCAAGAAGTGAATTTAAATATCTTTCAACGTCCAGAAATAGAAGAAGTGTTGAAAAAGCAGAACTTTTTGGTTAATAGAATAATGAATCTGTTGAAAGAAGAAAAGAAAACGCTGAGGACAAACTTCTATACACTGTTAGAGGAAATGGGTAAACTGAAGAATGGAAACGTTACTCACAAACAGGTAAGTTCTGTGTTCGCTTTTCCAGTAAACAACTTATGCTTTCAACAAAGATTACTACTTATTAGCCTGTTTAATGATAGGTAAACGACAAAATCACCATAAGGTCGAGGTACCTCAATACTTGAAAGGAAAACATCGCAAGGAATTCGAACACAAAAATCTACATGCCTTAGTTGGCTGATTATTGTGCCTATCAATTGAAGATGCAGAAATCTAACACTCCTTTAAGAGATACGTTGTGTTACTGTTTATATACCCATTTATAAAACCTAAATCTGAGCAATTGCATTCCTAAAATATTTCGCCTCTTTCCGACAAATTGTGTTTACTGTACTTTAGTGAAAATCTAATATATGAAATTCTCGTGTCGCGGTGTTTGTGGTTAAACTCCTCCGAAACGGCTTGACCGAGTCTCATGAAATTTTGTGTGCATATTGGGTATGACTGAGAATCGGACAACATTTTTTTTTCATGCCTCTAAGTGTTAAGGGTAGTCCACCACTAATTTTATTTTTTTTTATTTTTAGATAAATTTTTATTTTTAATTTTTTTTATGATACAACATTAAAAAATACATTTATATATGGATGACTTAATGAAATAACAAGTACACTTTTAAAGATAAAAATTATATTAATTTAAAGTCATATTGTATTACCATTATCCACAAGATATTTTTGGTTACAGGAGGTGATTCAAGGTTCCACGAAACCAGCAACAGTTGTAAATATAGATGAGACAATGGTCAGAGAAGCACTCAAAAAAGATCCCTTCGTGAGAAGAGTTTTGCAGATGGGTAAGAGTAAGAGAGACGCTTATAAAAGAGAAGCTAAAGTTTTCAATAAAGGATAGATATTTTTATGTTATTAACCAGTAAAATTAAATTTAATTAAGCCTCATTTATTCCTTGAAAAATTTACAAAAAGTTACAAAATGTACATACAAATATATAATTATTTTTGTTTTTCCAAGGACCTCTGATTGAGTATAGGCCTCCTTCAATTGACTCCATCTCCCTCTGTTTTGAGCATTTTTCTCCCAATCCTCTCCACCAACTTTCTTAAGCTCGTCGGCCCACCGGGCGACAACGCTTTCTTTTTCCTGGTGGCCCTTTCCACTTTGTTACCCTCTTTGTCTATCTGCCATTGTTCATTTCCACTTAAGTTTTTTGCAATAGGATAGATAAATTTATCGATACATAATACTTTTGAAAAAAAAATGGCGATTAAAAAGAGTGGCGGAGAGTTTATTGCCAGTTCTTCTCTTCCGTTCTACGCCCTTGATTTGAGAACTGGCACTAAATGTAAAATTAGAAGAATTTATATGTATTTATTTACAGACAAGTCATAAGTGTACAACGTGTTACCAATATGATTAAATGATTTTTGAATCTTGAATTTTAGAAGAGTAAATGATAAACCAACTTTAAGTATCTGTATACATTATTTACACATTATACATGTCCACACCAAACAAGAGACCTTAAAACTACGGAAGTGAGTGATTTGTCTGTCTTTTTTTTTTTTTTTTTTTATAGAACGGGGGGCAAACGGGCAGGAGGCTCACCTGATGTTAAGTGATACCGCCGCCCATGGACACTCAATGCCAGAGGGCTCGCGAGTGCGTTGCCGGCCTTTTAAGAATAGGTACGCTCTTTTCTTGAAGGACCCTAAGTCGAATTGGTTCGGAAATACTTCAGTGGGCAGCTGGTTCCATATAGTGGTTGTGCGCGGCAAGTCTGTCTGTTCCTTGTTGGAATATTACATTATCAATTCAGTTCTAAAATCTTCTTTTTGATATTTTTCTCTGCCTCGTAATTAGCTACTACTTATATATAATAATTGTGACTCAGTTAACCTTTAGAATTGGCTTTTAAATTTTTGTTTATACATCTACTATATAAAAATAAGTCGGGTTTTCCTTCCTGACGCTATAACTCCAGAACGCACGAACCGATTTCCACGGTTTTGCATTCGTTGGAAAGGTCCCGGGCTCCAGGAAAAATTTTGTTAATTTTTATGCACCTCTTGTACTTAACCCTCTGTAGGTGTTTCATCTTTATTGTTCCATATTAGGGTTGCCTAGAAGAAATCGCTTGTTAGCGATAAGGCCCCGTTATCCCGCGCGGGAGCCCGTTGCCTTATAACTTATGTAACCTGCTTTTTTTATTTTTTTATATGCAAGTTTATGTATAAAGTGTAAATAAATAAATTGTTAAGTATGTGCGGATTATAACTCAAAATTGTATATGTTACGACTTTTATTTTATTAGACGTTACACCAAGATTACTTTTTCGTTAAACAAATCGTTTTCAAAGTCTCGATGCCCACAACTAGCATTAGATAACTTTTGTCTCGTCTATATTTCTGCCATGAATAAAATTATATTATAATTATAATATATTAACACTTAATTTACATCAGAACAGGAAAAAAATTAAAGAATGTAAATTAGTGGTATTACTAACAGCATTCCAAACATAATAAGGTAAAAAAATAATAATCAGACATAACTTAAAATTATGTATTTTTAATTAACACTTCGTTTTGGAAATATATCAAATATGAAATAATTAAATGAAAAGCCACGCGGCAATTGGCGCTTACGAGATCTCTTCCAGGCAACCACTGTGAGAAAAACAATTACAAACAAGATAGAGATAGAGAGAGACAAGCAAGAAGTGCAAAAATACGTAAGACATATAGTTATTTAGACAAAACTAACAAAACAAAGCAATTAAAACTTACGTAAACAGTAAATAAAAAGGACACATGAAAAAGAAAAAGTGTACATGAATCACGATAATTTTAGATCAGTTTCACATCAGTAAGCAAGCAAGTTAGGAATACGATGTGGACAAGTAATGTTTGTACAGATTTAAAGGAAGATAGAGGAGCTAAGGGAATAGGGACGGGAAGTGAATTCCATAGCCTAACTCCAGAGACCTTAAAGGATCGCCAAGAAAGGAAGAGTTATGAGATGTAAAAATATATTCACAGCGTAACTAAAACAAATTTTTATCGGTACAATCGTAGATGATTCTTAAAAGATATTAGCGAGGTCACGGCTGCATTCCACAACCGAATGGCACTGAGAGTGAAGAGGAAATGTGTTTTATTGGATTCTTTTTCCGACCCAAATGTCGACCAATAGAATTGCACCATTCGACGTCACGTGGTACAACCTACATGGTATTATACTGATAATTATTTGAAAATTTTCTCTGGTAGTTGCTTCAAGAAAAGTATTAAGTAGTTGTTTTATTCATTATGAAATTCTTATTTGTTAACTGTACATTTCGTCTCATGGTGCAATTCTATTGGCCGACATTTGGGTCGGAAAAATAATCCCCCGAATACCACACGAGCTTCAAAATTATCTGGTATTTCCCGATAGGTTCGTTGCAAACAAATAAAGTCGTCAAGTTTTTCAGATTAAAAAATCACGCGCTCGTGATTTTTTCGTATTATATATGAGAATAAATTATTAAATTATAACAAAAAAACACAGACAACATTCTCTAAACATTAGTAAATGTACTTATTTAATTGTATGACAATAATAAAAAGCATAATTTAATAATCATACGGATTGCACAAAAACAATGTTATTAAGTTCAAGTTGACACGCGTGTGAATTTTCACACCGACAAATTTAACATGAATATGTTTAGGAAATAATGTGTAGCAATTTCCTTCATTGTGTCTCCATTGAAATTAGATACATTTCTACGTGTAATAAGGCAATTCGTTTTTGACACATACAAAGACATAACATATTTTATTACTAACAAAACACACACAGAGATACAGAGAAAAAAACAATGAAAGACGAAAATTTCTTTTAAAGAACAAGCTACGTTTTAAGTGTGTAATTGGCCCTGGCTCAGCATTATGTGGAGCAGACTGTTCCACAGTGCTAGTCATTCTGCTTGAGACTATAGCAGCTAGTTTGCACCTCAGTCGCAAAAAAAAAAAAAAAAGTAATAAAAATAATACTTATCCGAAAAAAAATCTATTAGTAAAAGTTAGGAGTATAAGTAATGAAGTCTTGTGTAAAAGTATAATAAAATAATAATAATTGTTAAAGAATAAATAAATAAATATTTTTGTGAGGATTAAAATCTAGATTAGCGAACTCTTTTAGCGAAAACTCTTTCTTCGGTACCTAATATTAACAAATTTTTCAACCCTGAAACCCAAAGTCTGTCACGCACAGTTGATCTTGCAAACGCGATACGAGCCACTTTTAATGAAGTGATAACTGCCCATGGACTCCTGCAACGCCGGGGGTTAGTGGGTGTGTTGCCGTACTTTCAGGGAATGGTACGCTCTTTTCAAAGGTATACGACCTTTCGATTCGGATATACCTCTACTGGCAGCTGGTACCACAAACAGGTGGCGTGCGACAGAAAGTGCCTTAAAAGGCGTTGTGTCCAGGTGATAGAAATAATGGAATTTTGCATTCTGCTTCTTCTGATGATGGAGTTAAGCTGCAGGTATTTGTCCGAACAATTCTTCAGAGCACTCCCCATAATAAATGCCGTAGAAGATGCTAAAACAACGGATCAGTTGTTATATTGCCTCGAATGTTTCTCGTATTGTCTTCACATTATGTAATTGAAGAAATAAGGTTGCACACTTCTCACGCGTATTATATAATACCGTTTCTTATATATCCGTCTTTGGTTTACTACAACATAGTATCGTAACTGTCAAAATTCACTTCACACTCGAAATTTCTACTTATAGAAGGTATGGCAGGTATGGTAGGTATGAAAGGTAAGGTAGGTATGGTAGATATGGTGGATACAGTAGGTAAGGTAGGTATGGTAGATACGGTGGATAGAGTAGGTAAGGTAGGTATGGTAGGTATGAAAGGTAAGGTAGGTATGGTAGATATGGTGGATACAGTAGGTAAGGTAGGTATGGTAGGTATGAATGGTAAGGTAGGTAAGGTCTGGACCTTAAATTTCTGTATCTGATAATTTTCATATCAGAGATTCTATCTAGGCAGGTAGATAATTAGATCTGTGTTTGACCAACGTCTTTTAGATGTATAACATCCCGATTTCCTCACGACATTGCCGTAATTTGATTGATTGATTGGATTTGACATACAGAAGGCACAAGATGACCTACTCGCCTATGAAATAATCAAGGACAATATATCACAGATTATATATAACCGGGTGCAAAGGGCAGGAGGCTCACCGGTTAACTGAAATCGCCGCCCAGTCCAGCGTCAACAAACGCCCGTTCTTACTCGCACGTTAAGTTTTCTCGATTTTTCGCCAGGGCGATCTATTAGTGAAGCATGGGGCTAATATACTGTGATTTAAAAATGTACTCAGATATGGTTTTAAAAAAATCACTTATTTGTAATATAGTTTTATAATATCTTTAGTTAAAATTTGTATTTAGAAATTCTTGAATATATTTTCCTTAAAAACTTCCAAGAATAACGTCTCGTTAGACGAAATTAAATCTGAATAAATATATAATTTTACGAAACATTTTGCTGTTTTCCTCATATTTTCCTTATCGTAACATATTCGATGCTTTTCTCGGTAAATAGACTTTTATATGCAAGTTTGTTAGACATATGGTATTGTAGATATTGATGTCTTCTATAAAACTGTAGTACATTACTTTGCTCTATTGTCAATGGTTTCCACAACGTACACGATTTAGTAATTTTTATTGGGTTACACGATGTAATTTCATTTACTTTGAAAATATTCCATAGCCTATGTTCATTAGGGATAGCGTAGAGTACAAATTGTGAATTTTTTTTCAAACATTGTAGTTTTGGAGCAAATTCAATGTAAACAATAAAGATTTTATAATATTTACACTAGCTGCCCCCGCGAACTTCGTTTCTCATTAATGTGATTTTACTTAGCCTACCCTTTTCTCTATATAAACCTAAGAGTTCAAGTCATAGGATTTTAATTAACAAATAAAAAATAAGGGTTGGTGATAGAGGAGTGAAAATTTAGGGTTGTATGTATTTTTTAATGGAACATTATAAAAAAATAAAAAATCGTCCAAAAAATAAAAATAAAATGTTAGGGGTGGACAACCTTTATCACTTAGGGGTATGAAAAATAGATAGTAGCCTATTCTCAGACCTACTGAATATGAATATAAAATTTGATGAAAATCGGTCAAGCCGTTTCGGAGGAGTATGGTAACTAACATTGCGACACGAGAATTTTATATATACAAGATTAAGCTGTATTATAAGTTAATTATGACAGAGTCATTTACACCATAAGAACATGTTTTAATAAATGTAACACTATTTTATAATCAGGCATTTTTTATTTATTTATACACATAATTAAATGAAAAGGAGGGCAACTAAAATAATAAGAAATAGATAAGGTAAGCAAGAAGTGCAAAAATACATGAGACATATAACTATATATAGTAATACTAAACAACTATTTATACTAAACGAATGGAACAAAACAAAGCAATTAAAACATTAAGTAAACAAGGAATTGAACAATATTAAAAAATTCACATGAATCACAGTAATTTTTGATCAGTTTTACAGTTTTACATCAGTAAGTACGAAAGTTAGGGTACGATGAGGTTAGGTAATATTTGTACAGTAGAGATTTAAGGAAAGATAGAGAAGGAGCTAAGCTAATAGGGACAGGAAGTGAATTCCATAGCCTCACTCCAGAGACCTTAAAGGATTCGCCAAGAAAAGTTATGTGATTCCCAAAAATTTGAGATAGGAGTTAAAGGATAAGGATAAACAGGATGTATATAAAACACACACATATACATTTTGTTTTAATACATCAAGTGAATGGCGTAATGCCTTTGTCGGACTTCACATTTTCCTTGTACAAAATTTGGCCATTTAAAATCGTAGTTCTTTGCCAGTTCTTCCCCCGCTATATGTTTACTGGTAAATGTAAACTTTATTAACTTAATAACTTCTTACATTGACAAGTAAGATAAGGTAAATGTTTTTAGCAATATGATTGAATATCTTTTGTTTTTATCTTAGCTTTCGTCAGTAAGGATGAGGTATTATACTATATATTGACTTTGCTGCAAGTAAAGAAAACTATAATACGAATAATAAATCATTTGTCACAAATATTCCTATGTCGCAGCCAACTAGCTTAATTAGCCGTTCAATTAACAGCCTAGCCGTTTAACTAGCGGCCTGATAGATATTCAGCCGTTGCATTTGTTACAACATTTAATGATCTGACTGGCTAATGCTTAGGCCATTTGTACGATAGAGTCATTATTTGACAGAAATAAAAAAGATAAACATATGATTTAAAAAGTATTTCGTTTAAAATTAAATTACTTAAGTCAAATTCACATTATTATTGCCACTCTTCCATTGTACTTGTTGTTTTTCATGAAAATTTGTAAGACACCATCAAAGTTGTGATTTGTTGTCAAAGTTGGCGCCATATTGACAGTTTGAAGAGTTTCCTTTTGAGTTTGAAAGTAGCAGAAAGAGGAATTAAATTTAAATTAACAGTCAACAGGCTAGGCAAGTAATGAAACGTCATCGATTCAAGTCATTTAGCTATTTCATCAACTGTCTGAACATCTTTCAGGCCGCTAGTTAAACGGCTAGGCTGTTAATTGAACGGCTAATTAAGCAAGTTGGCTGCGACATATATATGTGGACTTAGTTTCCGCAGTTAGACGCCCATTTTATCCGTTGCGCGGTCCTTAAGCCAGCCCAGGCTCTTAATTACGAGTTCTAATAATTAGTCAATTTCTCTCAATAAATATTTATAATGTTACATAATATGTTTAACATAACATAATCTATGGTTCAAAGTTCGAATGTCAAAGATTTATGCGTAGAAAGCTATTTCATTAATTTCCGGTTAAATAATATTATGACAAAAATTAATCGTAGTTTAATAAAAAACTTAAAAATTGATGTGTTATCTATTTCGTAATCGAAAAAATAATAAAAATTATTAAATATCTACATTTAGTATTGTCTTTGATTGACATAACCTTTTCACATTTAACTAAATAAAACCTTATAGTAATACTAGCGGACCCCACAGACTTTGTCTTGCATTATACCTATTTCAAGCGATTAGGATATTTAACAAAGTATGAAGTACCGACTGCAGCGCCATCTGCCGGGCTGATTTATGAAACTAAACCATTCCCAGACCCCTTGAACACACACAAAAAATTTCATCAAAATCGGTCCAGTCGTTTGAGAGAAGTTCAGTGACATACACACTCACAGAAGAATTATATATATAACGATTTATTAATCATTCTAAGTGCGATATTATACTATTACAACAATAATATATTTTGTACAATAAACATTTCCACCACTACGAAGCAAATATTTAAAAACACCATTGTTGAATGAATAAAAGCCGGCAACACACCCGCAAGCCTTCTGGCTCTTAAAATATTTAAAAAACACGATTGTCGAATTAATTAAGGCCAGCAACGCACCCGCGAGCCTATTGGCTCTTAATCTGAACCCTTCACCTCACTCGCACCCGGTTTAAGTAAATGTTATAGAATTAGTTAATCAATAATTATAAAAAACATAATATTAGGTGGGCTGAAAAGCTGGTAGGAAATTTAAAAAAAAGGTTTTTTCATCATCGTTAAAAAAAATCTACAACTTTTTTAGGTCTGGGCCTCAGATTGCTCTATCTGTTAGATGATAATAAGTTAATGTAATAGGCAAGTAGGTGATCAGTTTTCTGTGCCGTCGACTTTCCGAATCTTTTGGTTTCACGATATTTTCCTTCACCATTCGAGCGAATATAAAATGTGCACATAGAAAGTCCATAGATCACAGCCGGTGATGAGAGTCGCACGCTGAAGCAACTAGGCCAACACTGCTCATTTGTTTTAAACAAGATTCAATTCCAGCAGTAATAATTCAAAACATTTTTACTTTAAACCCACCAAACAATTTCCTGTACAATTCCGTCTTTATAAGATTATATAACATTTATATATGTTAACAGCATACTAACATATTGCTAAGAGAAATAACACACTTTTCATTTTACGTCTAAATATTTGTTTTATACGAAATTCCAATGTTCAAACGTAAATTATCCGCCCACATTCACAAATGTAATTCCTATAATGTGTGAATAACATTACTTTATACTATGAAAGTTAATTTTTATATGCAATAGGATAGAAGATACAGAAGCGTAAGCAGAAGGCGAATAGAGAAAGAGAGCTATGGTGCTGGAAAAAGCTGAAGACGGCCTCTGAAAAAGCTGGGCGGTTTCCGACGGTTCACAATAACGCGTAATAATTAAAAATATATACTAAACTAGCGTTGTCCAGTACACGTCTTACATACAAAAAACATATATATTAATAAAATTCTCGACTCCACATGAACACACAAAAAATTTCATCAAAATCCAGCCGTTTAGGACCACATGCACAGAAGATATATATATATACCAGCTGTTTATTGACTGTACAAATAACCTAGATACCCACAGCAGCGCCATCTGCCGGGCTGAATTGTGATGTGAATGAGTGTATACCAGGGTGCCACCCAAACGCATAAAAAATTCATTCAAATCGGACCTGCCCTGCGATTCTGTAACTCACTTCACGAACTCACACAGCGGTTTTCGCATCGGCGGTCGCTCTCAAATCAGTCGTGAAGCAGTCATTTTATGATTTGGCATTCTGATAAACAATAAACTACAAGCTCCCACCTTTTCAGAATGCCAAATCATAAAATGACTGCTTCACGACTGATTTGAGAGCGACCGCCGATGCGAAAACCGCTGTGTGAGTTCGTGAAGTGAGTTACAGAATCGCAGGGCAGGATTAAGAGTTCAGTGACATTAATTATTTATTTAACAGCCGTTACACCCGTATCACCTCGACGTCCGTTGGAGGGCAAGGCAGTGTATTCTAGAACCAATTCGGTATGCGGCTATGCGTTATCACTTAACATCAGAGCCTCCAGCCCGTGTAGAAAATAATAAGAAAAAGTTGAAAAGCGAAATTAGTTAAAAGGTCAAAATTCTTAACAATCAATGGAAACTTGCGTTGGGAAACCTCCTATGTTTTTTGTTTGCTAAAAGTTATAACTGAATATCAAAATGCGGGGGCTAAAATGTAAACATACCCAGACAATGCAAAATTATGTTAATTTTCCTAAAAGATTTTCGACGATTTTCCACACGCCGCAATTCATGTGTGGAAATCTAATTAGACCGTGAAAATTGTTTGACGGAACACGTATTTGTATGTTTATGCAAATGTACACATCGTTAAACAGATTTATGAAATATGAGTTTCCGATAGGACGAAAGAGCATGCCATTCGTTTAAAGGCCGGCAACACACAAAAGCTCGGCACACTGATACATCGGTAACTATTTATAATAATAGTAGCCGTTTCCGATACTTTTTCACTGGCAGCATTTTCTCACTGTGTTACGATTATTTTCTTATATTGCGATTGACTTATTGTTCAATTCAATTCCTTTTATTGTTCACGCTATTTATTGGATAATTATAACTACAAATAAAATAATTCAAATAAAGTTTGGGTTTCAATAGTCATAATAAACAAATTAACTATAATATGACATGACAGTGTTGTCATAAAAAATATATCTGCAGTAGATTCTAACAAAAAAACAATACAACGTAACAAATGTGAAGTTTTTTTTATTAAAAACAACATACTTTTAAAATCAATTTTAAAATATCGTCTAATATTATTAATATTTATATTTTATTTGTCCCATTCGGTGTAGAGACCCTTGGGGACCTCGACCTTCGGTGAGGAAACCTATAAGGCTTTGGATAATTTAATAGCAAAAAGGTTAGTCGACATCGCAGGGGACCGAAGATCTGGCAGCTACCTTGGACAAAGAATTAGTCTAGCTATTCAAAGTATCTTGGGAATCGATCTTTGACAGGTGCGCAAAGTTTGAATTAAATCTGTCCGTTAAAAGTGGGTCAAAATCGAGTCCGAAGGAGTCGGTTACATACATACATACATACAGGTGAAGCTTATATAAAGCGTGTAAAAATAAAACTATATATACCTCATACAATCCGTTAAAAACTCGTCATATAGTCATCGTCACCAAAATAATCAAGAAGATTGCTGGAGCCAACATATTACATAGCCAATTTTTGACACTTTAAATTCATATTGTGACGAAAATGTATATAAAACATGATTTTGAAATTTGCACGATATATTTTATCGCAAGACAAGTTATCCATTTCAGAAAAAAAATTTAATAAAACTACGTTAGTTTAATGTTTTACATAACTAATTGTTATTACGGGCCGGCGCGCCTCAGTGCTCCAGCTCTCCACTGCGCCCCGCAGACCACCCCGAGACACTGACACAGCAATTCGTGCTGGGATAGGGCTTTAAGTGCTAAGCAGTGGTAAGGAGAAAAATTGTCCACAAGAACAGTGTGTTCCCCTAATAGAGACTGTAAGTAGTGCAAGATACTTTCCTATGTTAAATATCCTTTTTAGAAAATCATATCTTTGTAGCGCCACTGTTTTTTTTTAAATCCAGTGGCGCTACAACCTCTTTAGGTCTGGGCCTTAGATGTCTGAATCTGTTTCATGACCTGTTTAAATGTAGGCAAGTAGGTGATCAGCGGTGCCTGACACACGCCGTCGACTTTTTTGTGTCTAAGACATGTCGGTTTCCTCACGATGTTTTCCTTCACCGTTCGAGCGAATGTTAAATGCGCACATAGAAAGAAACTCCATTGGTGCACAGCCAGGGATTAAACCTATGTTTGTGCAGAGACAATTTAAATCTGCCATCTAGCGGGATTTATATCGTGCGTGACCAAGGCAAGAAGGCAGTAATGGCGTCACGGCGACAGTTGACATTGACCCTGGAAACGCAATTATTTCCGGACTTAGCAAATCGATAGAATAGCGTTTCTCGTTTTCTATAAATCAATTTTATATTTAAAATGTATAAAGCTTTCACATTTTTGACATTTTTTATAATCAATAATAATAGGGCTTTGGTATGGGATGCTTCTAGTTACACGTTAGTCCCTTCTCACCTCCCTTGGACAAGCAAAAAAGGCCGCAGAGCAGGTGTAAAAAAATAGGATTATAAGGGTCTGTTTCACAATGTAAGGATAAGTTCTACATAAGTTCCAAATTAGCTATTTATTACTTATTTGTAGGATAAACACTTTTGTTGCGTTTCACGACTGACAGATAGCGCTATTCGTCACATAAATTCCATCAAAAGTTATGAGTCCGATGAATGTCAAATAGAACAATTTATCTTCCAAATAATGTATGTGTTGCATAGCTATTTGGTACTTTATCCATACATTGTGAAACGGACCATAAGAATCTAAATTTGCGTATTGGTCCCACGAGAATGTAAGTGCGCGCTCCTATTGCACCATGCTGATAGAGGACAAATCTTTGTTTTTAATTAATTTTATTATTATTTATTACTTAAGATGTCATGTGGAACATGGTGTAATGGTTGCAGCTCCTTACAAACGTTGTGTTAAAAAAACTTGGCAATTAAAAAGAATGGCGGAGAGTTTATTGCCAGTTCTTCTTTTCCGTTCTACGCCTTTAAGAACTGGCAGTAAATGTAAAATTAGAAGCATTTTATGTAATTTTTGTTTTGACGTTCATAAGTGTACATTGTGTTACATATATGAATAAATGATTTTTGACTTTTCACTATTTATATAGATATTATAGTATAAGTCTTTCCTCCAACTTCAATTTTGTTCCCTTTGGAGTAAAGACTCTTGGGCCGTGGTTCAAGTGCACAGTCGCTAAATAAACATTTAAGTTGGCGCCTGGTAGATAGTTCCGGTTACCCCAGAGCTGGTGCTTTCCTCGCTCAACGAATAAGTATCGCAATACAGCGAGAAAATGTTGCCAGCGTCAAAGGTACACTGCCACAGGGACAAAACTTTTTTTTTATTATTTTTAAAAGATATTAAAAATGAACCAGTGGCACATATGGTTATTACACAATACCAAACAGCATGAACTGTGAAATGTGAGTACATTAACAGAAGGTTCGCAAGTGCGTTGATGGTTTTAAGAATTGGTAAGATGACTTTCTAGAAATTTAATTATAACTCGTACTCATTTCTGCAATTTAATAATAATAATGAAATATTTAGACCGTTATGATTGACATTCTCAAAGGAATTTTTAATATATCCAGCCATTTCAAGCGTTTAATAACTTTGTAATCTCAAATATCTGACAAGACAGTTGACGCCGGTATTAAAGTGAATTTTAATTTGATAAATGTCAATCAAACAGATAACAATTTAGGTTAGGAACACCTATAAAATGGGATGTCATAGGTCTTTGTGAAGTAAGAAGAATAGGAGAAAAGATGAGAAAATACATTTTTTATTCTTATGGAAAACAAAAAGGGATATATGGAATGGGATTTCTAGTAAAAAAAATATTTAAAAAATAAAATAATTAACTTCCAAGGAATATCAGATAGAATCACCGTACTCAATATTCAATTAACAGAATCTAAACAACCATGGTCCATTATTATTCTAGAAAGACATTTTATAAAGACATGATAGAATTAATGCAAAAGAAGAACAAAATTATCATCTTACTTTAACGCTAAGATCATAGAATGGTGGTCAAATTAAAAGATCCACCAAAAAGATGGAGAAGGTCTGCTAAGGATAGAGAGACGTAGAAACATTTGGGGGAGGCCTATGTCGACAGACAACCTGACCAAAGTGGTTGCTAAAAAATTATTATTTTCGCTATGTAAATTAGATTTAAGATACTACTGTTAAATAAGAGTAGCATGTAAATTTAAAGGTCAGTGAATAAAGGCTTTTCATTATTTACTAGTAGACTCGGCCAAGCGTTGCTGTGGCTAAGATTTTTGTTATATTACATAGTAGTAAACTTTTCAAAAGAAACAGCAGGAGAACACCAATCCACCATGCTTTTTTCATGATTATGCCATTAAATTGTAGCTTATTGCGACATTTTTTATAGATAGTGATGTGTCCTGAAATATTCTAATACATCATGTTGTTCTATTATTATTATCTATATTGAAGGAAGTTTTTTGTTTATTGTTTTATACCTTGGGTTAGATTATTCAAGTTTTAGTAAGCATCCCTAATTTTTTTGAAAACGAAACAGCCTATGTCACTCGAAAATAGTGTAGCTTGCCAACGGTGAAAGAATTTTTTAAATCGGTCCAGTAGTTTCGGAGCCTATTCATTTCAAACAAACAAAAAATCAAATCTTTCCTCTTTATAATATTAGTATAGATTATTATTCTGGGGGATAATGGGGTGTTCTTATGGTGGTACAGTAGTTTAAAGTTCATACAATACATACGTGCATTCTCTCTAATCTGCTTAGATATGTAGGGGCTATATGTATATCTAAGCAGATTGAAGCATCTTAATAAGTATCAAGGACCAGTTGGCAAGTCTCTAACGCAATAGAACCATAATCCACCTTCAATCAGCCTGATAAAACGGAGTATGAAGAAACTGACCTTTCATAGTTTCTCAGTATTGTTGATAATTTCTTTTAGCACTTTGGCAATGCGGCCTTGGGAAATCTGGACCGCAACGCAAGGTCGTAGCTTCTGCGTCATTGTAACTACTATTATGTTTCAACCTGATAGCAGAAATCTATAGTATTTATATATTTATTTCCAACGCACATATATACAATATACTTTGTCTTCTATTTCACATAGTAATAATAATTGATAAATAGAAAATGAAAACGAATTTAATAAGTTTGGTCCACCAACTCTGTCACCGCAATAGGCGCCAACTTTAATAAGCAAGCACTTGAACCCCAAGAGTCTCCGAGGGGTACAAATTTGTAGGAAATACTTATATTGAAGCTGTTTATTATTTTACTCTATGTATTTATTAGTTAGCAATTTAATTTATCAAAGTCTAATTACCGCTGAATAATCTTTAAATTTGTTTTTAACATAAATAATACATAACCGATTTCAGTAGCACCAAAAGTATCAAACAATATTCACTAAGTGTATTAAATGTAATTAACGATAAATTATTTTATCACTAACACACAAATAATAATTAAACATTGATAATAATTAGAAAATTAAAACAAATTTAAACAGTTTTGTGGCAGTTTTTTCATTTAATAAACCTTGCTGTATTAATATTTATTTCTTTAAATACCTTTTTAATGTGTTTCAATTTCCTATTTATACATTTTTAATTATTTACTTATTTTGGAGGATTCAACGATTTCGTTAGACAATATTGCCTCTTCTATAAAAGCATTTTTTTTTAATCGTAAATTTACGGACTTCCACGAACTTAGACTTAACCTTTATTACTAACAAAACACACATACATAAACACACAAAATAACAATAATCAAAAAAAGAATAAAATAAAAAATATAATGAGAGATATTAAAAAAAAATCCCTTTTTCCATTCGGTTCGTTTCAAGTGTGTAATGCGTGTGTGCTGTGGTTGTAATTGGCCCTGGCTCAGCATTATTCTGAGGAGCAGAACGTTCCCCAGCGCTGGTCATTCTGCCAGAGACCACAGCAGCTAGTTTGCGTCTCGCAAAAGAAGAAAGAAACTTAATATTTAATCTTAAAATTACCGTAAGCAAAGTTTTCACTGTAGCCATGCACAAAGGTCACTGACCGAACCAGTTAAGGGTGATGCAATTCGATTATTTGCATATAATACGTTCGAACTGGTTTCTAAAGAATTTTTCTTTAGAATTTTAATATAAATTAGATTATTTATACTGTTAATATATGATTATCTCTTACAAAAGAGTTGGCCTAGTGGCTTCAGCGTGCGACGCTCATCCCTGAGGTCGTAGTTTCGATTCCCGTGCACCAATAGGCTTTCTTTCTATGTGCGCTTTTAACATTCGCTCGAACGGTGAAGGAAAACATCGTGAGGAAACCGACATGTCTTAGACCCAAAGAGTCGACGGCGTGTGTCAGGCACTGTAGGCTGATCACATTCTTGCCTATTAGATTTAAAAATGATCATAAAGCAGATTCAGAAATTATTTATTTATCTCATAAAGAAACTTGACCGCTGCCAAGAAATCCCGAGTAGCCGAGTAGTTCTAGTAGTAGAATCAGATCAAGCGACACAAATGGAGATGGACAAGACACTCCGAAGGGAACCAATCATATTGCCAAGCAGGAAACCCGCAAGGAAAGCAGCAGCGTGGCGGTCTTAGATTTTCTTATTTGGTAATTACGTCTACAGTAACTATTTCCTTTTTTACTCATATTACCCACACGTCTATGCTTGAAAACCTTTTCGAGGATTCCCATAAAAAATTAATACGTTTGTGTACTATTATTTTTGAGAGCTTTGCTTGCTTTTGTTGACAAGAGGAGGGGGGGAGGGGATAAATTGCAGTAAATCTGGTAACTTAGGAGTTCTCTTTGTTAAGGATAGAGGTGGTATCTCCTTGGAAGAAGACGAGGGTTGTAGCTAGTTTTCAAGAAATACCTAAAGCGAACTATAGAAGAGCTCCAGCCATCAAGGTGGTGCGTTGTTAAGACCTGTTAAGGCCGCACAATACACGCAGCACTAGTCCAAGTAAAGGTCATAGCCCCTGCAAACACTAAACTCAGCGAGCACTGCGCTTTACTCTTAACCACAGACGCGTACCTGCATTAAAACTTTGTAACACCCACGGATTTTGACAAAACTGCAACACACAGTATAGAAATGAAAATAATTAGTCCTTGTTAAAACAGTCTCTTGTTATGTTTAGCTCGGGATAATATAAACGAAAGATCGTCATCATTGATTGACTTTTTTTTTGTAATGTTTGTTTTGTTTAATAAATGTTTTGATTGACATTTGTACGATCTGTAAATGTATTTCATGTTTGCCTTTAAGTGCTTGTCACATTAAAAATTGTATTTTGTGTTTGTTTTTACCAATGTTGACACTTTGACACTGACGTGTGCCGAGCGTTGGCAAGCTTTATCAATAAAAAAAAACATCATCGACATCGCCATCGTTTCGTGTCGTGTTTCGTCTTTTGTTGAAGTGAAACTTCTTTGGCGCACGAGGGTAAATTTTTTACGGATATAATAATAATAATATTAGCGTCACGAAGATGTGCAGCGATTTTGTCGAAGAAAAGGGAGAGAGCGATTGAGAGAGAAGGCCCTTAAAGAAATTCTATTTTTAAAATTAATATATTGATTAAAATCTCAAATGACGAATCGTGAATTAAAAAGCCACGTGTTTTTATCATCGAAGAGTTAAATTTATAATTTGTATTAATTTTCGACACTTAATATTTTAATGACAATTAAATTCATCAAATTCCCTCCCTCTCAGTCTTGGAAAACTAAAGCTTTAGATTTGTATAAATATGAACAAGAGTTAAACATTAGTTTGTCAAAGAAGTTTCACTTCTGACATGTGTACTTTGTACGCACTTTTTTTTACACTTTCACACTCTGCTACTTTTAATGGTCCACCATACAGGACCTGGAGTATACGCTATCTCGCTCTTACCACTTACCACTACTAACATTTTGTAAAATATTGATATATTTTACAACAATTTTCCAATTTACCCTATCTTTGTTTATCGTGCCCTTAATGAGGATTGAGTTTCCATTTAGTTTGTTATTTTGTTGTTGCTTGTTTAATTTTCTCCGTTGATAGCTTGCTATGTTCTTATATAATATATGTGTGTAGAATATGTGATGTCATAATTTCTCGTATAATTTTATTCATACACGTTGTTAGAATTTATCAATAAATAAATAAATTTCTCGATATGGTTAAAATAATAACAGAATCATTAAATTAACTATACTAATACTAGTAAATAACACAAATATCGCGCAAATACGTTCAAATTTGAAGAAGCTCAAAACTTCGTAGCGTTAGTAGAAAAATATTATTATTAGAATCCAGGCTTTTACACAAATTTTCCAACACATTTCATAATTGTTATTTTTTGTGTACTAATTTATCAGTTGGCAAGCCCTTGCAAGTATATAAAATAGCAATAGTGCACTGACAATAGAACAGCAATTAGCGGGTAATGATAAAAAAACGTTAATTGGCCGTGTGAACTCGTACTAGAATAACAAAGAATGTCTTGGCTGCACGTGACTTAAACATATAAACATATGGTGAATTTGTCTCAATTTTTTTTTCTGTCATTTTGTACGACTTTAATGCAGTACCCCAAGTAAAACTAAGGATTTGCACCCCTTAAAACAATTTAAAAAAACTGATAGTATTACATACATGATGTAAATTATATTGTCTACTGAAACAATATCATTCAGGAATAGGAATAGGACCTGTTCAGTGGGTCCCAGTGAATGAGATTACGTTTTTTAAATTTATATAAATAATCTTGCGCTCCCACCGGGAGTCGAACCCAATATGTCACCTAGCGGAAACCTTATAAGACCGCAAGGCTATGAGGCCCTTGATCTAACCTAACTCCAACCGCCACCACATTATTCGAACTCAAAATATCTTTATTCATATAGGTTCATTTATGAACGCCAAAAAAGAAGTTAAATTAATTGTAAATTTACATTTACTACCAGTTCGCATATCAAGGGCGTAGAGCGGGTAAGAAGAACTGGCAAGAAACTTACTGCCACTCTTTTTAATCGCTAAGTTTTGAGTCATACAAATTATTTGAACTGGAGCAATAGTGACGAGTGATGAAAAGTAGACAAAAATTACTGAGACAAACTTACTTCTGTAGTTAATATTTATACGCGTTGAAAGCATTCAAAGATCTTTTACGCGGCACCTAGCTTTCATAAGCTGAGGATTTTCACATAGACACCCGTACCACCAGCAACTTAAAAAATTTAATATGTTATCTCTGTACAATCGGAGAACTCTAGCCGGTGTTAACTTCTTGCATAAATTGCTCAGTAACCATATACAAAGCAGTGACCTCTTACAGGATATGAAATTTGTCGTCCCTTACTCATTCCCTAGGTTTAAAATCAACGATATCTTCCAAATTCCTTCTGCCAAAACCAACCTAGTAGTTCAGGCACCTCTCGTTCGAATTCTTCGCGATTTTAACGGATTGAACACAGCTTATCCAGAGCTGGATATATTCGGTAGTGGGCTGATCGGTTTTAGAGAAAGCATTGTGGGGTGCCTTTCTCGAAAATTCTGATGATTTTTCTTTTTTTTCTGCTAAGTGCCAACAATTTAATGAAATTTTAATGAAATTTGTTGAATATTTTATTTTAATGTGTGCTTGTATTGTCGTGTGTGTTTTAGTTGTATTTTTTTTTTAATTTCTATTTGAATTTTTTTTGAGAAACTTATGCTTGCGTTGGTTGTCGCACATTTTGGATGTAAGATTTTGTGAAATAATTGGTAGATTTAGGACTGTGTGTGATGTCGTGGGCTTGATAACTAAATAAATATAAAGTAACCAATGTAAATATCTTATTTTTACAATAAAATTGGAAGTTTAGCAATACCTACTGCCAAAGACAAGTGACTTAGATCATCATTACACACGCACACTGCGGAAGTCCAGACTTTAATTTCCGGTAAAACAATTATTGTCTTCTACCTGAACTTGTCCGCAAGTTCTTAAAATAGGCACAGAATTGTGTCGGGAGGTGAGTTTGAAGTAAACAAGTGTTTGCAAATTTCAATTTAAGAATTCTCTAACAACTTCCTGTTGCGTACTTCCGGTCAGCCATTATAGCATAAATACGGAAGATTTTCTTAAGGTCTTTTGCTTTGAATATAAATATTATTTATTATAAAAATTCGCATATTTTTATAATTTAGTGTTTACTTCTCAATGTTATTAAATAAATTCTTGAATACACTAAAAATTAATTAATGGCACAATAACCACAAATGTAAATGTTTAAAGAACTTTATTTCTCAATGCAAAAAGAATGTATTTTACTTTCATGAGAAATTTAATCTTAATATATACATATATAAATCACGTGTCACGTTGTTTTTCCGCGATGGACTCCTAAACTACTTAACCGATTTTAAATTAAATTTGCACACCGTGTGCAGTTTGATCCAACTTAAAAGATAGGATAGCTTACATCTTAATTTATAGCCGCAATATTATTTATTGCAAATTATATTTTGTTTATTATTTCACAGTCACAATTCTAAAAGATGGCGCTGTGTTGAAAGTGCCAACGTTTCACATAAGCTATAAATTAATGGCATAACCACCAAAAAAGATGATGATGATCCACATCACTGGTGTTCTCCTACCATTTCCCTTGAATAGTTTATTACTATGTAGTTTACCAATAACCTTAGCCACAGCAACGCTTGGCCGAGTCTGCTAGTATGTACATATACCTAGTACTATATACCTACCTCTATAAAAAAAAAATTAAAAATAAAATATGTTTATTATGGAACATAAGATAGTATCACTTATTCCACGTCATTAAATTTGAAGGCATCCGTACTCATCGGCAAAGAAGACAGAGGGTGTAGGCCGAAAGAAAAAGCCGGCGTAAAAAACTCTCGGTACTCTTTTAAAACAGCAAATCATCAAACAACACTTATTTAAAACAAATATCGCAAATTAATTAGAAGTAGCCTGTCTAGCACTAGTCCCAGGCCATTTTATCAACTAGATAATCGTTGACTTTATAGTAAGCCTTTTTACACAGCTTTTCTTTAATACATTTCTTAAATTTATTGGAAGGCAGTGATAAAAGAGCCTCTGGGATTTTATTAAAGAAGAGTATCCCTTTCCCCAAAAAAGAATTACTAACTTTAGATAGTCTAGTACGGGGAAATTGCAGCCTGCGTTTGTTCCGTGTATTAACATTGTGCGTATGTTCTATTCTAGTAAACTTATCACTATTTTTGTATACATACATAATATTTTCATAAATAGGGAGGGAAAGGTAAGTATATTAATTTCCTTGAATTTATCTCTAAGAGATTCCCTGCATTTTAAATTATAGATTGCACGAATAGCCCTCTTCTGCAGGATGAAAATAGTTTCGACATCAGCAGCATGACCCCATAATAATAAGCCATAAGTCATTAAGCTATGAAAGTAACTAAAATAAACAAGTCTAGCTGTATCGACATCAGTTAGTGAGCGAATTTTTTTAACCGCGTAGGCTGCAGAACTAAGTCTCTTCGCCAATCCGTTAATATGAGGGGACCACTGAATATATATATATATATACGAACGAGACACATGGCGCCACCAGACGGTAATTGATTAAATAAGTGCACATCCTCATACTTAATAGAATTCTTCAAATAATTTGTACGCGGCATCAGCAAGATAGGCAAACTCGATCGCAAGTATTGCGTGTAGTGGTGTGTTTGATTTTTTTAATTGATAAACTTCTATGGAGAGAGTTATTTAATTCTTTTTAAATTAAGATACAGGTGCTTTAAACATGTAGTGGTTTAATCGTCTTAGTTTTGGTTTCTTGATAATAAAACAATTTTTTGTTATGTATTTACAATTATTTTTCATAATTTTAAATTTAACCGGCGTTTCACGTGCTTTACAGCGTGCGTGGTCACGGTGACTGAAGACAGAAGGTTTTGAATGTCAAAAAGTATCACAGCAATCCGGTAAATTATTGTTTTATTATCAAATGTGTGAAAGTTATGTCAATAAAAGGCAATACTATTTTGGTTTCTTGGTAAATTTTATTAGTCTCTGTTCAAAAATTACATATATATTGCATAATGCTAAGTAATCAATCAGTCTAAAAAATGTTTACAAATTTAACTGTGTCCCATTGACATTTGACATCTTCATCAATATATTGACAGCTGTCATTTCGCGCGGCAACGGAATAGATTTATATCCGAAAGCTTAAGCTAACAGTACGGTTCCGCACTTTCACTATTATTATATAATTCAACCGCTAAAGAACGCGATTGGAATAATTTTATGGACCTAAGCGAGATTAAAAAACTAGTAACACATGAAATTATAGTTTTAATTTAAAAACTAAATTTCCAAAAAATAATTAAAATTATTACACTAACAACATATAATTAAAAATCTTATATCTTTTTATAATACATAAAATTCTTGTGTCGCGGTGTTTGTAGTTAAACTCCTCCGAAACGGCTTGACAGATTCTCATGAAATTTTGTGTGCATATCATCCCCTTAAATGTTAAGGGTAGTCCACCCCTACATTTTTTCATCTGACATAGATTAAGGGGGCCTCATAGCCTAGCGGTCTTATTAAGTGGCAGCTAGATGAAGGGTACCGGGTTCGATTCCCGGTTCGAGGGCAAGTTTTAATTTAATTTAAATTTGCTGTCGGCCTTTGGGAGGGTTGTGCGGTACCGGGCGAGTGCCTAAACCGTACATGGTGGACACGGTCGAATTTCTAAAGACAAGCACGAATTATAAAAAAAAATCCTATACTTGACGCTGGCTAATGCACAAATCGTGCCAGAGCCATAAAAAAAAAACATAGATGAACTTCGAACGCATGATACGCTCCACATTAGTATACGATGTAAAATTATGTTAATTACGAATTCGGATGGGTTCAAAAGCTTTCACTGTTACAAGCAGTTACGTCTACATTAGTATGCGTGTTAAGTCAGGCCACAGGTGTTTCGTAATCGGCGCATGAGTTGACGATTTGGTATAGCCAATCTAGACATATATAAAAAAGAAAAGCCAAAACAGATTACATTTAACAAAATATACGAAACTTAAGTACATTAATAAAGAAAACGAAATAAACATTAAACAAACTACTTAATAATAATAAAAAATCTACGGCTTTCTAAAATATTTCCTCACGCCCTCTATGAGGTCGAAGACTCAACATCTTCATAAATTGTTTTTTAGTTAGCTAAATCCCGATATTCTAGGCAGAATACGAAATTCTACCCGTATTACCTCGACGTCCGCCGTTGCACAACTCAGCATTTTTTAAGGCAGTTTCTGCCGTGCACCATCACTATGTGGAACCAGCTGCCCACTGAAGTATTTCCGACTGGACTTAGGGTCCATCAAGAAAAGAGTACCAATTCTTAAAAGCCAGCAAATCGCGAGTCCTCTAGCATTGAGTGTCCTTTTGTTGGACAGGGGGCAATCGGGCAGTAGCCTCATCTGATAAGTGATACTGTCGCCCATGGACACCCAACGCCAGAGGGCTCGCGATTGCGTTGCCGGCCTTTTAAGATTTGGTACGCTCTTTTCTTGAAGGACCCTAAGTCGAATTTGTTGGGATATACAACATTGGGCAGCTGGTTCCATGCCGAATGCCTTAGCGCACGCCCATGGGCGGTATCACTTAACATCAGATGAGACTCTTGTTTTATAAAAATATTATAAATCGTTCCATTGTTAATGTTAACATACAGATCAGTTAAGTCTAACTCAATAAAACTTGAACCGAGTTCTATTTGACATTTCAAATGACCTCGAAACTTGCATAATCCGATTGTGGTCCTAGATATTCTAAGACACACTTGTGTCCTATACTTTATTGAAGTAATACTTCTTTTGGCGCGTTGGGGAAAAATTATGAGACTAAATTTTTCGATGCACGCGCGCACCGTCACAAAAATCGACACCCATAACATAGTCAACATTAAAAAATAAAAAATGCGTAATAATTAAACTTTCAATGTATTAATACCATTTTCTATTGATAGTGTAGTTTTTTCTACAAACGTAGAATAAGGGGTAAGATAAAAAATTTAAAAAGATTTTTATCTTGTTACGCCAAAAAAGTACAGTAGAGTCCGTTTATAATGACATCGAAGGGAATTGACAAACACGTCATAATAAGCGGACGTCATACAAAGCGTTTTGTGAAATGAAAAACCTTTTTTATGTAAAAATGTACGTATGTACTTAAGTATTTTAATACAGAAACATAGTAATTATGTATATATGTATACATACATATTAAATCAAAATCAAAATTGCACGTAATCAGCACATTATAACACATACAAGTGTATTTTTTACTGTAAATAATCTGTAATTTTTGTCTGCTTTTCTTTTTTCATTTTATTGTAAAAACAGTATCTAATACTATTGTGTATCGAAGACATAGGCTATGGTCAAATTATCATTTTCAATATAGTGATAATAATTCTGCAGTTTTTAAAGCATCTTCTGCGGTAGGTAATGGTGCTTCCTCGACTTCCTCTTTCCTATCACTTTCGAGTTGTTCTTTAGCACGTGCCGAACGTCGTCGGGAATCAACAAACATTACCGCAGGTGTAAAGAATCATGTCGGTCATTATAACCGGACACAATCTATTAAAAATGGGTCATAATAAGCGACATGTCACTGTAAGCGAAGTCATTATATCCGACTTTTTTATTAAGAATTTTATATGAAAACCAAACTTCGTAGTGTAATTACGTCATAATAACCGGTTGGTCACTATAGGCGGAGTCATAATAAACGGATTCTACTGTATAACTTCTAACACGTGTACATAAGTACACACACATATTTTTTTATATGTGCGGTGTCACTCTTAAATAAAATAGATACAAAATTAGTGTAACAAAGAGAGAATTTTGTGTAAGTACCCATTCAAAATCATGTATTCATATAGGTAACACAATATACACGTCAGTAAAGAAAGAGTGTGAGAGTTCAAAAAGTGAGTTACAGAATCGCAAGGCTGGTATCACACTGGCATCTTACACTGCCAGTGCGCTGCCAGCCTATTAAGAATTGGTACGCTTTTTTCTAACACTAAGTTGAATTGGTTCGGAAATTTTACTATACACCTTTACACGACTTCATTACGTTCACTGGTAACTTTTATTATTAGGTATTATTTTTTTCTACTAAGTATTTATGACATTTCTTTTCTTTCGTTTTTTGCGACTGAGGCGCAAACTAGCTGCTGTGGTCTCTGGCAGAATGACCAGCGCTGGGGAACCTTCTGCTCCTCAGCATAATGCTGAGCCAGGGCCAATTACAGCCACAGCACACACGCATTACACACTTGAATTGTTTTTGATATCTCTCATTTTTATTTTTATTCTCTTTGATTATTGTTATTTTGTGTGTTTATGTGTGTGTGTTTTTGTCTATGTGTCTATGAAATACTTCAGTGTAACCTACGTGAAGATTAAGATTACAAATTACGCGTAACTATCCGTTATCCGTGAAATATATCTATTATGAATGCTTTAATAACTCGTAACGAATATCTAATGAATGCCATTAGTTACAGTATATTTATTTAGATTAAAAATTGAATCTGCTTATCGAAGCAATTAATTTAATTACACAATTTGAACGCGTTTTATTCACAATTTTATCTCCGGTCATTCCTTATAAAGGTTTATTTTAACTTAAAAATAATCTAAGTTTCAGTTTTTGATCTACGAGGTATGGCAAATCAACTAAATTTCCCACTTGTGATTCAACGCCCCATGTTTTTTTTTATTTAGAACCGCCGATACAGACACTCACAATGCCAGATGGCTCGCTAGTGCGTTGCCGGCCTTTTAAGAATTGGTTCGGAAATACTACAGCGGGCAGTGGTTCCACATAGTGCGCAGCAAAAACTGTTTTAAAAGCGCTCAGTTGTCGGACGGATGTCGTGGTGATATGGAACTTCGTCGTCGACGTCCGATGATGAAACTCAGTCAACTGCAGGTATTCCAGCAGCTGAGTTGCAGCTGCAGGTATTCCGAATTTGGGGGGGGGGGTCCTTTTCTGAAACGTTACGATGCGGGGCGAGGATTGAATTACGCGTTATTGTTAATATTATTTCGACTTTCCAGTACTTTACATCGCATAATGGTAACTTTTATGTATAAAGAGTCACTAGGTGGTCACGAAACGTTTTACTATACTTGGGTATAGAAAAACGTTACGGCGCGTTACATAGGGGGGGTCCAATAATCTCCAAAAATTGCGTGACGTAATACTTGACCGGTAACAAGAATAGCTAGCTCATAGCATCATGAAGTCAGACACAGCTGATTTATATACCATAAACGTAATGGTTTTATGTATAATATAATACTACCGCATTCTTATCATAGTTATGTTAATGACATATGCTTGCAAAGAATTTACTCATTAGGTACAAAGTAAATTGCTTTAAAAAATTCACTAAAAATAATAATATTTGTTTTAATGTGTTACCAAGTATGAATGAGGGCAGTGTTGGCCCAGTGGCTTCAGCGTGCGAGTCTCATCCCTGAGATCGTAGGTTCGTAGGTAGGTATACCAATGGACTTTCTTTGTGCATTTAACGTTCGCTCGAACGGTGAAGGAAAACATCTTGAGTTAATTCTAAAGTACGACACGTGTCACACACAGGCGGTTGATAAACTAGGCTTATTAGATTGACAAATGATCATTAAACATACAGAAATCTGAGGTCCAGATCTAAAAAGGTGCTGGTTTATTTTTTATTGAATTACCAGATAATCTATTTATATACGAATGAACACAAGCTATGTTTGTAGTCAGTTCTGCTTCCGAAGGAAATTAATATAATTGTTATTATCTTCTTGCTCTGTAAGCCCATGGGCTCGCAAGTGCCTTTTAGACATAGACATAACATTTACTACGAACAGAAACACACATAATATCAAAAACAATAAAAAGAAATCCCTTTTCCAATTCGGTTCGTTTCAAGTGTGTAATGTGTGTGTGCTGTGGTTGTAATTGGCCCTGGCTCAGCATTATGCTGAGGAGCAGACGTGTACCACAGCGCTGGTCATTCTGCCAGATACTACAACAGTTAGTTTTTAAGGATTGGTACGCTCTTTTCTATAAGGACACTAAGTCAAATTGGTTCCGAAATCTTTCAGTGGGCAGCATAAATGTATTTATAATAACTTATTTTATTTTTTTAACACAATTTAATACTTGTGATATTATCATTATTTTTCTGTAAATAATTAGATAAAAAAAACGCAAAAATGTCAAAGTAACAATACTTGTTTATTGTTTCATGTTTCTCGTGTTGAAAATAAATACTTTTTAATTAGTTTTACTTAACATGCAATTATGACTAAAGAATATTATGTATTAGGATAAATAACAATACTATGTTATTACAATCACACAAAGACATTTTTGCAATTTTGTTCCTTCTTGAATAAAGACTCTTGAACCCTGGGGTTCAAGTGCACAGGCGCTAATTAAAGAATTAAGTTGGCGCCTGGTAGATAGTACCGGTGACCCCAGAGCTGGTGCTTTCCTCGCTCAACGAATATGTATCGCAATGTATCGAGGAAATGCTGCCAGCGTTTAAGGCCACATACAAACTTTAAATTTGTTTTAATTTTCTTTTTATTAACTTTTATTTATTATTTTTATGTAGGTTAAGAATATTGTAAATAGTTGTGTTGGAAATAAATCGCTTACTGTAAACATCTTTTAATTTTTAAATATAAAATTTATCTAACATTAAAATTACTACTAATACTTCACGTATTATGTATATATACATATATATACTAGCAAACTCGGCGAACTCCGTTTCGCCACCAGATGGCTTCGTTTTATGTAACATTTCGTTTGGCGATCCCGCTTTTCTGTTGAATTTTTTCCTTAATTTTCTTTGTTATAAACCCCACGGAGCCCGATACCTTTCCAACGAATGCAAAACCGTGGAAATCGGTTCGTGCGTTCTGGAGTTATAGCGTCAGGAAGGAAAACCCGACAAATTTTTATATAGTAGATAAATAAAATTCATAAATCAGTAGCGCTAGTTATTCAGGTGTGGGCCTCAGATTTCTGAATCATTTGTCAATCTAATAGGCTAATAGATATATCAGTCTTCTGTGCCTGTTACGTGTCGACTTTTTGAGTCTAAGGTAAGCCGTCCTCACGATGTTTTCTTTCACCGTCTGAGCGAAAGAATTTCGACTTCAGGGATGAGAGTCGCACGCTAAAGCCACTAGGCCAACACTGCTCTATATGAGTGATATTGAACATAATTAAACGTGGGGTAAAACCCACTGTACCATATGGTAGACTAGAAATTAGTGTTGTTCTTGAATCGCAACGCTTTCTAACGCTTGTCGCGTAATTAAAATGCTATTATGACTTTCTTAACACGAATGCAGAGCCCCGAAACTCAGCACATCTTACGATGGCGACATGCAGATGTTATAGGCCGAAACATATGTGAATATTATTTTTTATTTTCTTAGTCCTTTTTTTTTTAATATGGTTCTTGCACGGTTTGTGCATTAGCCAGCGTCAAGTATAAGATTTTTATAATTCGCACTTGTAATATACCATCCTCGGCCTAGAACGTATTGCTACGTTCTAAACCTTCACAGTATCCTTTCTTAGGTAGCATACTCACTGCTTGCCTTAGAAATTCGACCGTGCCCTCCTGTTTAAGCACTCGCCCGGTACCGCACAACCCTCCCAAAGGCCGAGAACAAATTTAAATTAAATTAAAACTTGCCCTCGAACCGGGAATCGAACCCGGTACCCCTAGCTGCCACTTAATAAGACCGCTAGGCTATGAGGCCCTTAAAAAAATGTAGCTTTCTTCGTCCATGTCACGATATTTCACGATCACATGTCATCGTGTCAAATGTCAAAAACTTAAAGCATTTGTATTTTAATTTGACAGGTACTTGAAATCATAGATTAAAAATTACTTTTATGGTCCAATCGGGAGTCATAATTCAAATTCGACCGCGCGATATGTTAGCGCAAAATGTATTTGATTTCGGCGCGAGGTCTCGACTCTATGGCGAATTAAAAACTCTATTACACAATCAATTAATTAAGTGACGTATTTTAAAGTTTTATTTGTGTTGTGTTAACACAATTCATTAATCTCTATTAACTTTCGTTAAACTGCCTTAAAAACGCTCAGTTGTGGAACGACGGACGTCAAGGTGATACGGATGGTATTTTGTATTCTGCCTTGATGTCCGATAATGAAACTCAGCTGCAGGTATTAGACCAATGGCGTCACAATAGGGTGACAGGGCTGGCACAATGCCACGGGCCTCCGACCCAAAAGGGTCCCTACCCAAGAGATATTATGTTCTCTGGATGAATGTGAAGTCTCCAATACGCATTAGGCTAGCGTGGGGACTACAGACCATTCCCTTTCGCCTAAGAGAGGAGAGAGGAGGAGGAGAGAACGCTGAAAATCTGGAAGTTTATTAAAATTAAACTGAGTACAATGTGACGATTTTTACTGATAGGGCCCCATCAAAATAATTTGCCACGGGCCCCAGATGGTATAGTAAAGTTACGCCCCTGAAACCGAACACAAAATTCTGACATACGTCTTCACGCTTCAGAATCTCACTCTAAATTATATTCCGGCTAAGACGTAGTGTCCACGGGCATTCATAAATTAACATATCCATAACAAAACAGCATTGAAATAACTATTAAATTTTTATGGTAATATACGTTTAACTAATTCATTGAAATTTTCTTTATTTAGTCACGTCCTGCCGCGTCATATCTATTTATCCTTTAAGAAAAGAGTGTACCTATTCTTGAAAGGCCTGCAACGCACTTGCGAGCCTTCTGGCATTGTGAGTGTTCATGGGCGGCGGTGTCACTTAACATCAGGTGAGCCTCCTGCCCGTTTGCCTCCTATTACTACTACTACTACTAATTTATTTTTGTATTGGACAGCCTATTTATCAAGCAACAAAGGATACACATAACTAATAAGTTCATTAAAACAATTACAGATTATAATATATTAGTGACATTAGAAACTGTAAATAACTAAATCAGTGCCGCTACAACCGGTGGAGGTTTATATAGAGAAAAATCACAGAAAAACCTAACAAGTTTTCATTCCAGAAAACCGGAGAGTCTCTGGGGTGGCATTGCAAAGTGTTCCATGTTGGTATGTACTGAAAAGGAAGGTTAAGTAAAATCACATTAAGGAGAATCGAAGTCAGCGGGGGTACATATACAATTATACATATCAAATGAAAGCTTTTTTTCGTATTCGACGATTTGAATATTGTTGTGTAAAATAAAAAAAATAAAAAAATATGTTTATTATGGAACATAAGATACATACGTATCACTTATTCCACGTCATTAAATTTGAATCGGTAGACATTCCGGCAAAGACAGAGGGTGTAGGCCGAGAGAAAAAGCCGGCGTAAAAAACTCTCGGTACTCTTTTAAAATAGCAAACAACACTAATTTTAAAATAAATATCGCAAATTAATTAGAAGTAGCCTGTCTAGCACTAGTCCCAGGCCCTTTTAGCAACTAGATAATCGTTAACTTTATAGTAAGCCTTTTTTACACAGCTTTTATTTAATACATTTCTTAAATTTATTAAAAGGCAGAGATAAAAGAGCCTCTGGGATTTTATTAAAGAAGAGTATCCCTTTTCCCAAAGAATAATTACTAACTTTAGATAATCTAGTACGGGTAATTGCAGCCTGCGTCTGTTCCGTGTATTAACATTGTGCGTATGTTCTATTCTAGTAAACTTATCACTATTTTTGTATACATACATAATATTTTCATAAATATATTGCGAGGGAAAGGTAAGTATATTAATTTCCTTGAATTTATCTCCAAGAGATTCCCTAAATTTTAAATTATAGATTGCACGAATAGCCCTCTTCTTCTTATTTAGTGTAAATAGTTAAAAAATAACTAAATGTATATTAAAGTGATTTGTTTCACAGTTTAAATATAATTACGGACGACACACTTACCGCACATAATGACGGTAATTTTGACGAATGTCTAGAACGTAATTTATTACCACTCTTTTCGCGGAAATATTAAGACCTTGGTGAAATATAAATATAATACACTTCTGGACACATCTATTGGCCCACCTTGCATTTTCAGTTTCTTTTGGTCCTAACTAAAAATTTATATTAGGTCGAGTAAAAAGTTTTTATGCAGTTTTGAACCTGATACATTTTACCATCATTTTCGATCGTATTGTTTTAAATTTGAATTTAGAATACCACACCACATGGAGATACGCCTAACAAGTCGGGTAGGCGCCTTGATGAAGTCAGTTGATTTTTGAATAAAAAACGTGTTTTATCAAATAAAGGTTTAATTTAATAACGCGTGTTGCCTCCATGGGCATCTACGACAGCTCTCATACGATTAGGCATAGAGTTTATCAACCGCTCTATGAAATTTTGAGGGATCATCTCCCATTCCTCTTCTATGGCAGTTTTCAATTCCTGCATCGTCTGGGCAACTGGCTGACGAGCCCTAACACGTCTTTTTAGCTCGTCCCACATATGCTCAATGGGGTTCATATCTGGGCTTCTGGCTGGCCAGTCCATAACTGCGATGTTCACATCCCGAAGATATTCTCTGACGATGCCGGCCGTATGGGCTCTTGCATTATCATGCATAAAAAGGAAATTTGGGCCGCATAGTCCGCGTATGGCATCACGTGAGGTTCTAAGCACTCAAGAATGTACCTTTCAGCATTTAATGTTGGCAGCCGTGGTCCCGTAACAAGCTCAAGTTGAGTTTTGCCGCTCGCGGATATACCGCCCCAGACAGTCCATGAGCCACCGCCATAAGCAACCCTCTCTTCAAAGCAGCATTGTGCAAAACGCTCTCCCTTACGTCGGTAGACCTTCTTCCTTCCATCATTGCCATGTAATGCAATTTTAGACTCATCAGAAAAGAGTACACCGTTCCAATGCTGCTCAGTCCAATTTCAGTGTGAGCGCGCGAAATGAAGGCGCGCTGCGCTATTCGGTGGGCTCGCGTTAGTTTTGGGCCATTAGCTGGCTTGTGTGGTACCATATCGCGTTCTTTTAATCTTCTCCGAACAGTTCGAGCGCTCACATTTACTCCATGGAAGTCGCGAAGTTGGTTTTGTATCTCAATGGAGGTAAGGTGACGATTTCTCAAGCTGGTCGTCACGATGAATCGATCCTGCCTTTCAGTTGTGACCCGAAATCGTGGCCTTCCTTGGCGACGAACAAAGTCGCCAGTCTCTAGGTATCTCCGATAAACGTTTCGGAACGCAGATCGACTTAAATTAAGTTGATCACTCACATTTCTTTGGCTGTGTCCGGCCCGGATAAGTGCCACAGCTTGGGCGGCGACTTCAGGCGAAGTATCCATAGATTATTGATAGAACCTCATCTTAATGTTAAGAATAAGTAATGTTTGTTGCAAAACCAAAGAGAAAAATCACACTTTCAAGAATTAAATCCAACTAAACCAATTTAATCAAGTTTTTTTAGTACTCGATTGTTTGATACCAATGAGCAGGCTCCAAATTGTCTTTTGTTTCTTTAAATTCTGTGCTCGAAATTAAAAAAAAAAATATTGAATGCTATTATGAATGTCCCAGGTTCAAAACTGCATAAAAACTTTTTACTCGACCTAATATAAATTTTTAGGTAGGACCAAAAGAAACTGAAAATGCAAGGTGGGCCAATAGAAGTGTCCATAAGTGTATTACCAATCTTTATTCTTTTTTAAACTGTCGCATTAACTTTTTATTATTATTTGGTAGAAATATAATCTAGACTAAAACTATCTTTATGGTAGTTGCGATTTTTTTAGTTCAATAAAAAATATTTATAAGTAATAAGTTAGTTGTAGGAATACGAAATATATAGTTAAACAGACGAATCAATGTGGACCACAGTTTCATGAAATGATGAAATCAATTTCGATTCGATTCGCTTTTGTCCTCTTCCCAATTTACGTTCGAAAATAAAATGATTACAATGAACTAAGTTTAATGATATGTAGCTTCGTTTATCGTACTATTGTATTTTATTAATGCATAAAAATATATTTCTTATCTTGATTTATATCGCTTGCCCAGGAGATCAAAGTCGTAAAGCACTTACGGCTGTTTTAATGTTAATTCTCATTTTTGACTTCCTTGGAAGATGTAAAATAACTGTATTTTTTCAGATTTTTTGCAAAACATCTAATATATTATAAAATTCTCGTGTCACAATATTCGTTCCCATACTCCTTCGAAGCTCGACCGATTCTTATGAAATTTTTATGAATATTCAGTAAGTCTGAGAATCGGCTACTATCTATATCCCTAAGTGATAAGGGGTGTCCACCCCAAACAAAAAAAAATATTTTTACGACGATTTTTTTTGTTTTTATTCTTTTATGATCCATCATACAAAAATACATACAATTTTTTTGTAAAAATATTTAGACGCGTTTCCGCAGCAAAACTCACTTGGAGGTGTTCCAATGAAGGTCCCCCGAGACTCCTAAATAATTAGTATCATAACACCCAACCCGTTTTCTTCCTAGAAAATCGAAGTCTCTGGGGTAGCATAGCAAAATGATCTATATATACGTACTAAAAAGGTAGGCTAAGTAAAATCACATTAAGGAGAAACGAAGTTCGCGGGGGCAGCTAGTAATATGTAAAAATTCAAACATTTACGAAAGGAAAAAATTAATGGAAATTGTTAAATACATTTAACTAAGTAATACCTAATTCGGCTTTATTGTGTGATGGTGTGGTAAGTGGTGTTTGTGGGGTGTGCTTGTGATGCAGGTGATTTAGCGCTATGGATTTTTTATATATAATTGGGGGGCAAACGAGCCTGCGGGACGCCCAAAAAGGGCAGTCATCGCCCATAGACACCCATTTTTAGTGGGTGCGTTGTCGGCCTTTGAGGGAGGAGTATACTCGAATTTTGAACATTTGGAGGTCGTATCTCTCAGGGAAGAACCCCACCGGGAGTCGATTCCACAGTTCGCTAGTTCGCAAAAGAAAGCCTTATGAAACGGACTGTGGAAGACTTCCCGCCATCAAGGTGATGTTGTTTAAATTAGACTATTTAGATTATTTATTCCTAATACTCATTTTAAGCATATTCCGCGATAGCTTAATAGCTATATTATCAATAAACTAAGCCATGTCATATATTTAGCTGTTTATATAGTTAATTCATTGGTTGGTTATCATTGGTTACATGAAATGATCGTCGTCAATTTTTACTATATATATAAAAAACTTAAAAATATAAAAAACATTTATAACTGCAGGTAAATGAATTAAGAAAACAAACATTTAATTTAAAATCTAATATCTCACATCTTGTAAACGGGTCAAGACTTTTCTATTTAAAAACAAAAAAAATCCAATGAAAGTTGAGATACTTTTTATCTTCGATAAATCGACGGACTGAATTAGTTACACCGAGGCGAGGAATGCTATGCATCGCATAAAGAACAAAAAGAGAAAAAGAGAATAATGCAATACTATAAGTACAACTGAGGATGAAAAGAGAGTTGATCCATCTTCTACTGTGAAGTACACTAGGATGAAGCAGGGTAGATTGACTGTCTGAAGGAAATACAAGACCGCTCAAACAAATTTCGTCGTCGGAAAGATAAAAAAAAACAAAATAAGTAGATAACTAACAAATACTATAAACGTAAACAATTCTTCAAAAATATTGCCATAATAAGGAATAAGGATTTTATTAATTGATTCAACTGTTGAATAAAGAAAATACTATGTTTAAACTAATGTTAGGTTAAATAAATACCTGATACAAATCTCATTAATAAAGAATTTTAATTACTCTATATTTTCAAAAGACATGCGAATATAAAGTTGTAAATGTAAATATTGTAATTTCTTCGTCGAGATGAGTCATAGATACATCAAAAAAGCCCGCCGGTCAAGATTTAAATATAAATCAATATTCAGAGATTGTTTATAATCAAATTAATTATTACAGCACTTACTTGGTCTTCTTTGGGGTGTTCATGTGTACAATGTCTGTGTGGATGTTGGTCTGTCTCCAATTCATTCACAAACGAATACGAAACCACACTATTCATAAACAAAACAACACAAACACACACATATAGTGTCATTTTCGACATTTTCACATGAAATGTTTACATTTTAAAACTACGACACGTGTTGACATACCGAACTTTGCGATCTAACTAATTTTATTATTAAATGACGGATCATGGAATTAACTTATTGACGTATTGCGCTTGTCGCTTACTTCAGTTCGTTCAGTCTCAGCTGTGATCTGTCAATTGTGTGCGAAATTGAACTGTCATGTCAATGGTCATGGCGCGATATTTAAATTAAAATATGAAATCGACCGTTCCACCGTATAAAAAGAGAATAAGAAATAAAAATAAATAAATTATATCGTTTGAATATTTTGAATTACCTATAGTAGTACTTTAAACTTAAAAAAGTTTTTAAATTATATATAAGGACTTGCAATTGGGTATCGGCGTGGCTGTTTCAACGAGACACGACTTTTAAAATCTTACAACATAATATGCAAATTGCAAAATAGTTCTATAACCTATTTACACAATAAAACGCGCTTAGCAAGCAAGTGTATAGAATAGTTTGATGTGTAATCAATACGGCCTTGATTGCCTGCTCTTATTTGCAATTTTACCACGAATTAAATTTATTATTTTGCCTAAATTAAAGTTGGGTTCACCTCGAGTAAACAGCTGTTAAAGATTTCAGTGTAAAAGAACCTTTATATGTTTTTAAAATCTAGTTGTTTTGGCGGGTAAATTAATTTAATATCTTTTTATTACATAGTAAGAGGTGAGAAAGATATAGGTAGTGTATTTTACCTATATACAATTCAGGGCCATCTTTTTTTGTTTTGATATAGCAAGGCTTATGGCATTTAGAAACAATTTTGACGGAGTTTAGTGCAAAAACTTAAACCGACTTCAAAAAAGGAGGAATCAAGTTTCATGCATATAAGTGATATTGGATAATCTTTGAGATGACGATGTAATTTCACGAATTTCTCTAAAACTTTGTTTTCTAAATGACATTTTTTATTTAAATTGGGTTCCAGTGAACACTTATCGAAAGTAACTGTATCCAGGTGTAGGCAGGTAACTAAGTAAATCATTTAATTGTAATTCCTTTCCTAATAAAGGAATCTACCAAATATTAAATCGAAATATCCGTCAATAATAACAATTATGAATAATGGGACGCTGGTGCATGGTCATATTATTATTATATCTCAGTTATAGCTAGAGTTCTCTCCACACAGTTGAACAATCATGTTTCTTCTGCGAATACGTCTTCGCATCTTTAGTCTAGTCTTAATATATATAAATTACGTGTCACGTTGTTTGTCCGCTATGGACTCCTAAACTACCAAACCGATATGAATCAAATTTCCACACCGTGTGTAGTTTGATCCAACTTAAAAGATAGAATAGCTTATATCTCAATTCACCGCAATATTATTGTATTGCTATATATTTGTTTATTATTTGTTAGTCACAATTCTAACAGATGGCACCAGAAAAGCATGGTGGTCCCCATGACTGGTGTTCTCCAACCGTTTCCCTTGAATAGTTTGCTACTATGTAATATAACAAAAACCTTAGCCAGAACAACCCTTGGCCGGTCTGCTAGTGTAGTTAAAAATTAAACAAAGATAACTAAAAACATTTATTATCCACCAAATATATACAATAACCTAAAACCCTAGAAAACAGTTCCGCTAAACATAATTCAAATGCATTGAGATTGCGATGGCTTCATTATAACAACGTCATGACTTTTATACAAATTATAAAGAAAATACAGTACAATGCGTTTATTTAGTTTTTCATTGCATGGTTACGAACGCGAGCCAATTATCATTTCAAATCGTCGATGACACTACAATGACCATTCATTTACTACAATTTAATCAAGTGACCATGCCGTATTAATAATCGTCTTATAACTAAACGCTTTTATCTGAAAGTATTTTAAATTTCACCAATATAACAAGTCAAGATATTGCTCGATCGAATCCATATATTTTTTTTAATAAACAGACAAACATATTTGGCTGTTTACAATATAAAACCTAAATTTGATTTCTAATTTTTACATCTCTTTAGAGCACTCAATATAATTACATAATTTTTTGTAAAACTCTTTTGACGATTGACATCTTGCACTAACACAGTGGGGACATCTGAAAAAAATCAATAATAAAAAATTGCATTCCATATTTAAACAAAAAAAACAATTTAAAAATAACTGCATTCCATTTAAAAAAAAACAATAATACAAAAACAACTACATTCCATTTTTGAAAAAAAAGAACAACAATTTAAAAATTAGTGCATTCCATTTTTGAAAAATTAACCACCAAGCTTCATCAATTACTTATTAATAATAAGTTTTGATAATAAGTTATTATCAAAACAATCCTTTACCAATATTATAATAACCCTTTAAGTTTAGTAATTGATTAAATCATTTATTTATATAAAACATTAACCAACTTAAAAATGAGGTTATATCTTTGACCTGTTGAATTTGAATGATGATATATGTTACAATTAAAGATTTATTTACTAACTATATATTACTTCTAATTATATTATAGAAGTTAAATTCTTTGTTTTTTTTAATGGTAAGTCTTGGTTGGAGGAAAAAGCTACCTTTGTAAGGCCACCAATTGTGTGTAAAGTGGTATTACTTGATGAGGCTTCCAATTGTGTGTGCCAATTTGTATGTGCATCTTTGTTTTTGCTAATTTCAACATGGAATGATTTAATTTCTAATTTTTGTAAGACTTGTGTATAGGACACCGTCTGTTGGGTCCGTTAATATTATAAACATTATTAAAAAATCAAGACGACACTCAAACATTTATCTGTCAAACTATTGATGAAGTTTGACACATTTGACATTAGAGATATATATTAGCATTTTGAATATGGTGTTTCAAACCAACATAACTATACCTGGACAAAAACTGTCGGGACACACTCGGTCCAGTTGTTAAGTGCTTGGACACAACATCAGCCATAGCTGCTATGAATGTGGGATGGTCGTTGGGTGCTGCAGCCCTCTCTATTTGTTTAACACCTGCCTGTAAACAATAATATAAATATTATTCTCATGTTACAGTGTGAGCAAACTTCTCCAAAACGGCTTGACCAATTTTTCTGACATTTGAAATTAAAAATACCAATAGAACCATTAATTTTAACCCTTCTATCAGGTTCGTCATACATACCAGGGTCATACTTAGAGCTATTATCAGTATATTAGTATTTAATATAGATGTATATATAATATATATATATATATATTATTTGAACTCTTTTATATAAACTATATAATATATAATAGACATAGCTCTAAGTATGACCCCGTTTGACATAATCCTAAACAACTTTAGAACGGGAATCATGGTTCCTATGTCGGAGTTTATGAGTCTAGTCTTGACTCTGAATTTTATCCTAAACCAAGGGGGTTTTAACACCTACTTATGATATTTTTAAAACAAATCTAATATTATAAACTAGCACTAGATTATGGTCAAATTACTTTTTATATTCAACTTCCATACGTGTCTTACTTCAGACTCAGCCTGCCATTTTATATTGTCATCACAGATTAATATATAATAGATGACCATAGACTAAAAAAAACTGCGCGGACTATAGACAAAATCTTGGTTCAAACTTTGTAAATCCTTGATACTAATTCAAACAAAGTTATACATTCATCTCTTTCTCTTGAATCTAATCTACAGAGTGATGAAAAGAGACCGTTCAAATCACAATAGTTGACGTACTTACTAATAGATGGTGCGATATGTTAACTTAAACGCGCTTACAAAATACATTCCTTTATATGTATAACTGTTTTAAATTTTTATTAAATGAAAAAAAGAGATTATATTTAAAAAAAAGTATTATATAACTCTACCTCTTTAGCGACTTCATCACAGTATTCAATGTCCAACTCGTGTAACGTCTCAATATGTTCATTGACGAACGCTATTGGCACGAGGATCATGTGTTTGACTCCCTTCTTTGCGTATGACTGAAAAAAATTACATCGCTATTATTCATACATGTGTTACAACTTACAACTATAAATTTATTTATCAGCTGATACTACATGTAAGTTTCAACATTAGAACAACAACAACTTAGAAATCCTATATATATATATATATATTTTACCCATCTGCAATCAGCCTTTTGGCTTTTATCAGCTTTTATGATATGATTTTGAGCCAAATCCAATATGTTTGATGTATTGACCGATTTCGCTTATCAGATCATTAAATATATTTTGTGGAATGTTTAAACGGCGAGAAACACGATGTGAATTTGATGTCCCGTGACGGTAATACAAGTAAAATAATACCTTAATAGCATCATCAGTGTATGGCTGAAGCCACGGTAAGGGTCCGACCTTCGATTGCCACACAAGCCTATGAGGGTTCGGTACTTGGAGTTTACTCATGGTGGCTGAAACTGAAGCTGCTATCTCATGAGGGTACGTGTCTCCGCGGGATACCGCCTGAAGTGATAAAGGGGTCCTTCTATTAACCTAATCCCGTGTTGTTCCAGTAAGGGAGCGTTCAAGTATTACGTCACGCAATTTTTGACACCCCTCCCCCCCCATGTAACGCGCCGTAACGTTTTTCTTCTGTACCCAATAGTAAAACGTTTCGTGACCACCCAGTGACTCTTTGTACCTAAAAGTTACCATTCAGTGGTGTTAACTACTAGAAAGTCGAAGTTGAACAATAACGCGTAATTCAATCCCCGCCCCGCATCGTAACGTTAAACAAAAGAAACCCCCCCACCCCACAAAACGCGTTACGTAATACTTAAACGCTCCCTAATGTCAGTGCATACGTTCGAAGTTATTAATTATCATAATTAACTGGTTAAATGATGAGCATGATGATATGGCGATACAAGCATTTGTTATAAAACTCGGCGGTTAGAAATAAAAAAGTAACTGTTGTGGTCGAAGCAGTGTTGGCCTAGTGGCTTCTGCGACTCTCATCCCTGAGGTTGTGGGTTCGATCCCCGGCTGTGCACCAATAGACTTTCTTTCTATGTGCACATTTAACTCTTGCTCGAACGGTGAAGAAAACATCGTTAGGAAACCGACATGTTTTAGACCCAAAAAGTCGACAGCGTGTGTGAGGCACAGGAAGCTGATCTTTTCCTGAATGACCATGAAACAGATTCAGAAATCTGAGGCCCAGACCTAAAAGAAGTTGTAGCGCCACTGATTTATTTAACTGTTGTGATCTCAGGCAGAATGACCAGTCATGAAACGATGATATTTCTCCGACATACCTTACCTCTATTTTTATAGTCTTACCTTCAATGGTAAACTATGCGCTGTGAACATAATCATGACATCATCTCTTACACTCCCATCAAATAGCTTTAACTTCTCTTTTATTCGATCAGCGAAAACCGTGGCTAAGAGCTCATTAGTCCCCCACCGTTCTATCAAACTGAATTTTATATTCGGCTGTTTCCTGTAATGAATGCATTTTAAAGATATAGGCTTAGTGACTTTAGCGTGCGACTCTCATCTATGGTCTTCCGTTCTATGTGCGCTTTTGACATTTGACGTTTTCACAGATCACAGTTAACACAGATAAGACATAAAATAATTTGTTAACTTTGCATTATTATATTCAAATTCAAAAATCATTTAATCATATACGTAACACATTGCCACATATGAACGTCAAAAAAAAGAAATGTATATGAAATGCTTCTAACTTTACATTTAGTGCCATTTCTCAAATCAAGGGCGTAAAACGGAAGAGAAGAACTGGCAATAGACTCTCCGCCACTCTTTTTGATCGCCATGTTTATTTTTAAACAACGTTTGTAAGGAGCTGCAACCATTACACCATGTCCCACATGACATATTAAGTAATTAATAATAATAAGATAAATTAAAAACAAAATTTGTCCTCTATCAGCAGGAGGCATGGTGAAATAGGAGTAATAGAATCTAATATTGTATTTTGCGGCGAAACATATGACATATTATTTAGACCAGTGTTCTTATGCTATGTCACAAACATATTTTTTAATTTAAAAAAAATTGTTCAATTCAGAAACTTAAATTGTTGACGAAGCATAGTAAGTAAAATTTCAAAACATAATGAAAAACTGAAACTTAATTTCCAAATAATTTTAATACATTTTTCATCACCACTTGACAATCACACTGATTTCCATAGACCATTTTACACATTAGTCTATAATCTATAGTAGATTATAATAATTACTTCTAGTATGCAACTCACTTGTCCTTATAAAAGTCAGCTATCGCGTTCAAACTCGACCCGGTCGTTGCACAACTGTATTGTGGGTATTGTGAGAATATCACAGCTCTTTCCACACCGTCACTAAACAGAAATAATTTCTCGTAAGTTTCACATACATTTGTAAACAGTTATTATCTATATATATAAAAATGAAACCCATTTTCCGTTGTCACGACATAACATGAAAACGGCTTGACCGATTTGTCTGATTCTTTTTTATAATATTCCTTGAAGTACGAGGATGGTTCTTACGGCGAGAAAAATTTAAAAAAAAATGAGTGAAAAAGTCTAAAAAAACACTTTTCTATATTGCCATATAAAATATACGTAATATTACTTAAAAGTCAATTTGAACTTAATACCATATCATAAAGTTCAAATGTTAGTGGAGGGGTTCCGGGAAGGTAAATTTTAATTTTTTGACATAATGTATTTGTTGTTTTATCAACATTCTTTTTTTATCTTACTAGCTAGACCGGTGTCCCGAATAGCAGATTAAGTATTTAAAAAAAAAATGGTGCGTGTACTTATGTACGCGCGTAAGAAGTTATACTTCTTTGGCTTTCTTTATTTTTTAAAAATATTAAATAATTAATAATAGATATTTAGCGTTAATAATTTAACAATATTTAATATTTAGTATATTATTCAATCATTAATGAATATTAATAATAATTATTATTTATTATTTTATTATATTATTAATTTAATTTAATAACTAGGTATATTTCATAACCTTTTAACTAAGTAACAATAGGTCTTTGTGAAAAAGCATTGCTAAATTTCTTTGAAAAAATTATTAAAAGTGCTTTATTTGTTTAAAAGGTACTACAAATGTCATTATGGTCATACGTCACGCATATTCTATTTCTTTTTACTTGTCTTATTCCCATCTCGGCGCCCATACTGAATTTTGTGTCACGGTGCGCGCGCATCGTAAAATTTCACTCTCATAAATTTTTCATAACGCGCCTAAAGAAGTATAACTTCAAAAAAATAAAGAATCGACTGTTAGGGGGTACGATGTTCGCCAGGCCAGCTAGTTTATTATATTATGCCTTTTTCCAAACGTTGTGTAGTTGCTACACTTGGCTCAGAACATGTATTTTTAAAATGTTTTAATTACACTTCATTACACAGTTAAAAAATAAACTTAAATAAATATAGTTTAAAAAAAACTAAAAAACACGCTTTTAAAGGGTTGCTCGATACTCGATAGACTAAAAATATGGCACAGAGCGCGCCACGCTTTTTCACAATTATGTACCAGTATTTTTTGTTCATTACCATTTTCAGCCTAAATTAGGAGTTATTTTTCACTCTTAAGTTTGATGTGCTTTAAAAGTGTGATTTTTAGTTTTTTTTAACTATATTTATTTTCCACTTTTTAGTCCTAGCAGCTATACGTGTTGTCTCAATTTAATCGTATTGCTTTGTGGAGAGCACTACGATTCGATCGTGATAAACCTATGAAATTTTTATATTGTCGCTGATTCTTTATAAGTGCGCAAAGTTTGAATTAAATCTGTCCGTTAAAACTGGGTCAAAATCGAGTCCGAAGGAGTCGGTTACATACATACATACAGACATACCTAATGTAAAGCGTGTAAAAATAAACATGGTGCTAGCGATGTCTTCCAGAAGAAATGCAAGAGTGCGATACTTAATTTAAAATAAAAAAAACAATAAAATACTAATAAAGACAACTCAAGCTCAAAATATCTTTATTCATGTAGGCAAACAAGTACACTTATGAATTGTCAGAAAGAAGTTAAATTAATTGTAAATTTACATTTACTACCAGTTCGCAAGTCAAGGGCGTAGAGCGGGTAAGAAGAACTGGCAAGAAACTTTCCGCCACTCTTTTTAATCGCCAGTATTACTCAAATTTATAAAAAGCTTTATTGATTAATTTTCGTTTAACAAGGGCAACAATAAAAAAAATTAAAATGATTATAAAAGCAAACAGAGCGTAAGCTCTAAAAACGCAAATTTCTGTATTAATTTAATAATAAATCATAACACCAAATTCTAATACAAAAAAAATACATAATAATACTAAAAATACTTACGCCTCCACCGCCTGCAGTGCATCATCAGTAAATGGTGGTACATATCTAAAGGCTATGTAGTGTTTGTGCGGTGCAGACTCAGGTAACATTTGGTCTAAAGCTTCTGTTAGCAATTTGCCTGGAATAACAAATAAGGGAGCGGTCAAGTATTACGTCACGCAATTATTGAGAGATTATTGACCCCCCCCCCCACCCCCCACCATGAACTCGCCGTAACGTTTTTCAGTACCCAAGTCTAGTAAAGCGTTTCGTGACTCTTTAGTTACTATTATGTGGTGTAAGTAGAAAATAATATTAACAATAACGCGTAATTCAATTCCCGCCCCGAATCGTACCGTTTTACAAAAGGACCTCCCCCCCCCAAATTCGTTAAGTAATACTTGAACGCTCCCTAATACAATGATAGTGTTATTTAGGATTTGTAGAAAATTTTACTCAGTAATCCTAAGTACTCAGTACATTTCCTTAAAGTCAGGAAATGTCTGTTTAGTGCTTTTCCTTAAAATATAGTTGATCAGCCTTCCAAATAACAACAATTTCCAATATTTCATCTCCGGCAATTGAATCAACTCAAATCTTTATTATTATTTGTATTATGATCTCTTGCTATATAACAACATGGTAATACTTAAATACCTTGTAAATCTGTCCATCTATAAATCGGTGATCCTCCACCAATTTCCTGATACTTCTTTTTTACCTCCTCAGTTCTCCGACTAGCTATCCACGGTCCTAACTTACTTTGAACTGGCAATTGTATCATATCACGATCTGTCATTATTCTATGAAGATAATCTCCAACCTGTATTGTTAATAAATTGAAGTAAATAACTAACATTCATTAGGAATACATAGCAAAAGTATTAAATAAAATTTCCTTTTTTTCTTCTTTTTTTTATAGAACAGGGGGCAAACGGGCAGGAGGCTCACCTGATGTTAAGTGATACCGCCGCCCTTGGCCACTCTCAATGCCAGAAGGATCGCGAGTGCGTTGTCGGCCTTTCAAGAATTGGTAAGTCTTTGCATAATTCTAAAATATATATTTATGTTTATATCCACTAATAAACTATTCAACTGTATAGTACTCACGTAAACCAACAAAACATTTATTGTCTATAATAATTCAAATCATTGACAACAGGCAGCTATGTCAGGCATTTGAACTTTATCTAATATATAAAATTCTCGTGTCACTCTGTTTGTTCCCATACTCCTCCTTAACGGTTCAACTGATTCTTATGAAATTTTTTATGCGAATTCAGTAAGTCTGAGAATCGGCTACTATCTATTCTACTTATTTTTCAATCCCCTAAGTTACAAGGGGTGTTAACCCCTTTTTTAGAGTTTATTTTTTAATTTTTTATGATACAACATACATCCCCTAATTTTCACCCCTCTACGATCCACCCCTATTTTTCATTACTGTACATAGTTATTTTTATTGAACAAAAAAAATGTTTCCTAGAAATAATATACATAGTAAAACCGGGTCAGCTATTATGATAATAATTATATTTTAATTTACTAGATTCCATGAAGGGAGTTAAATAAACTATTTTCTTAAAGTGTCAGAGTAAGAAGACTAGCTTTCAGCCTCTCAGTTTAATTTTCAATTCATACAAATGAATTTTAGAGAATAGTCTGTGCAGAAAAGGAACTATTTTTTAATTTAAAGTCGTAGTAACTACCTCTACATAGACAACAATGAACATTTTGATACTGAATATAAAAAAATAAAAATAAAACAATATAAGTTTTGTGAGAAAATGAAAGACATGTATGCCAATAAGAATTATATAATTGCACAGACTTTAGTAGAATGAATATTGTGAAAGTCAACTGTGAGACCCACAATGAGCCAACTGGATTTCAATATGGTTAAGTTTAATAACATTTTTATACAAAATTTCTTTTTAACCCACCTGATCTACCGTTTGTGGTCCTCCCATGTTTAACATAATTATGGCAGTTTTGGGTTTATGCGATTTACTTGCACATCTAACATTGCACAATAACTGGGGTAGAATTTTAGCATTCTTCTGACCTATAATACAAATAAATGAAATCAAAATGTAATATTTGTATATCAAGTAATTCATATAAAATTATAAATCACAAATAATGAGTTTTAGTTTTTCTTCCATTAACAATTCAGGTTCATTTACAGTATTTTTAGACACCTTAATTATAATAAATTATACACACTAAACATCATTTGAGTATAGGAGTCTTAGGATGAAATTAAGAAACAGGACTGAGCATGAATTATAATAGAAAATTTCATACAAGTTTTACAGTCAGATCATTATTTGAAATCAGACTTAAATACAAAAAGTCATAAACCTCAAAAATTCTATAAAAACTATGATATTTTATATTTTACAAGTTTCACAAATTCAGTATATATGGCGCAATATATTTTTTTTAGTATTTCACTATAAATAGAACTGAAACTTGCATTATAATTAATTTAGTTAGGTTATTTTAATTAATTTATGGTAACTTTTTAGTTTACATGAACAGAAAAAAATACTTACAGATTGAAGACAGCATTTCTAAACGTGTCTGTTGTTTCGAATTACGGAAGTGCACTGAATTTTAATTTATTAAAAAATATTTATTGTACAAACCGGTTAGGTTAGATAAAAAATATTAGATCCAGTTTAAAAATTCTCGAAAAAATCGAATAACACGAGGTTGAACAAAATTATCTGCCACTAAGCTAACAATCGCTAATTCAATGCTAATTTTATAATTGTATTTAGTAGCAAAATTACAACTATCAATTTTTTTTATTTGTTATGATTAGTACTTTGTAGTTTGTGAATTGTGATTTTGTGAAAACTGAAAGTGTAAGATGTATATTGACAGTAGATATTATAGTTTATACTCTACCAACAGAGAATAATCTGTTACCAGACTATAAAACGTTCAAAATAAAAAGAAAATCATGTTATATACCATTTATTTACTTTTACTTTAAAATCTCATGAAAACGTATTTAGTTGGGCCTAAAATATAATTTTAATCATAATAATAATAAATCACGAAAAAAAGAGGATTGTATAATAATCCAAGGACAATAAACAAAATTTAAAATGTCAATGTCCACACTCCACAGTCAATTATCAAATTGTGTATTTTTTTTATTGTGATTTGTGATTTTAACTTTTGTGTTTTCGTGGTGTTTTCTTATTACTTTTGTTGTCCTTTTTACGGTAATCTCTTTTAAAATGTCCTGTCGTAATGCCTCACATGCTGGTAGCTGGTACACAGAAAATGGTATGAACTTTTAAAATATATTATTACGGCAGTGTTCCAGATAGGTTTCAAGTTTTTGGTGTGGCACAAAATGTGTAGGAACAATAAGTGTTCACTATTAAAAAGAGTACAATAAATACATAATAATACAAGTAGTATTTTTCATAGTTTATACTTTAAGTTTAATACATATAAATATTAAGTAGAACATATTTTATTAAAATGAGATGTAAAAGAAAATAATATAGTTATTTTTAATTTCTCGTGATATTAATCAAAATTAGTATAATTTTTTAAAAGGTGAAATCTGATTAAAAATATAAATAATAACTAAGGTCAAATAAAGTTAAAAGTTCATTGAATTGTGATGATTTGACACATTCGTTCAGAAACACCACTTTTTTAAATATTTCAATTTATTATTAAATTTAATGTTTGCATTGAATGCAAATGGAATGTAGTTTTTTTTAATATTATTAGCAATGGTTCAAGATTATAGTTATCATTACATAACATTATTACGGTTTTGTTAGAACTTTGATGTTTCCAAACGGGACTAAGCGGTCACCGGCGTAGTCATGACAGCAGTTTAAAACAACAGTTAATTGTCAATCACGTAACGATCAACGAGGTTTTTGTATTGTTTCGGGTTCATAATTTTTTGCTATTGTATTATACTAAGCATATTTGAAAAATATATTCATAATGGATAAAAATGCAATGGGCCCGCCGAAAATCCTTAAAACATCAAGACGTCAATCAGTTCTGCCATCTACGTCGAAAAAATTATCGATGAGGGATCCAAAAATACGACAAAATGTGAATGCAACTGTTACCAATGATTCCAGTGTTTTCGTTGATGGAGAAGATTTAGCTATGGAAAGCATTACCCAACAGTGTCTACGTGATGTACTCGCCGATTGCCTGGTAGATATGAAAATAAAACGTGAAGAAACCGATATTGATATTCAAATCACGCAGTTGGCTGACCGCTTTGGTAAAACTGTTGAACAGTTGGAGAAAACCAACAGGCGGTTAAAAGATATATCGTTTGTTGTGGAACAAAAGAGGTAAGTTACAAGTATATACTGGTGAATATTTATTTTCTAATTATATGTTCTACAAAAGCTACTTTAGGAATTAAGCCTGTACATTACTTTTATAATGCTTGTTACTATAACAATTTGAAATGGATGTGAATAGCGCTCCTTAATAATAAAAAACATGAAAAATAATCATAACTGATTTGAACTCTATTTATATATAACTAAAAAATTTTTTGTTTCTCTGAAATTAATGTTTTTGTGTCTGTTTCAGGCTTCTGGATTTAAAAACTATAGACTGTTCAAGATTCCATGAAACTATTGAAGAATCTGGGGTCACAGATATCCTAAATAATCTGGCAACTTCAGAAAAGGCATATCTTGACAAACTTGAGACTAAAAACATAGATTTTGGTTACAACAAAGAAACTGGTCATAAACAACTTCTAGATGCGGTAAATGATGCTATTGATGGCTTGGAAGAAATAAAAAAACACTCTGGCCTAGACATAGACAAGTTGAAGCAGTTTGAGATTACACAAACAATGTTAGATGAGGTTGAAAAGGAAAAGTTTGATATTGACAATTTGAAATCTGTATTTGAGAAGAAGTTCCCTAAATTTTGTGATAAGTTACTCCAAGAAGTTTCGGAAAAAGTGGATACTATGTTGAAGTCTGATTAATGTTATTTATACTTATAAAATGTTCAAGATATTTAGTGAAAATTAAATTGTGTTTATTTTTTTCAGTTGTTTAATTATTTGATTTTATTTAGTTTTTTATATATAGGTTAACAAATTTTTAAAATTATTAAAAAAAATTACATTGTAGGTATCGATAAGTACTCTAAAAAGACAAACTGAATGCTTGTTGTGTACCATTGCCAATATTCTAATTTTATATTAATAAAATCATTAATGTAATTTAAAATCGCATAAAAATCATATCTATCTTATATGTTATGTCAAGGTCTGATTTATCAAGATAAAGTATATCTATTAAGTTAAATTTGAGTAAGTCTAAGTTGGAATAAAACTTATTAAAATTAAAGGATGTGCTATGTATGTTAAATTAGTGTCTCAGTTTTCGGGAAATTCATAGACAAATGCATATATAACATACAATTTAGCATATTGCAAAAATATCATATAATATATAAGTCAAACTGATTACCTTCCCTTAAAAATGATTAAAAATAATCTGAAGCAAAACTTAAACAACAATAATAATTCTTTCAGGGTCTGAATTGTCGAGACAATTAGATCTATGGCTGTCAAAAGCTGATCTTACTCATGGACCGGCGCGTGCGATTATTGCCCCGTAAGTAATAAGTAAAGTGATTGTAGTATCTTTAGAGTCGAAGTATGAAGCATAAAAATCAGTGCCGAGTAACTAGACTTAATCTAAGTTACCTATTATGTAGTTAGTGATGCCAACTCCTACAGAATGTTCCATCTCAGACCAATTTTAAACACCCCTGAATTTCAATTAAAAACCCCAAAGGTTTCTGTTGTACAATCACTTTGAGAGGTAATTTCAAATATGAATTAAAAATACATTCTAGTATAATCTTGGAGTATTAAATAGCTTTTTCATATTTTAGTTATAGCTACGCTTAAACTTTATATTTCTATCGTATTCTATTTATTCAGAACCATTAATACAATTCAAATATAATTCTTAATTTGAAACGCACCACAATAATTGAAAAAATTGCATAAAGTATAATTGACACCAAATTACAAAATTCTTAAACTTCTATAATATAAGAATTCTAAAATTAAAGTATATTAATAAATAATTCAACCCGGCTCATTAAACAAACATATATTATAATTTAATTATAATTTAGTTAAATAATTTATTTTGTATAGAATCGGGTTTTATTAATTTAAAAATTCCATGAATTTGGTACCCCAAATAAAAACCGCCTGGATATAGAATTCTTTTTTATATTATTTTAAATACCTTAAGAAGATAACGATAACAATGACAATTTTGACAGACATGCCGGCTACTCGTATTGCGGCGCCTGCGCAGCATTCGCTTATAGACAAATTAGCCCAGTGGTGGTGTGAGTATTAATAGATTGTTTATACATAAATGTAATTACTTAAGTACTACGATGTGTAAGGATGTCTAAAGATCGACCAACCAATTCTTAATAGTCCGGGAGCCCTCTGGCATATGTTCATTGTTTATATGGTATTACTTAACTACAGGAGAGCGTCCTTCCCGTTTGCCCCTCTTGCCCTGCCCGTCTTATAAAACGTCAACCTGACATTGACAACTCACAAAATATTTACAAACATAACTGTAACTGTCGTCAAGTGAAGTAAATAGATCAGAATTTAATTAGTTTTATTCGTATTTTTTTATAATTTTCAGAAAACGTATCTTCATACTGGGTCCTTCGCATCATGTCAGACTTGGAGGCTGTGCGCTTTCATCTCTAGATAAGTATGCTACACCGCTGTATGATCTCACCATAGATAAGCAGAGTAGGTAACATTGTTTTTATTTTTAAATCTAAAAGGTTTTGCATATTTTAAATAAAGTCTCTTCATTTTAAATTGTTTTTTATTATCTTTGTGTATTTAAATTTTTTTGTAAATTCCTAAACGGGTGAATCGATTTTAATAAAATATGTGTGTTTTACTGGATTCGAATGGTTTTTATTTTATTAAAGACATGTATAGATACCGGCAAACATCTCGAACAATTGCGCGACGCGGGAGAGTGACGTGTCGATCGCGTGATTGGTAAATCAGTTGACGTTTGTGTCCCGCGACGCGCAAACTTTCCCCCACTCCCTTGTTTAATGCTCAAGAAAGTTGCCGGTATCTGTACAAGATAACGTCTAGTGGGTTCGTTAGTTTTATTAAAAAAAATATTTTTTCAACGTGTTTTATTCAAATAATGGTATTTTTTTTTGTTTTTTTTTTAGTATACGCTGAGCTAGAAGCAACAAGGCAGTTCCAAAGAATGGATGTGACCACTGATGAAGATGAGCACTCTATAGAAATGCATTTGCCTTACATAGCTAAAGTTATGGAGGAGTGAGTATGTTTGTATGTTTTTTGTGATACCATGGGCCGTATAAAAAACTTAACTATTTTGGTTATTTTTTTAATTTTTGATTCTTACAAAAATGTTGTATTGTGTTTTGTAGTCGACAAAACACAATACAACAGTCGAATCTCTAGTGCCATTGTCAACACTAATAATTAAAAAAAAGCTAGATGTATATATACTTAGAAAAATATTTTAGAATATATTAGAGCATACCAATTCTTAAAAGGCTGGCAACGTACTTGCCAGCCCTCTGGCAAAAGTGTATCACCCAGACCACATATCATCTTAACATAATATATAATCAAATATATTACAAAGTATATGCAATAGTGGTGAACGCGCACAGAATATAATTATATTATGTATAGAAATCTTTTGTGACTTACATAGGAGCATTTTTTCCAGGTACCAAACCAGTTTTACTATTATACCAATCTTAGTGGGGTCGCTTACTCCAGAGAAAGAGGCGAAGTGAGTTTTTTTTTTTGGATTGTTGTTACAACTTTTTTATTTTTGGTCATTTTTTTTTTATTTTTGGTCAATTTTTTTATGACAATACCCAAACTCAAAATAACTTTATTCGTATATTTAAGTACACTTATGAACGTCAACAGAAAAGATGTTAAATTGATTCTTAATTTACATTTACTACCACAGTTACAGTTCGAAAGTCAAGGGCGTAGAGCGGGCAAGAAATTCTCCGCCACTCTTTTTAATCGCAAAGTTTTGAGTCACACAAATTGTTTGAACTGGAGCAAATCAATCCCAAGGATTAGGATCATTTAAATAATCGTCAAATTTTTAAAAAACTATTGATTAATTTACGTTTAACGAGGGCTTTGAATTTATTTAGTGATAATTCTCGTTCGCTTGGGACTTTCGTTGTAAAAACGAATACAATTTCCATATAAGGAGTGTTTTATCTTCTGAAGCCTGGTTGGTCGTACTCTTAGATTTGTTCTGTTTCGAGTATTATATAAACCCTGTCTCATTAAGGGACTTTATTAGCGATGTTAGTTTATGACAAAAAGTTGATGTTTTTTTAGATACGGCTCCATTTTAGCCCCATACCTCGCAGATCCCCAGAACTTGGTGGTTATATCCTCGGACTTTTGCCATTGGGGGTCGCGGTTTCGTTACACATGGCGTGATAACGCGCGTGGGAATATATATCAGAGCATTGAGTGGCTGGATAAACAGGTATTGTTTTACACTAACGGAATACACAAACACATGAACACATGACATACAAAAACATAACACATGTGCATCAATCACAAGTATGCATAACATTTAGGGGAAAACATTTCAATGATAAATGAATATAATCTAGCCTGTAAAGATCTACTGATTAAAAAAAAAATATTATAAAATAGAGCAGTGTTGGCCTAGTGGCTTCAGCGTGCGACTCTCATCCCTGAGGTCGTAGGTTCGATCCCCGGCTGTGCAACAATGGACTTACTTTCTATGTGCGCAGTTAACATTTGCTCGAACGGTGAAGGACAAAATCGTGACTAAACCGACATGTCTTAGACCCAAAAAGTCGACGGCGTGTGTCAGGCACTGGAGGCTGATCACCTACTTGACTATTCGATTTAAAAATCATCATGAAACAGATTCAGAAATCTGAGGCCAAGACCTAAAGAGGTTGTAGCGCCACTGATTTTTTTTTTTACTTTATAGAAAAAAATTAATTTTGATAAAATTTAGGTAAGTTTCTTAGTAAGTTAATTTTTTTCTTTTTATTCTAGGGTATGGATTTAATAGAGAAAATGGATCCAGCATCATTCACAGCGTATCTTAATAAATATGGCAACACTATTTGTGGGAGACATCCGATCGGTGTCTTGTTACAGGTGAGGAATCTACAAAGTTATTCTTTTTTTTATCGAACAGGAGGCAAACGGGCAGGCTTACCTGGTGTTACCGCCGCCCATAGACACTCTCAATGCCAGAGGGCTCACGAGTGCGTTGCCAGCCTTTTAAGAATTGGTACGCTTTTTTCTTGAAAAACCCTAAGTCGAATTGGTTCGGAAATTCTTTAGTGGGTAGTTGGTTCCACATGATTTATCACATATAAAAAAGCAATCCTTTAATCAAAAATTAAAGGCAAATGTGTCCGGCCTATTATAAAGTATACAGTATATAATATTATAGAATTTTAATAGGCCGGCCTAAAAAAAATTTAGCGCCTCCGAACATTAAATTTTTTTTTCAGGCAATCGCTAAGCTTCAAAGTCAACCCAGTTGCCCAAAAATGTCCATGCAATTTCTCAAATACGCTCAATCCTCGCAATGTATGACAATGCAGGATTCCTCCGTTTCTTACGCGAGCGCTTCCTTAGTATTTGAGTAACTTAGACTCGTATTAAATGTATCTTAAAGACTCGTAGGCAGGGGTAAGACGGTCAATAAATATCGCGATCCAATGTCATGTTTCGTAATAATATACGATAAAACTTACACCTGTATTGCCATAATACAGGCAAAAATTTAACTTACCTTAATGCTAAGGTAAGTTTATTAAAACAATAAATTTGCGTAATCAGTTTTACTTTAATTTTTTAATAAGCATAATGGTCTAAGATCCCAATTTACAACAACGACCTTCACCGAGATGCTTATTTAATGAAACGTATTTTATATTTAATTTAATATGTCAATAAATATAATCCATATGACTTGCCTAGCAAATTTCAGTCCAGAGTATTTTAATTAATATTTAAAAAAAAAATTTTTTTAACCATTTCACCGGTATGATTATTAGATAAATTCTATACCAATCGAAAGTATGAAGCCCATAGAATATGCAAACGTTAGGTTGTTTTGAATCAATTAATTATTTATGTCTATATTATTTATGTAACATTAAAGTATATATACATCTTTAGTAAAAAAGAAGTTTATAGTGATACATATATAATACTACCCTGATTAAAAATATTGATTGAATAAAATTAAAAAAATTTACTACATGCAAATTATAATTTTTTTTTTAATATTAATAAAACATACTCTGGACTGAAATTTGCTAGGCAACCCATATGGATTATATTTATTGACATATTAAATTAAATATAAAATACGTTTCATTAAATAAGCACCTCGGTGAAGGTCGTTGTTGTATATCGGGATCTTATACTACAAACAGAAAAAATACTTTATGTAGGTTTATTTTATAAAAACAGTGATCCAACATTTTACTCTGAGTGTTCATTCTCATTAACACGCACATACACAAACAGAATCAATAAATATTGACAGATATTGATGGATCACCAAAAATCTAGATTTTTTGTCAATACGCTCAATATTTATTTCTGTCGTGCCGATATATATTGACCGTCTGAAACCTTACTTTTGAATAAGCTCAGGTCTAAGTTTCGTCATTTTTAATTTTATATAAAATTTATAATAAACAGGAACTGCTTATAAATATCTTAAATTATAAAACAGATCAAAAAACCATTTTGGTTTATTTTAGAAATATTTTAAATGCAATTTACGAAAGAAATTTAGTTTAATATCGATTTAAGTATAAATTGAAAGTTAAGTTTAATTTTTAAAGATTAAGTACACGAGGTTAAGTAGTTCCCGTTTCACTCATTACTTTAAGAGTACTCAAGTTAAGTGATTGTCACAAATATCTAAAATATTGTAATAAAATAACTTATCTGATTTTGTTTTGTTAACTTGTAAAAGGGGCACTTGTTTAAAAAAAACTTCAAAGTCGAAGTGTCAAAAATGTTGACTTGACATATGCAATGACATTGACAGACGGTCATGTGAGCTGTACTCATTATATTGTTAACAGTTTAACAAGCAAGAAGGTATATTTTTATTATTACTTACAAAAGCATACGAAATTTTATGTTTTGGCGAGCTTTAAAAAACTTTTCCTGTAATAATTTCTTCGTAAATTATAATAATCTCCTAGTTTTTGCCCAGGCCCCCTTTACAATTTATTTGTTATTAAAGACTTTTTGAGCGCTTGGAATAAATGCACAGCCTTTGGAGTAGTAAAAACATGCATTTAATGTAGTAGATTTAAGAAAAAATATAATTAACAGATTTATACTTATTAATCTTAACCTTCCAAAATGCATTTTTACTAAAATCCCGTAGAACTGTCAATTTGACAGGAGTGAAAGAAGTTTTATTAGGTTTTTTACAAGTCTTGTGTTATTATGTATTACTTTGACAGATCTCAAGGCAAGATTGTGGTTTGGAAATCGACTTGCTTCAATTTTCTAAATAGATATATCGAAATTTACGTGATTTTTTAAATAAATGATTTTCCAGTTTCAGTAAAAATAGATAAAAAAGAACTTACAATCAACTTGAAGTTCATGAATTTTCGATAAAGAATTTATTCTGTTATCTGTATAGTTTATTTTCTGTGGCACAGTGGCACCCGCTAAAGATGACGTGCTAGCTAAAAGCTAGACTATTGTGGGTGCAGTAATAAGGTTTTTTTGTAGTTTTACCATGATATTAACATTAAAGGCTAACTTAATATGTCTGGTCGAATATTTTATTGAACTACGCGCAATTTTTAGTTTTTTCATAAATGTAACGTTTTGATAAACGATTGGTTTAGCTACTAACTAAAAAATTCACGCATTTTTCGTATTCCGGTTGTATTCGTGTTTGTACTTTAGCATTATACATTTTGGTTCTTTAATTTGTTAGATTTAAAACTACCTATATGATGTTGGTGTTAATAAGATTTGATAATTAAATGTTGTTTTATTTTAAATCCTTCCATTTCCTTACTTTATGTCTAATTTCACATAATATTTAACTAAAAAAGACTTCTAGAATTCAGTGCCGAATATACTCTCTTTAGTATCCACCATAGGGTAACCTTATTTATCAGGGTTTTTATCTCCAGTGCATGGTGACACTCCAGTATCAGTTTGTTGTTCATTTTCTATTGCCATCAGCACAGACACACTGTCAGATACTAATTTAATACAAAAGTTATTAATTCCTCGCCGCTGCACGGCTCTGGCTGCTTCGGTTAGAGCGACACATCCACATCGAGCTGTGTGTGCCTAAAGGTTGTGCCTTGATATTAATATCAAGAGAGAATATGTCAGCGCTGGAGCAATACTGTTTTTGAACCTTCAGCATACGTAGCTCTTTCAGGGCCGATTGATCATCTTCCTCTTCTCTCATTTGTACATAATATTTTATTTAGTGTTGATTTTCGACCCTATCACATGGCACAGCTGTTTGTAGTAATTTTCATTCCATAGACCTAGGTGCATAAGTCTGATGGCAGCAAGTGTCGGCTCTTGCTGTAAGTATTTAGAGGTCTACGGTATTTGCAGAGCTATTTCCATTGCTGCTGTCTTCATGCAACCGCTGGTAAGGCCTTTGGAAGCGTCCTAGTTTCGTGATTGCCGTGTAGAGTTCCGTTTTCGGCTGCCAAACCAAGGCTTTATTATATAAAGCATTGGCCTAATATAGCCATTATGTTTTTAGGCGATAGACCGAATTTGCATTTTTTTATTGATTGAAGGCGATCGTTATTTAGTTTGTATTCAAGGCGTTCCAGAACAGCTGTCTAGAATAACACCTAAGTATTTGATTTCATCCATCACTGTTACAAATGTGATTACTAAACTTATCTAAGTTCAGTGTGCACTTGGAATGTCATTGATTTATATAGGAACATCAGTTCTGTACTCTGGCTAGTGGATACGCGATTTATAAGTTTACTAGCTGTTCCCTGCCACGCTTCCACGCAAACATTCAATCAGAATGTGTGGCACATTGTGATTGAATGGTTGAGAAATGAGAAACAAAACAAAGAAAACATTTCATATAAGTTTAATTTGGCAAACCTTGATGCGGATTATATATCATGCAAAAATTTCAGCGCGATCGGTGTAGAAATTTTTGAGATTTTAAAGCGTACACAAACCAACACAACATTTTTATATATAGTGATTCTTTTGAGTGACGTAAATATGTAAAATTATCTTACATCTACTGACGTTCATAAGATCTTTTTAGAAAACCAATCGGATGAAAACTTCTTTAATGTCAAAATCAATTCATTCGCCACTGTCATGTTTTGAACAATGATAAATTTGTAGTAAATGGATAGAAATTCAAAATTTGAAAAATGCCACTCCTGGTACAAAGTAGACATCGATGGTGACTTCATAACAAAATATCAAGCTGTTCCAATAAAGAAAATGAGGATAAAACAGAAGTATCACAAACCCATTGTCATATCCGAAAAACCTGAACAATTAGTGTATCCTCACGGAATAATAACAAATTTATCGTCCAATTTCTGCTATATTCTCGCAATCTTACTATTTATCTACTGTAGTTTGGCTCTTTTTATTCCCCAAAGAAGGATAGCGATTCCAGGAGACTTCCCCATCGGAGACGATTTGTTTAATGGAAGTAATGATTCCTTGGAATGGACCTGATGAACCTACGTTCTGTTTAATAAAATGGTATGTGTTTTAAGCTGTCTTTTTAAAATACCATGAACCAATAAGTACGTGAACAACAGGAATCGCAGAAAAGCTATCGAAACATCGAGTTATCCTAGAAATGTAATATACCTATCTGTTAAAAAATACTTTTTTTACTAATTATTGAGACTTATGTATGCACTTCTTCTTAACTGGCAATAATTATGGCCGATTGTTATACTGTAATTGTGCTGGTAACTATGTTTTAGTTACCTTTCAGTGGCCAACCTTCTTAGGCCTGGGCCTCAGATTTTTGTATCAGTTTCATGATCATTCGGGCAAGTAGGTGAGGTAGGTACCGTTCAAGTATTACGTAACGAAATTTTTGCAGATTATCGCCCCCCCTCCCATGAACTCGCCGTAACGTTTTTAAGTACCCAAGTACAGTACTGTATTCAAGTCTAGGAAAACGTTTCGTGACCACCTAGTGACTCTTTAGTTACTAGGTATTATGTGGTGCAAGTAGAAAATAATAATAACAATAACGCGTATTTCAATCCCCGCCCCGCATGGTAACGTTTTATAAAAGGACCCCCCCCCACAAATTTCGTTACGTAATACTTGAACGCTCCCTGAGCAGCCTGATACACGTCGAGTTTTTGGGTCAAAGGCAAGCTGGTTTTCTCACGATGTTTTCCTTGTTCGAGCGAATGATAATTGCGCACATGGAGTCCATGCTCAGCCGGGTATCGAACCTACGTCCTCAGGAACGAGAGTCGGACGCCGAAGCCACTAGGCCAACGCTGCTCTTGGAATTTATACATTGTGATAATAACTGTTCGTAGCAACGCCTCCGCTTTACGCTTCATGTTACGCTAAATCGATTATGTTAAATTTTGGTATGAAGTGAGCATTGGCTATCTACTTGGCCGCGTACAGATAAAAAAAATACTCAAATTGAATATTTTTTTTTTGTATTAAGGCAATTGTAACGTTGGTTATCAAGTAATGAAAACAAGGAATATTAAAATATAAATTTTATTTTTTAATAATTTGCATTTAACTAGGTTTAACAAAATAATTAATACATTTTTGTAACAGACAAATAACCTAAATTTTAACTCATATAAGAGACAATCCATCGGACTTTGGAAAGAGATAGTGTTGTATTGTTGTCCTTGTCGCACGATATTAGGATTGGTCTAGCTGGTTATAAACGTAATAATTTTGTCAGTTCTTTGATAAGGGATTTCACAATCGATTCGCTCATGTATATGAGCCCTTGAGATTATTATAAGGTGTGAGAGAGATGAGACCTACGCTGTCTCTTTCCAAGGTCGTTTCAAAATACAGTGCAATCTCTTTATAACGCCATTCTTTATAAGAAATTTTAATTTCTTAGGTTTAACCCAATTCACATACATTAATTCTTCCCGCCCTATAATAAACCTCTCTATAACGAATGAAAATGCTCGCCCCCTTGAAAATCGTTATAAAGAGTTTAATTAGTCACTGTATCGCTGTAAACGATTGACAAATAATTTCCAGTATTTCATTTGTTACCTAAAAAAGGACAATAAAAAAGCAGTATATTTCACAACAAAAGTTACTAACAAATAATTTCTGTAACAATTTTTTTTCAAAGGAATGCATAAATATGTAAATAAAAACAGCCCAATTATATCGTTAATAAAAGAACTCATGTCTTTTAATAGCAGCGTATATTAATTAATTGATAAGGGAGCGTTCAAGTATTACCTAACGAGTTTGGGGGTTAACGGGAAGAGGAATGGTCTTGTAAAACGTTACTATGTTTTTAAGGGGGTCTACGCGTTATTGTTTTTAATAATATCAAGGTGATTAAAACAACAATAACAAATAATCGTTACTTTTACGTATATATGGTCACTTAGTCACGCAACATTTGGGGGGGATGCAGATGACCTGCGGCCAGGTCTCTTTCAATCTACCACATTGCCTTATTACTTGAAGGAGCTCGTATTTTTTGGTGTAAAGTTAAACATAATTCCAAAAGTCCGAAATATTCAAGTTTCTTTTTCTTATTCCTCAAAGGCACTTCTTTATTCTTCTTCATTCGGTCCAGCACGGTTCTATTTCGTATGCCGCCTCTCCATTATTTTATTTCGATAAACCCAGATCTCGAACGCTTCCATTGCGGTACAATAATACTTGAACGCTGAATGTGACTGATTTATATGAATAGTTAAGGGGAAAATAAAAAACTATATACTAGCAATAAAAATTATGTTTATGCGCGTCACATTTTTTAACAATTTCTAGCTAATTTCAAAGTAATTAACATCAAAATATATTTTTACACTTTGAGCGTATAGAAAACCACAGACCATAAATAAATATCCGTTTTTGATAGAGCACTGAATAACAGAAAAAAAATAATAATTAAAAACCAATATCTATAAATAAATATTTTTTTTTTATTTACAATAATTTAACTATTTTTTCCGTCATTTTCAACACGGGCTGCCTCTACTTGTCGATGGTGAGTCTGGAAAAAAATTAAAAACTGCTAATCTGAGTTCCAGTATCAATAAAAACTGTTCTCAACTCATATTTTACCAGAAAAAAAAAATGCTTTGGACAATTTAAATATATCAAACACACCCAAGATTAGTTAAGTTACATATAAATATTTTAGTTAATAGATAGATAGAAAAGATAGAAGCGAAAACCAAATGTTCTTGAAGACAAAATGGCTTTAGTTTTTACCACACTCATAAATTGTATTTCATTCTCGTTTCCGATAATGTCCAATAACATAAGTGTCATTTAGATTTGTGAACCCTTAGATAAGCCAAGTTATTTTTGTTAGCGTTGCAACCCCACTTCCCCTAATGTTATCTTAGTTATAAGCTCATGTTTTAAACAATTAAAACCAATTGTTACCCAGCTTCAAACAAAGAGTTTTAATTAAACATTTCCATACAACAAACGCCACCGAACTTAACTCACGTTACAGTAAATCAAACATGTGTGCGTACTTATGTACACGCGATAGAAGTTATACTTCTTTGGCATAACAAAAAAAAATTTTCAAAAAATATTTGAAGAAAAAAAACGACACTAACAATAGAAAAAAGGTATTTAATACATTGAAAGTTTTATTACAACGCATTATCTAGTTAAATAAAGTTTATTTAAATATTACAAAAAAATATTTCGACAAATTAAAAATCTTTATCGGGGTTGGAAAAAAATTTAGTGTAACATTTTTTCGTTACGCATCACATTTTTCCGTTACGCGCCATGTTGCTTTTTTAAGTCAAACTTCTTTATCGGCGTTGGAATGAAAGTTCTTCATCGACGTATGGGAAAAATTTTGAAGCAAATCGTCTCGTTTTTCGGTTACGCGCCATCATTTTCTTGTCCCTACCACGGTTGATCCGAAGAGATTCGAAGCCATTAATAACAAAAATATATAATAACGATAATAATGATAGTAATACTAATAATTCTATTACAATTATTAATTAAATTCTGTAATAATCTTAGTAGTAATAAGGTAAAATGAAATAATTGTATTTGTATTCATGTCTATGACAATAAAAGCCTTTTGTTAAACTTTATTTAACCAATTCCGTTAAGTTGTATATAGTAGATCATTTTTCGAAAAATAAGGTCATAAAGAAGTTTCACTTCTTACGTGTGTACACCTAGTACACGCACACATTTTTTATTTATTTTAAAATGTTGATTATGCTAACAAAATGGTGTCGGTTTTTTGATACTGAGTCCGCAACGTAAAAATTTACTCTCATCACTTTTCACTAACGCGCCAAATAAAGTATAACTTTAATAGTTTTTAACTTAAATAGGTTTAAGTAACAGTTATCTTACCCAAAGGAGAGGCGACCATTCCATCCTGCAAAAAAAAGCAAAAAAATTGTAAAATAAAATCTAATTAAGGTGGATATGGGCCGGTCATTTCCCGCGTTTGTGATGACAGATGGGTCAAAATACTTGGAATGGGCCAGTGGGAAGAAGAAAGAAAAGAAACAGCACGGAAAGATTAGAAAATAGTCGCGAAGATGAGAGACAAATGGAAGAGTTTGAACCTTCACTCCGTGGGATGTCGTATGCTTAATGTAATTCTTATTAGTACTAGAATACAGATTATTTTATTTATGTGTGTTATACGTATACGTGATTGTACGTGCGTGTACGCGCGTGTGCGTGCGTAATACTGACCGTAGTAACAATTCGTGTTCGTTGCACTGTGAGGTTATTTTGTGGCACACAACAGTCAGGTTGGACGCGCATAGAGGCGTATACCTCGCGAAGAATCAGTAGGATCGTGTCTGCCGATTCCCTGGAAAGACAAACATACATAGATTACCATATTCTACTATACTTCTAATTAATTTGCGATATTTGTTTTAAAATAAGTGCTGTTTGATGATTTGCTATTTTAAAATAATTTGATGACGTGGAATAAGTGATACTTGTATCTTATGTTCCATAATTAACATATTTTATTTTACGATAAACAATATTAAAAAAAAAAAACATTTTTCTCTATAATTTCCAGTCACATACCTAACTTATGAAAATCATCAATAGCTAAATATAGAAAAATAAGAGCTTTTTAATAAATACATATATACAATAAATGAATAGCAATTTTTGATTATTATTATTATTATTAGTGTGTAGTGAGTAGGTAAAGAATATTCCAAACACTGTTAAACATAAATTAAAGAGAAATTGCTTTAGAAAAAGTATTATGATACTAGGAAGTATAATATAAAACCTATTTTATATTAATATATATTATATTATAAACAAAAATATATTTCATACACGAGATTTGGTATTCGGTATCCAAGAGGTTAAGTTTGTTAGGTTGTATGGATCTTTGATTCTACTAAACCGTTTTTGATAACTCTTACCAATAAAAGCCACGTTAAGCGTCATAGACTAACTAAAAATGAAGACGAAAAAGAGAAAAAAGGTCTAACGAAAAACTGTTTTTACGCTGTCTTTAAGATAAAAACAAGTCTAACTCAAAAACTACTTCACGGAATTTAATGCGGTTTTCACCAATATGTAGAATGATTCACGAAGATCTAGGTTATACTTTTAATGTTTTACGAGTTTTCTCTTAAGAAGGCGGGTGTTCACTCACCAATAACAAACATGGCTGGTCATAGCGAAGAGATACTCGTTGATCATTTCAAAGGGAGCTTCCTGCAGCACATAGTCTATGCGGCGTCCGCTGTTCAAACGTCCAAGCATTTCTGGGGTCGCCTTTAACATATAATTATTAAGATAATATATATAGGACAATTTATGCAGATTTAGGGCGGTTATAGACGCGTTTTTATGCTCGTCTTTGGACGTCACGTATAGGCATGCCTTTTGGCGCAACTCGAACGAACGCGCTTCTAAGCTTGACAACAATTATAAATAACTTATATTATGACACTATTAATGCTCTTATTATATGACATTATGAAAATTAATATCACATTTGCATGCCTATTTATGTATGGCTGATTGTGTATTGCCCACACATAGAGACTCTTTCGAATAGGGTGAGCTCTGCAGCATATGCAGTAAAGAAAATCCGACAGTTTACTGATAAGGACACGGCTAAAATTGTGTATCATAGCTACTTTCATAGCTGCAGAGGTTCAATCCATATTTGTGCTGCAGAACACGGTCGGAATAAGTTTAAGGAATTAAATATTATGACACTATCTGGTCAATATATTCTTGAAGCCTTGTTGTATGTCCAAAAAAATATAAACGATTTTAAAACAAATGGTGACTTTCACCAGTATAATACGCGAAATAGAACTAATTTGAGTGTACGACCAACCAGGCTTCAAAAGATAAACCACTCCTTATATGGAAATTGTATTCGTTTTTACAACAAACTCCCAAGTGAAATTAGAGTATTATCACTAAATAAATTCAAAGCCCTCGTTAAACGAAAATTAATGAACAAAGCTTTTTATAAATTTGAGGACTACTTAAATGATCCTAATCCTTGGGATTGAATTGCTCCAGTTCAAACAATTTGTATGACAATACTTGGCGATTAAAAAGAGTGGCGGAAAGTTTCTTGCCAGTTCTTCTTACCCGCTCTACGCCCTTGACTTGCGAACTGGTAGTAAATGTAAATTTACGATTTATTTAACTTGACGATTCAGAAGTGTACTTGGTTACCCACTTGAATAAAGATATTTTGAGTTTGTGCGGTTTTTGAAGTGAAACTTCTTTAGGCGCATGAGGGTAAATTTTTTACGGAACGCCAAGAAGATGTGCAGCGTTTTTGTCGAAGAAAAGGGAGAGAGCGATTGATAGAGAGTGAGAAGGGCGAATTACCTTATAGAAATTATATTGTTAAAATTAATATTTCGTAAAGAGAATTTATGAAAAAAATTTCATAAATTCTCTTAATATATTTTATATTTTATTCAAAATAATTTATGGATATCTGAAATGTTTTTATTATCGAAGAAATAAATTTAAAAAATTAAATTTATTATTTGTATTAATTTTCGACACTTTTAATATTTTAATGACAATTAAATTTATTAAATTCCTAACATATTTTCCTTTTTCCCTCCCTTTTTTTATTATAAGAAACCAATCTCAATGTACCAAAATGTTTTTGGTAAATAAACGACTTATTATTATTAGTTTTTTTTTGCAATTTTTCCTAATATTTTCTAAATAGTTTTTAGTGAAAAATCCGTACAAATGTATAAAAATATTTAAGTAACAAAAATCATTATAATTACTTCCTTATCCTGCGCGACGTCTTCTTTACACTCATCGTTCATTTCTTCCTTCTCCATCTCTTCTTCTACCACCCTCTCGAGCTGATCGGTGGGAGGCGGAGCCGTCTTCCACATACTATACCAAGTGCTTTTTATGGACTCCACCAATTTCTGTTTAATATCAGCACCGACGCGAGCCATTGTTTCTTTAAGTTCTGTAAAAAAAAAAAAATTACATCTGTCAGAGATCTTTTAAGTCTGTCTCTAAGTAGGATTTAACCTGATTAACAGATTTTGATAACGAACTTAAGAGGTAAAAAATTTTAATAATAAATTGACGAAACTTAGACTGTTTCCTAAGTTGGTTGTATCTGGTTTAAATAAAAATCTTTGTTTCCGGGAAAATTGTGGACAAACATACATTTACAAAATTGTGCATACATGCTTCGAACGACCAACAATAATGTAAAACAGATAACTTCCTTAGTTTTAAATCGGTTAAAAGGAATACTGACAGCTGACATTTGTCACTTTGACAATTTACTTGTGTACGTATAATAGATTTTCAATAATAAATATATATAATTGTCTAATTTTGATAAATTTTATATTACATATAATTTTTTTGCTAAAAACTAAATTCTCAACTTATATTGTGTTCTAACAAAATATAGTACTTATCACAAAAAGTTAATAAAAAAAAATGTCCCAAGCCCCACGAGAACTCACCCAAGTGCATCCGTTTCCGTCCCTTGTGGTGGGGTATAAGGTATGGTTTTATCTGCCGCAACTCTGGATTTATCATTGGTTCAATTCTGAAAAAAAAAAAACAATCCCTATATAAAATATGCATACATAAAAAAAATATTCCGCGTTCCACTTATTATTAAAAAAGACGGCAACGCACTCGCAAGCCCTCTGGCATTGACAGTGACCATGGGCGGCGGATTATATCACTTAAAATCAAAGGACAGGAGGCTCTCCTGCCCGTTTGCCTCCTGTTACATAAAAAAAACGACTTGACTTTGACACATTGACATTTTACAACCTGTAAGATGTCTATGGTATTGCGTGGTGTTGCCAGTCTAATAAAAACAAATGACATCGTGTTCTTTTATTACATAATCTATGACATAAAAACTCAATAAAATCTAATTGTTTTTTTAAATATATTTGTACTATTTTTAGTAATCAATGTTGAAAAGCGGTATTGACTCCCGTATGTCAAAATCGTATACGTACCTGTATGCGATGGGGTCGTAGGGATGAAAGATATTAAAAAACTTCCCACATGTGGGTAGACGAAAATCTTTGCCGAGCATTTCCACGCCGCGGACGCATTCGAAAATAGCTGAAAAGAAATTATTAAAATTATTTAAAACAAAACCTACACTAAAAGTTATAAAAAAATTAATATAATCATTAATTTTCACGTGTGAAATTATTATTTTTCTGTTTAATATGTGCACCAAGTACCTATATAGTTAAATTTATTTAAAAAATATAAATTGTTAGATTATGTGTCCATAATTGTCTTGATTTTCTTTTCTTTTTCTATTTTGGTTCTAGTCATTTAAATCAAACAAAAAAACTAATTATTTTAAAACAATCAAATATACAGTAATTTCTTAACCAACATAGATTTCATTAAAATAATTAAAGATGAATAAAAAGAAAATTAAAACAAATTTAAAAATAATAACAATATTTATTTTAAATATTTAATTACAACTTAAACATTTCCAAAGAGTTTTTTATATTACAGTAAAAAGTATATAGCAAAACTAATTTAAACAGTTTATAAGCAACGTTCCCATACCCCATTAGGTATTGTACTTACCAATAGGACTACCAAGTGCGAACAAGGCTTCGGGACAAAACTCCAACTTGGGGTATTTGAACATTGGCTGTCCCGTGCCGGCACACTCTTGGACGTACTCCTTTTCCGTTGAGCCATTCGAGACTGAAGCCTGGAAAAAAGTTTACTTAACCTTTTTAGGTCTGGGCCTCAGATTCATGATCATTTGTCAATCTAATAGGCAAGTAGGTGATCAGCATCCAGTGCTTGACACACGCCGTCGACTTTTTGGGTCTAAGACATGTCGGTTTCCTCACGATGTTTTCCTTCACCGTTCGAGCGAATGTTAAATGCGTACATAGAGAGAAAGTCATCACCAACACTCTTATAATGAAATGATTAAGAGTTTTATAATCAGGAGTTGGAAGAGCAGTGTTTTTCTAATGTCTTGTTAGAAAGACTCTCATTCCTGAGGTCGTAAGAATATTTCTATGTGCGTTTTTAACATTCTCTCTAACGAAAATATCGTGAGGACACCGGCTTGCCTTAGACCCAAAAAGTCGACGACGTGTGTCAGGCACAGGAGGCTGATCACCTACTTCCCAAGAGAAAGCCATTTTTTTTAAATCAAGAGTTTGATAAGTACTATCGTATTATAAGATAAATTAATTTGTTATAGAAATAGCGCCATCTATGCATTACTAATTTGATACATCAGCGCCATCTGTTATCAATTATTGTCAACATAATTAAGTTTCAAAAATAGTTTTTGAATGGTTTCTATCACAGGGTAAACACAATTTGAAACAGTATTTTTCAACAGTGAACATAAGACACTGCTAGAAGGCTCGCAATTGCGTTGCGGACCTTTTAAGAATAAAACTTGTCGCACACTTATCTGGGCGGCTCTTTTTTTGTAGTGCAATAAAATTAGTTTTTATTAAAATCGGAATTGAAATATGTATCAAATGTAATAAATGTTTTTAAACTGAAAAAAAATTAGGAAAAAGTACACGTCACAGTGAAACTTCTTTAGCAAACTATTTTTTAACTCTTGTTCATATTTATACAAATCTAAAACTTAGATACTTAGAGGGAGGGAAAAAGGAAGATATGTTAGGAATTTAATGAATTTAATAGTCATTAAAATATTAAGTGTAGAAAATTAATACAAATAATCATTTGAGATTTCAATAAATTATTTTGCATAAAATATAAAATACTAAAATTTCATAAATTCCCTTTTATGAAATTATTATATATTTAAAAATAGAATTACGAACGCTCTCTCCCTTTACTTCGAGAAAAACGCTGCACATCTTCGTGACGTTCCGTAAAATTTTTACCCTCATGCGCCTAAAGAAGTTTCACTTAAAAAAAAAAGTATTTTTAATTTCTACTGATTAGATACCTCGGGTGTCTGATGCCCCAACAAGTCATACAAAATGACGCTCCCCAACGAATGTCCTCCTAACGAGACACCTCCTCTAAAGTCCGGGTTCCTCTTCTTGAACAAGCCATAGATTCGATTCAGCTCCTTGCACACCGTGTCTATTATTGTCTGAAATTAACACTATTACTAAAACACTGCGAAATATGAGCGGTGCGCTTTGGTTAACACGAAATACTGAAGTCCATAAATATTTGGGAATTGCCACTGTCGAGGAAGACATTAAAAGATCAAACGTGCGATACAAAATGAGACTCCAGCAACACGTCAACCCCCTAGCTTTGGGCCTATTGGAAACGACGGACAGTGTGTATCGGCTGAAAAAGGCGAAACTTGCCGCAGTCTGACAGTTTACAAGTTACGGAGGGAATAAAAATTATTGGATTTGCGTTCCCTAATTGCCATCATTTCCCATAAAATCTGATTAAAGCCAAGAGGCTGATTGCAGATGGATTAACAATTAAAAACTAAAACGTTCGCCTAAGATGAAACCTGAGTTCGTGCGTTCAAGCCCAAAGGAACACAGATTTGAGTGTACGTAAGAGAAACAAAACACTATTTGACGGCTCATTGGTCTAGTGGTTAGTACCCCTGACTGCGAATCCATGGGTCCCGGGTTCGATCCCCGGCTGAGACAAACATCGATGTGATGAGCATTTGGTGTTGTGCTTAGGTCTTGGGTGTTTAAATATGTATTTATATGTCTATCTATCTATAATATGTATGTATATCCGTTGCCTAGTACCCATAACACAAGCTTCACCAGCTTAGCATGGGACTAGGTCAATTGGTATGAAAAAAAAAAGAAAAAAAATTATAAACTCTTTAAACGCCGTTCTACAACTGAGCGTTTTTCAAGGCAGTTTTTGCCGCGCACCACCACTTTGTGCTAAACACTATGAACCAATTCGACTTAGGGTCCTTCAAGAGCGGAGCGTACGAATTCTTAAAAGGCCGGCAACGCAATCGCGAACCCTCTGGCATTAAGAGTGTCTTTGGGCGGCGGTATCACTTAACATCAGGTCAGCCTCCTGCCCGTTTGCTAAAAATATAATAAACTTAATAAGGTTTTGCTAAAACTCGAGAACGGCTCGCTAATTTTGATCTTCATATATTTCCGTTATCCGCTAGTCTTTATATATAAATCTACTACTAAACAGCTGGATCGATTTCTATAATTTTTTTTGTATGTGATATTCGACAATTGTATTTAAAACATATAGAGGACGTCTGTCAGGTCAAATGTCAAAATCCAAAACTTTGACATACTATTTTAGTAAATTTTCGTTCACTAACTCACCTGTCCTTGGGGGCCTCATAGCCTAGCGGTCTTATTAAGTGGCAGCTAGGTGAGGGGTACCGGGTTCGATTCCCGGTTCGAGGGCAAGTTTTAATTTAATTTAAATTTATTCTCGGCCTTGGGAGGGTTGTGCGGTACCGGGCGAGTGCCTAAACCGTACATGGAGGACATGATCGAATTTCTAAGGCAAAAAGCACGAATGATAAAAATCTCATACTTGACGCTGGCTAATGCACAAACCGTGCCAGAGCCATAAAAAAAAAAAAACTCACCTGTCCAAACACTGGGCTGGTGTAAAACAAGACATCCAACACCGTGTCGTTCGTGAAGTTCCGCAACCAAGGAATGCTGTCCAACGTGACGTTAGCCAAACGTTTGTCAACGCCCGTCTCGCCTGAATGTAGGCTCGAGTGCCAGGAAATTGGGAGGACCTAAAAGGAAAAAGAGATGTGGTGTTAGAGAGTGTTACGAATGCAAAAAGAACTCTATTCTCAACTAAAGATCACTTCACTGCAAGACTGTCAACTATCATTTACAAACTAATACTTTGGCTATATTGCCAGAGGGTTCGCAGATGCGTTGGCGGCTTTTGAAGAATTGCTGCATTCTTTTTGACTTGTTTTTAAGAAAATTTCATTATCTGTGTACATAATTTTTATTCTTTGTGCAAACATTCTATCCTCTGTTGCTGATCCATAGTACAGTTTAATAGCCTATGACTGAACACAGTCAGTCAAATTGAAAAGCATTTATCAATTCAGGTAACTATGAATAATAAAGAAATATATGTTAAATGCTTCTATTTTTACATTTACTGCCAGTTACTCAAGGGCGAAGAACTGGCAATAAACTCTCTGCCACTCTTTTTAATCGCCAAGTTTTGCCTCTTGTGCCTGCCATGTCAGACTGGTGGGACCCCTTATATAGAAAGAACTATTCTCCAACCTTCCTTCACAATATTATTGAATTGTCTAAATAGCAAAAAAGCTTGTATTCAAAGTAATAATGAAACAAAGAGATAATGAAACAATGTAATAATGAAACAAAGAGATAATGAAAGAAAGTAATAATGAAACAAATTAATAATGAAACACAGAGATAATGAACAAAATTAATAATGAAACAAAGTAATAATGAAACAAAGTAATAATGAAACAAAGAGATAATGAAACAAAGTAATAATGACACAAAGAGATAATGAAACAAAGAGATAATGAAACAATGTAAGTAATAAAACTGCGTCCTTACCTCCACTCGTCCAACCAACCCACTGTCACACGAGTTCTTGTAGTGCGATTGTAGTAGCTGCATACTCGTTTTTCTAAAGTCGTCCACTGGAAAAAATACGCTAATTTAGATTGGGAGTATGCCAGCGGCCTATGGAGCGTTCTATTCATCGGTTGAAAATTAAAGACAGTGTAATAAAGATATTAAAAAAAAATAAAAGACGTTACACATTTTTAATAAAATGGGCCGGCCACATTGCCCGCATTTGTTATGACAGATGGGTCAAAATGGAATACTTGGAATGGACGTGGGAAGAAAAAAGAGAGGACGTCCACCTAGGAAGATGCAGTAAAAGAGATAGCGGGGAAAATCGATAATTAATAACGAAGAATTTTATTCCTTCAGTCTGTCGGCTGTCATGCTTATTAAATACAGTGAGCACAACTAAGCGTTTTTAAAGCAGTTTTTACCGCACACGTATAAAAAAAATAAAAAAATAAGTCGTATAAAATAGCCTATATTCAAGATAAGAAAAATTACATTAAATTTGTTTTTATTGTTTTTTTTTTAATGTAACAGGAGGCTCATCTGATGTTAAGAGATCCCGCCACCCATGGATACTCACATTGCCAGGAGGCTCGCAAGTGCGTTGCCGGCCTCCGGTGCGTGATCAGCAGCTGATTCCACATCTTGAAATAACCAACTTCTTACCGACAGCCTCCACCGGTCTCATGCGCATGTCACAAGCCGATCCGACCCCATGGCACAACAGCAGCAGGTGATCTATGCTCGATGGTTCCGTGTCTTCTATCTCCGACTCCACCGCGCCGCGTTTCACTACGCGGGGACGCGTCATTGATTGCTGAAACATTTTCGATGGAATTTAAATAATTGTTGTCATTTCAAGGGAGCATTTCATTTTATGAAAATCTTATCCTACAATGGCGAGTCTATGGAATTGTCATAAGTAATATTCAAACTATATACGGATTGCGATTTTATGAAGACTCATAGTTAATTTAAAATAAAAGAGTTAATAAATAATTTAAAGGCCGGCAGTCGCGAGTAAACATTGAGAGTGTCACATGAGAGTGCGTACAAAGTACACATAAGAAGTGAAACTTCTTTGACAAACCAATTTTTAAGTCTTGTTCATATTTATACATTTTGGAAACTTAGAGGGAGGGAAAAGGGAATATATCTTAGGAATTTAATGAATTTAATTGTCATTAAAACATTAAAAGTGTCAAAAATGACATAAATACAAATACAAATTATAAATTTATTTCTTCGATAGTAAAAACATGTGGCATTTTAATTTACAATTCCTCATTTGAGATTTCAATAAATTATTTGCATAAAATATACGAAAGGAGAATAGGTCACATTTGTCCCTTTTCGTGGAGTACTTTTTAGTAGCAATACTTATGTAATGTCAGAATTCTACTGACGATAATATTCTATTGACAAATCACAATCCAACGAAAAGCATCTTGCGTTTTTGAAGTGAAACTTCTTTATCGGGGTTGGAAAAAAATTTAGTGTAACATTTTTTCGTTACGCGTCACATTATTCGGTTACGCGCCATCTTGTTCTTGTCCCTACAACGTAATACAAAATGAAATAATTGTATTTGTATTCATGTCTATAATAATAAAAGCCTTTTGTTAAACTTTATCTAATTTAACTTGATTAACCTATTATTTGTAAAGTTGCTTTCGAAAAATAAGGTCATAAAGAAGTTTCACTTCTTACGTGTGTACACCTAGTACACGCACACATTTTTTTGTTTTACATTTTCACCCCCCTTCCCCCTAAAGTCTTAAGAATAAGGTCCAAGGATAACTAACAAGTCTCTCCTTCTGATGCCTATATTCTCCAGCTCCATGTACTAAGAACACTAAGTGATCTATTTTCTGTGTTTGATCACCAATTACGCCAATCTTTGGTGGGTTACGATACACCGTTTTTCCAAAGTTGAATAACTGAAAGGATAAGTTGGAAAATGGAAAAAGGATTAGGTGACATTATTAAGGATTTGAAAAGGATATCGACTACGAAACTTAAAGCGTCTTTTCCTTTTTTTAATATACAAACTAAATACACATTTGGAGCAGTGTTGGCCTAGTGTCTTCAGCGTGCGGCTCTCATACCTAAGGTCGTAGGTTCGGTCCCCGTGTACCAATAGACTTTCTTTCTATGTGTGCATTTAACATTTGCTCGAACGTTGAAGGAAAACATCGTGAGGATACCGACATGTCTTAGACCCAAAAAGTCGACGGCGTGTGTCAGGCACTGGAGGCTGATCACCTACTTGTCTTTTAGATTTTAAAAATAATCATGAAACAGATTCAGAAATCTGAGGCCAAGACCTCAAGAGGTTGATTTATTATTTATAAAGGATAAGGTGAACTTAATAAGGATCATTTACAAAAGGATATCAACTATGAAACAAAAAAAAAGGGTATTTCCCTACATTTATACACACTAAATAGTAAATACACATTTAACTTGACACATATTTGTAAAGGTGATATCAGACGGTTCACTCGAATGATTGTTCACTCGAGTGAATGCTTCATTTTTTTTTCATTCTATGTTCACACGGCTTAGACGAAATGATACAGAAATGAACATTCATTGTTCTTTCTTTTAAATATGTCATCGAAGAAGTCGTACGTCTTGGAATTAGTTTAATTTGTGATCATTTAATCAAAGAGTTGACAAAAAAGAAGCAAAGAAAACGTCGATGGTGGTGGGTGCGACCATGGATTGATAATTTTTAAAGTTCTCCAAAAAAAGTAATGTATTTTGATCGTTCCACTTGAACACCATTTTGCCGCATGAAAACAATATAATAACACACAGAAAAAAATAAGTTATAACTTCGTCGACAACGTGATGTCCGTCGGCTACAGGACTCGAAACAAAATGGCCGAATCCGAATGAACGTTCTCTCAGTGTTCAGACCGTTCATTTCTCGTTCATTCGCAGTGGGAATGAAAGATACCGGATGCCAATATCCAACACTGTTGGATCGGTTCACTAATGAATTCATTCGGCACTCGTGTTTCATTTTTTGTTCAGACATTTCATTTCGAGTGAAATGTACCGAATGAAAGGTGAAAATGAACAAAAAATGAACCGTCTGATATCACCTTAACGGCTGATTAATACATAAGGAACTAAAATAAAAACATGACAGGAGGAAGTCCGAAGTATTTATTGTTGTCTGTATAGGAATTTAAATAAAAAAATAGTGCGTTAGAATATTAACCCTGACTTGGCTGTGTGTAAATAAGTAATAATTAATAAAAATAGATTTTATACAAAATTTCGCTTTAAATAGTAATAGTTATCAAAGAACAAGGGCAGAACCAGGAAAAGAACAAAAAAATGTTGTTGAATTTGATTTAAAAGATTGAAAATAACCTCACTTGATTGGGTTTTTTATAGATTTCTAATCTGAATTGCTATATTCATAATAAAGAAAAAAAAATCGATAATATTTTTTGCTGGTACTTGACATACCGGACTTCCACTGAAGCTGTCAACAGAGTTCTGGAGAAAATGGACCATCACACCTGGTCCATGCATCACCACCAACTCGTTATTGGGAAGTATTAGACGTCTATGCCATTCACCTGTTACCATACCGTGCTGGTATTCCACCTGGAAATAAATAAAAAACAACTTCTAAAACGTCTGTTCTGTTATTTTTTTTTTGTGTTTGATATCTCTAATTTTATGTTTTCTTTGATAATTGTTATTTAGAGTGTTTATGCCTATTTAATGAAATGACCAGGCGTGTTCCTTACGGTATCTTTAACTTAGAATATTAATGCAACTTAAAAGAAACGAATGACCATAACATTACGAAATATACAGATTTTAAAAATGTAATTAAAAGAATGTGAACCCTTAACAACGTATCAACAGTCCCTAGCATTTTGTATATCATCGGAATAATCCCAAAACAGTTACACGAATCATATCGTTAGACCTCCTGAAAACCATTCATATAGGGTGTCTTAGCGCCTATTTGAAACTTTAAATATGAACAAAAAACAAATTGTATTTGTAATATTATAATTGCAGTATATTATAACGTAGTGCGGCAAACGCACCCAAAAAAAATGGCTCTCCAAAATCCATCCATCTATAAAAAGGGCGCAGATCTATATCAAGATAGCGCGTACAAAGCGAGGGTAGTTCAAAACTTTTAAAGAATAACAAACTTAATACACTTTATCACCTCCAACTTCTCTATTTTGTTTATCACCGGAATAATCCCAAAACAGTTACATGAATCATATTGTTAGACCTCCCGAAAACCATTCATATACCCTATATATTATTATCTTATATACCTTATATCTTAGCGCCTATTTCAAACTTTAAATATGAACAAAAAACAAATTGTATTTGTAATATTATAATTGCAGTAAATTATAATGTAGTGCGGCAAGCGCACCCAAAAAAAATGGCTCTCCAAAATCCATCCATCTATAAAAAGGGCGCAGATCTATATCAAGATAGCGCGTACAAAGTGAGGGTAGTTCAAAACTTTTAAAGAATAACAAACTTAATACAATTTCTCACCTCCAACTTCTCTGCCACGGCCTCTGCGTACGGGACGTACCTTCCATCTGTGTTACAATAAAACCAGCTACATCTGTGAAACATTTAAATAAGTCATGATCGTAGAACAATGTCGGATTTGAAAAAAAAACAAAATCCACTTTTTATCATATTTGTATACTACATTGACTAAATGTAACGGCTACATTAAAAAAATCCATGTGTTTTAAATTTCAAATTTATCAGTCGGTAAAGTGACGGATTTGATAGAAACATGTGATTTTTCTAGAAAACTGTGTAATTTAATGTTATTATTTTTATTTTGTTTCAAAACAAACCCTTTTGTTTGCTTGTATGCCAATTTTCATAATAACAGAATATTTATTAAAATAGTTATGACAAAAACTAACATGATTATATTATTTTGTAATGGTTGCCCTGTAAAGTTTACTATTTGTCAGATCCGTCACTATTCTACGACTGTGATGAAATGTAACGCAAGATAATCTGAAGTATTATTTTATCACTATGAAGAAAAATTACCAAACAGCTAAATTTCATTAGTGTATGTTGGTCAAATTGTATAAATTATACTAAAATTATCATTTTTATTCAAATCTTTTAAATAAACGATGATAGAAATATTTAAACTTAGGAAACACCAATAAGTTTCCCAACTCACTAGTACAGGTAACCAAGTACACTTATGAACGTCAACAGATCTCGTAGAGCGGGCAAGAAGAACTGGCAAGAAATTACTCTCCGCCACTCTTTTAAATCGCCAAGTTTTTAGTTATACAAATTGGTTGAACTAGAGCAAATCAATCCCAAGGATTGGGATCATTTAAATAATCGTCAAATTTATAAAAAGTTAAATTGATTATACGTGTAACGTAACCAAATCTTAATAGGCCAGCAACCCACTCTCCTGACATTCGTCTATGGCCACCTGCACCTTTGCCCCATCGTTTAAAAAAATTGCTTACCGCCTAACATTGGTCGGCTTCTCAGACCAGTAGACCGGCATTCGAATTCTGCCAATGATGTTCACGTCGTATCTCCCACCATCTGTTGGCACCAAGGTGTTTTCGTTCAGGTCAGCTGAAACGTCAAAAGAGGATTATCATCCTAGAGTTTGTAAACACCAAACAGTAATATGTCAAACGTCACCTTTCAACTTGATTTTGACAAGTAAAATAAAATATATTTAATATGAAATATAAGATACAGGTATCACTTATTCCACGACATTAAATTTGTATCGATAGACATCCCTACTCATCGGCAAAGACAGAAAGAGCCGGCGTAAAAAACTCTCGGTACAATACACTCTCACATTCTCTTTCCCTACCATTGTATATACGAATCAAAATCGAGTTTTTTTGCGCCGTTGCGTCGTTCTAGAAACCTTGCTGTGTTAATTATTATTGATTTCTTTATTCCTATGGTCTATATTCGCGGCTGCTTGGCGGACTTATGCGACTTCTTCAATACAAAGAGTCCCCTCTTGAGTTGTGTGCTGCTATATTGCGGGCTACTCGATTGTGAGGAAGTTGCATGGATGTGGTTAGCGCTGCGCCTTCTTTAGTTCTCATTTTATTTTTACACGTGTATATCCTTTCTATAACACATTTCCATAAGTATCTGATTGTCTTCATTGTAACATTTCAACAATAACAATCATTTTTATCGATATATAGAGTTATATAATAACAAAGCCTTTATATTGCTAATCTCTGTGATCGGTGATCGTTAATATATTTTAACTCCAGTATATCTCCGGTGTTCCACTTGGCAACGGCCTCCTCTAACCCTTTCCACTGTTCTCTATCCTCTACTCTTCTCCAGTTGTAGCCTGCTGTTAGTTTCAGTTCATCCTCCCATCTTTTGCGTTGTCGGCCTCTTCTTCTACTGATTTAATTTCACGTAAATAAAACGATTTCCGTTAAAAAAGATTATTTTTAACCAAGAAAAATGAGGCCCACGTTCTGACATAACTGACCAGCCATACTACACAAAACTGAGCCAGGTCTAGATTAATACAGCATAATTTAGAGAGAAGAACGGATTTTAATAGTTAAATTAAATTTTTTAACAGTTTTTCTACTTTTAACATGCTTTTTTAAAATGAATTAACTTGCATTAATTGACCCTGCTGCCACAATATTATATTTATAATTCTCCATCATCATGAATAGCCCCTTGTTCGCTTAAGCCTCTTCAACTATATTTCGCCATCGCAATCTATTTCGTGCTTCTTGCGTCCAACTTCAAACCACTATTGTTTCGAGGTCCTTGGACAACTCCATCCCACCAAAGCAACCTCGATCTACCGGGGTTTCTCTTTGTTGTCAGTTCAGTAAAAACCTTGGGGTTCTGTCGCCCGCCATTCGGTGGACATGTCCCAACAACTTGTGCCTGTTGCATGGACGATTTTGGCTTCGTCGTCGTTATAAGTTTAGGTCACTTTAAAAAAAATCTTTTTTCCCGAGTGCAGCAAGTTGGCTATTTACTAATTCTCAACTTTTATTTTGGTTAAGAGATCTATGGAGTCAATATTCTACATCTTATCATATACTTACAGCTGTTAAAAGCGATCTCTAGAGCTCTTGAATCGGCAACAGAAAATCCCCGCCATGTCGACTGGCCATCATTATCAACACGATAGAACCAGTAATACTTCACTGGCGAGTACTCTGATGTTGGTCGGTTCTGAAAAATTAATCTGTCATTTAAGATCAGCAACATTGACATGCGCACTGATCATCAGTTTAACTTATGTGATATTCTTGGAATTAATCTATCAGGTTTGCAAGCATATAAACTTGCAAAGTATATATAATAGTCTAGTCGACAAGTTGAAAATGGTACAAAATAGAGATACTGCTCTTAAAATTATGTGCGATAGCTCATTGGATCCGGAATGACGTCTAGAAAAATGTGCCAAAATCGTGTATTAGCACATAAAAAATTGCAAAAGTTATAAACAATTAAAGATGAAAAAAAAATGGCATTTCGTTTTTCGCCAATATTTAACAAAATATTTATACTTAGTTTATAACAATTTTTTTACTTAAACAAAAACTAAAAAATCCAAGTAATGTTCTTTAAAGTAAAAAAATTGTTATAAACGAAGTATAAATATTCTATTAATTTTTATGGCACGATCTTGTTAAGTATGTATGTAAAAAAGGCTCTACGAAGCGAATTTTTTTTACGACCATTATTTAAACATTTTTTTTCACTTACAATTAAGACGGTAGTTCGAGAAAATTTCGTTAGTTAACAATTGTTTAACTTGTTGAAAAATTAACTTTAAGTAAAATTTCCAACGGGAATAAATTAATTATAGTGTTCAGAACACACCATAATTTTTTCAAATTTAAAAAAAAATATTTAATACCTTAAATAAATTAATTAATGTGCCGTAGTCGCTTTTGACGCCACGCGCGAATCCTAAAAATGTCACGCGCAGACCTATTTTCAGCGTTAAATTAAAATTATAAATAATGGATATAGAGTTCCGGGAGCTGAGAGTTTTTTATTGGAAATTTTCTCCTCTTTCAGAATCTTTTTTCAAAATTTCTTAAATATTAATAAATTGTTAAATATTGGCAAAAAACGAAATGCCATTTTTTTTCATCTTTAATTGTTTATAACTTTTGCAATTTATTATGTGCTAATACACGCTTTTGGCACATTTTTCTAGACGTCTTTCCGGATTCAATGAGCTATCGCACATAATTTTAAGAGCAGTATCTCTATTTTGTACCATTTTCAACTTGTCGACTAGACTATATAATGAATGAAACTCAAATGTGTTGCAAAAATATGGTTTTAAGAAACTACATTTAGAGTTTGTAATTTAACTTGAAAATTACTTTAATCCTATTTCTTTTATAATCAATCCAAAAAATACTAACAAAAAAAACTTCGTATTCAAATTTCAATGACTAACACATAGACAAACAAAACTAGCGTCTTTTCCACAGACTAACAAACGAAATTAAATTAATTGATTTACTTTAGTATATTTCAAATTAGGCAACTGTTTTTGTTTCTTAATCAGTTGAAAAGTGTTTAAGGTAAGTATAACAGTATATTTATTATACACCCAAGCTTTCTGAGTGTAAATATATGTGGAAACACAAAATTGATTACCTATATTAATTTCATTGATAAAAAATCTAGACTTCCAAACATTTACAGCTTACGTTACTATTTACACTTTTACAGTAGTGGGCAATTACAGTTTTTAATTATCATAACAAGTAGTTAGGTTTTTTCGAGATGACAAAACGAGTTGGGCATGGCGTACAAGCCCAAGATGTGAAGAAAGTTCGGTTCTGTATTTCGGGAGAAAACAATATCTATGGCGAGAGAACGTAGAAGAGAACGAGAAGGTATTTCATAAGGTAAGGCAGCTGATGAATGGACTTCCCGGACAGTTATTAGATAGCGTAAAGTTATGCATATTAAAAAAAAAGTTAAAAGGCATTTGTCGCGCCCCTAAACCGGTATACTGCTATGGTTACAATTATACAAACACAACAAAACAGACAAATTTATTAAATTATGTCTTTATCATGATTTAGTAAAATAAATAAATAAAGTAGTAATATACCTCAGTCAATATAGCGATACCATCATCATCTTCCTTCATAGAATGCTCCATAAGATTAACGGTAACATTCTGGGGGTGTGTTTCACTTCCCAAATCCATATTGACCTCCCCTTTTTGATCTTGATTATCCATATATTTCTTAATTTTCAAATTAGCATATTCTAACTCTAGCTTTTTCACACAACCAACGTTTAAGTTAGAGCAATTTTTACATTTTTTTACAATATCAATCGGCATTTTTTCAATATCTTTAATTTTAAACGGCTCACGTATAGATTCGATCGAAGTATTGTCGTATTCAACTGTAAAATAATTTACCGTCTTAACTATATCTAACGAAGCTGCATCCCTATACATCGCAAGGTCGTGTATTAATTTCATATTATTATTGTGCGTTTCGCTTTGTGTGGCATGCCTATAGTGATCTTGAGATTGGCTTAATTCAAAAAAAGACTTTGGGTTGTCGGCTTTTGGTGGGGTCGCGAAATAGCTGGATAGACGATTGTAACTGTTGTATTCGTCGTTTTCCTTGTTCGACGGGCCTGGGTCGGATGTGAAGAAATTTTTAGGGTCTGGTAATTCAGGTAATTCAGAAGATTCTGTTGTAGGTTCTGTTGTATTTGGTTTGGATTCTTCTATTTCTTTAGGGTGTTCAGTGAGATTAGAGAAGGCGGGTAAGCGCTCCGTGTCCGGTATAGGTTCATCTAAAGGCCTCGTATGTTGGGTTTCTATGGTAGACACTGGTGATGATGTAATGTGAGAAATATTGGTCACATCGCTTTGGGTAGTTTGGGTATATGTTAATGTGGGTGTTAAACGCGTCTGTGTTGTCGTCTCTGGAACGTGTGTTATATGATCTTCAATAAAACCAGTAGATGTTACGGAAGGAAATCGTTTGCTAAATTCCTTTTCGAAGCCGGGTGGGATTCTGCTTGATAAGTTCTCTTCCGGTCGTGGGTTCAAAGAGTTTTTGTAATAGGTTTCAACCGCATAATTTCCAGTATCAAAGTATGAAGCCATTGTTAACGAAGGACTGATAGATGTTGGTATAGTTGCCATAGTAACGCGTGATTCGTCATTTACGGTTTCCATTTTTTTAAATCTTTCTACCCGATTTGTAAACGTATCTACGGCTGGTGAGAGATCTTCTGCACTCTTTTCTCGCACCATAAACTCGATTTTATCATCATCAGTCTCAGATGGTTCTATAACAAATTCTTCGTAGATGGGAAAATCTTTGTTAGCATCTTGTTCTATAGAATGCACATCTAAGCCACTTTCATCTGATTTACTATCATCATCGGCAGGTGCAGTTGGTAGAATTGGCAATGGTGGAATTACCAGTTCGTCGAGGGAGTTTTTAAGCCCAGCCTTTATTTCATCACTGGCATTCCTTGGTATATTTTCAGCTAATTCGCTCTGGAAAAGTCCGAGAGCACTTACATCTGGTAAGTTATAATTTTGTTCTGTCAGAGAGGTAGTGTCAATTATATCATTAATATCGGCGGTTTTAAATCCATAATTCGGCACACTCTTATCAAGAGTTACATCTCCTAATAGTTCTGTTACTGAATGTATCGGTATGTTTTCTATAAAATCTTCTGAAATCTGGGCAATATCTTCAAGTGGTGGTGTTGCACTTTCTGTTAGAGATAGTTCTGGTACATGCTCACAAACTGGTAAACCCGCTCCTACTGGGTTTAATAGTTGAATAGGCGCAGTTATATTCTCTATAAGCTGCGTAGTTAAATCTTCAACTTCACTTTTTTCTTCGTGCTTATTTACTTCTCGACACGTTTCACATATATTTAATTCGGAAACATTTTCAGCCAGGTCTTCACTAGACTTTTCATGTGAATCATGCAAAGCTATTTCAGCTGCTTTCCTTTCAATTAAATTTATTTCACTTTCTTTTGAAGTAGGTAAATCTGTACTTTGGTTATGGTTTGTAAAATCAAACAGATGTGAAGTGATAGGCGCGGGTTCAAAATATTTTAAGAAAGCGTCACTGTCAACTGGTTCATGAAACGAGAAGTCACTTGTTGGAGGTAAATTGCCAATAGACGATTTTGTTTCTAGACTCGAACTACTTTGTTTGTTTACACATGGAATGTCAGCTTTACCAGTTAATGTATTTTCAGGTGTAAAATGTTTATCACTAGGTAATATTGGATGAGGATCAAAAAGTTTGAATGTGTCTTCATTGCGTTGAAAAGAAATTTCAATTCCTTTATTTTCTTGGGCAGTTATTTCGCAAGGCTGTGGAGTAGGACCAAGCACGACATTAGTTACGCTTTCGATAATTTCGTCATCTAAAATGTCAGACGGCGTAACTTCAAGGGGTGTGCTAAAAAAACTTAGCGGATTAGATACACTTATTACAGAAGATACATTGCTTATCTTTGTATCTTCATAAAATGTAGGGGCTTGGAGAGAACTTGGTTTTTCTATTATACTTATAGGTAAAGATGGCAATGCAAAAGGTGTGTCAATAGTATTTATGTAAGAATTAGCAGAATTAAAATTTGTATCGACAGCTTTATCCAAATTTAAACCAGCATAATTATTCTCAATGACTGGATGAGAAGTAGGCCACGAAGAATAATTTGAAGTTTGCTGTTCTCTGCTACCATAGTATGGTTCTTGAGTGTTATATTGGTGGACATTATAGTCGGCTGAATAATTCGAGGTTAAATCTGGCTGAGTCGTATTCGAGCTCCCAACAAAAATATCAAAAGTGGAACTATCTTGAGCATGATCCATACGCGAAGATTCGTAAGGAGCTAATCTTTGTTGGTCGTCCTTTGCTTCACCATTATACGCTGGGTCGAAAAACGTAGTAACTGTATTTTGGATCTTATTAATGTCTATGGAACTAAGCTTAGACTTCAAAGAACCTAACAATCCAAAGCCTTTTGTCTCTGTTTGAGGTTGGTCGTAATATTCTGTTGTTGGTCTGCTTACATCGAAAGCAGTATTAAAGTCTTGTTGGTATGGCTGAGCTGGAGGAAGCCCATAAGTCGTAGCTGGCTGGCTAAATGTGGATATATCTGTATGAACTGGGGGTGCTACAGAACTATTTTCTGATATATCAGAGTCTTGACTCGGCGTAAAGAGGGGACCTTGAAATGAATCAAACTGCGACTGTACTGAATTCAGAGTCGGTTTAATATTGTTGCTTATATCACCAACACCTTCAATAGGTCCAGAGTAATATTGCGGTCGCTTCTTACTCATTCTATAGTTTACAGTACCAGACATTTTTGGCGGCTCTTGAACAGGTTTAGGTGGTCCTTGGTGAACATTAGAAACAGATATCTCGTTATAAACGTTTGGTTGATTCATTGAGCTTGGGTCGAAAAATTGTGGAGGCGGGTTTGCGACATCAAACGATTTCTTTGGAGGTAATATAGGTTGCTCCTGCTTAGATTCAATTTGTGTTTCTTGTGAAGAGACTTGCATGAATGCGCTTGATGAAAAGTTTTCAAGAGCATTTGAATGAAGCCCGAGCGCATCTACTTTAGACTGTTCTGGGACAGGATAAGACTCGATTTTTGTTTCTTGAGACGGCTCATTACTTGGAATAAAAAACTCAGTTACAGGTGGGCTAATGGTTGGAAAAGTTGTTACAGATTCAGAATATGGTATATTTTGTAGGTCATTTGGAAGTGTTTTCTTAGTAATCGGTAGTCCTTGCGATGCAGCTTGTATCGGATTTAATACAGCATCACTGTTGTAAGTCGGAGTATAAAACATTGGAGGGGTATTCGAAGATACATCTTGACTGTGATCAGAAAATGTCGGTACAAAAATATTGTCATACGTTATCAGTGGTGATGCTTGTGGTTTAATTAATGGTTGATTTCCTGCTATTCTTCTCGCAACAGATGGTGGTAATACTGCTCTTCCAACTGATCCTTGACTGTCTCTTCGATTAGAAAACATTGGCGGTGGTGGGATGATGGGCGCTGTAGTGTTTGCTTGGAATGTTTCATTTACATCATTTCTAGAGGATTCTGCATTTTGTATTGGAGTGAAGAAGTTATAAGTTGATTCTGTGTTCAGAACAGGTTTAGAAATTGCTTTAATATCATCCTGTAACACTATAGGTTCTGTTTTCGCCGGTGTTGCATGAGGAGGGTCTGTTTTTGGTAGCGAGTCACGAATTTCAGGTGTAAAATAATATGGTGACTGCGAAAAGTCTTTCTGTATATCAGTATGTGGGATTTGGTTAGTGGGGGTATTTGTAAAGTACGGTGAGGATGCGCTAGCTGCTGGGTTATAAGTCGGTGCTTCCCCAGTCAAACCAGGAATCTGAGCATAGACTTTTTTCCTTGTCGTGATTCGATAATTTGATGAACCTGAAATGAGAAAATCATAATTAATACATTTATTAAAGGTGTGGAGATATATATTCCATTCAAAACAATATAAAATTACACGTGACTTGAATTTAACTGAAATGTCTATTGAGAAGCAAAATTGGGTAGATATGCATTGAAACAGACCGACGTGGACTTTGCTACTGTTATATGACAAAATAATAACGCTTTTCCTCTTTAATTTATCGTTGATTCGAATAATTCAAGGATAAAAAAATTACCGTGGTAAATGTATTAATTTTAAAACGTAAACAAACTTGACATCGCAATGTACTAAAAAATTATACTTAATCGCCTATAACAATAGAATTTGTAGTCATTTGCCACAGTGTGTAGAACATGTAGTTGCGAAAGTACGAAGTCAGATCAAATAGTGTATAAAATCATAGACAGATATTCCAATTACCACCCAAAATTGAAGAGAGTAGGGACGGAAGAAGTTTAAGTAATTAAATATTATGACACTATCTAGCCATATTCTTGAAGCCTTGTTGTTTATACAAAAAAAATACAAATAAAAAAAAAGTGTTTTGAGTTTGAGTTAAAGATCCTTCATACGGCAATATTTCAAATGACCAAAATCATACTATCCAACAGTTATATGTTGACTTGATTTGGCAGTCTCGCTGACCACGATCACCGAAAACCTCAGAGTTATTTTAAAACTATAATATTTAACAATTTTAATGAAATTTAATAATATTTATGGCACAGAAGTCAAACGAGCTGGCGACACTTGCAATGCCGGAGGCTAACGTTTCTGTTGCTCCCCTTCAGGGATTGGTACGCTCTTTTCTTGATGGACCCTAAGTCGTATCGGTTTGGAACTACCACTACTGGCAGCTGGTTACACAAAGAGTTGGTTCGCAGACAGAAAGTGCCATAAAAAGCGCTGTGTTGTGGAATGCCAGGCTGGAATGTTGTATTCTGGCTCGACGTCCGATAATGTAATTCAATAATAAAATCTATCTTCAAAGAATAGTGATATAGAAATAATGAATATCTCGAGGTATAATTGTATTCCAATAAATATTTAATTCATAAATCGTATTAAAATTGTGTGACAATTTAAAATTTATAAATCATTTTTTTTTTAAATATTCTACTGTTATTAGGTGAGACAAACTGTGGTATGAAATGGAGAATTCAAAGCACGCGTGAACTTCAATGCCTGTCCTACCGGTATTCGTGAAGGTTTTCAATTATTCACTATAAATGTATATAATTGAACATAGAACTGTTTATTATTGTGATATATTACGCACTTCATTGCACATACAAGTATTTAAAAAATAGTACAACAATATATATTATTAAACTGAAAAAATAAATGTTATCGCAATTAAGCGATCTCTTCAATTCTTTTTGTCGCCTTTCAACTGTGTCAAGTCATGTACACTGATTTAAATAAAACAACGCTGCTGTTGTATTTATTCGAAACTCTAATAGTATAAGATCCCGATATACAACAGGCTTGTGGTCTATTCAGCGTTCATGCGAATGTTAAATACGCACATAGAAAGAAAGACCATTGGTGCACAGCCGGTTATCGAACCTACGACCTCAGGGATGAGACTCGCACGCTGAAGCCACTAAGGCCAACACTGCTCAGGTGCATATCCAGTCGTGCGAAAACGGATAGCTTGTATGTATATTATACATACAAGCATGTATGTATATTATATATATACATATTGTATAAACGAGGGTAATACAAAATTGCTTGACACACAGTGGCCATGAGACACCTCATGTGTCGTTATCGTTACAATGACAATAATTACGTAGGTATTTGTATGAAAACGAATTATAGTGTTACGATTAGTTACATCGGAAATCGTTAAAACCGTTTCTATTGTTAGCAGTTATGCGAAAGAATAATTTGTTTCCTACCTTCAGATGCTACATACATTTAAATACATTCATTATATGTTGAGATGTGAGATCTCTCTGGATCTCCTACCGCATTTACCATGAACAGTGTTCAGAGGAGTTTTTCGGAGTAATAACTCCAGCTGAGTTTCATCATCGGACGTCGAGGCAGAATACAAAATACCAATTTTGCCGTGCACCACCGCTTTGGAACCAGCTGCCCACTGAAAAATTTCCGTACCAACTCGACTTAGAGGGTCCGCAAATATTGTATATGAAGTAATTTTCTCCACAATTTCCCAACAAGTTTCATCCCATAAATGTTAACAAATACAACAAAATGAACGCCTAGAAAAAGTGAATTAGTGCGAGGATAATATTCAATCATGTCAAAATTTAGAACACTTAAAGGAATCGTTTACCTTTGAGTAAATATATCGTCTGAAGTAGTGATCGATTCCTGGACATGTTCACCTTACACACGCAGAGAACATCGCGGTCACAATACCTTTCCTGACAAAGTTTAGGCCCCAACGACACAACGCAATAAAAAGGATACAGGGCTATGCGACCGCTGCGTATCGAATGATGATTTGCAAAAGTCAATCGCTCATGATATTAACCAGGCTATAGATTCCAAAGTTGGTCACTTCAAATCTCTAAAAATTTATCTCTTTGTCGAGTTAAAGAAAGACATCAATTTTATCATCAACCCCTCATTGAAAGAGACTGAGCGTCTAAGAGAGGATTTAAATTAATTGAAAAATTACGATGCCAAATAAGCAACAACAGTGAAAGAGAATGAACATGAACTTAAGAGATTGTTGGGCTGCCACAAAACAAGAACGAATATACACGCGCCTTAGTAAAAAAAATAGCAAAACATGCAGACGTGGTATTGTAGGATGATGATATTGAATTTGTTAACCTCATACAGCCGAAGCCATCTATGCTGCTGCTGCAGTAATAGATTGGACATTAACAATCCGACAAGCTCTCCACTTCAAAAGGAAATAGCTGGTATTTGAGGGCATCGGCCTCGACATGTGGTATAGAAGGTATATACATAAACGGGTACTTGAGCCTTGTAGAGTCACTCCAAAGTTCACGACCGCTCAAAAGCGATTGAGAAGTATATTGCAGCATTCTAGTAGAAGAATTTTAATCCATCTAGTAGTAAGTTAATTCGTAACATAAAAGATCCAAGACCGATCTGCAGGATGATGCTCTTGCGCTTGCGAGGCTTTCTTTGTGACTTGGCACTGACGAAGATCTTAATACGTTCTTCTGGTCAGTATATATTTTGTTATAAAGAAAATTTATTTATCGACTATTGTATGCTCCACATGACATATTAAGCAAACCCATTACCATTACCAGTGATCGGAACCCCTTCTCCAACTTTTTCCACGTGTCTCGCTTTTTTCCCCTTCGCTTCCTACTAACGCTTCTATATCATCTATCCACCTTTTCTTAGCGCTCACTTCTTCTACCTCATGGTCCTATCCACTTAAAAATTCACCTTTTATCTGTGCATTGTGCTATATGCCCTACCCATTGCCACTTCTTAATTTTAGTCCAAATAACATATTAACATTCAACAACTGTCAGCAATGAGCATCTAAGATATCTTAAGCCAAAAGACAAAAAAAATCCTTTAGAAAAAGTCCGTTATACATCAAATATTATTTTTTATAACCGAGATGGGTTGAGGAATCATCGCGAGCACTTCACTTATCATGTTTGCAACACTGACTCATTGAAGCGCACCTGCTTTAAACACAGTTTATAGAAGTCAGTAGTTCAATAACATTGTTATTTTTAAATTTATTTAGAGATATCATATCACCGACAGACTTTATAAGAATCCTACTATCGGGACGTGGAATTTCAATGAGTTGTGGACATAAACGCTAGCGGTTAGCAAGTACGATATATAATTTATTTTATTATTATTTATTACTTAAGATGTCATGTTGAAAATGGAGTAATGGTTGCAGCTCCTTACAAACGTTGTGTAAAACAAAAACTCTATTGCGAGTTCTTCTCTTCCGTTCAACGCCCTAGATTTGAGAACTGGCAGTAAATATAAAATTAGAAGCATTTAATATACATAATTCTTTTTTTGACGTTCATAAGTGTACATTATGTTACCTAAATGAATAAATGATCTTTGTTTGTTTGTTTGAGAAGTCAACCGTGGATGGTGAAATCAGCTTAAGTAGGCCTTGTACATGCTTGGGGGAAGAAATCCGGGGGGTACTAGAAAAGGGACAAGTTAAAAGAACCCATAACCGACGATCAAGCATGGTTAATGCCATGAAAGTGGATGAAGCGAGAATTCCATGTCTCAGCTTAACCCATCGGAAAAAAAGGCGTGAATGTCTTAATACTTTAAGTTTGACTTTGATTTTAGACATCTGATGTTGCAGGCAAGAAGTTTTTTACTTTTTTATTTGGTTTAGCTAAATATTTAGATATTTATACATACATAAAGTTGTGTTACCTGGAGTAAAACATAAACTGTAATCAATTTTATAATATTTTTTCAGTAATTTTCTTAGTTACAACAGCACTTCGTATAAAGCTCGTTACTTTTTTGAGGAACTCCGTTTTCGCATTTGGTGAAAAACCATCTGGAGTAACCTTTTAAATTATAAATGTATTACTGTAAGTTCCATACACTGTGCAGAGGCCATAATTGTACCACCAAAAACCAAGGGTCACGTGAGGTCATTGCCTACACGGTTTTTTCGTTCTTCACTTCGTAAATTAAGACATACATTGTCAATGGCGTAAGAGTTACATAGTTTTTGTACATACATTACGTATGTAATTACTAGAGGAAATGTCAATCCACACATTTCTAATTGTTTTTATTGATTAAATATTAAGATTTAAATGGAGATAGAGGCCTAGTAGAGAGCTCTCAGAGGCCGGAGAGCAAAATGGTAGAAAAAACTCACTCAATGGACACCTCGCTACAACACCAAGTGGTGGAGAGGAAGACCATGTGCCCGGTGGGCTGATGACTTTAAAAGCCACAGGTGCTCTGTGGCAAAGAGTTGCCAGGGATAGGAAGCTGGAACTGGAAACAGTTGGAGGAGGCCTTTGTGCCACAAAGCAAGTGTACAAGAGGACAGCTGTGCAACAAAACATTCTTAAAGAATTTTTTTATATACGAGTTTTGTAAACTTTCTCTTGTATTAATTGAAATAAAGGGTTTGAAATTGAAATATTGAAGATAATATATAGACGATTTCATCGACGTTTTCGGTATCAAGCGAGGAAAAAGCGGAATGTGGTATAATGGAATTATAAACTTAAGAGAATACTGGTTGCAGAACAAGAAGTAGAATTTTCTAAAGCTCCTAGCTGGCTGATTCCGACATCATAAACCTTATTGCCATTGCTCCTGAATAATTTTAAATTACTTAAAATATGAAATATTTTAAGTGGTGTTAGACGTTTTATTGGACCCTATTTGTTCTGTCTAACACTTGTTAAATAAAATATAGGCTGAGGAAACTGTGGTAATAAATTTTAAGTCGAGTTCATCGGACGTCGAGGCAGTATACGGAATGCCACCCGTATCACCTCGACGTCCGCGGTTCCACAACAGCGTTTTTCAAGGCAGTTTTTGCCGCGCACCACCACTTTGTAGAACCAGCTGCCCACTGGGGTATTTCCGAACCAATTCGACTTAGGGTCTTTCAAGAAAAGAGCGTACCCATCCTTAAAAGGCCGGCAACGCACTCGCGAGCCCTCTGGTATTGAATGTCCATGGGCGGTGGTATCACTTAACATCAGGTGAGCCTCCTGCCCGTTTGCCCCCTGTTCTATATAAAAAAAGAGTACCAGATAACTCCTTGACAAACAATGAAACATTTGTAAAAAACTGAAGCCAAATCTGAACTCTTTATTTTAACAAAAATATTGTAGCGCCTCTAAAATCTTTCGCCTCTAAAATAGTACATGAATGAGTTGCTGCAATATCGAAGATTGATTACAACAAAAACTTACCACTTAAAGGAGGCTCTGTAAGCGGCGGAGGTACACTCTTCGATACGATCACTTCTTGTTCCTTATACTGGTTGTAGTTAACTTCATTGATTCCACTATAACCATCTTGATAAGCAGGTGATCGATCGACCTCCCTCTTCAAATTCAACATATTAGAAAATGAACTAAATACTGCACTGGCAACTTGTGGTAGAACAGTTGGTAATTGCGAGAAATTCTGCGCTATATCCGCTGTTATACTTTGTTCCTCTTTTTCCGGTTCATTTAAATTTATCTCTTCTAGATTTTCTTCTACCGGCAGATTAGCATTCTGATCTTCTTTACTATATAACGGAGCGCTTACGTATCTGGTACCTTGTAGTCTAGCGAAGTATTCGTTTACGTCGAAATCATCATCAGATTTCAGCGAAGCTTTTGATTGTATACCTAATCCAATTTCTTTGAATTCATTATGTGTACCTAAGTTTATTTCAAGTTCATTTGAATTTGCGTCGCCAGATGGGTTTGATGGAAGGTTGGTGTTCGCCAGGGGTGTTGTTTGGGGCCCGTATTGTTTATCTGAAAATTAAAAATAATATTTACAATATTTTTTATGTAGAAAGTGACATAAAAAGAAATCACACGGAAAACTTAACCAACGAAAATATAGTAATTACTAATAAAACAAGTGCCTAGTTATTTTACATAGGCATATGGGTCTGAGCTATAATCAAAACAAATCGTGTACACTTCTGAAGAAATTGAATATTAAGTTATTTATTGATTCATAACCAAATAGAGTAACACTAAAAATTAATAATTATTAGTGTTAATTTATTAATTTATTAGTACTTCACATTTTTATTTACTATAAGTAATAATAGCAATAAAGGCTTTTATTATTATTAACCAAATAGAGCAACTATAGGTATTTACGAAGACTCATGAGAATTCAAGAAAAGAACCTTCAAAAACCAGAAATAAAGCCTCTTAGCATTGCAGGTGTAATCACTTTTTGTCTCTTTTTTTTATGCATAAAAAAATTCGAACATTGTGACAAAATACAAATTAATTGTGCCAACCCAGCTCTTCCGTAATTTATATAGAAATAAATAAATAAATATGTATATTGTACGAATGGTAGACTATTTGTACGTTTTTGTGTGTGAATGTATAATCTATATATATAAAAATGAAACCCGTTTTCCGTTGTCACGACATAACATGAAAACGGCTTGACCGATTTGTCTGATTCTTTTTTTATAGTATTCCTTGAAATACGAGGATGGTTCTTACGGAGAGAAAAGTTTTAAAAAATTGAGTGAAAAAGTCTAAAAACAACACTTTTCTATATTCCCATACAAAATTTTCGTAATAATATTTAAAGGCAATTTGAACTTTAATCCCATATCATAGAGTTCAAGTGTTAGTGGAGGGGTTCCGGGAAGGTAATTTTTTATTTTTTGACAATGTATTTGTTGTATTATCACCTTTTTTTATCTTACTAGCTAGACCGGTGTGCCGAATAGCAGAATAAGTATTTAAAAAAATAAATAAACAATCGACTGTTAGGCAGTACGATGTTCGCCAGGCCAGCTAGTGTTATATATAATAGTCATTAAATCCTCTACTTATGAAAAAAACTGTGTAACTCAAAATTAGCAGCCATTCGTATAATTATTGCTTCATCCTATGCAGACAAAGCGGGAAAATTTAACTCTGCTTACTTTTTTATGCATAATAGCTGATTGTAATTTAATTTTTTGAGCAAATCTAGTAGAGGTAATAACTGTAATAGAAGAACTTTTTCTGAATTGTCAACTAGGAACAGGATAATCAAACATATAAAATCAATATATATTACTTTATTACACTGTCTATAAGTTCATTGAATCATTGGTCCTTGGTCCATAATCAAGAGATACATTTTTGCACTCCAGATGTGCTGACCACGACGCTCAGATATGAGCTACCGACTGAACAGAGGGAGAGCCTTATCACCTAGGGTTATTCACTACCTATTCTCATGTACCGACAATACACAAAAAACGTCGGTCAAGCCGTTTTGGAGTTTTTCGGGTCCACTCCCCTGCCATAGTGTCCAGAGACTTTTATATACATGTTTACGTGTTTGTTACTAGTTGCACATCGGTATCATTTAAAATGAGCCATGAACCCGTAACAAGAATTGTATACAAACAGATTTTCTACGCGACTGTCCTAGAAAGTAGTACAGTCAATCACAGATAACGACCTGAAGTAAGATCTACTTAACGAAGTGGACATGTCAATTAGGCATATTCTCTATTTACACATTTCTAATTAACAAGTATTTTATGTCTTCATTAACTTTTCTTTACTTGGTAACACATTCTGCGTGTAACACGGAGGTAATAATAATAATAAAAACTTTATTTATGACAAAAGGGTTGTATTATATTACTATATTTACTATATTCACAATATATATCTCTAGTCTCCACACTAGGGAGGTCCTGTGTTGTGGGTAAATAGTGGGTCAAACACGCTATGTTATAAACATTTCCTTGTCGTTTAAAACCTGCGAAAATGGGTTTTCCTTCCTGACGCTATAACTCCAGAACGCACTAACCGATTTCCACGGTTTTGCATTCGTTGGAAAGGTCTCGGGCTCCGTTTGGTTTATAGCAAAGATAATTCAGGAAAAATTTCAACAGAAACGCGGGAAAATATTACAAAAAAAAAACACCAAATAAAACGAAGCCATCTGGTGGCGAAACGGAGTTCGCCGGGTTTGCTAGTTTAACATAAAAACTCAAATTTATTATTACTTGCTCGAATATAGGCAATTTTTTATTTATCACAAGTCAACACAAGCTTTGTCTCACATATCCATATATAGGAAATTTTACGCAATTTCAGGGTATTTAAAGTAATTTCCACTTACAACAAAGGAAATGGGAGCGGCGATTAGATTAACTACAACATGATTCATTTAGGTTACCGTATAATATTGTCATTTTTTTAAACAGAGCAGTGCTACCCTAGGCTTCAGCATATGACTCTCACCGCGTAGGTTCGATCCCCGGCTGTACACCAATGGACTTTCTATGTACGCATTTAACATTCGCTCGAACGGTGAAGAAAACCATTGTGAGGAAACCGACATGTCTTAGACCCAAAAAGTCTACGGCGTGTGTCATTTACAAGCAAAAACAAACGTCTAAACGCTACGTTTTTTGTTTTTTTACTATGTTTCAACCTAAAAGAGGTATTTCCCACCCGATACTTATAAGCTTAAGAAACGTACCATTCCTTTGAAGGCCGAAAACATGTTTTTGTCTAAGATAGTAGTAGCATAAATAATTTATTATTACCGTACATTTGTACATGTTTAACTATACATGAATAATGTTTAACTACATTTTGACATTTAGTGACAAGTGTTTCTAACGTTGCAAACGAATAAAACAACGTGTGTGTAGTTATGTACACGCGTTAGAAGTTATACTTCTTTGGCGTAATAATTTTCTTCCAACACTTTAGAGGGACGCTTCCCTCTTCGAATTGCTTTTTGCTTGTCCATTTTAATGAATTCCAATCGAAACGATAAAATATGTACTAATCATGATAAGTTACAATAAACACGTGTTTTCTCCTATAAAATTCATTATTTTGTTTTAAATAAACATAACTCTGAAAAACTCTACGCCATGACAGACAATTCAACTTGTCGATAAAGCAGAGCAAGCGCCTACTATGGCCCAGACTGTTTTACTCGTTTGAACAGATATTCAGGGTGTCGGTTTTTTGTGACGATGTGCGCGCGCAACGTAAAAATTAACGCTTATCATTTTTCCCTAACGCGCCAAAAGAAGTGCTACTTAGAACTTCAATAATTTAATGTTTATTATAAAAATGGTCGTAAAAAATTATCTACAAAAGATTTAAAAATAATTCATTCATTTATTTTATAATTAGATACAGACCAGTTTTAAAACCTCGCGATTTTTACACTCAGATTAACTCACTTGCTCTGCCTTGCCAGCAAGGTCTTATTGATTTTGGCTATGTAATATGATGTAATGAAAACTAGTAGGCATATTAAGACATGCAGGTGTACAGCATACAAAAATACATACAACCCGTAATTTTCACCACTCTGCATTCAATTTTTTATTATAGTAGATAGTTATATTTATTGAACTAAAAAAAAGTTTCTTAGAAATAATATACATGACAAAACAACGTTTGCCGGGTCAGCTAGTAATACTATAAATTTTTTCTATACAATGTGAATTTAATAGCTTTAAATGATTCTATAGAACAGCAACAATAATAGTCTGAGGTCATTCTGCAAATGGATTTTTCTATGCGCAATTAACAATATATAACAATTATCAATTATGTGTCCATGGGCGGCGGTATCACTTAACATCAGGTGAGCCTCCTGCCCGTTTGCCTCCTATTACATAAAAAAAAAAAAAAAAAAAAAAAACACCTGCTCGAACCGTTAACATCGTGTGAACAGCTCCTGCCTTCTGCTAGTAAACATATTTATAGCAACACCTATGATCCGCGGATACAATGACTGCGATGACGTACTGAAACGCGCTAATGAAGTTATTCCGACTGTTGACTGTTAATGGAAATTTAATTCCACTTTCTGCCACTCTCGAAAATCAAAACGAAACTCTTCAATATTGACAATATAGCGTTAGAAAATCACTACTTTTGAGTTAATTAGTCAGCTAGTTTATTAAATGTTGTAACAAACGCTACTAGTTAAACGGCGCCGTTTAGTTAAAAGGCTAGGCTGTTAATTGAACGGCAAATTAAGTTAGTTGGCTGCGACATATATACAACTTCTGGACTTTAGTTACTAGGCCCCTACCACAAAAAGTCCTGACACGTTGTAAAGGATGATTGAATTATCCAATCACCGTAGACAGTGACAAATTAATAGCCGCCCGCGCAACAAAGAATATACTCCAGTCAAATTACGAAATAAATAAACATGAGCGAACACAGTTTGGGGATTTTGAGGATCGATAGGGGAGTGTATTCTGAGCATAAATTCCAATTTGAGAGGTTGTACTGAGGTCAGCTCAAGGTCATTTCGATGGAAACGCGTTTAACTCGATATCTCGAGAATGGTTAGTGTTAGGCGAAAAATTGTAGAGACCTTTTCTTTTCTAAACAAAATTTACTAACTTTTTTTTCTAACATTAATATTTTTCAAGATCGGATTTCGCTTGGTAAAGTAATCTATAACTCCGAAGGTATTGGCATTACGGAAAAAAGTTTGAGAACAAAATTGTTCATAATTAAAAGTTCTACACTTCGATGATCGGTAAAATATAATAAAATTGAATGGTTGGGGAGAAAACGACGAAAAATGGAAAAAAAAGTAAAATATTTGCCTTGCGGGAGTAATATCTTGAAAAATATTAATGTTAGAAAAAAAAGTTTCAGATAAAAAAGTTAGTAAATTTTGTTTAAAAAAGAAAAGGTATCTACAATTTTTCGCCTAACACTAACCATTCTCGAGGTATGGAGATAAACGCGTTTCCATCGAAATGACCTTGAGCTGACCTCAGTACAACCCCTCAAATTGGAATTTATGCTCAGAATACACCCCCCTATCGATCCTCAAAATCCCCAAACTGTGTTCGCTCATGTTTATTTAACCCGTTTTTAGCCATAATTTGACTGGACTAATAAATAAAATCAGATTAGGGTAAAACACTGTCTCACTTCAAGTCCTGCCCCACAAGTGACTGACCAAGCCGAGGTCCGAGTCTCCCAGGAGACGACTCCCACTGAGGTCTCTTACCAGTCAGTATTTAGACCGGTAGAGCATCCTTCCTTTAGGTCAGAAGAAGAGCAGCACCTTCCTTCCTCCACAAATTAAAACCCTAGGACATACTGATAAAACAACGGTATTTTTTGTCTATATGTAACCAAGCAGTTGGCAGCGTTATATTCAATAGATTCACTACTTCGTGTGACCTCACAATTCCTGAACAGCACTGAAATCATCGCGATCCGTTCAGAAAACTTGATTTATCTAAAACATTGTCTTTTCACAAATTATCACATAATTAGTTTAAAAATATAGTTTTTTTTATAGAAAAGGGGGGCTGCCTGTTAAATGATAGACCGCTCATGGGCTCTCACACTGCCAGAGGGCCGGCCTTAACAATGAGACAATCTTTTCATTCGAATTGGTTCGGAAATACTTTAATGGGCAGATGGTTCCACATAGTGTTGGTGCACGGCCAGAAGTGCGCTCAGATGTTGAACGACAGAAATCAAGAGGGAAAAGAATCAAAGAAGAGATTCAGAAATATTCCACCGCCATTGTTACCTGCAAACAAATGCTCTTGCATATATGCCAAGATAAGCACGCGTTACTACCAACACAAAGAAACAATTAACATTTTTAATTTCATGTAATATTTGTATAAATAATGTGCGCAAGAGATAACGCAACTGTACGTGCCGATCGAGACTGGTCGATTACAAATGTTTTCCAATTTACTTCCAAGGGAAGGTTAGGTAATGTTAGGTAATTATTTAAATATAATTTTAATCTCACAAAACTAAACGTTCGCAATACAGGTTTTAACATATTTTTGTACTAAGTTATTTGGTATTAACGGCGTATTTAAGAGTATTTAAAATTAAACACAAAATATCACTTAACCTGCTGTCTGACGCAAGTCGTTGAATCTAAAATTATCGTGGCTTAGCGCATATGTCTAATATATAAAATTCTCGTGTCACAATGTTCGGTCCCATACTCCTACGAAACGGCTCGACCGATTTTTATGAAATTTTTTATGCATATTCAGTAAGTCTGGAATCGGACGTGTATTTCTCATCCCCCTAAATGTTAAGGATGGTCCCACACCTATTATTTTTTAGACAAAACTTCTTGTTTTTATTTTTTTTATTCTATATACAGCATACAAAAATACATACAACCCCTAATTGTCACCACTCTACTATCAACCCCTATTTTTTAATTATAGTTATTTTTATTGAACTAAAAAAATGTTTCCTAAAAATAATATACGTGGCAAAACCATGGGTCAGCTAGTATACTATATATTGAGGTTGAATGTCATGTGGAACATGGTGTAATGGTTGCAGGTCCTTACACAATGTAAAACAAAAAACTTAGCGATTAAAAAGAGTGGCAGACAGTTTATTGCCAGTTCTTCTCTTCCGTTCTACGTCCTTGATTTGAGAACTGGCCGTAAATGTAAAATTAGAAGCATTTAATATATATTTCTTTTTTGACGTTCATATGTGTACATTTGTGTTACCTATATGAATAAATGATTTAGATTTTTTAAATATCATGGCGAACACCAAGGTCCCATTTTAAGGGCGTGTGGTGGTCCCAGTTTAGTGGGTAGTCTCGCTACCCCTTTGAATAACAGAGGAGTGTAGACCCAACCCCACAGTCTCCGCGTCAAGCTGGACATCTATGCGCCTGCGCATTTTCACATTAAAAAAAGGAGTCCATCGTCATATAAAGTAGTAGTCATTGTGATATATGAAAAATCATTGACATCAATCTCTAGATCCGCAAAATCGTATGTCGAAATTCAATATTTTGGACATAGGGAAATCCATATTTTCCAAAATAACCGAGGGCAAACGGCAGAAATGGCAGACATTGCCAGAAGGCTTGCAAGTGCGTTGCCGTTGCTTTCAATTGGTCCGCTCTAGGAAGCACCCTAAGTCGAATTGGTGTCGATATACTTCAGTGGGAAGCTGGTTTAGTCAGTTCTGCCTCGACTAGCAATGCAACTCAGCTGCAGGTTATTCAACCGAGCAACGCATTTCAACACCTCATTGCAAATGTGGTAGAAGATGAAAAGATACCCCACATCTCTACGCAACGCCAAGGGATAAAGCCGCTCGGAAAGAGCCCCAATGCAAAAATTCCTTGTATATCAAATGTATGGGGTTAAAGCTGTGTACCAAGAAACCGCGTTGTCAACAAGACAATAATAATACATTAGCGGGTAAACGGTGACCGAGTGGAAACCGGTCTGCCCTTACTACGCGCTCGCTGCATACGAATTTCGATCAATTTAATGGACGGTCTTATTCAATCAAATATCTAACAAGAATCAACATCGCTAATATTTTAGAAACGAAATTTCTTCATGAAACGCAATAATAATAATAATATTAGCGTCACGAAGATGTGCAGCGTTTTTGTCGAATAAAAGGGAGAGAGCGATTTGAGACCGATTGAGAGAGAGTAAGAAAGGGCGAACGTAGCATCACGCAGTGCCATGGAGCGAGAGGTGTATTCATTTAGTTGTTATATATATTTTTTTTTTATAGAACGGGGGGCAAACGGGCAGGAGGGTCACCTGATGTTAAGTGATACCGCCGCATATGGACACTCTCAATGCCAGAGGGCTCGCGAGTGCGTTGCCGGCCTTTTAAGAATTGGTACGCTCTTTTCTTGAAGGACCTTAAGTCGAATTCTTCTGCGCAATAACGGTCAGCGCTACACCGCTTACTTGTACGACCGTTTGTTTGTTAGTAAAATACACTAGATTTTGTACCTTGGTTAAGCTGTATATGGTAATAATTGTACATTTCAATAACGGGCCAAATTCAATTCTATGTCAAACTTGGGCTTTGAACGTGGCAAGTGCCAATTATTCTAATTTCGTAAGTAATAAGTATTTATTTATTACTTCATAAAATACAATTCAGTATAAGTTAAAGTCCATTGTTCTAAAATATATGACAATTACTATGTACAAACGTTTACAAAATAAACATACTACACGAATTATTATTAATAATACTTTTTCGCCCAATCAAGAAATATAAAAATTTTGGGACGGACCACCCTTAACATTTAGGGGTTTGAAAGATAGATAGTAGCCGATTCTCAGACTTACTGAATATGCATAAAAAAATTCAAAAGAATCGGTCGAGCCGTTTCGGAGGAGTATACGAGAATTTTATATATTAGATAAAATTAAATTAAAAATAATTGTTAAGAAATAGATAAATATTTTTGGGGCCGATTAAAACCACAATTCATGGTTCCAGGATTCGGAGCCGAATACGCTTAACCACTAGTGCTTAACAAACAATGTTAAAAGCCTTACTTCATAAAGGAAATGACCAAACACATTATCAGCTCCACCCAAAGATTTCCAAATAAAAATGCCTATCCTCTGACTTTCCCGATAACGAATCCAGAACGGAAAATTGATAACGACACAGGCGTGTGTACATTCATGCATTAATTATATCCCAAAGTACACCAACCGACTTCAGGCGAAAAAAAAAAGTGTGCGTGTACTAGGTGTGCACACGTAAGAAGTGAAACTTCTTTATGACCTTATTTTTCGAAAATTGATCTACTATATACAACTTAACGAAATTGGTTAAATAAAGTTTAACAAAAGGCTTTTATTATCATAGACATGAAAACAAATACAATTATTCCATTTTACCTTATTACTACTAAGATTATTACAGAATTTCATTAATTGTAATGGAATGTCGAAATGTAAGTCGAAAATCGAATCCGTTGTCAAACTTCAAAGTCAAAAACATTCTATATGTCATATTTTAACGCCGATAAAGAAGTTTGACTTCAAAAAGCAACATGGCGCGTAACGGAAAAATGTGACGCGTAACGCAAAAATGTTACACTAAATTTTTTTCCAACCCCGATAAAGAAGTTTCGCTTCAAAAATCATTTAATCACATAGGTAACAAAATGTACACTTATGACATGTCAGTAAAGAAATACATATTAATTCTGCTAATTTTAAATTGCCAGTTCTCAAATCAAGGGCGTAGAACGGAAGAGAAGAACTGGCAATAAACTCCCCGCCACTCTTTTTAATCTCCATTTTTTTGTTTTACAAAATGTTTGTAAGCTGCAACCATTACACCATGTCCCATGTGACATTTTAAGTAATTAATAATAATAACATAAATTAAAAACAAAGATTTGTCCTCTATAAGCAGGAGGCATGGTGAAATAGGAGCACGAACTTACATTCTCGTGGGAACAACACGCAAACACATAGTCGAAATAACCAACATCACCGCATACACGAATTCAAGTACGTAGTACTTAAAGGCCACGCACTTGCGAGTCTTCTGGCAGTGTCAGTGTCCATGGACCACATATATATTATGTATTCCATCTTTAGCTATATGTTTAGTATTACTGATTTTTGTTGTATATAATTTATATTGGCTGTTGGAATAAATAAATAAAATTATGAGCTCTGTGACATATAATCACAGTGGCAGTTGACAGTAATGACATATACAAATTAACAGTTTGCAATAAATTAACTGTGGCGTTAAAACACCGTTTTGACAAGTAGACCTTGCATAGATTGTTTTTTTTTAAATGTTAGTGCGTAAAAACTGTCAACAGATTTAATAAAAAAATAATACCACATTCTCAACGTCAAAAATAATACTATCGGCTGAGTACAAACTGCTTAACGCATAACACCATCCACCATTGATCCTTGTAAAAATCACCTGCGCTTGCGCCGACGATCAGTCTACGCGCGAATGCCGTTGCGTGCGCATGCGTCGATTAAACCGGTAAATGTGTAGTGTTTGTGTTGTGTAACTGGATTCCGAAACTTTTCGTCAGTTTGAGAATTTTTTATGTGTTACATCAACAACTTTAGTGTAGATTTTGTGACAAACAAATACAGAATTTATAAGTACAAGTGTGGTATGTTTAGCACAAATATATTTAACATTTTTATAAAAGGGTCCCCGAATGTTAACATTTCTATGTTTAAAATGTTTGTAAGGCTGTGTAAAATTGAATAATTTCTGATTAATTCATAAACCTCCTAAAAGCCTCTTATATTATAAATGTTTAAATATAGTAAACTAGCTTTTGTCTGGGGTTTTATCCTCGTGTAACTTGGGACACAAGTTTAATTTTTTTAGACTACCAATGATAACGAACTTCCATACAAACTTTCATCCCCTTCTAACGCCATAAAAGTTAGTCTGTGTTATGTGTTAGGCCAGCTTTATATACGGAATATTATTGTTTCATTAAATATTCAAATAGCTTAACGAAAAACCATTTTATAAAAATAATTAATCAAAAAGCATGAAAATTTGAATTGAAAATATCTTTTTTCTATACAATATAAGAGCAACGAGTGAAATTTTTTAACAAGCTCTTATTTACTAACAACCTGGATTTTGTATATAGGAAACTATTTTTTAATTTATATTATTCAAAAATAAATTTTACATATAGCTCGCAGCAACAACATATGGTTTGAAAAGCTACTATTTATATTATAACAGTAATCTAGAGACTATAAAAGCTGCATGAAATTCCGTAATAAAAGCTCTATACAAAATGTGTTTTTCGTTATCTTAAAACATCAGTTTTCCAGAAGTAAATAAAAAACTTCTACCCAAAAACATACTTCCTTATATGCAAATTGTATACATTTTTACAACAAACTCCCAAGCGAAATTAGAGAATTATCACTGAATAATATCAAAATTCTCGTTAAACGTAAATTAATCAATAAAGCTTTTTATTTGGCGATTATTTAAATGATCCTAATCTTTGGGATTGATTTGCTCCTGTTCAAACAAATTGTATGACTCAAAACTTTGCGATTTAAAAGAGTGGCGGAGAGTTTCTTGCCAGTTCTTGACGCTCTACGCCCTTGACTTGCGAGCTGGTAGTAAATTTAGAATCAATTTAACATATTTTCTGTTGACGTTCATAGTGTACTTGTTTACCTATATGAATAAAGTTATTTTAAGTTTACTTCAATCAATGAAATAATGTTGTCTGGTTAGTCATCTAAAACATGTATTTTAAACATTAAATTCGCAAATATGCAAAAAGCCATCCTTAAAATTTAATTTTATTCGAAATTCGGTCACCATGCTACCAACGAATGCCTAATATAGGTTTTGTTAACTTTTTCTTTGGATCAATTTTCCAAATTTTTTCAAAGTATAATACAATACATTCATACTCAGATTTCTGTATTTCATAATCATTTATCAATCGAATAGGCAAGTAGGTGATCAGCCTCCTGTGCCTGACACACGCCGTCGACTTTTTGGGTCTAAGGCAAGCCAGTTTCCTCACGATGTTTTCCTTCACCGAACTTCATTGGCGCACAGCAATAGAACCTGCGACTCCAAAGATGAGAGTCACAAGTTGAAACCACTAGACCTCTGTTCAGTATAAACACAAAGGCTGCGTAATTTATTTGAAACGTTTAAATGATTGCAATCTTTATATTTACATATCAATTAATCGCTTGGCAATGAAGGATATATAACCATTTAATTACATAAAATTTAGTAATCATTAATTAGTATTTTATTTAACGTAGAACAGATACCAGTTTGATGTTTCCTAAACACGTATGGGACAGTATATATAAGAACCGGTGTTAATAGCTGCTTTTCTGAACCCAACGTCGTTCTAACTCCAGCCATCGGTGTCTTATTTCAGCTTTTAATATTTATTTCATTAAATTCTAAACATTTATTATGAAACATATTCTTAAGAATCTTGCTACAAGTTCAGTTCGATAGTTGCTCATTTGTCTCGTTCGGTTATTTACGAATTGTTTCGAATGGACATCGAACATCTGCTTGAAGTGGGATCGTCTAGTTGGAGTACTGAATATTATTTATATATAGTCATAAGTTATACAGAATCAAGTTATTATTAGAGTTCCTTGGTTAGAATGCCTAGCGAACCCCGAGGGCCCATATTAAGGGCGTGTGAAGGGCTGAGGTGTTTTTAGTGGGTGGGGGGTCTCGCTACCCCTCTGAATAGCAGGGGGTTTTGAGTGTAGACCCAGCCCCACAGTCCTCGCGTCAACCTCGACATCCTTGATGCGGGCTTGCTGCGTAAGCGAATTTTCACCTCGTATAAAAAAAAATATATATAATGGAGTCTTTAATTTCCTACGTATAAAAACCGGAAACTATCAATTGTTTTAATTTTTTATGTCCTGCCCGAATCGGACAAACATATTCCACATATATTTAGTTAATATATAATAATTTATTTACTATCATTACATAAACTCATTCGAGCTTAGATTACAGTGTATCTGTAAGAGAAGTTCATATAAGCTTTGGTTTTGTATATTTTTCGTGCGTCGTTGGGCAACTACGCCTTCATCTTTTAAAACGAGTACGGAGGGAGAACCGTCACCATACTAGTATTTTAGTTATTGTATAATCAAATCATTTATTCATTTAGGTAACACAATGTACACTTATGAACGTTCAAAAGAAATACATATTAAATGCTAAATGCTTCTAATTTTACATTTACTGCCAGTTCTCAAATCAAGGGCGTGGAACGGAAGAGAAGAACTGGCAATACTCTCCGCCTCTCTTTTTAATCGCCAAGTTTTTTTGTTTAACACAATATTTGTAAGGAGCTGTTACTATTACACCATGTTCCACATGACATCTTAAGTAATTAATAATAAAAAAATAGTTATAAAATAATATATTCTATATTATTCTACACTATTAATTACTTAAGATTTCACGATTTAAGCAGTAATAATAATTAACATATCACTAATACGTGGGGCATATGACAGAAACATTACGCTATTTCATTAATTTGGGTCTAATATAAAGACATGAATATTATTATATATAATTTTTGCATTTCTTGTACTGTACCCTCTGTAGATGTTTATTTTTCATTGTTCCACTTTAGGATTGCCTGGAAGAAATCGCTTGTTAGCGATAAGGCCGCCCGTTGCCTTATAACTTTTGTAATCTGCTCTTTTTATTTTTGTTATGTGTATCTTTGTGAATAAGGTAATAAAGCATAAATAAATAAATCAAATGAATTGAATTGTACACCTCGTACGGTATTTAATTAGAAATATCTATTTAAACTACAATGATTTTAAATATAATCTTCTCGTCGCAACACACGATCTAAAAATAAGTTTCAATAATTAATTAATAAATAAGCGGAAGTAATACAAATTGACGTTTTGACCGCAAATTTAAATATATTTAGTAAACAATAAAACCTGTTCTCGTGCAGGTGTATGCAGTCACGAACTTTAACCATTGATTAATCGACATTTAAACAAAGTGACATTCTCCATGGAAACCATAAATAATAGACCAGAATTGTAACCAGAAGAGAACAAAAGATTCCTTCCGTAACGGTCGCAAAAATATAACCTACGAGCTGGCCTGGCGAACATCGTACCGCCTAACAGTCGATTCTTTATTTTTTTTAATACTTATTCTGCTATTCGGGACCGGTCTAGCTAGTAATTTAAAAAAAAGTAAAGTTGATAATACAACAAATACATTATGTCAAAAAATAAAAATTTACATTCCCGGAACCCCTCCACTAACACTTGAACTTTATGATATGGTATTAAAGTTCAAATTGCCTTTAAATTTTGTTACGAATATTTTGTATGGGAATATAGAAAAGTGTTGTTTTTAGACTTTTTCACTCAATTTTTTTTTTATTTTTCTCCGTAAGAACCATCCTCGTACTTCAAGGTATATTATTAAAAAAAAATCGGTCAAGCCGACCAATCGACATAACATAAAATCGGTCAAGCCGTTTTTATGTTATGTCGTGACAACGGAAAACGGGTTTCATTTTTATATATATAGATTTGGAGGAATATTTACAAGATTTTTAGATACGGGAAATAGGAGCAGTGATATTCAGAATATCCCTGATAAGTTTTTGGTAGATGCACTCTAAGCAATAACAGCGTACGACGGTGGCGTGATATATTTAACTTTTTATTTTCTTAATATAATTTTATTGTCATAACAAATGTCAAATGACATGTGTGTCTTCCTAAACCTATCATTTAAGTTTCTTAAGAGAACAATTATACAGGGTGGCCAAAAAGTCGTGGATCAAACGCAAATAGGGGATAGATGAGGTCATCAGCGGCAAAAAATTGTTCTACGGGAGGTCTCTAAGGTCAACCCCTGCAGAGTTATGATTTATTTTAGTTTTTATATGAAAATTGACTTTTTTTAACTAATTATTATTAAAATTCGAAAATATCTTCATTCTATATCTTTTCCATAATATCCACTAGATTGATACTGATGAGTTCTTGCGTTTGACATACTATTTGTAGTTGTTTATTGAGTGTATTGAAGATAATATTAAGTTATACGATATAACATTTTTTCAAATCATAACTTTTTGTTTACTTCGGACCCCACTGTGAAAAAAAATTACTCTACCGAAAAGTGACCCTGTATTACAAGTTTTGGCGCATTTCATAGGGATTCTGAAAAGGTATTACACATGGTCATGAGTCGCCCTAATATCATTCTAGGAAGAATTACAACAACAACAAGTGTGAAATAATTGTATTAAAACAATTATTTCTCAAAGGTTGTTTGTAGGAAACAAAACATTTTACAATAAATGCTTAAAATTCCTGCCTCTGACCATAATACTTAATCTGCACCGTCTAATCAAATTCCTACATAACCCTCCAGCCAACTGTCCAATTTTTTGAATCGAGTCCGATTCACACAGCACTGGTCACAGGTAGGTAAATAATGTATCATAAGACCGAATTGTTGTTGTTTTTTCAACCTAGAAAGATATTTGAGCCACTCATGGCCATGTGTAATACCTTTTCAGAATCCCTATGAAATGCGCCAAAACTTGTAATACAGGGTCACTTTTCGGTAGAGTAATTTTTTTTCACAGTGGGGTCCGAAGCAAAGAAAAATTTATGATTTGAAAAAAATGTTATATTGTATCACTTAATATTATCTTGATTACACTCAGTAAACAACTATAAATAGTATGTCTAACGCAAGAACTGATCAGTACCAATCTAGTGGATATTATGAGAAAGGTACAGGATGTAGATATTTTCGAATTTTAAGAAGAATTAGTAAAAAACGTCAATTTTCATATAAAAACCAAAATAAATCATAACTCTGCAGGGGTTGACCTTAGAGACCTCCCGTAGAACAATTTTTGCCACTGATGACCTCATCTATCCCCTATTTGCGTTTGATCCACGACTTTTTGGCCACCCTGTATATCTACTATACAAAAATAAGTCGGGTTTTCCTTCCTGACGCTATAACTCCAGAACGCACGAACCGATTTCCACGGTTTTGCATTCGTTGGAAAGGTCTCGGGTTCAAAAATTCAGGAAAAATTTCAACAAAAAAAGCGGGATCACCAAACGAAATGTTTCATAAAACGAAGCCATCTGGTGACGAAACGGAGTTCGCCGAGTTTGCTAGTTATATATACATATACTAGCTGTTCCCTTCCACGCTTCGCTGTGGCACATTGTGATTGAATGGTTGAGAAATGAGAAACAAAACAAAGAAAACATTTCATATAAGTTTAATTTTGCAATAGTTGTGGAAAAAAATGAAGAAAAAAAACAAAAAAATAGATAAACACAATCCTTGGTGTGGATTTCATATCAGCTCGATCGGTGCAGAAGTTTTTGAGTTTTTGAAGCGCACACAAACCAATATAACATTTTCATATATGTAAGATATAGGGCATAAGAGTTTCAGAATAGCTAAGGTGGGATACGGCACAAAAAAGCTTGGGATACACTGCTCTTAACGTTAAAATACAAGTAAAATATACTTAGGTGACAATAATTGTGGGTCAAGGTGAATTGGTACTTATTTAGCATGTTTGTACAACATACAACATAGTTGAATGGCAATTAAACTTTGTGATTAGGACATATTTTCATCGTGATACATATGTAATCCACCTAAGTTGGAAGCCCAAGAACGTCTTAAATGTAGTTTTAGGAGCTGTCAAAAACATTTTTCTGTATATTTGACAACTCCAAGGCCGTCATTGTGCTTGTGTCAAAGTCGTTTATCAATCTTAATATATATTAATTAACTCGTCACGTTGTTTGTCCGCTATGAACTCCTAAGCTACTTAGCCGATTTCAATCGAATTTGCAGTTTGATCTAACTTAAAAGACAGGATAGCTTACATATATATAATTCTACTATACGAGTGTATGTCACTGAACTCCTCTTAAACGGCTGGACCGATTTGAATGTTTTTTTTGTATGCGTTTGGGTGGAGCCCTGGATGATTTAGATTTACAAATCAGCCCGCGCTGCAGTCGGTATTTTCATACTTCGTTTAATATCCTAATCTTTCAAAAGTTTTTCTTAATATCTCTCTTTTTATTAATTGTATCATTAAATTATTTTTTTAATTGTGCGTTAAAAAAAATACGGCGACTATTTTGAAATATCCACCCTATATAACGAAGAAAATCTGACCGGAAATACTATTAAAGAAAATTGACTTTATATTACTATCAAACTGGATTATGCCATCACAATCATATAATTGTGAGAGTTCTCAACTTAACATTTGTTAGTCATATTATTGTTAAAGCAATATTTTTATAGTTTCAAATACTTTTAATACATGTCGTAAGTTATTTAACCTAACATTAGGTAAGATACATATATATTTCTGAAAAAATTAGAAGCGTAAACAATATAAGCAATCATCGCCCTTTACTTTTTCCCACACTCATAAATTGTATTTTAACATTCTCGTTTCCGATAATGTCCAATAAAATAAGTGTCACTTAGATTTGTGAACCCTTAGATAAGTCAAGTAAGTTTTTGTTAGCGTCGCAACCCCACTACCTCTAATGTTATCTTAGTTATAAGCTCATATTTTAAACAATTAAAGCCAGCTTCAAACAGTTTCATCTATACATAAAAAATGAAACCCGTTTTCCGTTGTCACGACATAACATAAAAACAGCTTGACCGATTTGTCTGATTTTTTTTAATAATATACCTTGAAGTACGAGGATGGTTCTTACGGAGAAAAATAAAAAAAAAATTGAGTGAAAAAGTCTAAAAAGAACACTTTTCTATATTCCCATACAAAATATTCGTAATAATACTTAAGTCAATTTGAACTTTAATACCATAGCATAAAGTTCAAGTGTTAGTGGAGGGATTCCGGGAAGGTAAACTTTTATTTTTTGACATAATGTATTTGTTGTCTTATCAATTTTCTTTTTTTTATCTTACTAGCAAGACCGGTGTCCCAAATAGCAGAATAAGTATTTAAAAAAAATAAAATAATCGACTGTTAGGCGGTACGATGTTCGCCAGGCCAGCTAGCTTAATATATGTATAATTGAACATATCTACAACATCAACATCGAGCTTAACTCATACATTTTTTTCGCAACCCACGAAAAAGCCAAAAATTTAAGTAGGTAAGTTTTGCAACCCGGTCACTGGTAAAATTATAATAATATGTACATAGCGCGCTATTTTTAACGAATCATTTTACCTATATGTAGTTTGTATTTTTTTTTAACAGACTGCGACCCTCAAGGGTCATGGGCTTGAGAACTCCATAGCTTTTCTTTAGCTCCCTTTGACTCGCGCGACCTCTGAGATCGCGGATTAATTCTCTAGGAGTATCGCAAAGTAGCTATTTTATTCACAAACCAAAAACCCAAGTTTGTTACTCCCGGAACAAAAGCTTTAACCTTGTCAATACGCGACGCGAATACCTATAACAATTGATATAAACAAGCAATATATCTCCGTGTCTTCATTATCATACTTAATATTTTTTTGTTTAGAAATAGTATATCGTAGTAGAATGATGGGTATGTCCAAAGAACCAAACATTACAGGAAACGAAATAAATGTTTCATTACGTCAATATTCGTTGAAATATTATTATGTGTTTTTGTCAATAGTTTTAGATGGTAAAAAGGACTTGTTTATTAGTAACATAAATAAGTCCTTACTTCTTGATTATACCAGTTAAATGACATATATCGTCTAAATATAAAAAATAAATGATTTTTTGACATACGGGGTTATCATTCTATAGTGACGATATTGTAAATATTATTATAACAAAAGTAGATTTAAATTTAAACATATATATATGACATCAGATAGCAGCGTCGTCCTAGAGGCTAGTCGTATGTTCGATCCCCGGCTGTGCACCAATGCACTTTCCATGTGCGCATTTAATATTTTCTCGTACGGAAAATATCGTGATGAAACCCAAAAAGTCGACTGCATCTAAGACACAGAAGAAGAACATAAACCGAAATCTGAGGCCCAGACCTAAATGGTAGTTTTTTTTTACATCACATCTATGCCTATTCTAAAGACCTTTTCAAAAATCATTTTCTTTGGTCTCTTTCTATTATATTGTCTATACTCCGTGACTAAAAGCGATAGATGAGTATTTTAATATTACCCTTAGATATTTTCATATGAATACAAACACAAACTGATTTTCATATGAGTACTGTACAAAACAGTACTTCATAAATGTCAGAAGCTGTCCTGCAGAGCCTTATTATCCAACTACTTCTACTGCAATTTAAAAACCAACAAACGGTTCCTCTTTTCCACTGAATAAGGAAGTAACAAATATATGTTAATAGTTAAGGGACCATTAATTATGTGCGACAATATAAAATGTCGTATACAACGTTGGAATGACGCGCGCGCATCTTTCCGGGTACAATAAATTATCGTTGTCAGGAAGGAATCCTTAAGGTGACGTAGGTTTGATTCCCCGAGCTACAATTCCGGGCCAATACCACAAGAAATACAGAAACTTGGCCATAATGTAGAAGTTATGGGATTTCAAAGTCGTTTTCCAATAAAACTCACGCTGTGACCCGAAAACATCTTGCGCAAGATTCGACTTATGTAAAAGTTTCTTATGAAACAGCTGCAGAATAACACTAAATAGGACGGGGTATATGCCCCATGGCCCAGAAATAATAATTTATTCAACCTAATAATTGCAATATGCAAAGATTTTTACCCCCTCACCATGTTTTATATACTTTATGTACCAAATTGGGCAGTTCATTGAAACTCTCTTCTTTTTTAACGCTTGTATTTTTTTATAGAGCAAACGGGCAGGATGCTCATCTGATGTTAAGTGATCACCGCCGCCCTTGGATACTCTCAAAGGCCCGCAAGTGCGTTTCCGGCCTTTTCAAATTGAAAACTATTTTTTGTATGTCGATTGAAGCTCTGTTCCGTTCTTTCTTGCCCGGACCAAACAAACTAACATCTCTAATCACAACACACATTTAAATGCGACAAAAGAGAATTTGAAAGAGTGCAAATTCTCTTTTTTTTTTCAAATAATATTTTTTTAAAAATCATAAAAAAGTATTAAATAAACACTTCGTAGCGCTTTGTCGCAATTTAAATCTTTTAATTATTTATTTTTATATATGTGACATTTCAATACTTAATCAAAGGGAGAGGTTTCATAGTGATATAGTATATCTTATACAATATAGCTTACGTCACCGAAGGGCCTAATGGCTCCGTCATTATCAGCAGGTTTTTTGGATTCCGTGAAAATATTTCGGAGACCATTCTTTAATATATTGCTAATAAACCATGCCTCCTGCTGATAGAAGACAAATATTTGTTTTTTATTTATTTTATTAATATTTATTACTTAAGATATCATGTGGAACACGTGTGTGGGTGTAATGGTTGCAGCTCCTTACAAACGTTGTGTAAAACAAGAAACTTGGCGATTAAAAAGAGAGGCGGAGATTGCCAGTTCTTCGCTTCGGTTCTACGGCCTTGATTTGAGAACTGGCAGTAAATGTACCTATAGAAGCATTGATTGTACCTATATTTCTTTTTTGCCCTGAATAAATGTTTTTTGACTTTAACTTGACCAATGTATGTACTTCGCAAAAGACAATGTGTTGGCCTTGGGGACTCAACGTGCTACTCTCATCCCTGGGGTCGTAGGTTCGATCCCCGGCTGTGCACCAATGGACTTTCTATGTGCACATTTCGTGCGTACGGTGAAGGAAAACACGGCATGCCTTAGACCCAAAAAGTCGACGGCATCAGGCACAGAAGGTGGATCAACAACTTGCCTATTGACAGCAGACCAAATTGATGTACTAAAATTTTATAGAATACATCAATATCTACAAAGATTGCGATACCATAAAAAAAAGCTTGCATTTAAAAGTCTATTAACCGAGAAAAGCTTTAAGCTATAGAACGTAGTACTACGACCGAATTAATGCGATTAGAACCACAGGGCACATCTAAACTGTGTCAACGATTTAAGTTCTAGTTATACAACACAACAATTTCGTTCCACGACTACTATTTGGAACCAGCTGCCCACAGAAGTATTTCCAAGAACAGTGTACCAATTCTTAAAACGCATTCGCGAGCCCTCTGGCATTGAAAGTGTTCATATTACTCAATATCATATAAGCCTCTAGCTACTTTCTATAAAAAAAAAAACACTAAAGCATTCTTATAAACGTATACGGAACCGAAACCATAAACACTAAATCACTTTTTATACAAAGGAATCCAGTCCTTAATTGTATAGCACGTGCTCCGAAAACGCCACGAAATTCCACCGACTTTTTTTGCTCCATCTTCCAGTTTGTAAACACAAGCTTTCAACGCGTTGATGTCTGATCTAAATTGCTTTAAGGTTTTAGACTGTGTGCATTATATTTTTTAATTAATTTCCTATGTTAGTTATTAATTTTCGCCTAAGGGAGCGTTCAAGTATTACGTCACGCAATTTTTGAAGATTATTGACCCCCTTCCCAAGTAACGCGTCGTAAAAGTTACCATTATGTGGTGTAAAGTACTGGAAAGTCGAAAATAATATTAACAATAACGCGTAATTCAATCCCCGCCCCGCATCGGAACGTTTTACAAATCGTTCCTATCCAAAATCGTTACGTAATACTTGAACAAGACACTACAATAAACACATTTTAAAATTAATGATCACAACAGTTTTAAATGATTTTTTCACCATTCACTATTAATTTTTACGGCTCCCGGGATTTGAGTCGCGATCTCAATAGAAATAACGTAACACAATATTCGCTGTATTGTAATAAGAATAATATAAACAACAATATTAAAGAAAACAACTAAACTAAAGCCAATTCATAAAAAGATTCTGACAGATTGTGCTTTCGCTGTGATGAAGAGAGACATAATACTTTAGTTTTTATAAATAAGGGGGTGAACAAATCTTGGCTGGGACTTTGGATATGTGTTTCAATCATTTTTATTTCATACTAGCTGATCCGGCAAACGTCGTTTTGCCATGTTTATCATTTATGGTTATTGTGCCTCACTCGACATAGATAGGTATAGTGTGTCACGGACTTTTTTGTAGATATTTATAAGATCTACAATTATTTAGAACATTTTATGGTTCTATCTTTAATAGTTAAGGCAGGGTACGTAAAATAAGTAACTTTTTTGGTTGATTTTTTACACCTTGTGTTCGAAAAACCCTAATATCTTACGGAACCCTATTTTTGTTCAAAATTAAATATAGCCTATATTACTCGTGGATAATGTAGCTTTCGAATGGTGAAAGAATTTTTAAAATCGGCCCAGTAGTTTATGAGCCTATTCATTACAATCAAACAAACAAACAAACAAAGTTTTCCTCTTTATAATATTAGTGTAGATCATCGCTCTGTGCCTGAAAATCAGCTGGTCTATTCACTCATCTTAACCCTTTACTCCACAGATCAAACTATGCAACCATGAAGCGTACATTCCTTCTCACACTCCTCATAATTTCCGCGAGCTGTCAAGACAACGACACAGACTACAAAGACATAGAACCAGAGAGAACTCTACGAGAGACAACCGAAGTCATCACAGATACACCCAGCGATGAAACTGATAATGAAGAAAGAATAGAAATAAAAGATTTCGGTGATAATGAGACGACGGTACAAGATGTTGTAACAGAAGCATTCACAATGTCATTAGACAATAATGTTTACGAAATAAGAGAGGATATTTATTCTAATACACACAATGTGCAGGTATGTTGTTATAAACAATTGTTGTTTGATAGATCTAGACTATAGTAACAAATTAATAACGCCCATTGAAGTCCATTAGCTACTAGACGTATGCTTTGTTTCACGTTCCTCACATCAACACAAACTATGCAAAAACCTTAGTTTTGTATCGCGCAGCCCGGACAACGACCACTATTTAAGCCTTGACTTGTTTAAGATATCACGGAATATGCTTAAAAGAAGTATTAAGAATATCCATAGCACTACATCCTGCATCATGAGCATACTCCACACATACATACCCTCACTTTCACGCCATCACACAACAGCCGAATTAGGTATTACGCATTTAAGAATTTTTATTGGTGTTTTCCTTTTGTAAATATTATGTTTAGTATAATTGTTTGCTTATTATATATAATTTATGTTTGCTGTAGAATTACGAAATAAATAAATAATTTATATAACGTTATTATTTAATACTGCGATAGGACCACCGTTAACTTATACGAATCATTTTAGTTGGATGCCCCAGAAATAACGACGCGAGCCCCTGACACAATAGATGGCGTTGTTTCAAATCTTTCTGAACTAGATGATGAAGTGGTGTCTGGACAGCGAAGCCCTAAGACCGAAAACTGTGAGTACCCTGTTAATGTAACAGACAATTGTTTTAATGAGATTGTACATGACAGATACAGATAATATGCGAATAAGGGGAGTATGTTGATAAATATAGTCATCTAAGTAGAATCCTTAAAACACAATATCGACGAAGGCAAGAATTTGATTGTGATGAAGCAGAAACATTGATAAACGAGCTAGGTCTGGATATCCATAGTTTATCCCCTGACACTTTAAAATCGATTTTCGTTTAGTTTTTGGTATTAAACTCAAACTCAAACTTTATTGCATTCCTTATGTACATAATTTATTACAATAATGAATAAGGACCTTGGCTAGGCACAGCAATGTTATGAGAGGGCATGCTTTAATTAGTTCATTAATACATTCCTATTCTTATAAGATACACTAGCAAACTCGGCGAACTCCGTTGGCTGCGTTTTATGTAACATTTCGTTTGGTGATCCCGCTTTTCTGTTGAAATTTTTCCTTTGCTATAAACCTCACGGAGCCCGAGACCTTTCCAACGAATCCAAAACCGTGGAAATCGGTTCGTGTGTTCTGGAGTTATAGCGTCAGGAAGGAAAAACCCGACTTATTTTTATATAGTAGATTACATTATCTCTTCTATTATGTCATGTTTGCCTGTAAAAGCTTGTCATATTAAGATTTTTTGTGGTTATTTTACCAATGTATGAGTGTGCCGAGCGATGGCATGCTTTTAACACTAAAATAGAATAAATAGAACATGAAGCATCACGTGTCAACGGTTGTTGGACTTGTGATGCTGATGACATAACACAAACAAAGGGAATACGCTATCGTACTCTAGTAGATTCTCTCCCTCTGGATTTTGCTTATGCACATCTCTTTAACTCTCTTAATAACCAGTGTTACTTGAAATCTTCGCCATGATTGGTTAATTTCATATCGTCACTGAAGAATTATAACCTCGTGTCAAAAAACCATTTTTTTATTATTCTTTAAGGGTCAGTTTCATAATGTACGGATAAGTTCTATAGTCCGGTCAATTTAGACATCCAAGGTTACAATAATTCGCACTTGGCTGAATATTGGTAGGATTGCTCAATACACTATTATAAAGGAAATGTGAAAAGTCCTCATCGATCCGGCACGTGCAAAAAAATTTACACCGGGTCAAAGATCACAAAAATGGGTTTTTCGCGATTATCAGCAAAATGCTAAGTTTTATCATAAAATTAGTTAGACAAAAATTGTAGATCAGATAATTATCTATAAAAAATGTCCAAATACTTTTTTCCTAAGAGCCACTGTTTTTGAGATATAACGATTCAAAAAGTTGAAAGAGTTGTAATCGTCATAGCGTCACGCCACCTTTGAGGTAGTGTACTTAGCGCTTTTTTTTAATGTGGTTTCCCCGGTAGGCGTATTCCACTGATATTTTATGATTTTGTTTAATTTGAAACTATTGAATAACTGTAGATATTGACAAGGGTTAAAAATAATGAAAAGGGTGTAAATTACAAAAAATAAGAAAATTTATCCGTCTGAATCTAAATCATCATTAACTTCTGCTTTCTCTTGTTCTTCTTCTTCTTCTCTTCCTTTTCCTTCTTCTCCTTCTTCTACGAGGAGGACTTTTAGTAGATGTACTGGCTTCTTGTTCTTTATGTTGTCTTTTAATAGCTGCAGCAATGGAATACTTTCGAGTATAATTTTTACGACATGGACGTGGAGTACATGTATGGTCACAGATTTCTGATTTTTAAGATATTCTGAAAATTCATCAGCTCTTTCAGTACTTGCATTGATTAATGTCAACAGTTACAATTTCACCTTCAGTTAAAAGTTTAGCACAAATAAAACAATATTCTGAAATTTTTGTCATGAAATTCAAAACAGCACGAAATAGGTTACAATAAACACGTGTTTTCACTCCAGAGCGATGTTGCTGAAGGTTACACTGGCGTAGAAAATAAAGGACTGGGTTTTTTTTACCCGAAATTTTCATATTTTATATGTGTAAGTAACACTGACCGATAGAACGATATTTTTGCTTGTATTACGGCTTCAGTGATGTATATACGTGGTGTACTTATACATATTTGACGATTACAACTCTTTTAACTTTTTGAATCGTGATATCTCAAAAACGGTGGCTCTTAGGAAAAAAAGTATTTAGACATTTTTTATAGATAATTATCTGATCTACAATTTTTGTCTAACTAATTTTATGATAAAACTTACCATTTTAGTGAAAATCGCGAAAAACCCATTTTTGTGATCTTTGACCCGGAGTAAATTTTTTTGCACGTGCCGGATCGATGAGGACTTTTCACATTTCCTTTATAATAGTGTATTGAGCAATCCTACCAATATTCAGCCAAGTGCGAATTATTGTAACCTTACCCCTATTTTTTAGTCTAATTTGACCGGATTACTACATAAGTTCCAAATTGACTATTTATTACTTATCGGTAGGATAAACACTATTGTTGCGTTTCACGTCTGTCAGATAGCGCTATACGTCACATAAAGTCCATCATAAGTTATGAGTCCGATGTCACTTTATGTGTTGCATAGCTATTTGGTACTTTATCCATACATTGTGACTCTTAGATCATTTAACTGGTACAATCATGAAGTAAGGAGTTATTTATGTTATTAATAAATAAGTCCATTTTACCATCTAAAACTATAAACAAAAACACAATAATATTTGAACGAACATAGACGACATTAACCATTTTTGTTTTTTTTGTTTGGTTCTCTGGACATTCTAGGTTATTCTACAGCGACGATATATAGTGTTAACCTCACTATATAGTAACCCCACGATCAAGGCAGCCAAAGCGGTATACTGGAGCTAATGTTTTAGAAAGTGCGGTTGAATTATAGTGTACCTATGTTGGAAAGTGGATAATTTGTCATCTTTTGTCGTTCCTATACTTAACGAGACGTTGATTACCATTCCCATTAGCGAACTTTGTAGGTTGAAACTTTGTTTATGTTTAAACATTTACTTAGTTCAATAACAGTAATTTACCGAGATGATGTACCACGTTTAAATCTAATATATAAAATTCTCGTGTCACAGTTTTCGTTGCCATACTCCTCCGAAACGGCTTGACCGATTTTGATGATTTTTTTTGTTCTTATCCAGTATCTATGAGAATCGGCCAACGTCTATTTTTCAACACTTCTCAACGTTTAAAGAATACTCTTAAATTTTAGCCTAAAATCATTAAAATTTATGAATTTAAAATCTCGCTTACAATAATCATACGTTAGTAATAAAAATAATTTAAAAAATAATTAAATACTGAAAAAAATGACAAATCACATATCATTAATATTATAATATGCTTAATAGTTTTTTCCTGTTCCATTGTTAGCGATTTCTTTTTAATATCCAAAACTATATAATAACGTTTATATAAATTAACTCACGTACAGATTTCCCTTAGTAATTTATATTTGATTATCCATTCATTTTGGGAACGTAACGGATTCGTATTTTTCTTAATAGAAAAGACTTTTGCATTTTCCTTTTTTTATATAAGGGGCCATCCATAAAGTACGTCACACGAATTTTAGGACTTTTGAACCCCTTGCCCCGTCCTTGTCACAGGTTGTCACATTTTTATAACCCCCCGGCGCCCCCTCTTGATGTGACGTCACACATTTTTTAAATTTATGTACTTATGTATTTAAAAATAATCGTTCGCGTAAGGTTGATTTTGCAATAATATATGCTTGTAACTTATAGAAAGAGACAGAAATAGTGTTTCGGGACACTTTCGAGCGTTACTTTTATTCGAGACTGTGCATCTTGGGTTTTTTGTATATCAATGGTTTTAGTATTTTAAATTTTAACATGTGACGTCACAAAAGTATTGACCCCCCCCCATGCCCCTTGTCATACGATGTCACACTTCGGTGATACCCTCCCTCCCCATTAACGTGTGACGTACTTTATGGATGGCCCCTAACAGGGGACAAACGGGCAGAAAGCTCACTTGATGTTAAGTGATATCTCCACCCATAATTGCCAGTGGGCTCGCAAGTGTCTTGCCGTCCGTTTCCTTCACCGAGCTATAATTGTTATCTAACCATTAATTCCTCATTCAACCTCTAAAGCAAGCTAAACGATTGCTATAATTTCAGCTGACTCCAACCCCCCGGACCTCCGGACCTTCGAGAAGCCCAAACCTGTCCAAGCCTTGAGCAAAGCTGCGACCCTGCGGTCGTGGCTCGAAGACTCCTGGCTCCGACCGCCCGCTGGTGTCCTGGTACCTTTAAGACCTGCTGCGCTGTCACGTGCCCTGGCTGTATGGAACGATCTGACAGCTGACGGCCTCAATCTGACAGACATTGTCATAGTCGGATATGACGAAAACGGTAAGTTTAGAATCACATAGTTGGTAAGTTTAGTCGACATAAGGGACCGAAGAGCTGGCAGCTACCTCGGACAAAGAATTAGTTTCATTTAAAAGGGGAACGCTGCCAGTATCTTCGGAACCTTGCCTAAAGGGACTCCTTTTAATAATATATTTTAGTTATTATATTTTAAGGTAAGTTATATTTTTTGTTATTTTTTGTATTTATGAGCAAGGTTAAATTTTAATTTAATAATTTATTAGATTTAATTGCTAAATGTATATTGGAATTTCTGTATATATAATAGTTTAAAGACGTTATTTACGAGTAAAGACCAATCAAAATTACTAAAACGCGTCGCTGCACCTATTGACAATAGAGCAAAGTGATGTACTACAGTTTTATAGTAGACATTATCAAGTGACAAGTCGATAATGTTTGTGATTGAACCCACTTTTAATGTGGAGTACCGTACTAAATAAAATGGATACAATTATCTAACAAATACAATGTATGTATAGACTCAAATGTTCAGCCAGATTGAAATTGAAAAATGTGGCCGGCCAAAAAGGTAATCTCTGACATGTCAAAAAATGAAAGCTGTCAGAATTCTACGGAATTAAAAATCAGAGTATAAACTCAAGAAAAGAATGCGACAAACAGAACAACAATATACATTACGTACATGATAATTATTAACTGGTTAGCAATAGACTAGAACTTAAGTAAATATTAGCAAAGAAACTTGTCTATTTCTCAAACGATGTGATATAACCATGACGATATTTTCTACACATAGAGAGTACCTTAATAAGTGAATTGACTGTGCTACTTTTAAAAGGGCCAGGTGCGATCTGGACCTCGATACTGGCATGAAGTTATACTATAGTATCACTGAGCTAGATAGCACGAGAGGTAACGCGGGTCCCGCCGGGCAGCGGGCTCCGACTAGCCAATAAATATTATGAGCAAATACCCAGCAAATGTTGTTTTGCCATTTATATTATTTCTAGGAAACACTAATTAGTTCAATAAAAATAACTTTCTACTATATTAAAAAATTGGGGTTGATCGGAGAGGGGTGAAAATTATGGGTTGTATTTTTGTATGTATTTTCATAAAAAATAAAAACAAAAAGGGTGGACACCCCTTATCACTTAGGGGTTTGAAAGATAGATAGTAGCCGATTCTCAGACTTACTGAATATGCATAAAAAAATTCATAGGAATCGGTCGAGCCGTTTCGGAGGAGTATGGGAACGAACATTGACACGAGAATTTTATATATATAGAGATTTCCGAAGTAGTTGCCACTTTTTAGGAAAGGGGAGATTTTGACACTCCTCTGCTGCTTAGCTTCTCAGTCAAATATCTCCATGATTGCGTGCCTAATAGACTATGATGTATTTATTTTAATAAAAAAAAATATTTTTGAAAAAAAACTTCCACGCTTAATTACTCTATTTTTCATAATATTAAAATTCAGAGCCGCGACGTATATATTATAAATTTTGGATTGTGGGCAATTAAATTGTGTCATATTAATATATTACACAATTTGTTAAGATAAATTAAATTACACAAATTACCCACATACGGAAGACTATTTAGTCAGGGCTGGACTGGTCTGTATAGATTATCCCTAGTTTCTGGCGTCTTTCAAAAATATAAGTACCTATCCATCTTAACAAAATACTAAACCTAACATTGGTACAATTATTTTTTAAATCACTTTAATCTCCGTTTAAATTACAAAATCGCAACATCAACTGTTAATTAGCACATAACTAGCGATCAGTTATACGTCAATTATCATCAATAATTTATACGGCAATTATATTACATAACAATTACTATGGGAAAATACATCTGTCTGCGTAATACAATGTTTTTTTTACGTCTCAATCCGTTTCTATATCAATAACAGGTCGTTACGTGCGTACGGATGGTAAATATATAATTTAAAGTCCAATGCGTAGTTAGTAAGAAAACCTTTGAAACAAATACACACATATATATATATATATATATATATATATATATAGGTACGTATTGATATATAGTCCTTACCAAGTCTTTAACATCGACTTTGAAACTTAGGTTTTATTCAACCGTTTCGTCAACAAGTCAGACAGGAAACCTGTTCACCTACTTTTTTCTGACACACTCAATAGGGCTCGCGAGTGCGTTGCCGGCCTTTTAAGAATTGGTACGCTCTTTTCTTGAAGGACCCTAAGTCGAATTGGCTCGTTAATACTTCAGTGGGTTCCACATAGCATTCCAAACAGTCTTGAAAATCGCTAGGTTGTGGAACGGCGGACGTCGACGTCCGATGATGAAACTTGTCTGCATTCATCACCCACTTGATACAAGGAGACCCATACAGAGTTCTAACGTCAGTAGATTATTAATTTATTCGCGAATAAACATCACAAATACTTGAAGAAAATACAATCGCATTTTTAATATTGTTTACGTTTAATGTGTAGGTACATTGCGAATTACATTACAGCAATGGCCAGTCAAAGTTCTCGTTGACTACGATTGATTCAAAATCAAACTCAATATAATTTTATTGATATAGGTAACCAAGTACACTTATGAACGTCAACAGAAAAGGTGTTAAATTGATTCTAAATCTACTACCAGTTCGCATGTCAAGGGCGTAGAGCGTCAAGAACTGGCAAGAAACTCTCCACCGCTCTTTTTAATCGCTAAGTTTTGAACAAAATGTTTGAACTGGAGTAAATCAATCTCAACAGGATCATTTAAATAATCGTCAAATTTATAAAAAGATTTATTGATTAATTTACGTTTGAGAGTTTTGAATTTATTCAGTGATCATTCTCTTTCGCTTGGGAGTTTGTTGTAAAAACGAATACAATTTCCATTTAAGGAGTGGTTTATCTTCTGAAGCCTGGTTGGTCGTACGTTTAGATTTGTTCTGTTTCGAGTATTATATTAAAAGCATTCGAAGTATCAATAACATAATTTCCCTATCTTGTGAAAAGGGTTTTCGCATAAATTAATAATGACTACTTACATTCGCTAACAGCCTGTGAGGAAAACGGGAACATACCTGTAAATTAAAAAATATATATAATACCGAAAAGTCCACATATACAACATGTTTCAAAGTATGGGTTAAAGAAATGGGTTGTCTGCTGAAACAAAAGGTAACGCTTTTTGTAATATTGTGAAATTTGACTAAATACTACTTCTCCTGAGTGGGTAGCTCATGTCTGAACGACGTGGTCAGCATGGAAGCTGGACTATCTGTTTCTGTCCAGCACCTCTCTTATGACAATGATTCTCTGAGGACGATGATGATGATTGATGATGCCAATTTTACAACTTTAAAAATTCTATGTAAGAACTTGATTTTAACACCACCATGCCTGATCATTTGTACCATACACCACCTTATCCTTTCTAAAATTCTTACACCCCCCCACATAAATATGTTTTAATATAAAAAAATATATTATTCACTAAGAAACTTACTCAGTCTCTTGTTAAATGATAGATTTATACGAGACAGTACGTAATTTTTCAAAACAAAGTGAAAAACTCAAATACAAATTCAAAACATAAAATATTTTAATAACCTACTAACCTAATTGACCCTCTGTGGGGCGTCCCACATTGTAAAACACTGGGTTAAAACGTCCTAATTAGTAGTAACTGTGAACATGACTATAAGTCTCCATGTTCCAGTCGCCCTGAATTATTGTCTATTTCAATATATAGAATATTGTCTAAAATCGCGCAGCCACGCATCGTTGATCAAATGGGGCGGAACTAATTCTGGCCAATCTCTTACCTCAAGGCCGTCAGCAGGTGTCACAATACATATTACATAGTTCGGTGTTAGTGTCAAGGGTTTGCAATAAATTCCAAATAGGTACTGTAATCCCTCCTATAACACGATACATTGGTTTCGCGTTACAGGCGTTGTACGAGTATTCTCGCATAACGCGCTTGTATGACCCCATACAACGCGTTGTGCAAATAATTCACGTTTAATTTTTCTCGTTAAAAAATTTAAATGGAATATTTATAAAACTTAAATATTATGAACAACTATGTTATGAACGAAATATGTGCGTAAAAGTCCAGAAATATAACGTGCGAGATTCCCGCTTACCCGAATAATTATCTTACGCCCGAACCCAATAATTAATCCACAATCTCAGATTGAAAACATCAGACCGTGAAAGTCGATCGATCTCTAATCTGTATCCCAATAACCATTGGGATAGTAGCCGATTCTAAGACTTACTGAATATGCATAAAAATTTCATAAGAATGGGTCGAGCCGTTTTGGCGTGGCGTTCCCATACTCCTTGTATGTGAACGCCATAAACATTGTGACACGAGAATTTTATATAATATAGAGCTGCCGACAGTACAGCATTGCCTATTTTTAATATCCTGCCTTCAGATGGGTTTGCTAACACAGTAACAGCACTTTTTATAGCTCACCTTCACATTGAACAATGAATAGAATCGTGAAATTCTTAAACTGCTATATCACGACAAATCATTGTTCTAAAAGAATGGTATTATATTGCTTTATACTGTTTCTTAGTAATACATTTAATATTAATCCGACTGAAAATACCTGTTAACATTATATATCTTAATATATAGAATTACGTGTCACGTTGTTTGTCCGCTATGGACTTCTAAACTACTGAACCGATTTCAATCAAATTTGCACACCGTGTGCAGTTTGATCTTACTTAAAAGATAGGATAGCTTACATCTCAATTCATACCCGCAATATTATTTTATTGCAAAATATTGGTTTATTATTTAATAGTCACAATTCTAACAGATGGCGCAGTGTTTAAAGTACCAACGTTTCACATAAGCTACAATTAAATGGCATTACCACCAAAAAATCTTGGTGGTCCCCATGACTGGTGTTCTCCTACCGTTTCCCTTGAATAGTTTGATACTATGTAATATAACAAAAACCCTAACCACAGCAACGCTTGGCCGGTCTGCTAGTATAATATACATTTAAAATATATAACCAGGATCTTAATATAAATTTAGTTCGTGATATATTTGCCTAAATGAATATTCTTATTATCAAGCCTTTATTGCTGACACCCAGTATAATATAAATAAACACTAGTTTTAGACACATAACCTAAATGCACTACAACCTTTTTAGTTCTGGGCCTCAGATTTCATCTGCTTCATGATCATTTGTCAATCTAATTGGCAAGTAGGTTATCAGCCTCGTGTGCCTGACACACGCCGTCGACTCTTTGGGTCTAAGGCAAGCCGGTTTCCTTACGATGTTAAATGCGCACATAGACAGAAATACCATTGGTGCACACCCGTAGATCCTACGACCTCAGGAATGCGAGTCACACGCTGAAGCTACTAGGCTAACACTAAAAATGTATACTTTGGTGTAGTAGGAATTTCAAAAGAACTCAGTATTTTAATCTGTTTATATACCGCATTCCGTTTAACATGCATTAACTAAGAATTAATATATGGACAGTTTAAATCTATTCTATCAAACAAATAATAGTATCAATATCACTTGTTTTTCAGCTATACGGATTTATTAGTTACACTATATGCATTACGGAAATCCATAGACATTAAACTATACAACTCCCAACAAACCCAGCGTACTACGCTGCAAAAGCGTCGCGCGCGTTTAATTCTTTTCTACTTACAGAGCTTTGAGCGCCTAAAAGCGCGTCTTAAGTCAAAGAGACTATACACTGGCATTGTCGCTGCTCAATGAATAATCACATATAAGATATATTAAGTTTGTTTTATATGCCTGGTAAGAAGTTTGACGTGCTGTGCATCTGGGTTTTAGCTCGTAAAGTGGTCTGCCAACGTGGTCCATATGGTTTAAAGGTCGGCAACGCACTCGGCTTTCAGGCATTCAGAGTGACCATGGGCGGCGGTATCACTTAACATCAGGAGCGCCTCTACACGCATACTGGGAATAGACATTTGGAATACCCATGTTATCTGGTGCTTCTCTGATGATGGAGCTTGTTACAGTATATATCATAAAATATAACTTTCTACAGGTGTCAACTGGCGTTCCAGACATAACCTACAGCCATCAGTCACCACTTCAGGAGTCAAAACCGTCAGTAACGCGTTATCTAAACTCCTGCGCAAGTATCAAGTAAGTCTCTATCTATGTTGTCTGAGAGAAACTGCTTCAGAGGTCTGTTATCATTTGTTTTTAGTCGACTTAAAAACGCAAATGAGCACAGATTAACAATTGAACATTTATTTTTTCCATTATTTTAACCCTATTAAAAGCTATGTAGCGTAAATCTGCGCTTTAACTCTAAATATATTATAATAATGTAATAATAATAATAATAAAAATAAAATAAAAAAAGCGATAACTTAAGGCGAACGAAATATGAGTGAAAAACTGAAATTTAATACAAAATTTTAAATGCAGCTGTGTTTTTGCTTACGAGAATATGAACGTATTTATGGTAAACCTACAGCGTTAAGCGCTTTAAAAAAAGTTTATGCTTTATCAAATAAAACAAATGCACAGCTTTATGACGTTACGGTAGAGTTGACAATTCAAAGTGATCATAGGATTCAAGTGAATAAATGAATTTTGAGTGATTGTAAAATTTTCCAGTATTTACCAATTTCGTTCACATTACTCGACAAGTGATTGAGCTGCAAATTCGCTATTTTATGCCAAAACCTGTACACACAATAAAAGGTTATAATTTATTCAAAAACGTTGACAATTCATGAATTATTTATTCTGTTAATTTTCACTAATTCGCGTATCGTCTGCCGCCTTGTTATTATACATATTTGTCAAAACAGAAGGTCAATGGTATAAAAATACTCTAGTCCATTAGTCACATATACATTCATCCCGAAAAAGGAGACTGTCAGACACGTTATTGTGGTGGACACACAACGAAACTAAAAAAAAAGTGCGTGCGTATAAAGTAAACATGTCAGAAGTGAAACTTCTTTGGCAAACTAATTTTTAACTCTTACTGATATTTATACAAATCTAAAACTTTAGATTTCCGAGACTTAGAGAGAGGGAAAAAGGAAGATATATTAGGAATTTAATGAATTTAATTGTCATTAAAATATTAAAAGTGTCGAAAATTAATATAAATAATAAAAAAAAATATATTTATTTCATCTATAATAAAAACTCGTGGCATTTTAATTTACAATTCGTCATTTGAGATTTCAATAAATTATTTTGCATAAAATTTAAATTACTAATATTTCATAAATTCTCTACGAAATTTTAATTTTAAAAATAGAAAAAATCAGTGGCGCTACATCCTTTTTAGGTCTGGGCCTCAGATTTCTATGTCTTTTTCATGATCATTTGTTAATCTAATATTGAAGTAGGTGATCAGCCTCCTTTTCCTAACTCGACTTAATCGACAAAACTTAAGTAATTAATAATAAAAACACAGATTTGCCCTCTAATAGCAGTAGGCATGGTGAAATAGGAGCACGCACTTACATTCTCGTTGGAACAAAATATATTTATAGTATAGTTATTATAGTTTTAGTATAGATTTTAATTCTTAAATTATTCCAGGGTGTGTACACGGACTCAACCATTGATGGCACAATGAGAGCATTGGCTTCAGCTACCAAACTTGTGCCCTATGATAGCGCATTATTCCTGGTCACGGACAAGGCTCCAGGGGACCCGCAACGACTTCCCTTAGCTCTGAGGGCTTTAGTCGAAAAGAGGCTTAAGGTACGATTATCTCTACTGTTTATGGTTCCCGAGTCCAAATGAATATAGAATATCTGCTTGGTTAAACTTATTATGACGAATCCACAAGTGTGCTGAACTGTGCGGCGGTGTTGCACAGCGTAACGGCACTAATGTTTGTTTTGATCGGCTGACTCAAACGAACAATAAACAAATTGTGCGCAAATATATTAGGAAAGTTGTTGCACACAATTGTTGTTCCCGAACTGTCTTACTTCCGCCACCGAAGCGAAAAGATTTAATTGTGCGCGCACAAAATAAAAACACAGGCTGCTGCACAAAGCACAACGATGTCATCACAGAGAACTAGTTCGTGTACAAGTGTGGAACACTAGGGGCCTCATAGCCAAGCGGTCTTATTAAGTGGCAGCTAGGTGAGGGGTACCGGGTTCGATTCCCGGTTCGAGGGCAAGTTTTAATTTAATTTAAATTTGTTCTCGGCCTTTGGGAGGGTTGTGCGGTACTGCTTAAACTGTACATGGAGGACACGGTGGAAATTTTAAAGCCAAGCACGAATTATAAAAAATCCTATACTTGACGCTGGCTAATGCACATATCCTGTCAGAGCCATTAAAAAAAAATGTGTGCGTGTACTAGGTGTACACACGTGAAAGTGAAACTTCTTTATGACCTTATTTTTCGAAAAATTATCTACTATATGCAACTTAACGAAATTGGTTAAATAAAGTTTAACAAAAGGCTTTTATTATCATAGACATGAATACAAATACAATTATTTCATTTTACCTTATTAATACGAAGATTATTACAGAATTCCATTAATTGTAATAGAATTATTACTATCATCGTTATCGTTATTATATATTTTTGTTATTAATGACTTCGAATCTCTTCGGATCAACCGTGGTAAAAATTCATTCTAACGTCGATAAAGAAGTTTGACTTCAAAAAGCAACATGGCGCGTAACCGAAAAACGTGACGATTTGCTACAAAATTTCTCCCATACGTCGATAAAGAACTTTCATTCCAACGCCGATAAAGAAGTTTGACTTCAAAAAGCAACATATCGTAACGGAAAAATGTGACGCGTAACGAAAAAATGTTACACTACATTTTTTTCCAACCCCGATAAAGAAGTTTCACTTCAAAAAAAAAAAAAAGGTGTGGAACACTGCGCGCACAAAAGTAACATTAATAAATTTATCAAAATATTTCAAGTTTTACCGATTATTTCGCAGGTGTACACTATATGGACGGATCCAAACTATCCAACACCAGAGTCAGAGGCCGCACTGCAAGATCTGAAGAACATATCTTCACATACAGAAGGAGAAGTTCTGCCATATTCGTTGCCCATCACCGTAAGTGTTCACACCTTTTGGTATTGCCATATTGCCAATTCTTTGCACTTGTACTTACAATTAGGCTGGCTTTGAAACTCTCAAATAGAAATTTCCTGAGCTGGCTTCAAGAAATAGGTGATTCAGTCAAAACCGTTTAAGACGACATCGTTTAGAACAACATTCTTAAAAGGCCGGCAACACACTCGCGAGCCCTCTGGGTTTTGGAGTGTCCATGGGCGGCGGTATCACTTAACATCAGGTGAGCCTCCTGCCCGTTTGCCCTTTGTTCTAAAAAAAACCGATAATCGAACAAAATTAAAGGTCTCGGCTGAATTCTATTGTAGGTATTAGGAACTTTTTAGGTTTTTCTGTGAATTTTTCTCTATATAAACCTCAGAGTTCAAGTCATAAAATTTTAATTAACAAATAAAAAATAGGGGTTGATCGTAGAGTGGAGAAAATTAAGGATTGTATGTATTTTGGTATATCATAAAAAAAAACAAAAAGTTTGGTCTAAAAAATAAAAATTTGAGGGTAGGAAAGATAGTCTATTGCTGCACAGCCGGGGATCGAACCTACGACTTGGATGAGAGTCGCACGCTGATGTGATGCCACTAGGTCAACACTGCTTTTAAACCGGCCATACAAAAAAAAAATACACTTACAAAGTTACCTTTAATTTTTTAAACTTATACTAACACAACAAATACTTATAATAAGAAATGTAAACTAAACAATTGTAGGATAGATTAATTAATAAAGCTTTATCTAATATATAAAATTCTCGTGTCACAATGTTCGAAACGGGTGGACCGATTCTTATGAAATTTTTTATGCATATTCAATAAGTCTGAGAATCGGCTACTATCTATTTTTATAAACCCTAAGTGATAAGGAGTGTCTACCGTAAAAAAAATTTTTTATCTATTCAGACAAAATTTATTGTTTTAATTTTTTTATGATACAACATACAACCCCTAATTTTCACCCCTCTACAATCAACCCCTATTTTTTATTGAACTACAAAAATATTTCCTAAAAATAATATACATTGCAAAACAAACGTTTGCCGGGCCAGATAGTAAATAATTAAAGTTTTCAACTTAGAAAAATCGAAGGTGATAGCGCCTTTAATGAAAAGCCTAAACCAAAGGAATGCAGTTTTCAAACATTAACGTAATGATAAATAAATTGTTTATTTATAGATCATTAATTGACAAAATAAAACATTTGACCTTAAAGTCTGGTTATCTTGAATTTATTTTTAAAGGAAGCACTACCTGTTGAACCACTTTGCGATAAAGCAACGAACTATAATATCCGAGAAAGAATAATCCCACGGACTTAATGTTATGAATAAAATATTTGTTTATAATCTAATATATAAAATTCTCGTGTCACAATGTTCGTTCCCATACTCCGACGAAACGGCTCGACCGATTCTTATGAAATTTTGTATGCAAATTCAGTAAGTCTGTGAATCGGCTACTATCTTTCAAACCCCTAAGTGATAAGGGGTGTTCACCCGAAAAAGAATATTTTTAGTTTTTAGACAAACATTTTTGTTTTTATTTTTTATGATACAGCATACAAATATACATACAACCCCTATTATTAATTGTTGTAGATAGTTATTTTTATTAAAGTAAAAAAAAGGTTTCCTAAAAATAATATACATGGCAAAACAACGGTTGCTGGGTCAGCTAGTATTATTATATATTTTTGACAGTTTTTATTATATTTTGAGTTACTTATATAATATTTATATTTATCAAAATGTATCTACCCTGAGAAGGCTAACAGGTCCAATAGGAAAAGGGTGTTTCAGCTCTCTTAACTTCAATAAAAGTAATACAGTAACAATATATAGAATACTGCATGTTGTTAATTAATTTTCCCACTTTTTCCAGGACATAGACACATCCCTTCTGGCCGAGCTGCAACAGTGGAATCCACTAGAAGAACAGCCTAGAAGGGGTAGAGTCAAGAAATACCCTAGCTATGACGATTTCGATGTAAGTTTAAGAGAAGTTTTTCGGAGTAATAACTGCAGTTGAGTTTCACCGTCGAACGAGGAATACAAAATTACACCCGTATCACCCTCTTCTTTCAACAAAAAGCAGTTTCTCCCGCCACCACTATGTGGAACCAGCTGCCCACTGAAGTATTTCCAAACCAATTCGATTTAGGGTCCTTCAAGAAAAGAGCGTACCAATTCTTAAAAGGCAACGGACTCGCGAGCCTTCTGACATTGAGTGTCCATGGGCGGTGGTATCACTTAACATCAGATGAGCCTCTTGCCCGTTGGCCCCGTTATATAAAAAAAGTAACTAATATATATTCATTTAATAATGCCTTTCTTGTGGTAATAAAACTAATAAATATATTCGCTTGACAATAAAAACTTAAAAAAGTATGTAATACTTGTAAAAAAAACTGTTTTGCCATAAATAATATATATAAATTACGCTTATGTTTGTCCGCTATGGACTCACTAAAACTACTTAACCGATATCGATCGAATTTGCACACCGTGTGCAGTTGGATCTAACTTAAAAGATAGGTTAGCTTACATCTCAATTTACACCTGCAATATTATTTCATTGCAAATTATTTGACAGTCACAATTCTAACAGATGGCGCTGTGTTGAAAGTACCAACGTTTCACATAAGCTACAATGTAATGGCATAAAGCATGGTGGTCCCCATGACTGTTGTTCTCCTACCGTTTCCCTTGAATAGTTTGCTACTCTGTAATATAACATAAACCTTAGCCACAGCAACGCTTGGCCGACTCGTTAAAATATAAATATGTCCTTCATTAATAACAATGATCAATCAGTCAATACTTAACACTAAATATGTCATACGTCTGTCAAAAAGATTTTGACATATGGAAGACACCTCGAGTCTGATTCTCCACATCGGAAACATACTAACATAGGATATTGTAAACTAACGCGATTATATGCACAAGTAATAAAAATAAAATAAATCAGTGACGCTACAACTTCTTTTAGGCCTGGGCCTCAGATTTCTGAATCTGTTTCATGGCCATTTTTCAATCTAATCGGCAAGTAGGTGATCAGCCTCCTGTGCCTGACACACGCTCGAGCGAGCAAATGTTAAATGCGCACATAGGGAGAAATTCCATTGGTGCACAGCCGGGGATCGAACCTACGACCTCAGGGATGAGAGTCGCACGCTGAAGCCACTAGGCCAACAACACTCTATGCACAAATAATACCGTAATAAATAATTTTTCAGACTCTCGTAATGAGGAAAGGAGGTGGCGAATCTATATCTTTAGGTATACCAGTGGAAAACGGGGTCACATCACTGAAGATATACTTAGAAGGTGCCATCGAACATGCTGTATTGTACCCACCCAATGACGGTACATATCATGAAATTACATTACACATATTCTGTTTCTATCATCAAAACTATTAAATCATGATTCACGGCTCATTGGTCTAGTGGTTAGTACCCCTGACTGCGAATCCATGGGTCCCGGTTCGATCCCCGGCTGAGACAAACATCGATGTGATGAGCATTTGGTGTTGTGCTTAGGTCTTGGGTGTTTAAATATGTATTTATATGTGTATCTATCTATAATATGTATATACATACCGTTGCCCATAACACAAGCTTAACATGGGACTAGGTCAATTGGTGTGAATTGTCCCATAAAAAAAAATGATAAACATTATTATTTCGAAAAATTATGTTAATATACTGTTCTTGGATATTCTTGATTCAGTGTCTTAAATCAAAAGTCAAGATATCCTTGCCTTTTACGCTACTTTTAAACTATCTAGATTCTAATAACCTCAAAACACGTATGAAGGTTAAAATATCAGGGTTATGGCCATGCCATATATGGTCAGTCATAAAAGCCGGTGATTATGTCCATATATGGGTTATTGCATTTTTATCAATTAGTTTGAATGTCATGGCTCTGGACTACTCTTTAGCCTTTTTATTCTGTTAAAAAAACCTAGGGGCTTGTTAGCTTATCTTCTTACAGGCCCCTGCCCCCCCCCCCTTTTTTATAAAGAAACAACAATTTCAAATCAATATTCAGCCTGAAATTGTGCTCACGTAGCCTTTTAAAACATGTCAATCTATCAAATCAATCAATCAATTTATTCAGTTTAGATGCGTCTTAGAGCATGCTTATGTAATATGTATATCGGAGTTGACGAAGGGGCGGGGCTGGATCTACTCTCAGACGACTCGCAGAGTCAGAGAGAGGACGCCCTGCTCTCTATCTGTTCGCCAATTGCACTTATGAGATCAGAGAGAGCCTGGAGTCTCCAGTCTGTTAAGCAGCATCCGTCTGCTGCATTACATGCTCACAGAAAAGAATGCTCGTGTGGACAGCCTGTACTTCATTCGGTTTTAAAATTCCAGGTCCACAGATCGACCTGTACAACGCATCATCTATCCGTGCCTTCTCAGCTGCCTCCAGATCAGAAGGATTATCACCAAGAGAGATTTTCTTGGTCTTTCCGAGGCTGGCGCCTGATGAGAGCATGTAAGTGGTATAATTGGATTGATAAAAAAAGAGAGAATTATTTTTTGCTTGTCAAAGGACGAAAGAATGTTTTCCGAGAATAGTTAAAAAAAAAAAATTTTATATGTACTATTTCTATCTATATTATATATATATATATACATATATATATTAATACTAGCTGACCCGGCAAACGTTGTTTTGCCATGTATATTATTTCTAGGAAACATTTTTTAGTTCAATAAAAACAACTATGTATCTACTACTTATAATAAAAAATAGGAGTTGATCGTAGAGGGGTGAAAGTTAAGGGTTGTATGTATTTTGTATGCTGTATCATAAAAAAATAAAAACAAAAAAATTCAAACAAAAAAAACAAAATATTTTTTTTGGGGTGGAAACCCCTCATCATTTAGGGGTTTGAAAGATAGATAGTAGCCGATTATTAGACTTACTGAATTTGCAATTAAAAAAATCATAAGAATCGGTCGAGCCGTTTCGGAGGAGTATGGGAAGGAACCTTGTGACACGAATATTTTATCGTAGATAATATTACCAGTATTTTGTCACGTCAGCGCCAATCCATTTAGATATCTTAATAGAACACAACCAGTTATTAGATTATTAAAAGATTTATCATACCCTCCAAGCAATAAAATCTCTCATATTCCAGGCTATCAGTTCTACCAGTATACCCAGCAGAGGACCAAGCAATGGTCGGCCTCTGGCACCTAAGCGTCAAATGTGACCTATGCGATTACAGATTGCGGGTAGCTGCAAAATCACATTTGCATTTTAACGTCGACGTCGTTGAGGGTAAGTCACGATTATTCCATAACCAGTGCTAAAGAATCTTGTATACAATTATATATTATATTATTTTTATTATATTTTATAATTATAATTTGTGTGTTAACAGAACCTTCGATCAATGTTCTTTAGTCTTTTCACTATAATACAAAATTTTACTTGGTTTCTCTAACAAGTTGCATTTATTTATTTATTAATGTTTACCAAATAATATAATGCGATATCTACAGTATATGTTCCAAGTTATCTTTTTTTAATATACATGGTAATTATAACATATATGTTACAAAGAGTAAAAATTTCACTTCCAATTTTAGATTTTACTAGTAATGTTTTACTTATTGTTAAAAAAGCAAGCATGAATTTTTTTTTTAATTTATCAGCCCACTACCGAATACATCAAGCTCTGGATAAGAAGTTTATAGTCTAAAGAAAAGAATCTGACATACATTGTGTACATTTACAATCTATCATCAACAATCTCATCATATTACAATCAAAAATATATATAGAAATGTGTCCTTAAATAATATATAAAGAAACCAGACTAAAAAATTACGTACCACCAAAACTTTAAACATAAGACAGTGATTGATGCTCACAAAACGGAACTTAGGTTCATTGACCTTTATTATCATAATTACGTGTTTAACTACGAAGCGAACAGCGTCTCATTAAATCAAGATAATGAAACAAACAATAATAAAAAATTCACGAAATAAAAAGCGTCGTATACTACCTTGACTTGTTTAAGTGATCGCGGAATATGCTTAAAAGGTGTATTAAGAATATCCATATCGCTAAATTTCCTGCATCGCACACACCCCCCATACACATCCTCATTTTCACACCATCATTCAACACAGCCGAATTAGTTAAAGGTATTTTAAAAAAATATAGTTTTTTTTCTTGCTGCTCCCGCGAACTTTGTTTTGCCTTAATATATTATATCAACATAGAATTCGGTCCGGAATAAAAAACTAAATTCTTTTTAGTATAATTTTTATTATAATAAAATAAATAAAAACCTTCCTCAGAGTTCAAAGAGTAAATAAAAAATACTTATTCAAGTATTCTTAATTTATTTAGCAAAACTCGAGTTTTGCTCTTAGTAACATTTTGCGATTCATTTTTATTTTGGCTATATCTTTAGTATAATTGTTTTTTGTTATAATATATATATAATTTATGTTAGCTGTAAGATTACCAATTAAATATTAAAAAAAAACACTCTTGCGTTATTATTGAATATCAGATCAACTCTTTTGAGATTTAAATTAATTAAATAAATCAGTATAAAAAGGAAATGATCTTCAAGTTCATAGCCGTCTCATTAATAGCACTTGTGTATCAGTTAAATTGCTGTCCTTTTTCGCCAGTGTAACAGAAAGAGAGTACATACTAGTTTTTATCAAGTACTACTAAACAGGCATTTTAATTAAAAATATATTAAAAAACATTTCCGAAATTTTGTCGTAATCTTTTCACATTAAATCCACACCGATATTATAGGATTCAAATTAAACCGGTATTAAATAAAAACGAATGCAAAAAACACGACAAGTGACTCTTCGGGTTTATATCTATATGTATATGTTTGATACGATTTATGTAACATGGCCTCAGATGTCGCAAAAACAAATAAATTGAAATTCCAAGTAAATAAAATATGTTTAAGTAACAGACAAACATGTATATTGAATGATATGAAAGTGGATGATGCGAGAGAAGTATATAATATGACATATATATAAGGTGCAAGGGGAGATCCAAGGTCTCTGCTGAACTCTTCGGCATAAAGGCGTTAATATATAAAGTGATTTGCAAAATAGAATATGCTTAAAAGTGACTCAAGTGTAGTAGCGACAGCGCGTTTACGTGATTATTACAAAACTAAACATACAAAATAATTATATAACGATTTTTAAAGAAATAAATCAATCAGGTGTAAATTATAAGTCAATTATGTACACACCCGAAACCCATTACAATGCATATTGCTTACCATTTTAAGTGTATTAACTATATCTACATCGCAATAGACTTCACAAAATGTATATAATATATTTTGTTATCTAGCTCCAGAAGTCACAAGGTAGAACGCTATATTATTGATAAGCTCATAACAAAATATAATATACACGATAATATTATTAGATTTGTAAATAACAACAACCGCCTTATATTGAACATTTAACGCCATCTAGTGATGCTCCATAGCAATAGGTTATGAGTTAATCTGTAGGTCTGAATTGACTTTGACAAGACATTAAACAATGACATCTGTCAAATGACGCATTAGCATTACAACTGTTATCAAAAAGTGAAAGTCAAGACATAAAATCACTGGTTTAGGGAGCGTTCAAGTATTACGTCACGCAATTTTGGGAGATTCTGGACCCCCCTCCCCCATGTAACGCACCGTAACGTTTTTGTGTATGTGTAGTGACTCTTTATACCTAAAAGTTACCATTATGTGGTGTACAGTACTGGAAAGTCGTAAATAATATTAACAATAACACGTTCAATCCCAATCGTAACGTTTTACAAGAGGACCCCCCCCCAAACTCACACACTTGCATAATACTTGAACTCTCCCTTAATAGTCAAATATCAATTACACAACACAAACATGCAAAATAAAGAAAATATTAACCTTTAATCTCACGTTGACTTCATCCCAAAATGGCGACGCACTTCAACTGGGTCATTTAATTATGTAATCGAAATTACAAGGTTATACACGCGCTTTAACTTCACAGCTGTTATTGTCCAGCAGTAAAGTCATTACGTGAATCTATCCAGCACACAAAAAAACATACAATCCGTTCTATTTGATTTGAGTAATTCCTTTTTACGCAATACAACAGTAGTAAAAACAATCGCCAATCCAAGCCACTTCACAGACCCATTGATATCATTCATTCAAAGCGTGATTATATCTTATAATAATCTTAATATATACAAATTACGTGTCACGTTGTTTGTCCGCTATGGACTCCCTAAACTACTTAACCGATTCCAATCAAATTTGCACACCGTGTGCAGTTTGATCTAATTTAAAAGATTCCAGGATAGCTTACATCTTAATTTATACCCACAATATTATTTTATTGCAAATTATTTATTTACTATTTGACGGTCAAAATTCTAACAGATGGCGCTGTGTTGAAAGTACCAATGTTTCACATAATTTCATTTAATGGCATTACCACCAAAAAAGCATGGAGGTCTCCGTGACTGTTGTTCTTCTACCGTTTCCCCTGAATAGTTTACTACTAAGTAATATAACAAAAACCTTAGCCACAACAACGCTTGGCCGAGTCTACTAGTATATATATAAACCTCTAAATTACATCTTTAAATTGACAAATTTGCTATCTCTACTTTTAACATATTGTGTGATAGAGTAAGAAATATAAAGGCTAAGTTGTCTTGCCAAGAATTAGGGCTTAGATTCTGTGACAAGTCTAAGAGTATCTTTAAATTGAATAATCAAATAAAACAACCTTAATTGGTACATACATAGAGTCGAGATTTAGCACTAAATAAAAATAAGTTCCCGTCGTTGTAAGTGTCCATTGGCGGCAGTTAGCACTTTGTTCAGTGCCTGTTCGATTGCCTCCTGTCTTTGTTTGACTTCTGAATCATAGTCAAGACACACCACACTATATACACACAATAATTTATTAAATTAATTCAAACAACTTCTCAAATTATATCAAAGGTTGCAACACTCGTGTGTCCCGCGTTAACGCGATTAGAAAACTGAGTATCATCTGAACCTAATGTCATGACTGATAAGAAACTAATGAATCAAATTGATAGTTAAATTCATTATTTAACGGATATATACGAGAATTTATCAACACTAATATTATATAGAACAAAGAATCTGGACTAATTTCAAAAATCGTTCTCCATTTGAATCCTACGTTATCCCTGACGAATGCAGACATCATAGGCCGGGAGATAGTGACACAATAGTAGGCTATTTGTACCAGTATGGCGGAAATACTTCAGTTGGCAACTGGTTCCACATAGTGGTGGTGCCCGGCAAAAACTGCCTTAGAAAACGCTCAGTTGTGGAACGACTGACGATTCTAACATTAACCTCTGGCTTAGGTTATCTCAGCGTACTAACGAAACATTATTTCCATCACAACACATTTTTAATACTAATAATTGAAATCCCATCTCATAACTTTTTCTTTCTTGGCGAATACTTTAAGGGTCTACGTGTCTATGTGCTTAGCTCCTTCTCTTCCTTTAAATCTCTACTCTCTTACATGCCCACATCGTATCTCTCACTTCCGTACTAACTGATCTGAAATTATCATGAATCATTTGTCCTTTTTTATGACTATCCCTGTCACTGTTTACATAAGTTTTAATTGCTCCATTAGTTTTGTTTAAGTAACTTTATACCTTACTAGCTGATCCGGCAAACGCCGTTTTGCCATGTCATTATATCATTTATGGTTATTGTGCCTCACTCGACATAGATAGGTATAGTGTGTCGCGGACTTTTTTGTAGATATTTATAAGATCTACAATTACTTAAAACATTTTATGGTTCTATCTTTAATAGTTTAGGGAGGGTACGCAAAATAAGTAACTTTTTTGATTGATTTTTTACACCTTGTGTCCGAAAAACCTTAATATCTTACGGAACCCTATTTTTGTTCAAAATTAAATATAGCCTATATTACTCGTGGATAATGTAGCTTTCGAATGGTGAAAGAATTTTTAAAATCGGTCCAGTAGTTTATGAGCCTATTTATTACAATCAAACAAACAAAGTTTTCCTCTTTATAATATTAGTGTAGATGTATTTTTGCACTCCTTGCGCTCACATTATCAATTTTTTCTCACAGTGGTGGCCGCCAGTTACCCTAGTTTTTATTTAACTATTGTATTTGTACTGCAACGATGTGTAAATAAATAAAAAAATATTGTAGTGTTAGTACCTAGTGACATAGGTAAACCATTTATGATAACTTAAAAAAATATTGTTGCCCTAATAGTATGTCCGTGCGTTTGTATTATTAAATGTAGCTCGTACGGGGTAAAAGCCCCCCTTCTACTATTGTAGAGGTATGATTATATGCCCAATACGTTTTTTAACATACAGTCACACATAGTGCTCTACTCTTAATCTGTGACATCAGTCTGTCAACTGGCTGTGGCATAATATGCATATATACAGCGTAAACTCTTTATAACGTCACTCGTTATAACGAAAAACTCTCTATTATCTTAAAATGAGGTACACTTGTTGTTCGGTTTAACACAAAACTAATATATTAATTCACTCTTTATAACGCACTCCCATTCTCTTCTATTCTCTCCGTATATCGAAAGTCAAAGCTTCTCTATAACGAAAAAAATGCTCGGTCCTTTGAAAATCGTTATAAAGCGTTTCCACTGTATGTGTATTGTGTAATGAATAAGACAGTAAAAATTTGTATTACAGATATGCTGAAACTCAAAATAACAGGACCAGTTGCGAGCATTCGCGACACGTTAGTAATAGACGAATACGGAACTGAGCTAGCCAAACTTCCATTTAGGTAAGTTACGTCGATATACAGCAGTGTTTCTCAACAGGGAGCCCCCTTGTGGGGTCCGAAAGATTAGGGTTCATGTTTGTAAGGGGCCGTTCAAGTATTACGTAAACACTACAGCGATCTTTGGTTTTCTTATTAGGTAATTACGTCAACAGTAATTATTTATTTTATTTATTTATTAAAACTTCGTTGCAAAAATACAAAATACAAAAACAAAAAAAAATTATAAGGGATGCAACGGGCGGCCTTATCGCTAATAAGCGATCTCTTCCAGGCAACCCTAGTTAAAGAAAAAACAAAAAAAGAAACATGATTCGTGCGAGAAGTGCAGAAACAAATGTTATATAAAAAAAAATATATATATACATAGTACCTTAATCTAAAGTAATACAAAAAAAAAAAATATTAACAACGGACTAAAAACTTAAAAGCTAATCTTACAAATACATGGACAGCAAATAGTGATGTAAAAGGAAACATAAGATTTATACAAGTCACGATTGATCAGGATAGGATAAGGTTAAGAAATGAGAATACAGAAGAGTTTTAAAAGATGACAGAGAGCTAGCCAATCGTACGGAGTCGGGCAGCGTATTCCATAACTTAATGGCGGAGATTGTGAATGAATTGCCTAAGAAGGATGAAGTGTGAGATGGAATTTCTAATAAACATCTATTAGAAGAGCGTAACATATAGTTAGAAGGACCTAAGAATTTAAAGTGATTTTTGAGATAAGAAGGGGTTTTCGGATTGAAAAGAATTGAGTATAGAAGTTGAAGAAGATGAGCGTGACGTCTGAATCGAATAGGTAGCCACCCCAGCTGCCTGCGGAATTTAGACACATGGTCATATTTCCTAAGACCAAATATGAACCGTATGCAGAAATTCTGCAGGCGTTCGATCTTGTCAAGTAGCTCTTCGTTCAAATCAGAGGAGCATGAGTCCGCATAATCGAGAATAGGAAGCAGAAGAGACTGTGCTAACATAGTTTTAGTGCGGATGGGAAGGAAATTAGAAAGACGTTTCAGAGTAAAAGAAGCGGCGTAAAGTTTACGGCTGATCTCCTTTACGTGATGACCCCAGAAAAACGTTTGGTCGAAGAAGACCCCCAGGTTTTTAACAGTCTTATTGAGGGCCAAGGCCACACCGTCAAGGTAAACACCAGGGAGCTGAGCCCATTTGACTCTTGAAATAAAGAAAGGGCTTCCGATGATGATGACTTGACTCTTGGCAGGATTAATTTGAAGACCAAAGTCTTTACTCCAGTTGGCTATGTTTTCAAGATCATCATTCATCGCTTGTATTGCAAGAGGAAGCTCATCCAGTGTAGACTGAACGTAGATTTGGAGGTCATCAGCGTAAAGGTGATAACTAGCGGATAGATGTGCAGTCAGGGTGTTGATAAATATAGAAAAAAGAACGCCACCCTGCGGAACACCAGCACTTATATTATTCCACTGAGAGTAAGCATCATTCATTTTAATACGCTGCCGACGACCGTTAAGATAGCTATGAAACCAGTCAATAGCGGATGGACAGATATTCATAGAGCGAAGCAACCCAAGCAGAATTTCAAAGTTCACAGTATTGAAAGCATTGCTAAAGTCAAGCAGAGTGAGAACAGTGAGCTGCCCACCATCCATCCCTCGGCGAATGTCGTCACAAACTTTAACCAATGCCGTAGTCGTGCTATGCCCCGGGCGGAAACCCGATTGGAGAGGGTCTAGAATTGAGTTTTTATTCAGAAATCCGCTAAGCCGCGAGTGTATAAGGCGCTCTAGAGCTTTAGATAGGAATGGTAGAATAGAAATGGGCCGGAAGTCAGAAAAGTTAATGGGATCGGGCCGTTTGGGAATAGGAATAACTAGACTATCCTTCCAAGAAGTAGGGAATTTACCACTAGTAACTGAATAATTAAAAATATGAGTAATAACTTGAAGAATAGCTGGCAAGATAGGTAAGATCATAGCACGACTAACTTCATCACATCCAACAGCATCCGACGAGATAGACTGGATGCAACCCTCCACTTCGCGCTCGGTGAATTCAGTGAAATTAAAAGGCATGTAGTTTGGAGTTGGAAGAGAAGCTAGTTTATTGATTGTCTTCCTAAGAGAAGAATTATCGTGGGCAGGAGAACAGGTGAAGTGAGAGTTAAGGTTGTTTATATCTATTGCTGAAGAAATAACATTCTGTGCCGATCTGCCAATCCCCAAGGTTTTGAGGAACTTCCAGATTTTTGAGGTGTCGCCATTGGATACTGAGTCGTGGATATGTTGCCTTTGAGCATCACGACAGCGAGTATTACAACGATTGCGAACTACTTTATATTTTTCGCGCTCCGCATCAGATTTGGCAGTTCTCATTTTAGCTATGGCTCTGTTTTTTTTGTGAATCAGTCTTTTAATCTCATCAGAGAGCCAGGGAGCAGGTAAATGTTTAAGTTTAACACGTCTCAATGGGGCGTGCTTATCATAGAGGTTTGTGATGGACGAAGTGAACAACTCAACTTTGTCGTCGAGGTAAGCTAAGTCGTACAGACCACTCCAGTCAATTTTGGATGCATCACTGAGTAGGCTATCATGGTCGATTCCACCAAAGCTGCGACGCATAACTACCGTGGGCTTCTGCTTGGGTGGCTTCGCTTTAAAGGAGAGATAGAGAAGGTCATGGTGAGAGAAGGCGACAGCAGGAAGTTGCCCATGCTTAGTGACAAGGTGAGGAGAGGAAACAAAAATAAGATCCAAAAGTGACGGAGTAAAACCGGGGACTTTATGCGTAGCGTTAAGATATAAGTTTTGTAGGTTGTAAGAGTGAGTTAAAGAAAGGAGCCGTCTGGAGCGAGAATCATTTTTCAGCAGACATGTGTTAAAGTCACCCATGACTATTGTGTTTTTATATAAGGGAGAAAATTGGTCAATGGTGTCTTCAAAGGAATCAAAGTAGTCCACCGATGATGAAGGGGAATAGAAGACTCCCAGGAGAAGCTTAGAGTTGGATAGAAGAACTTCGATGAGGAGATGCTCGGCTGCATTGCTAGGTGGAGGCTGTGGCGATGAGCTAATGATGGAGAAGGGGATGTGAGAACGTAAGTAAATTGCCACACCACCTCCACGCATGCCGAGTCGGTCATTTCTAATTAAATTGTAACCAGGAAGAGAGTAAGTACCAGAGGAAAGGGAAGGATTGAACCAAGTTTCAGAAATAAGTATGGCATGGATGTCTTTAGAGGCCAACGTAAGGAGATCTGTGTGATGAGCTGGAACGCTCTGGGCGTTAATGTGTACAACATTGAAATGCTTAGGCAAGTTTTGAAAAATAGAGGATAAGGTATCATTTAGGGTAGGCGTGGAGGAGTCAATGCTATGGAAGGAGTCACAATCGGACGATTCCAGAGATAAGAAATCAGAGTCATCACTACTGCAATCCATGCTTAACAAAAGTATGATAATAAAAAAGAATAAAATAAAAACTAAAACTAATCTAAAAGTTAAATAAAATCTACACCAAGTATATAAGCGCTTAAACTTTAAAAATACAAAAAAAAAAATAATAATAAGAAAAAAAAAGATGTTCTTACGATCGCACTCAACCGCTGGTATGTAAGGATTAAAGCAAAATCTTATTATACGAGACTAATTTTATGTTCTGTGGAAATACTATGTGTATCAATTCTCAATTGACACTTGACAATAACAACCTTTGACAGTGTCAGCCGTCTCATCACGTTAGAAAGTTAGTAGTTATAATCTGTCAGTGGGCTTTAATAACAAATAACAATTTGAAATTAATATCATCATAATAACAATTTGTAAACGAAGGAGAAGGTTATAAGATACCAAATAAGTAATTAAAAAAAAGAACTGTTTAACACTTGAAACTCATGACAAACAAACCAAGAAAAAGTTGATTATAACCCCAACACACGAAACACCAACACTGTACAGACGGAAGTTATTGACCCTTTTTTGGAGCCTTCTTAATTATTTACTTTTTTACACATATTACCCACACATTGTCTATGCTTGTAAACGAAATGCATTTTCGTGGATTCCTACAAAAAATTAATACGTTTATGTAGTATTATTTTTGAGAGCTTTGCTTACTTTTGCTGACAAGAGTGGGGGGGGGATAAATTGCAGTAAATCTGCTAACGTAATACCTACGTTTTATTGTTTCCAAAGCTAAGGTGGGAAATGGCACATACACTGATATATGAACGGGTGGTTTAACCACCATGGTCCTAACCTAAGTTGTTTTTTTTTATGTAATAGGAGGCAGACTGGGAGGAGGCTCTTTTGATGTTAGTGCCGCCCATGGGCACTCACATTGCCAGAAGGCTCGCAAGTTCGTTGCTGCCATTTAACTTGTATCTAAATTATTATTCCAATTAATTTACATAGTAACAATAAAAACTACTAGACCGATTTCAAATTTGCAATGTTTTTTCCAAATTTTTAATCATATTGGTCTTTCAATGCTTTCAGCTATCAACCTATAGCGGAGACGGACAAACAAACAGACATATTTGGTGAATTAGGTATACCCAGCGTATCTAGTTCTAATATCTACGTCAGAATCCTTGGAAGGGATATAAAAGGTAACTAGTTAATAAAATTGCCCGGTACTGCAAACCCCTCCCAAAGACAGGAAACAGATTAACATTTAAAAAAATAAATTTGCCCTCCGACCGGGAATCGAACCTGATACCCCTCACCTAGAGGACACTTAAAAAGACCGCTAGGCTATGAGGCCCGTTCGTTTAATAAATACTAAGCTAGCCGAGTCCAACCTTTGTGAGTGCCATAAACTGAATATTAGCCCAAAAGACTTAATTCCCCCGGCCGAGTGTGTGTATATTACCGGTATATATTGTGATTCTTGAAGAATGTATACATTATACGTAGTTAATGGACAGAAAAATAACTATTATTATCGCAAAACATTGGCCAAAAGCACGAAATCGCCGAGTCATAGTCCTTTTAGATTCTTTTGAAAGAGAAAAAAATATATTAATTGCGGCTAGTAGTAGTAGTTAGTGATCTGCTACATTGTTTTTTATAACACGATGCGCTTATTTTATTATAGTATAGTAGTTTTATGTTTTTTTTTGTTATTAATAATACTCTACTCCCCTGCCATTGTGTCCAGGGACTTTTTCTGTCTTTTAAATTAAAAAAAAAATAAACATATTATATTAATTACAATAAACGTACACGAATGGTGTGTTACGCGTCTCGCTAAATACGCCCGTACATCGGTAATATTTTTTTTATGTTCTAGGTACATAGTCTTCACAGGTACAAACTATTTTAAATCTTTTTCCAGGAGAACCATTCACGAGACTATCGGGGCCCATCCACAAGCAGACAGAGGTTCGCCTGGGAAGATCAGCGTCCATCGTATTTCCGGAGACACCAAACGATTTAGAACTAGCCGAGGAAATTGATTCTGTCATCTACCAGAACAGACCGATTGGCAGATCTATGTCACAGGTATAGCCGGACAATTACCAATTTATATTAAAAGTATACCGACTCTTAAAAGGCCTGTAACACACTTTCGAGCCTTCTGTTACTATCCATAAGCGGCGATGTCACCTAATCAGGAGTGCATTCATCTGATTGGTTCCCTTTTAATCACAATAAGTCCATGGTAACGGATTTGGATTAAATAATCTATTGAATATCATTTTAAATATTTCTTTCTGCAGCACCAGATGTCTTTATCTGTCCCACAATATTTATGTGTATTAATGTTGTTAACAAACTACATAGGTGAACGGACCTTTTTCATTTATTCGTTGAGTAAACTGTCAAAAGTTGTATTATTTGTTTAAGTGGCTAAAGTAGTTAGTTAATTTCTTTTTTTATTTCGTATGTGTGTTTTTGTTTCGTCGGTAAATCTCATCGCATTTTTTGCAGGAGTGTTTTTATAAATAAATAAAAATGTATAACTTTTATAAAGACGTTTTATACAGGTAATTCTTGGAGAATATAACTCTCTCCGGCTCCATATATGTAAATTATATGTAAATAATAATAAAGCCCGTTTATTTCCAATCTTTACAAATTTTAACAATATCTTAACTTCCTTCAGTACCATTGGTTTTTCACACAAGCAAGCTATAGAGTATAGAATATAGATAATTATACGTTTTTTTCCAGTTATTAAATCAAAGTGGCGTGGTGTTAACGACAATACAAGTGGGGCTCAGTTCAAGACTCTACGGATCACCTGGAGATAGATTTCAGGTAATTTAAATTTATAATGCTCATAAAACGCTTAACGGATTTGAAGTTATGTTTTATTATAAATTTACAATTATTTTTGACATAATTTTATTTATTTTATATATTTTCGCGTGCTTTACAGCGTGCGTGGTCACGGTGACTGAAGACAAAAGGTGTTGAATGTCAAAAAGTATCACAGCTGTAGAAAAAGTTGTGTTATCTGTATTTATTTCCCCGGAGTTGGTATCGACATAATATGTCTAAAAGTTATGTCAATAAAAGACAATACTATTAAAGCTTACCACATAATACATAATACTATATCTACAATTCTACAGAATATGTTACAAGCTACCTTTTCTATTCAAAATTCATTTATTCATATAAGTACATACACTTATGAACGTCAAACAATAAATATATATATTTATTGTATATATATATTGTACAATTTTTAATTTCAGTTATACTTCGAAGTTACAAATCACAGAGAGCAAAGGATTCGATTTAATTTCGAAGCTAAAGGAGAGCTTTTTCTACTGAATGGAATCGAGCCGACATCGTAAGTATTATTCACAGTCCCTAATTGCAACAGCAAGTGTAAGATTCACCGTTCAAGACTCCCGTGAGTTATAATTCAACGTTTGTGACAAATCGTCATCGAAGACTGATCACCTACTTGCCTATTAGAATGACAAATGATCATGAAACAGATAGAGAAATCTGTGGCCCACATGTAAAAAGGTTGTAGGTTTTTTTAAATAAAATTATGCGAAAATTCTACACGTTTCTAGCATACTAATATCAAACTTCACGCTGAATCTTGACTCTGAACTTCTCCCTAAACTTTTGTACGAACCCGATACCGACGGTGACCTCGACGCTTACCAGCCAGGACCACGCACTTTGACTTACGAATCTAACTTTTGCAGACGAGATATAAATGCTGGTGAAACATTTACGGTGATAGTCAACTTGCTAATATCAGCCAATACACAACCAGGTCGGGATCTCATCACCTTCACGGCGTATGGTAAGCAATATTTTATAAAAAAAGAAGGAAATGGAGGACTCCCTTGGTTGTATCCACCGCTCATCGACACTTAGAATTTCGCTTCACATCACGTGACATTTGAATATATGAACAATTTGTATACAGATTGTTTCAAAAATGCCTTCGAAAAGTTACAAGCCGCCCATGGTCGAATCTGTCCGAACCAATTCTTAGTAGTCTTACAAAACAGTTTAATATTTGTATAATAAATTATACTTTTACGAGTTTATTAGATCTAAAGTAATTTCTTAAATTCTTTTCCATAATTCTAATAGCTAAAATCTATACGGCAGTCCTCGACTTCCGTCGTTTCAAGTAACGTCGAACAATGTTTTGACACTATTCCACAAGCATACGTCATTTGTTTCGATTTCCGGCATAGGAGAATTCACTTGTCTTGTGCAAATTTGGAGAAACCCATGAAAATTTTTAAAAAAAATGATCCTAATTTTGGGAGAAGTTTCAAACTTAATAACAAAAATTGTGCAGCTTATAAAGCCTCGTATCCACTTGAGCATGCTCGGGCGAATGAGCCGCTCATTCGCCTGAGCATGCTCAGAGGATCAAAATGAATATTTTGGTCGAACGAGCCTCAACATTGAAAAAGCTGTGCTCAGGCTGCTCAGTATATGCTCGGTGGTTTGTTATTCTGCTTCAGGTCCCTCGAACAGAAAGTGAATGGCTAGATAATATATCACGAAACTTCCAAAAAAAGTGGAACTACCCTCATTATATTGGGGCAATGGATGGCAAGCATATTCAAATCATAGCACCGCCCCATAGTGGAGTTGAATATCGAAACTATACGCATCAATTAATGTTAAAAAAGTCTCGTTATCCCACAAGCCACTCATTTTTCAAATAACAGTAAACGTAATTAAAACTCGGGGAAATCGACGCGCTCGCCTCAAACACAAAAACAACCTTCCACACTGAGCGCCGAGCGAATACTTGAGCGCCTTTGAGCACGGAATAAAACCGACAGATGCCGGCTCGCCCTGAGCGCGCTCGGATTTGCTCGGGCGTGCTCAGGCGTCTCCACTTGAGCGGCTCGGCCAAATGAGCCGCTCATTCGCCCGAGCATGCTCAAGTGGATACGAGGCTTTAGTGTTACCAAGATCTGTATATATTATGTGTTATTGATAGCAAGAAGAAAGAAGCGAAGCTATCTAGAATTGATAGTTTCTTTAAGCCAAAATAAAAAATATCAAAGTTTTATAATTATTATTAAAATGAATAACACACAAATACCAAAAATAACTAGCAATTTCACAAGTGCATATATATAATTATTTCTTGTAACAATAAGATGGATCCTAGCCCTTGAGTTTTACCTGTAAACATACGAAAAATATGTCTCAACTTACGTCGTTTCGATTAACGTCGCGTATTTCAAGAACCGAACATGTCGTAAGTACGAGGACTACCTGTATATCAAACGAATTTTTGTCATCAGTCCCGTAGTTAGTTAATTTGTTATTTATCTTTTCTCTTTATAACATATACAATTTACATTAAAATACTTCAGTTTAGGGAGCGTTCAAGTATTACGTAACGCAATTTTTGAAGATTATTGCCCCCCCCCATGTATCTCGCCGTAACGTTTTTCAGTATACTCAAGTATAGTAAAACATTTCGTGACCACCTTGTGTCTCTTTAGTTACTATTATGTGGTGTAAGTCGAAAATAATATTAACAATAACGCGTAATTCAATCCCCGCCCCGTATCGTAACGACCCCCCCTCCCAAAACGCGTTACTACGTAATACTTGAACGCTCCCGTATTCAACAATAATAAGTATATACATATATTATATATATATAAATAAATAAATATAAATATATTAAAACTATATTCACAGCGGGCACTGAGCAACTTTCTTCATCAGTGTATGTGTACATACTGGCCTCTGGTCAAACTATCAACGATATTAATGCTCCAGAAGTGAGTCACAATTTCCAAGGCTCCTGTATACTCCGACAAGGGAGTGACTGTGCTGAATATACCTGGACTACGAATGTAATTGCCAGAGACCCTGCTTCTGGTAAGTGTTTTAGTTTTATTTAATACTATTTTACTTTTTAGTACATATACCAACATGGAATATTTTCCTATGGTACCCCAGAGACTGTTTGTGATTTTTTCTATACATAAACCTCAGAGTTCAATTTATAAGATTATAATTAACAAATTAAAAATAGGGGTTGATCGTAGAGGGGTGAAAATTAAGGGTTGTATATATTTTTGTATTATAAAACAGTAAAAACATAAAAAATATATAAAAAATAAGAAGAATTTAGGGGTGGACCACCCTTTACATTAAGAGGTTTGAAAGATAGTAGCTTATTCTCAGACTTACTAAATGTGCATAAAAAATTTCATATGAATCGGTCGAGCCGTTTCGGAGGAGTATTATAGTGACACGAGAACGTTATATATTACATGAATCCTCAAAGATGTCTTGTGTCCCGGTAACGACTGTGTTGTATGAAGTGAGCCAAGACTCGTATCGAAAGAATGAAGTAATATACAATAATTATTTGATTACTTAAATGTGAAATAAAGTAGTAAAGACATAGACAATAGAGTTCATATTTTAATTCATATCTCAAGTTTCATCAGTTTGACCGCTGTCAAATTTGACAATTTGATGTTTGACATCTTCAAACAGAAGAAATGGCTTGACTTGACACTAGATTTAAATTAAAGCCCCTAAGACTCAAAATTTCCCAGAATAAAAATTTAAACCTTGCTTGTTTTATTTCAAATAATACCCGTCATCCAAAGACATCACAAGACAACAAAACAAACGCATGATAGTTTTTGTATTACTCTTTAACTGTGGTAAAACCTTTTTAGGCCTGCTTCGAGTTACATCATCCCCAGTGGGTGTGTTTTATGACAGCAACTTCATAGCTGGCTCTAGGGAGCAATTGCAGGCAACATACAGAGCCACTTGTTGTTCACCACGGGTGATAATAAACGCTGTTGATGCCTTGGGCAACACTAACAGCTATACCATAGATATTTCTTGTAAGTAACTTGAAATATAAAAAGCTAGCTAATTAACAGCTTAGGCTGAATATTTACAGTTAGGTAAGTTACTAGTTAAGTAAATTGAATTGGTCCTACATTTAAATTAAATAGTTGAAAAAGGAATTTAATTGAACATCAGTTTTTCATGCATAGTAAGGACATTAAAAGGCTTCCTTATCTTTTTTAGAAGTATTGCAAAAGTGCTACCAACAAGAGTTAATATCATATATATGTATATACATATATATTAGCTGCCCCCGCGAACTTCGTTTCTCCACAAAGTGATACCTTTTTAGTAGACTTACCACTAATAGGGGTTTCAAAGATAGAGAGTAGCCGATTCTCAGACTTACTGTATATGCATGAAAAATGTCATAAGAATCGGTTGAGCCGTCGCGGAGGAGTATGGGAATGAACATTGTGACACAAGAATTTTATATATTAGATATATATTTTATGTTATTTGAAAATATTAGCTTCCTTTCCTACATTATAAACATTTAATTTATTCTAGAAGACCAAGCTTTAGGAGGATAAGGAATATGGCACATAGGTGTGTGTCCTTACTTATTTATTTCTGTTTACAGATTACCTTCCACCTGCCGCCATAGCAGCCATTGTACTAGGTGTATTTCTATTGATTGCAATTATAGCTCTCACAATATTCCTTATTTACTGGTGTGTACGACGGAGAAAAGATATCAGGGATCTGCCTACTTACACATCAAGAAATGTTAGTTAAGATGTATAATATCAATATGCATATATCTTAAATTTTAGATATATGCATATTGATTATATGTAAAAAATACATTATTTTAAATGTATACACAGGATATTTCTAAAAACTGATTTAGACTGGCGTTTTAACAAGGGTGACAAAACTATAAAATTATATCAAACGCATAAATAGAATTTTATAAGCTTTTGGCAAGAAGTAGAAGTTTTAAACTACTTCTGTATAAAACATAGTATTAGTACTAATAATATTAAAAAATATATGGTAACAGGTTTAAAGCTTGTTTATAAACATACTCTAAGCCCTGATGAAGTGAGGAGCAGGTCTAGTGGCTTAATTATCATACTCTCACATCACTACTTAGTGGATTTTTTATACCATGTGTGCAATTAACATGCACTCTTACAAATCACAATATAATATGTCTGTCTTACTTATCTTTTTATAAAATAAAAATTTATCAAAGAGATATGCATTCTGACAGCAATAGGTATACTGACAGGCCTGTAGGACCACACCACGATTATTATTAGCATATACTGTAATTAATCTTTTTTTTTTAATTTATTTTCAAAGTAATGTGTTTGTGTCACACATTGGGCAGTTTATAGTATGTTTATGGAGGAGGGGTAATGGTGTATAAATATTTTGTCATAAATTCAGTGTACAAAATATATGTCTAAGTTACCTGTAACAGTAAGTTATTTTGTAATGTATAATTTTAACTTTATATATTCAGCTTGAATAAGGCTATCTCCATTATATAGCAAAATATATTATGTCTATAACAGATGGCTGAAAATTATAATATCTTACTATCATGATTGTAAGAGAGTAAACATCGAAATTAGTGATTCAACTAAACATTATTATAATTTTTCTTGGTTTCTACTAATACGGGTAAAATTTTATATTGCTAGTGTAAATGCAGCCATATTTAGCTTTTAAGTTTTACTAAATTATTTTGAAATAAATTTGTTGTGATACACTTTATGTTTGATTTCCTTTTACAATCTCTCAGCTTCAAACATATATTGGATTTCTCACACAGATGTCACATTTAGTGCTAAGTCTCATCTCTGATTTTTTTTATATTTAACAGATTGGTTTCATTTGTTTGATTCTAGATGCAACAAGATAAACTATACTATACAACTATACAGTATCTACATTAATAATATACAAGAAAACTACATATACTTAATTCAAACCTCAAGTATAATATGTCAATAAGTTTTACAAAGTCGCACAACTTACTTTCTTTAGTGTACTACTGGTATACAAATGTTGATAATATCGACTGAAGACCGGTGATATTTCACAACGGAACGGAATTTTGTTACTGCCATACAAAAATGAAGGCATTTTTTAAGAGAAAAGCGCCACCGTCGTCACTATACTTTTATTTACGATTTACAGAACCACAAAAGTACTATAATAAAGAAAACGAAAGTTTGTGATTTAGAAAAAACTGCAGAAAACAAATATTGCTGCACATTCGTAGCAAATTTTCGCGATAACTGTCAGTAAATGACGCCTTCATTCGCAATCATGGTGTGAGATCATAAGCTGGCAAAGGTCATCGAAATCGTGTTCAAAAAATTTTTAGGTACTAAAATAGCACATACCTTGTCTTGTGATCAGTTCCTGGCTAGGAACAGCGGGCAACAACACTGCATTGTGCGTCAAATCCTCAATCGAAAGGCCAACAACAGCCGTCGATAACAATGGGTTTTTCACAACACTCCTGTTTATATGATCACCAAAACCTTTTTCAGACATATTATCGCGGTTTTATTAATGGGTACATAAAAACTTTTACACGAATTTTCACATTTGGAGGTCACAAAAAACAAATTTAATTATGTGAAATTACGTGTCACAAATTTATATTTTGATTTGACGTTAGTCAATTGTCAAAATTTGGATCATGCATTTTTTTCCTAGCTGGTAAGGGTCACAGACAAAGTATATAGTTTTTGAAGAAAGTAAAAGAGTACACATTGACAGACTGAGTTTTTTCAAATAACATGAACATAAACCGTGTCGTCCGGTCCGTGTAAAACCAAATATATGTAAATATAAATATATATCTTTACAAGAGTAAATTGAATACATTTACTACTTCAATTATAATTCCAGTCGTTGCGTCTCATATAATTTTATTTCGTATTCTAGGACGTTCAAAGGTGCAGGTGTTTAAACCAGGTTTTAAATTTAGAAACAAAAACTTTCCTACGAGGGGCGTCAGCTGTCCACCACGTCTATCTATGCCCTTATGTACGCGCGTAAGAAGTTATACCTCTTTGGCATAACTTCTTATTAAAAATAGTTTTTGATTGCATGCAAATAATTAATTACAATTAAATAATCAAGGACTGGAAAAGGAGTCATTATCTATATATGTAAAAATGAAACCCGTTTTCCGTTGTCACGACATAACATGAAAACGGCTTGACCGATTTGTCTGATTTTTTTAAAATAATATTCCTTGAAGTAAGAGGATGGTTCTTACGGAGAGAAAAATTAAAAAAAAAATGAGTGAAAAAGTTTAAAAACAACTTTTCTATATGCCCATACAAAATATTCCTATTATAATAATACTTAAGTCAATTTGAACTTTAATACCATATCATAGAGTTCAAGTGTTAGTGGAGGGGTTCCGGGAGGGTTAATTATTATTTTTGACAAAATGTATTTGTTGTCTTATCAACTTTCTTTTTCATTCTGTTAACTATGAGTCATGGTGCGCGTGCATCGTAAAATTTCACTCTCATAAAATTTTCATAACGTCCCTAAAGAAGTATAACTTCAAAAAAATAATTAAGACTTCTAACGCGACTTTCAACAAAGTTACGTTAAACGTTTAACGCTACCATGGAGAGGGTATGAAAGCACTGTTGCGTTAAACGTTAAACGCTCCTGGGGAGAGCCAGAGTGAATGCGTGGCACTCGAACGCATGCGCGTAGTATACCTGTTACAGGACAGCGTGAGCAACCTATCTCTTCCTATTTTTATTTCCACATTACGAAGTTTCACTTCTTCCGCGTGGATAAGTCTATCCACGCTCGATCATATATCCATCGCACAGTGGGCTGGGATTTCAAAGTTTGGTCTTAAGAGATAAAATATATATTTTTGGTATCTAGACATATATTTAAAACGTTTTTATTCTTTGTGTTTTTTTTAATTAACTAGTAGTTTCGGAGATATAGCAATTTCAAATTTGTATGAAGTGACTTTTTAATTTAGCAATCCATAATAAAAGAAACGTACATATTATGATGAATTGATTAAAACAAGTATGTTTTTTTTTTTTTTTTTTTTTATAGAACGGGGGGCAAACGGGCAGGAGGCTCACCTGATGTTAAGTGATACCGCCGCCCATGGACACTCTCAATGCCAGAGGGCTCGCGAGTGCGTTGCCGGCCTTTTAAGAATAGGTACGCTCTTTTCTTGAAGGACCCTAAGTCGAATTGGTTCGGAAATACTTCAGTGGGCAGCTGGTTCCATATAGTGGTTGTGCGCGGCAAAAACTGCCTTGAAAAACGCTCAGTTGTGGAACGGCGGACGTCGAGGTGATACGGGTGGAATTTCGTATTCTGTCTCGACGTCCGATAATGAAATTCAGCTGCAGGTATTAATCCGAACAACTCCTCTGAACACTCTCCATGGTAAATGCGGTAGAAGATGCAGAGTGACCCCACATCTCTACGCAACGCCAAAGGATCAAGCCGCTCGGAGAGGGATTGGTCGTCGACGATTCGAACCGCTCTGCGTTGTATACGGTCAAGTGGAAGGAGCTGGTACTGGGGAGCCCCCGCCCAGAGGTGAGAGCAGTACTCCATGTGGGGCCGAATTTGCGCTTTATATAGTTGCATGCGGTGGCCCGGAGTGAAGTACCGCCTCGCCTTGCTGAGCACACCAAGCTTTTTGGAGGCTAATTTAGCCTTTCCTCCAAGTGACCGCGAAACTGAACGTCGTTCGATATGTCAACGCCAAGTATTCCAATGCTGGCTGTGGCTTTAAGAAGAGTGTTTTCGAAAAGAGGAGTAGCGACAAAGGGTGTTTTTTTAGCGGAAAACGCGCAAACTTGTGTCTTCTTGGGGTTAAATTGTACTAGGTTTAGTCTGCCCCAGTCTGAGACTCCACGTAGTAGCGTTTCGACTTCAGACACAAGTTTGTTCCGGTACTCATCAACAACTGCCCGAGAAATACCTGCCCGGCCAGTGTAAAGAATATCCCCAGTGCTGTCATCCGCATAGCAGTGAATGTTGCTAAGTTGCAACATATCATTGATATGCAGAAGAAATAGGGTCGGGGATAGAACACAGCCTTGTGGGACCCCAGCGTTCACGGGTTTAAGGTCGGAACATGCTCCGTCGATGACGACCTTGATGCTCCGATCGGCCAGAAAGCTGGAGATCCAGTCGCATAATTTCTCGGGAAGCCCATAGGCTGGAAGCTTCGAGAGCAGTGCTCTGTGCCACACCCGATCGAAGGCTTTCGCTATGTCCAAACTTACCGCCAGTGCCTCCCTCTTGGACTCAATTGCCTCTGCCCACCTATGGGTAAGGTATACAAGGAGGTCACCAGCTGAGCGACCTCGACGGAAGCCGTACTGAGAATCGCTAATCAACTGGTGGCCCTCTAGATACCTCAAGAGCTGGCTATTAATAATGGTTTCCATTATTTTGGAGAACAAGGAGGTTATAGCAATTGGGCGATAGTTGGACGGATCAGAGCGATCGCCTTTTTTTGGGATCGGATGTATCGAAGCGGTCTTCCAGCACTTCGGAACAGTGCCGAGCGAGTACAGGTACCGGAAAAGGCGCGTTAAGACCGGAGCCAACTCAGGAGCACACGTACGCAGCACAATTGGGGGGATACCATCCGGCCCGCTCGACTTATGAATGTCCAAGGAAGATAGTGCTTTGCGGACAGCACGTTGCCGGAATGTGATTTCCGGCATCGAGGAATCACACCGCGAAATGGTCGGTGGTGATCTCCCTTGGTCATCCAAAGTCGAGTTGGACGCGAAGAGACAGCCCAAAAGGTCGGCCTTTTCCTTCGCAGTGTGGGCCAGAGAGTCATCCTCCCTGTGCAGTGGCGGAATGGAGGGCTGACAAAAATTCCCCTGGACAGCTTTGGCGAGAGACCAGAAGGCTCGAGTCCCTGAAGGGAGTTGGGCCAATCTCTCGCCAAATCTGGCAATGTGCTCTGACTTTGCCTTAGTGATTTCCCGTTTAAAGGACCTGGAGGCTGAGTTATATGCTGTTTTAAGTTCGCTGGTATTGGCATCACGAGATTTCGCCGCTTCCGCCCATGCCTTAAAGCATTCTCGCTTTCGACGCGAGGCCGCCTTGCAAGAACGTCTAAACCAGGGCTGAGACTTGCCACCGATCGGCACCGCAGAAAATGGAATAAAGAGTTCCATGCCCTGCAGAACCACTTCGGCGACAGAGGTGGCGACGGAATCTGGAGCTTCCGGCGAAAAGCACATAGGCCCCCAAGGGTAGGACGCAAAGAAAGACCGCATCCCGTCCCAATCTGCTGACTTATAGTGCCAAATACGGCGACAACCCATAAAGCGGGGCCGTGAAGGGCGCGTAGATGGCACAGTACTCCGGACCACACAATGATCTGATGAACCCAATGGTGGGTCAACAGAGACTTGATAGTTCTCCGGATGTGAAGTCAGCAGAAGGTCCAACAAAGAGGATTTATGACCATCCACATCTGGTATTCGCGTAATCGCAGGGACCATTTGTGTCAGGTCGTAGGCTAAAGCAAAGTCGTGAAAGGATCTTCCCGCGTGATCGGTAGTTTCAGAGCCGAGCCAATCGGCATGGTGGGCGTTAAAATCGCCAAGTATCACGATTTCAGCGGTAGGAACCCTTTCGAGCAGGGAATCTGTAGCCATTTGGATGTGCTCAATGAGTCGGTCAGTTTCGGTATTTCCGCTATGGGACCTATAGAGGCATGCGTAGAATCGCGGATGGTCATCGCAGTCTACGCGCAGCCAGAGGTTAGATAGGTCCCTTCCTTCAAGCGTCCCGAGGCGACGAGAACAGATATCCTCTCTGACGTACACGCAAACTCCCGCCCGCGGCACAAATGAATGTTCCAATTTGTACCCCGGGTAGGAGAGGTAGGAAGTATCAGCCGGGGAGGAAATCTGAGTCTCGGTAAGAAAGAGCAAGGCCGGCTTCGCAGTCTCTAAATGGTAGTGGACTGCGTTGATATTGGTATTTAGCCCCCTAACATTTGTGAAGTCCACGGCGAGTGTGGACGGGGGTGCCTTTGTAGAATTGCTCCGTTTGCCCCGAGAACGATTAAAGATGTTTTTACCGAGCGCAGAATTGCCCCCCCCAGAATACGAAGGGCAGCCTGTGCGTCCACCACCGGGCGCATAGTGTCCCGATGCTGGACGCCCAGCGGGGGATTCTCCACCGCGAGCGCGTGTGGTACCCCCCTGGGGTAGATTCTGTTTTTTTTTCTGCACCTTCATATTTGTTGTAGGGGGGGGGGGAATGGGCTCCGGGAGTCTCTCTCACCGTACGAAACGCGAGTACAATAGGGCGAGCCTATTGCATCACTTCACGCCGGTTTTCTAAGAGACAGTGGTACTGCCCCGGTCGTGCCTGCCCATTTGGCTGTAGCCCGAAGGCAACAGCATGGCACTCCCACTAGGAAATTTGGTTATTTGTATTGGGATAATTCATACTTGTAAAAGATATCTAAAAATGTGTAAAACAGAAAAAAAGACGAGCCGAAAGCTTTCATTTGTCTTCGGATGAGATTACATATGCATATTTTGCGCAATTAAAAGCAGATGGGAATGAGGATATTGCAGAAATACTAGAACATTTATTAAAGAATCGACAAGATGTGCAAAAAGTTAAAAGGTGTATATCAGTCAAAGAAACAAAACCTGCGTTTTCTCCGGATGAGGCGTTGGGGTTATTTTTATCACTTAAATTGACCAAGTGGCAATACAATACATTAAGAAAAAGACAACAATATATTTCCATCGTATAATCAAGTGCAACATGCGAAAATGGAATGCTATCCATCAAAAGACGTTATCAAAGTGATAGAAACCTCAGCCAAAATAAAGTTACAAGCTCTACTGGATATACTAAGAAGAATAATAATGCTGCCACTGATCATCGACAGTAAGTATAAGGAACTAACACTTATCAGTAAGTGGGGATTTGATGGTGCTTCTAATCAAGCCAATTACAAGCAAACAATCCAAACAGACGACGACACTTCAGAAAGTCAATTTGATGATTCAAGCATATTCATGGGAAGCTTAGCACCAATCAGATTGGTTTGCTGCGAACAAGTTATCTAGCAAAATGATTCCCCAAATTCATCATATTGGTGTAGTCCAATCTTTTTCGAATTTGGGAAAGAAAACAAAATAACCACATTGCAGGAAAAAAGAGCCATTGAGCAAGAAACTGCTGATTTAATGGATACAAAAGTCGGGGAAATAAATATTTCACACTCTATTTGACTTTATTAATGACAATGAAAGACGGATATCTTTATTAATGACAATGAAAGACGGATATCTTTATTAATGACAATGAAAGACGGATATCTTTATTAATGACAATGATAGACGGAAAAGCAACATCAATTTTATGTTACACTTCATCTCAGAGATGCGACATTTGTAAAGCCACTCCAAGTGAGATGAATAATTTATCCTTAATTGCGTCAAAACAGACTGATTTAGATCTTTGTAGATACGGATTGTCATCATTGCACATGACTTACAGATTAACGATAAAGACATGGGCTGTGAAGGGAGACACCAAGTGTATCCTGGAAAGCAAAAAGAAAACATACAGAATGCTTTTAAAAATAGAATGGGCCTTCTGATTGATGTTGTCAAACAAGGTCATGGCTCCACCAATGATGGAAATACCGCTAGAAGATTTTTTGCAAATCCAAACATTACTGCTGCGATAACAGGTGTTAGCGAGAACTTAATAAGGCAGTTTGCAATCATTTTAGAGGCAATTTCATCCGGCTACCACATTGATGTAGTAAAATTTCATGAATATTATTGACCAGCTCTGATCCACTAATTTCAACGAAACGACACAAATTTGGCAGAAAACATAAAACCTTCTCAAAAGAAGCACAAAGTTTGATCATTGAACGGGCTTTGATGATGACTATTAGGAAAATTTTGAAATAGCTAAAGTTGATATCCTGGACACTGATTAAATTCAAACAGCTAGTTTGTATTTTTTTTAATTTGTTTTACTTATTTTGTTAGGTTTTAAGGTCTAAGGGGGATACCACTTAGGGTGGTGAGGAATCGAGAACAAATGTTGAAATTGCGTCCAAATCGGGGAAAATCGAGACTCGAGAGTAAGCGTAAAAATAATACGTGTTATGCTCATGTAAAGTCAATTCCATGAGAAAACTTGAGAATTACGAGATTTTCACTGTTTTTTGTTTTGTTCCATACAAAATTAACTTTGAAAATGAATAACTCCGAAAATACTAAGTTATCTGAAAATTCGTCATAGTAATAGTTTCTTATAATCAATAGAAAAATCCAACACAATGATAAAAAAATTAAAAAATAAACTTTTTTTTTTCAAACGCTAAGTCCACTACCGGGCCGTTTCGTTCCACTGTGCATCGTCGATCATATAGATATAGTGGAGTCCCAGACACTACTTTTTTAACTACAGCAGCCACCAATGAGTATCGACATGCAGTGCCTTAGTGGCTCAAAGCCGTGATCAACTTTAAAAATGCTTATGGACATTGAATAAGGTTAGAAGGTATTCCTTTAATCAGTTTAATGTCTTCCAAGTTATTCCGAATATAATAATATTATCTGTGGGTAGTCTTGATGATATATTACAACTAGTACTAAAGTCTGTGACCTGTGTGTAAGTGTGTACTGTGTGGACTAGTCTGTGGTTGCTGGATGACTAGGAGATCTCCACTTAGAAATAATTACCAATTTACCATTTTATCTTGTCCCCAGTCCCGGTGAACTGTGAAGTCTTAGTAAGAATAATGTTGCATTAATATTTCATTACATTTTTTGACCGTAAATTATTAAACAACCCTTTTCTTCAACGTTGAGTTTATATTTAGATGAGTATAGTATTATTTTCTTTAACCTATGTGTTGGAAGGTCATGGTGCTGTCCACATATATTTGTCTATTATGCACTGTGTTTAAATTTGGAATATCTTTATTTTATTTTTACATGAACGGTGTCATTTATTTTAGTTCATATATTTTCTCTTACAAGTAAACACAATGTTTTACAATTTATTTTGCATTTTAATTATTGCTTTAGCCACTAGTCCACCCTATCAGTGGTAGCAGAGCGTGGTTGGATAAATATGTTCGATAAATATATCGGGATATATATCTAGTGGAAAATGAAAGAAGCATATTTTAAAATAATAAGTAAATGAGAAAATACAAATTTTAAAATGAGCTCGAGTATCAGAACCATAGAACCGTTAAAAAAATCGAATTACGATACCTGGTGCTTACAAGCACAGGCGATTCTCATAAGAGACGATTTGTGGGAATACGCTAATGGTAAAAAATCGTTAACGGCAACTGCGACTGCCGAAGAAAAGAGTGCATTCCTAAAGGAAGACTTAAAGGCAAGGTCAGACTTAATTTTACTAATATCTCCACAAGAACTGAAACAAATTAAAGGATGTAATACATCTAAGGAGGTATGGGACAAACTTAAGTCTATATATCAAAGTTCAGGGCCGGCAAGAAAGGCTACGCTATTAAAACAATTAGTATTAAAGAAAATGACTCCAGAAGAAGACGTGAGAGACCATCTCAGTAATTTTATGGATGTAGTAGGTAAATTAGAAGACATGGATGTAAAAATTCATCCAGAGTTATTAAGTATAATGATGTTATACAGTTTACCTACAAATTTCGATAGCTTACGAACGGCAATTGAGTCGAGAGATATTCTGCCAAGTCCTGAAAATTTAAAAATAAAAATCGTAGAAGAATACGACGCAAGAAGGCAAACTGAAGCGAGTGAACCTCAGACTTCAGAAGCATTCTACACAAAGGCAAAGAAAAAGGTACAATTTTGCAAGAATTGTAATAAGAAAGGGCATTCCATAGAAGCTTGTTGGTCAAAGAAAAGACCCAATAATCCCAATAAAACTAAAGATCAAGAAAAGACTTATAACATCTGTTTAACAGCAGGAACGTTGAAATGTAAAGGCAGTTTATGGTGTCTTGACAGTGGGTGTACGTCACATATGACGGGTGATAAAAGTGTACTCCATACAAAACAAACCAATAGAGAAAATCTATGCTTACAGCGACTCAGATTATGCTGGAGACCCATTGACGCGAAGAAGCACTTCTGGCTCCGTGCTAATGATAGCCGATGGACCAATGTCATGGGCATCCAAGAGACAGCCTATAGTAGCGCTATCGTCGACTGAAGCTGAGTACATAGCCGCAGCAGACTGTTGTAAAGAGGCATTGTATCTCAAATCTCTATTACAAGAAATAACCGGTTTGGACATAAAAATAAATTTGCATGTTGATAATCAAAGTTCAATTCAATTTGTGAAGTCTGGATCCTTCAATAAAAGGACGAAGCACATAGACGTGCGGTACCATTTCATACATGAACACTTCGTGCATGGATTAATAAATATTAGCTACTGTCCCACAGAAATTCAGTTAGCTGACATAATGACAAAACCATTATCAAAAATAAAATTTGAAAGACACTGTGCAAGATTAATGCATATATAGAAACGTGTCTCGGCAACATGAGTGAACATCAGGAGAAGGTGTTGGAAGGTCATGGTGCTGTCCACATAAATTATTTTTTTAGGTATGTGTGGTCATAATTTTTTGGTATGGTTGTTATAAATTGTTTAACTTATCGTCTACAGTAATGGCTGTAGGCTTATTTTCTGCTTTAGTTTATTAAAGCATTGTTTCTGCGTAGACTTGTCGATCTAAATTATTCAGTTGGCTCCTTTTAAATAAATTATTTAAGCACTAGCAACAGCAAACAGTACCAACTTCTTTGTTGCTGGCCATAATTCACAAAATTTGTCATTTCTTTACTAATCAATTTGGTGTTACTGGTTTTGGTAGTGAAATAATTGTGTAATAAAAGATTACAAGCATATTTTCTGTAAGTTGTAGGAAGTTGAATTTTGTCATTACTCTTGTTAAAGAACAATTAATAGTTTTAATTACTATTGCCCCAAATTTGATCTTAAATTTTACTATTAGATGTCAAGATTGTTTGTTTTTAAAAATATAGGCTGATGTGTTAAATTGAACATCGTTTTAAAAAGGATAGAAGTCCAATTAGTAAATCTTTCTTATAAGAATAGTCTTAAAAGCTAGCTTTAGAGAATAGCATATGCAGAAGTATTACTTTATGATAAGGATGGCCATCTTCAGTAGGAATCCACAAATAGCAGCTATTTCTTGTAATGATTTTGACACCATATTCAAATGTCTATAACATGCCTTGTTTTAAAGTTTTGGTTAGTTTCAGTGATAAGATTTTTATACTTGGTTGGTGTGTTTATCATGTAAGTTTTTCTGATGTCTTGAAATGAAACACTTTTTTGTTTATGAAATTTGGTATCTCCTTTATATTGTTACCTGGTTCAGCCAGTGATAAAGGAATGTTGAATATTATTCAAATTTTGGCCTTAACAACCATCTGAAAAAGGGTGCATTTCTTGTGCATCATTACCAACATATTTTTTAACTACTTTGTTTTAAAACTCCCTTACAATAAGAATTTAAAATTGTTTTACCAGTTTTCAGATCATGTAAGCAAAACTCATATAGCTATAGTTGACATGGGGAACCTGGAAAAGAATATGAGGTAGTGGCCAATTTAGCAAATGCAAACCTTTGGATTATTTTTGCACTTAGTTTCCACTTCCCATATTTTTTTGTATAAATAATTTGCTTGTCTTTTGTTGATTTCAATATCTGCTTGATAGTCGCTGAAGATGCATTGTAATTAATATGTGGATTTTTTAATATAACCTCTAACTCTTTACACAGCAGACATCAATCTTTTCATCCAAACAAGCTAAATTTTCCTGGAAATATTTTAAGTAATACATACTTCAATTTAACAGGATGATCTGGACATTTTTGTTCATATTCACTTTTTTAATCTAAATAATATGTTAATTTAATAGGGAACTCCTGTATTTTGAATGTCCACCACATGCATTGCCCTGAGATCCGTCTAATTCACCTTGGTGATTTGTCATTGGTCTAATAAATCACAAAAACAACTGAGAAATTCCAGTGATACTGCAAAAAGCTTTCTTGCACACTTTTCTTTTAACACCTTTTATCTTGATGTGATAAATTAATGTAAATTAGCAGATTTAGGCTGTTTACTGTGTAATTTCTTCTTTTCAATCAATGTCTGCATCCTGGGCACTTTTACAATTAAATTGTTAACCAACTGGATAGTACTTCAAGTCTTCAGATATAAGCTCCATACATTTTAAATTTCATCTGTAAATGAGGGAAACAATTATGTTGTCTTGATACATATATGATAAAATTGACTGCTGTGAACATTATGATAAAACAAAAGTATTGAGAACGAATATTGAACAAAAGCTAACATGTAAGAAGCTTCCGTGTCTTGGTGCCACATCATTCACGAGCCTCTCCAGCTATTTCGGTATGGCCAATGGCAATAAGCGTCTCCGGACGGCGACCGAGTCACCATTTTTGTAAGAAATAAAATGATATTTGACATTATGTTTTGTCTCATCTGACGGGTTTTGGAGGTTTTTGGATTATTTATTTTTTTTATGGCTCGAATTTCACTTTTTTTTACGCCAACAGAACAATGTGTCCTTTGGTTATCAGATCTATGGCTCCTTAAAAATTCGACTCCTTATTCCGACACCTTGCAAACCAAACAACACAATGGCTTTGTGCTTTGTAAGCAGTCCAGAGGTTGAAGGGACTGGTTGATTATACTTGAAAGCTTAAGACAGCTTGAGACATTATCTTCGATTTTGGAGAGTTATTGAAGGTGCTTGGCGAACTGAGTTCTGGCATAGTTGGGAAATCGATTTCTGGATTATCGTCGAAGGTGGGTGGGACATCTATTTCTGGGCATCTTCTGCATTATCTCTTTGGCTCGTAACCAATATTTGTGCTTCTGGCTTATTAACGACTTTCCTCCCTCTTCTGCGACGAATTCTTTCAGTGTTGTAACCACTCTTGTGTACCACAAAGAACGGTTCGGTGGCCGTCGATATATAATAAGTCCTGAGTACATACCTCGTTGTACTGCTCCTTACTGGGAAGAAAGGCACACAATAACGTCAGCCGTAAGGATTTGGAGAAATTGTTAGTTTGGGAACAAAGAGAGGTTAGACTGATGCTGTACCTTGTCTTGCAATAACACTGGCCTACAACCATTTTGGTGCCGGGGATTTTAGACCTGATTATAAGCATGTCTTACATGGTGAAATCAAACATGTAATTAGTTTTTTTCTATCAGCTCTAGTTTTCGAGATACATGAAAAAATCATTTTTTACAATAAATATGTATTTTTATGGCATTAAACATTAAGAAATTGCCTTTTGAGCGATTTTCTCTTTATTTAATTAACTTGGGCAATCTCGCATGATTCCCCTACAGTAGTCGACCATCATATGAGTGTCCCATCTTCCTTGGTATCTGTTCTCCATTGGTTTTATGTCTCAGTAACGAACGAGATTCGTTCTCCTTGTTCTTCTCTTAGGTCTCCTAAATTGTGTTGGAATTGATCTAGATTACTGTTGAGATAGTGAAATTTCATACTCATATTACAGCCTAAATCGTTGAATCGAACCAGCATATCTTCTACTAATTTTACATAGTTGTGACAGCCTTATGATTTCCGAGGAAATTTTATACAACTGCTACAAAAGATTTCCACGCAAGCCGTACCACATCATTCATAGAAGTCTCAAATTGGTAGGTTGTTGTGGTATCTTTTATTAATTGACGAATTTTCATCAAAGAAACCTGCTTTTAGTTTTTCAGTACTTAAACCAGGAAATTTTTGTGAAGAATGATTTTTTCTCTTGAAACCAAGGGTTTATTTATAACATTTCTTTATTCATTTTAGGAGAACTGCTTTCAGACTTCGTTTATTTATTTATTGGAGTAGTTTTCATTGGACTGATAAATCGGCAAACTCATGAATGTCAGCAAACCACTGAAAATACAGCAATATACAACTATTTCTTTAGATGAAAAGAACTGCAATAAGTTTTGTTCTCTCGTACGATATGTACACACACACAACGTCCGAAGAAAGGCATTTTTTTTCTTTTAATCTTGAAGCTAGTAACTCAGCACGTTCCATCGAAAGCCCTAACTAAGTCTTTGATGAGCTCATTCAGCTCATTCTTTTAAAATGGGTTAGGATTTGATGATTTCCCGCAGTATTCAAATTCGTCATCTATTTGGGAAGAATAAGGTATTTCAGATTGATCCTCCTGAGATTGCTGCACTACCTGTTGAAAAGCTGGTACTGGATCATTTTCTGGATGAAGAATAGGTCTTTGTGCTGAGCTAAATTTAGGGTATTTCCATTTCTCTATATAGATATAGATTTTTTTTGTTGTTGTCCACTATATTTGTCATACAAAAGTAACAGGCGCCATAATGTTTTTTTTTGTTCTCGCCATGTCATAGGCATTCCAAATTCCCAATGGTCGACAACAACAATTTGAAGAACCATACCTAAAAAAAAAAGAAATGAAAAAAAAAATAGGAAAAGGTCAAACCAACCGCTATGTCTATTTCTGTAAATTTTTCCAAGTGGGCCTTCCATTGTCCAGTTATCGTTCAGGTGCTTTGATTTGTAGAATCATTTTGCCACAAAACATGATGCTGACCGATGATTTGGAATGCATAAAGATTAATCAGCCTTATATATTTTGAACAGTTCGATAATTATTTGGTATCAAAAACGAATATCAGAATTCTTAAGAAACATGAACATCTTAGAAATAATCAACATTTTCTAAAATATAAGATTATTTTGCATTTGCAAAAAGTGGACAAAATATGGACCACAGTAAATTGGGTTCAAAATTATATAAAAAAAATGGACGTGTTGTGTAGGGCAGATGTCCCGGTTGTGGCCATTTTAAGAACATTTTCAGTTTCGATGCGATAATTTATTTTATTAAAATATTATCAAACATAACATTAACTAAGCCTCACAAAAGATTTTTTTTTATAATGTCTGATAGATAATTATTTATAAAAAAAATGAAATATAAAGTGATTTTGTGCCGTTTCTGGCCACATTTCTTCCATTTATGGCCATGGTATGTACCTACCGTTTATGGCTACCAAGAATAAAACACAATTAATTTCAAAATGAAAAACTTATTATTATCGCAAGGTTCTAGAGATTTTATGTATATATATTAGGCAAAAACTTTTCCATTTCAGTGACTTTAAAGAAGCCTCTGTTATTATGTTTGATAGGTGAAGTAATAATTTCAACGATATCGTTAAGTCTATACCAGATTCTATCTGGTCTTTCCGGCCATCTGAAAGTATTGTTTGTAGATAACACCATTGTGCTAATTTCGAAAAGGCTGCCATCCTTGTTTTCAATTCTTCCAGGAAAGTATTCCCCTTCATATTTAATAATAACATAGATTCCTGGTTTTAAGTTTACACACTTTATATTATTTAGCGACGTCGCTAGCTGAGTGAAAGGTAAAGCATCATCAGAGGTGTCATCACCCTCACGTCTTTCCCTTTCTCCTTGTTTTACACCTTTCTGTAGCGTTTTACTTCTTTCAATCATTATATTATTTTCATTCGAGTCACGCAATTCATCTTCCTCGGAGGACGAAATTGGTTTGAATACTTTTTTCTCAGATTTTTTTATTTTCCTAACTTTCTTATTTTTATTTCCTTTTTTTTCTGTCTTTTCTTTTTCAGCTGCCTTCATTATATCACGCCATTTGTCTGACGTGAGAACTGAAGGAACATATATTGCTTTTTTAGTATTTTTAGGTACTACTTTTCCTGTGTACAATACACAACTTTTAACTAAATCTCTCGCTGTAACAGTAACAAGTTGCGAATTAGTTATTGTATTTTCATTTCGTGCATCCTTTTCACTGATACATAATGAGGCTCGATCACTCGTACTGGGATGGTTGGGAGGTGGAACAAGCTCTTCAGGTGCATCATTATGTTCAACAAAAGACTTGCAACAGTTATCTTCCTTTGTAGTACCTGTTACTTTATCAATACTCATTTCAACATCAAATTCCTCTTCATCCAAAGTCGTATCAAGAAGTGATGGTGAATTATTGTCTCTGTCAGCATTTTCTGCTGAAACTAATGATACTTCATTCGTAGCGATGTTAGCCCCTGATAATGAAGGAGAATTATTCATTTTAAAAGCCAACCATGTCTCATATAACATTGAAGCTTCCTTAACGCCATTCCAGTCTTTTCCTGTTTCAAATGTATTATAAAAGTCTTTTAACAATTTTGGATCTATTTTAGTTTCCAGATATGAAATATAGCTAGCCTCAGCAATCGTACGCTCCCTGCAGTTTTCATTGTTCGCTTTTGTGTCGTTGTTTTTTACAACTCTTTTGTAATTAACAAAATCTGCCCCAAATGGATATAACCCACATGTCCGAAATCGTGCTCTCACATTATTTGAAAAATTATCTTTATTGTTAAGGAGTAAACTATGCAAAGCTGACGGCAAATTAAATTTCGTGATTTCCAGTCCATCGTTTTCAATACGCCATTTTTTTACAAGTTGGCGCCAATTCTGCTTTAAAGGATAAAATACAGCAACATCCAAAGGTTGCAACATGTGGGTGGTGTTTGGAATGAGAGCAACTACGATAATACCATTTTCACGACACAATTCACTGAGTTGCATAGTCAAATGCGATTTGTGACCATCAAGGAATAAAATAATTGGTAATTCTATACCTTTTTCTTTCAAGTAAGGAATCAAAATATTAGCCATATATTCATAAAAGGATTCTCCAGTCATCCATCCTTTATCAGTTTTTCCAATTCCCCATCCATGTGGAGCATTGTTGGAAATTTCAGAACTCATCCTTTTATATTTATAGATGGTTAGTGGTGGTGCATACTCACCAGCTGCATTTACAGTAAACAGGGTTGTAATGTTATCTTTGTCACTATTTTTAGAGGTGTCGTAAACATGATGCCCCTTTTCGGCTAAAACAAGACTTCCTTTTGGTGCCAGAAAGAAAGCTGTTTCGTCACAATTCCAGACACGCCCAGGGTCTTCTAGGATCTTTAGATTTTCTTCACCCAGTAACGAAGAAACTTCTTTAAACCAGTTCCGAATTTTTTCCTCAGTTATTAAAGCACGAGCTTTATTAATGTATTCGGTCTGCTTTTGACTCAGATCAGGATGTCTTGCCATGAACCCATCAAACCAGGATCGTGAAGGTCTATTGTTTATAAAAGGTGTCTTGATGTTACCTTTTTCAACAATTTTTTTTACTGAATCTAGTAAACCTTCCTTATTGACAGGAAACCCAGTACGAGCGCATTCTTTGATCCATTGGACCAATTCGGTTTCTATCCTATTTCCGAGAACTGCTTGGGGTCCCACATGTCCAGAAGTTTCAGGAGCTTTTCCTGAAATTTTATGTCGCAATGTCGTGCGAGGCACTTGAAAATCCCTGCTGGCAGTGGCAACAGGCATTCCATTCCTTATTGCGTTTAACGCTAAAGTTATTTTGTGGGGTGAGTATTGAAATAATTTTCTTTTCACTTGATCTACTTTTTTCGAATTCGATTCAATTTTTTAGAAGACATTTTTTTCCTGTAAATAAACAGGAAATTAAGCACATTTAAATAAGAAAATAAATTTTTATAATACAAACAATGGCCAGAAATCGTACACCATTTTTGGCCAGCCATGTGACCAAAGAAGGAGAATTTTACACTTTTTGTGCCATTAGTGGCCACCTGCTCATAACTTTACTTATTAACCGTACAGCGATAAAATAACTTTAGTGCTACTTAGATAATCTATTTGTCATAAACAATTAATATAAACATTAAAGAAATAAAAAAACATTAAGAAAATAACAACCGATTACTTACCCGCTCGCCTTATTGTTTTTGGTAAGATAATTAAGTATTACACGAATAGCTACAAAAAAGGCTTGTTGTGTTAAACTGCGGAATGACACAACACAGCTGTCATGGGAAGCAGTGTTGCCATTATTCATTTATTTAAAAACAGAACACAGTAGAGTAATACAAATGTCTATGCCTTAATTATAACAATATGAAGTCTCAAATGGCCATAAAGGGGTCGGTGGCCACAACGGGGTCATTTGCCCTACATTATGCACGTTGGATCCATTTCTCTCCATGAACGTCTTCAGAAAAAAGGCCATCACAATACAAACATTTACCATTTTGATTTTGGGAACGATCAGGACTTTCATCGGTACTATCCATGACTGAATAATCACTTTTATCAGAACTTGCAGACGAGGATTTTCTTTGTTTTGAGATCTTTCTTTCTTTAGGGCTGTTTTTTTGGCATTTTCTTTGGGGTTTTTTTGGCGCGGTCTTTGGTGTGTTCTTTTTATGTTCTTCTGTATCGACGTTTCCAAATCTTGTTTATAAGGTGATGATGATGCGTGTAATTACGTTAATTACACGCACTTCACACAGTACTTAATCACTTGTCTTCACTATATTCGCACTTTGTCACTCCGATGTTTATCGCTTGATATCGCATTCGAAACTGAACTAACTGATCGCGTTTCGGCTCGCTTATATATCCCTGGGAGCGATGTTCGAGAACTCTCTAGGCGGCAGCGCAACTGAGTAGCAATCGCACAATTCTAGAACGTGCGTACTAGCTATCTCTTTCGCACATTGCTCCGTCCTTGTCGTACGGCGTTCTAGAGTGCTCGGTCTAGCTTCGAGAAGGTTCCGATCTTCCCTCTCACTCGCGTATCATTCCGTCCTTGTCTCACACCTAGAAAATTCGTTCTAGTACATTCCTTCATCAAGGGGGTATAACCAGGCCTGAAAACGGGTTTTCTGAAAAGTGTACCGTTCGACTACACGTGTTCTGAAACGGCCTGAAAAAATGTTTCAGGCTCCTGAAAACTGAGGTAACATTATGTAAATTACGATTTTCTAATATGTGATTGACCCTTCCCTAAAACGGTCAGAAATCACATTTCAGCCTGCTGAAAAGTTCTTTAAGTAGTGGAAAAATCTAAAAACATATCAGTCGACCCGTCTTCGTAACAATATGTTCAGCTTACTGTAATATAAGCTGTAAAATCTCTAGTGAAACGTAGGAGTGGGATATACTGGACTGAACTGGTTTTCAGACAATGGTCATTCTCACTTCTTCTTACTCTGTCTTCCGGTTTGTTTTGAGGACTTCTCATATTGATTCTATTTTAATATTTTTAAATACTCCAGCGGTATTTTAGAAGCAAGTGACCATGATTTTTAAATTAATCCAGTAGATTTTAATGTTTTGGCGTAGCCTCCTAGCCTTAAATTCGTCCCAGGTGCAATATAAAAAAACGCATTTTTGTATTGTATTGTTTTCGTTTCCAGTTTGATTGAAGTAATTTGTCCAATAAATGGTACCAAAAAGGAGTTTCATCCTTTCTTCTTCAATGTTAGATGAAAGCAGATAATTTAATGGCTTTAAATTTAAAAAATGAGCTGGAGTCAAGGGACTTGGTTCGAAAGAATCTTCACTTAGTATCCCTAAAGGCCTGGAATTAAGAATTGCTTCAATTTGGCTTAAAACCGTTAAGAACTCCACATAAGATAGCAATTGCTTACCGCACGGAATATTTTCTGATAGCTATTACAACTGTTAGTATTAATTCAAAATGAGCAGGTGTGTTTTTGATTCCCATTTGGTTACTAAGCCATTTTCTGTATTGGTCATCCTAGTGGAGAATTCTGGAATGAGGCTCAGTTTCGATGTCAGACTGCGTCATGACAACAAACATACAGTGGCATATTAGTCTCTTTGTCGCAATATTTAACTGTCGAAATTTATGTTTCACTGTCATAATTTTTAAATTAGGGTTAAATAATTAAGCAGTGGTACAAAATAAAGAAAATGTTTATTATCAAATGTAATACACAAAGCACAAAGTTAAAGACACATTGGCGAGAGCACAAAATAACAGAACAGTACAACCTCGAACCTTCCTCTTAACAAAACAGTGTTGCCTTACAAAAATACCATCAATTATTATAGAATTGAACACTAACACCCACTCCCAATTCTACAAACCATATATTAAAAAAAAAAAAAAATACAAAGTTAAACATTTATTAGGTTCAATTTATTACAAAAATAAACAAGCTTATTTAAAGGCAATGCCTTAGTCATTAAGTCTCCCAACTGTTCACAAGACTCTATATAGATTAATTTTATTCTACCCTTAGAAATTAAATCTTTAACAAAATGAAATCTAACATCAAAATGTTTAGATCTTTTAGTTTCCATAGTTTGGCCAATCTTTATGGTTCCTTGATTGTCTTCAAAAACTGTAATAGAATTTCTAATATTAAACAATTTAAATACCAACTCTTCCAGAAAAATAGATTCCAATAAACTGAAAGCAAGAGCATAATATTCTGTTTCACAAGAACTAAGAGCAAAAAAGGTTTGCTTCTTAGAACACCAACAAATTGCATTATCATTAATTTTAATTACACCTGAAGTGCTTTTCCTATCGTTAACATCAAATGCATAATCAGCATCTACAAAAACATAAATATCAAAAGTGTTATTTTCAGATTTTTTTAGATTTAAACCTATACATAAAGTATATTTCAAGTATCTAATTATATGTTTCAAATGCTTCCAATGGCTAACATCATAACAGTTTTGGAATCTTCCAAAATAAGAAACGCAAAAACATAAATCAGGGCGGGTGCCCTGATTTATGTTTTTGTGTTGTATTTGTATAACATAAGATACATCAAACTAGGTAGGTACCAACTAATTCTTTATAAGGGACTTTAAAATTTACATCAATGTTATTAGATTTGGTCAAATTGAGTTTAGGTTGAATTGGTATCTTAGTAGGCTTACAGTCGGTCATATTAAATCTCGAAATAATTTTCTGAATAAGAGCGGTTTGACTAAGCATAATACTTCCATTTTCATTCCTAAGAATTTTTATACCCAAGAATTGCAATTCTTCCGATGAAGTTAGATCCCTAACATCAATAATAGCAATTAAATGAGATTTAATACTTTGAAGATCATTTAATGACTCAGATACTAAAAGGAAATCATCAACCCATACTAAAATAAATGTTGATCCCTTAACATATAAACAAGGATCTTTTTGAGATCTAGAAAACCCGATTTTTATAAATATATCATTGACAAAATCATTCCATGCTTTTGGGCTTTGTTTAAGACCATATAAAGCTTTTATTAATTTTAACACTTTTCCATCATCACACTTAAGCCCCTCAGGAGGCTTCATAAACACAGACACTGGCAAATTACTTTTTTAAAAAGCTGATCTAACATCAAGTTGATGGATATGCAAACCTCGTTCAACAGCAACAGCCAGCAGGACCCGCAGCGTGGTAAGACGCGCAACAGGTGCAAAGATGTTCTCATCCTCAAGTGAGGGTTGTTGGTAGCCCCTTGCAACAAGCCTCGCTTTCTTCATAACTGCTCCATCGACGATCTTTGTAGTGAAAACCCACCGACTGTCGATTACTGTGGCATCTCTGGGACAATCCACCACCTCCCAAGTACCGTTGTCTTCCAATGACTTTAATTCTTCATCAATTGCTTGTCTCCAACCCGCATCCTGAACTGCATCAGTATAATTATTGGGAACATCTAGATCTGATGATGCAGATAGAGCTAATGCATCAAAGGCAAAATTGGTTACAAAATCTTCCAAATACTTTGGAGGCTTTCTAATTCTTGAGGTCTTCTTAACAGTGTCAATCGTCTTGTCTGTTTGAAAACAACAAGAATATTGACACTAATATTGAATGTTTGTTCTTTAGGTTTATGTTAACGTCCCCCAATAGATACAAGTCTATATTTTTCTGGCAGTTACTCTTAATGATATTACGAAGTTCGTCAATAAACAGGCTCTTGCTTAGGCTAGGTGGGCGATAAATAGCACAAATTTGTGCAGTGTATTTCGTCTGAGTTGTGATGGTAAAGAGTATATTCTCGAAATGTTGGCTTTTTACAATTTGTACACTAAATTTATGTTTCTTTTTTACATATACTAAGATACCACCACCTTTCCTATTGTTTCTAAGCGCTGAGAACATTTGATATCCATTTAAATTGTACAAACAACTGATTCTATCAGAAATGTTAACCTCTGTAACAACAATAACGTCAATAGTGTTAGCTGCATATATACATTGCTCGAGGCTAGCAAAATATTTTATGATTGACCTTATATTTATGTGTAAACACAACAGATTTAAATGTTTGCTGGGTATTTTACTCACGAAATCATTTATGTTTATGCAGTCTTCTAATTCACAAATATCACTAGTTAAACTATCCATATTAATAATAATAATATAATTTATATGCAATTTAATTTGGGCAGTTAGTTGACATTCTGTCTTTTTTTTTTTAACACTTGTATATCCAATATAGATCTTAAGTTTTGTATTTTCGTGTTTTCATCTTTTCTTGCACGAACCATACCGTTTTTAAACCAAACGTATTTATAGTTTTGTTTGTTCTTTAATTCCTGCTTGGCTTCCCATAAAATGCTTTTGTTGGATTTAGTCATTGCTTCCCTGATGAATACTATTTTGTTATTGTTGGGTTCATAGGGGCAAACATCGGCCACCATAGTTTTAATGGTTTTATCAGCTTTAATCCACTTTTCTTGGGTCACTTTATCAGTAAGTTTAACTCGTATAATGCCCGGTTGGTCGTATTTACCTTGGTATCGCATTGAGTTACGGATACCGTCGAAGGGCTGTTTAAGTTTTAATGCTACATTTTCAACTAATTTTATCACATTCTCTTCGCTCGCAGGGGGGACGTTTGCTATTTCTATAGAATTAGCAAGTTTCTTCTGTTCCATGTCATGGAAACGCTGCTCCAATACGCCTACCCTCAATTCGAGATTGTTGTTTTTTTGTAATAGTTCCGTGTTTTTTCTTTCTAAAACTTTTATTGTATTTTTAAAGGCATCAATTCAACCTAATACTTCATCCAACTTCGTACTGTGAAATTGCAGAGATTGGTTAAATTCGCTTATTTCCTTCTTTATCGTTTTTTCTACCTCCTTGGAGATTTTCTCTATTAGCCCCTTAGTGTCCATAGGTATATCCTCCTCTGCAGCCTCTGTTAGAAACAAAGAGGAGTTCCGCTTCGGGGATTCATGCTGGCATTCCATACAGGTCCAATCTAGGCTTGGGGCCGCCTTTAATGCAGTTATCTGTTTGTTCGTAAGACCGCTGCATCTGGTATTTAGGTGTACCATTTTTTCACATCGGGCACATTCACATCCTGGCATCGATTTAGAAAACGTTTTATTACATTGGTCACACTTCGACATGATTAGATTGTCTTATTAAGCTCGTGTTAGGTTATGCGCGTGTCACTCGCACGGCTGCGCTTCGACAACTGCAACTATGTTCGTATAGTTATAAGTTTTTGCGGTCTTAAGAATGGCATCCCTGGTTGATTGTGAGATAAATTCAACAGTTATAGTCTTCTTCTCAGTATTTGTAATCCTTCTTTAGTTTCCTTAGGATCTAGGGGGACGTTTTTTATATCTCAAGACACTTGTGACGAGATCCACGCATCCATTCCTCAATACTATCTTCCAGGGTAACAATATGCTCGTCTCTTTTCTTCAATTCTAGTGCCAGTATCTCAACTTTTTTTTCAGATCATCGTTTTGCTGGGCAAGAAACTCTATTGAGGTTTCAATTTTTGCGTTAGTAGCTTGAATCCCTGTAAGATTGGATACAATTTGTCCAATTGCTCGATATTTTGAGTTGCCCATTCCTTAAATAGTTCTCTCATTTCTCCTTTGAATTTAGAAAGATTACTTGCAGTGTTTGTCATTCTCTTCCTTTTTCTCCTGATAGACACATCAAAAGGAGAAGTCTCCGGATTTTCTGTCGTAGATATGTCAAGTACCGAGTTGGCTTTTTCTAAAGGGCTCGTAGAATCCCTTTCGTTTGTTCGAAGTTTACGTGTTCGTGTTCGAGCATTAACAAAGGACTTGGAAACCCCAACTCTTATCAGCCAATTAACCCAAGCTACGTATGTCAATAGTTTGTTCTAAAGTATGTATGCAAAGTACCCACATGTCCGAAATCCTGCTCTCACATTATTTGAAAAATTATCTTTATAGTTAAGGAGTAAACTATGCAAAGCTGACCGCAAATTAAATTTCGTAATTTCTAGTCCATCGTTTTCAATACGCCATTATTTTACAAGTTGGCGCCAATTCTGCTTTAAAGGATAAAATACAGCACATCCAAAGGTTGCAACATGTGAGTAGTATTAATTGGAACAAGAGCAACTACGATAATACCATTTTCGCGTCACAATTCACTAAGTTGCAAAGTCAAATGCGATTTGTGACCATCAAGGAATAAAATAATTGGTAATTATATACCTTTTTCTTTCAAGTAAGGAATCAAGATATTTGCCATATATTCATAAAAGGATTCTCCAGTCATCCATCCTTTGTCAGTTTTTCCAATTCCCAATCCATGTGGAGCATTGTTGGAAATTTCAGAACTCATCCTTTTATATTTGTAGATGGTTAGTGGTGGTGCATACTCACCAGCGGCATTTACAGTAAACAGGGTTGTAATGTTATCTTTGTCACTATTTTTAGAGGTGTCGTATACATGATGTCCCTTTTCGGCTAAAACAAGACTTCCCTTTGGTGCCAGAAAGAAAGTCTGGAATTGTGACGAAACAACAATTCCAGACACGCCCAGGGTCTTCTAGGATCTTTAGATTTTCTTCACCCAGTAACGAAGAAACTTCTTTAAACCAGTTCCGAATTTTTTCCTTAGTTATTAAAGCACGGGTTTTATTAATGTATTCGGTCTGCTTTTGACTCAGATCAGGATGTCTTGCCATGAACCCATCAAACCAGGATCGTGAAGGTCTATTGTTTATAAAAGGCGTCTTGATGTTATCTTTTTCAACAATTTTTTTTACTGAATCTAGTAAACCTTCCTTATTGACAGGGAACCCAGTACGAGCGCATTCTTTGATCCATTGGACCAATTCGGTTTGTATACTATTTCCGAGAACTGCTTGGGGTCCCACATGTCCAGAAGTTTCAGGAGCTTTTCCTGAAATTTTATGTCGCAATGTCGTGCGAGGCACTTTCGAATCCCTGCTGGCAGTGGCAACAGGCATTCCATTCCTTATTGCGTTTAACGCTAAAGTTATTTTGTGGGGTGAGTATTGGAATAGTTTTCTTTTCACTTGATACACTTTTTTCGAATTCGATCCTAATTTTTTAGAAGACATTTTTTCCTGTAAATAAACAGGAAATTCAGCACATTTAAATAAGAAAATATTTTTTTTATAATACAAAGTGATGTGACGTTCACTTAAAAAATCGTGTTTTTAATTTATCGATTGTTAATAATCGTTTTATTTATTTATCGATTATTTCCTCATTTTGGAAATTTAAAGTTATAGAATAATCAACATTGAAATTAACCTAATTTCGTGTTGATAGATTATAGGGTTCCGAAATTTTTTGAAATTATCGATACCTACTCGTCTGTATTTTTTAATTAGTATTTGTATTTCATTGTTTGCAACTTTCTATATTATTTAATTTTTACTAGAATAAAGTGTTTACTTTAATATCCAAAAAGTACCCAAAACCGAATCAGAGCACCCCACTATCCACGTGGTCTTGTCTGTCTTACCCCTAGAGTGTATATAAATAATCGGAGGCGCGGAGGAAGAGCCTCCGCAACCTCGGCTTTTTGGTCGCCTTCGGCGACCAGCCTCAGCCGCTACAGCTTTCATAATGCCTGTGCTTTGTTACGCAAGGGTGGAGGGGCTGCATTTCCCGTAGCGCCGGAGCTGTCCACAAAAAAAAATATTATTTAGATTGGTTAGGTTAGAGTTAGTATATGAATATTTGGTCGCCGAAGGCGACCAGGACGCCGAGAAACTGAGGCTTGAATAAACAATTACCATTTAGATCGGAGCTGTCCACAAAAACAAATATTATTTAGATTGGTTAGGTTAGAGGTTAGGTTAGAGTTAGTATATGAATATTTGGTCGCCGAAGGCGACCAGGACGCCGAGAAACTGAGGCTTGAATAAACAATTACTATTTAGATCGGAGCTGTCCACAAAAACAAATATTATTTAGATTGGTTAGGTTAGAGTTAGTATATGAATATTTGGTCGCCGAAGGCGACCAGGACGCCGAGAAGCCGAGGCTTGAATAAACAATTACTATTTAGATCAGAGCTGTCCACATAAACAAATATTATTTAGATTGGTTAGGTTAGAGTTAGTATATGAATATTTGGTCGCCGAAGGCGACCAGGACGCCGAGAAGCCGAGGCTTGAATAAACAATTACTATTTAGATCAGAGCTGTCCACAAAAACAAATATTATTTAGATTGGTTAGGTTAGAGTTAGTATATGAATATTTGGTCGCCGAAGGCGACCAGGACGCCGAGAAGCCGAGGCTTGAATAAACAATTACTATTTAGATCGAAGCTGTCCACAAAAACAAATATTATTTAGATTGGTTAGGTTAGAGTTAGTATATGAATATTTGGTCGCCGAAGGCGACCAGGACGCCGAGAAGCCGAGGCTTGAATAAACAATTACTATTTAGATCGAAGCTGTCCACAAAAACAAATATTATTTAGATTGGTTAGGTTAGAGTTAGTATATGAATATTTGGTCCCGAAGGCGACCAGGACGCCGAGAAGCCGAGGCTTGAATAAACAATTACTATTTAGATCGGAGCTGTCCACAAAAACAAATATTATTTAGATTGGTTAGGTTAGAGTTAGTATATGAATATTTGGTCGCCGAATTTTCAATTATTTTTAATATTAAAATCGAATACAAAAATCGATTTTCACTTTAAAAAAAATCGATTATTTTTCACATCCCTATTAATTTTATAAACTTAATCGGCCATTTTGAATGTGGTTTATGCTAGACTAGCGGTAATTAGTTTTACAGTGCAGTTTACTTTATAAATCCGTTTCTTTTTTATTTTCACGTGAAAGTGCGGTTCTGGAGCAAAACTCACTTGGAGGTGTTCCAATGAAGGTCCTCCGAGACTCCTAAATAATTATTATCGTCAAAAAAGTGCGATGGTATTTAAAACTGTTACCACTTTCAATCCCTGCTGACAGTGGCAACAGGCATTCCATTCCTTATTGCGTTTAACGCTAAAGTTATTTTGTGGGGTGAGTATTGGAATAATTTTCTTTTCACTTGATACACTTTTTTCGAATTCGATCCTAATTTTTTAGAAGACATTTTTTTCCTGTAAATAAACAGGAAATTCAGCACATTTAAATAAGAAAATATTTTTTTTATAATACAAACAATGGCCAGAAATGGGGTTCCTTCGTACACAATTTTTGGCCAGCCATGTGACCAAAGAAGGAGAATTTTACACTTTTTCACCTGCTCATAGCTTTACTTATTAACCGTAAAGCGATATAATAACTTTAGTGCTACTTAGATAATCTATTTGTCATAAACATTAAAAAAATAAAAAAACATTCAGAAAATAACAATCGACTACTTACCCGCTCGCCTTATTGTTTTTGGTAAGATAATTAAGTATTACACGAGTAGCTACAAAAAGGCTTGCTGTGTTAAACTGCGAAATGACACAACATAGCTGTCATGGGGAGCAGTGTTGCAATTATTCCTTTATTTAAAAACAGAACACAGTAGAGTAATAAAAATGTCTATGCCTTATTTATAACAATATGAAGTCTCAAATGGCCATAAAGGGGTCGGTGGTCACAGCGGGGTCATTTGCCCTATGTACCACAAAGAACGGTTCGGTGGCCGTCGATACACAATCCATACTACAACATAAGTCCTGAGTACATACCTCGTTATAATGTCTCCTTACCAGGAAGAAAGGCACACAATATTGTCAGCCGTAAAGATTTGGAGAAAGTTTTAGTTTGGGAACAAAAAGAGGTTAGACGGATACTGTACCTTGCCTTACAATAGTTCACAAACACTCAAAAAACACTCCCTATAGTAGGGGAGCCCAAGCGGGGATTTCGGGATTTACTAAAGCGCGACAGATTAATATACAGGGTGATACCTTGTACCCGGTTAAGTACCTCCACAAAACATGAGGCCCATATATTATAAGGCCGCCCGTGAAGGATACAGGATCAGATTAGTAAAAAAAATTGACCATCAGAAATTCTCGAGCGCGTCAGATTAAGGTAGGGTGAGTTAATTACATCCTAAAAAGTGTATATTCCACTAATCTGACAATTTGAGAGTGAAGTAAAAAATGGGCAGGGCAACAAAGTTGTAAAAAAAACGTCATCTCGACATTCTCGAGCGTAGCTTTTTTTTTCTGCGGTTATTTGCAATCAGCCCCAAGGCTATGAGCTAATTTTTTCTGTGGTGCTGTCATGTGGAGTGACTTCCCATCTACTCTGGAAGCATCTACTCATCTTCTGTCTAGAGCTACTGCCGGTCTTCTAGCTCTAGAATATGGTGACGTTTTAGTCGACTCACATACTGTCTAATGGTGAGTTGGCGAGCAAGTTCATTCGGGTGACAGCTTAACTGCTCTTTGTATTTAGCTGCCAGTCTCCGGATTTCCTCTTTGATAGTTTTAATTTTAAGGTGTTCGTGAACTTCGTTGTTGGTTATGTACCATGGTACTTTTGCAACTGCTCTTAGGATCTTGTTCTGTTGTCGCTGGAGTATATTTATGTTGGTATCACTTCCTCTGCCCCATAGTTGGAGGCCATATGTCCAAATGGGCTTTAGGATGACTTTATATATAAGAAGTTTGTTATCTAGAGAAAGTCTTGAGTTTCTTCCTAGCATCCGGTAAAGGCTGTTGTACTTTAGCCGTAGCTCCTGCTTTTTACATTTGATGTGGTGCCTCCACGTTAATCCACGATCAATGTGTAAGCCAAGATATCTTACATGATCGCTGTGGGGCAGAATACATTGGTCCAACTTTACAGGTGGGCAGTCTCCTCTTCTAAGGCTGAAGGTCACGTGTACTGACTTCGTGGCACTAGCTTTTATTTTCCATTTTTGCAGCCATTCGTCAACTTTGTCAAGGCCTTTCTGCAAGTCCTCTGATGCAAGTCCTGGGTCTTTATTGCTTGCTAATATAGCGGTGTCGTCTGCAAATGTTGCTGTGGTTATATTAATAGCGGTAGGTCAGCAGTGTTCAACGTGTAGAGCATGGGGCCGAGAACAAATGCTTGTGGTACCCCGGCATCAATGTTTTGAAATTCCGAAGTGGCGTCACCTTCTTTTACATAAAATATGCGATCCTCTAGGTAAGATTTGAATATTAGAAAGTAAGAGTGGGAAATATTCTGCTTGATCTTACATAGTTGGCCTTTGTGCCAGACCTTGTCAAATGCTTGTTGGATATCCAGAAACGCTGATGAGCAGTATTCCCTTTGTTCTAAGGACTTTGTTATGGCGTCACATACTCTGTGAGCTTGTTCCACTGTTACATGGTATCGTCTGAAGCCGAATTGATGATCTGGTATTACTTTGCGCTCCACAAGGCTTGGCACAATTCTACGAAGTATTGTCTTTTCCAATACCTTGGAAAGAGTAGGCAACAGACTGATTGGTTGGTAGGATGTTTTTTCGGTCATCAGTTTGCCAGCCTTATAAATCATGATGATTTCTGAGATTTTCCACGCAACTGGGAAGTAGCCTACTCGTAACATAGCATTGAAGAGTATAGTGATGAAGATCATAGCCTTTCTCGGTAGTTCCATCAATACTTCTTTTGTTATCAGGTCGTAACCTGGTGCCTTTTTACTGTCCAGGCATTTGATAGTTTTTATGACTTCTGCAGGCGACACAGGTCTAGGGGGAAGATCCATTTGAAGGTCTTGACTTAGAACTTGGTCAACATATTCTTCTGATGAGTTGTCTAGTGTTACATAAGGTTTAAAGGAGCTTGCCTAGCTTTTACCCGCCCTCGTCCCATAGCGAACAGTGGGCCCTGGTGGTTTTAGTGGGTATGGGGTCATCGCTTTACGACCTTGACCCCCACACTCCCCGCGCCATTAAACAATTTGCCCAGGCGCGGGTGCCTGTAATCGGGTTTCCCCAGGATAAAAAAAAAAAAAAAAGGTTTAAAGGAGCTTGTTAGGTAGTTCGCAAACAAGTCCGCTTTGTCCTGACTCGTTCTGGCCCAGCCGTTATCCTTTTTAATTGGGGCTTTTGATTTACGTCAATTATAATAGACATCAATTATGCTACTAATTGTTTTTACAGAAATACCCCAAAGATCGGTAGTGTTCTTAATGTCTATGGTTCTAAATACCCTAACTATATCGTCGGCACCAATGGGTCGGAATATAAAACTGACCATGCACTCGTTAAAATAATCTATTAGCAGCGATTCGAAGAAGAGAGATAATCGAAGAGATTTAGTAGTCGAAATTGGAAACTTAACGTCAAAAAAACGTAAGATGCATTTTTTTTATTTTTATATACATGTGTCTTTACTAAGGAACATTACAATCTAGCCTAACTTAAGACTAATAAGTAATTTAAGTCTAACCTAATTTACTAATAAGGATTTTTACATAAGAAAGTGTCCAATAACACTACTTACAGTCTCTATTAAAGGGAAGACACTCTGTTCTTGTGTTCTATTTTTTTCTTTCACTCACTGTGTATTTAGTACTGACGTGCACTAACACTAATTCACTAGTTCATGGTTTTGTCCTTTTAAGTCTTCTCAATAGGCCCGTGGTGTCAAGGAGTTGAATAGCCTCGACATGCACGTGAAGGTGGAGCCTATGTTCGTGGGCTCCGGCAACTTTTTTATTACTGTGCTGGTAATTTGATGTTTTGTTGGTAGAGTTTATGTGAACTGATTTAGACTGATGTTATCGTATCCGCAACTCCGCCTCCAACAGTATTTATGGCTTTTTGTAGTTTTACTACCGCTTCCTTTTCAGAATCTGCCGTAGATATGATAGCAGTATCATCGGCAAAGGTAGCGATTACGTTATCTTGTATCATGTATAAGAGGTACAGGACCGGACCTAATACACTCCCTTGCGGCACCTCAGCTTTTATTTCTTTCAGTTCTGAAAAATCATCTTCTGAACAATCTATTCTTGTCATACTCTAAACATTCTATGTGTTAAGTATGACTCAAGGATATTTGAAAATTGACGAGGCAGTTGTTTCTTTAATTTATAAACAAGTCCTCGGTGCCACACTTTGTCAAATGCTTGAGCTACATCCAGAAAGATCGTGGAGCAGACTTTTTGTTCTTCTAGTGCTTTTTCTATCTTATTTCTAATTCTATGAACCTGCTCTATGGTAGAATGTTTTTCTCTGAAACCAAATTGGTAATCCGGTATGAGCTGCTTTTTGGCAATAGGGTTAATAAAAAGAATTTCTCAAAAGAAAACGATTTCGATTTCTTTTGAGAAATTCTTCAGTTCAGAAGAATTCAGAGATTCTCAAATAGTTTTACTATAACAGGTAACATTGAGATTGGCCTGTGAGAAGTTATTTCGTGTGGTGGTTTTGCTGGCTTAGGAATCATTATAACTTCCGCAACTTTCCACATATTTGGAACATATTGAAGTCGCAATGACGCAGGTTTAATTATTGTTGTCATTTTAACTACAGCTTATTGGGGGAGATGCTGTAGTACCTCACCAGTAATTAAATCAAAGCCTGGCGCCTTTTTTTAGTTGAACATTTAATTTCTTTACTTCTTTTGGTGTGACTAGACGGATCTTTAGCTTATCGGACGATATTTCTTCGAAGTCAAGTGAATCTTCTTCATCGATTTGAAATATGTTTTCTAGATGATCAGCAAACCTCCTAACTTTTTGTATATTACTCGCAGCCCAATTCCCATCAGAGGATGGGATCCCTCGCAAGGGAGGAATATGTGTTGTAGGTTTTTTGATATTTCTTATCGCTTTCCAGATGGAGTAGTTGGTTGAACCATCAGAAGTTAATCGGTTTAGGAATCTCGTTATAGAAGCATCTTTATGATTTTAATCTCTCTCCTCAGTTGTTTAGTGAGGTTATTCAGTTGTTTTTTGTCTTCAGGACATCTTGTGGAATGCCACCATTTTCTTTGAGCTCGTTTTATCTTTATCAGATTTTTAATCTCTTCTGGGATGTAGTTGTTTTGTACCTTTTTCTTAAATTTTGGAGTATTGCTCCAAGCAGCTTGTTGGATGATCTTTGTAAATTTATTTACTTCTAAATCTAATTGTTCCTCAGTCTTTAATGGTACTCTAAGGTCTATTTTCAAGATAAATTTTGAAGCTGTCCCAGGCCGTATGCGGTTCACGAGAGATGGATTCAGTTTCCCCTTTACAAAAAAACGTAAGCTGCACTTGGTGGTCTGTAAACACTTAAAATAATGCAGTTCTCAATCTCTATACAGGCTACTTCCAAAGAGTGTTCTACAGACAGACACAAGATGTCATTACGCTCTTTATACTTCAAATTTTTATTAAGAATAATCAAAGAGCCCCCCCATGAATCGCCGACAATCTGCAAAACAAACTTGCAACTTGGTGCTGATCAAAGTTAAAGATGATTTGGCATTCTCTAAGCCAATGTTGGGTAATGCATAAGACATCAATTTTACTTGATTTTAAAAATAACACCAATTCTAATTCTTTGCCCAACATACCTTGCATGTTTTGATGCATCAAGTTTAAACAGTCGTTGTTAGTAGTATTACATGTTTGTGTTGAGCTGAGTTGAAATCTATAAATCGCCCTCTTTTCCCACGTCCTTTTGAAATTTCTTCACCTGAGGAATTAACGTATTTTCAAACCAAGTAAAAAAAATATCTGTCCACGCTTTTTTTTGGTTAGCGTAAGTTAAGGGTATTTTAATATTTTTTGATATAGGTACCAATAAGTAGCAGTGGCAATCGATGTGTTCCTTTAGCGTTTACACAAACCATAACTGTAACTTGGTCCTTACTCACTTTGTGTCCCGGTGCTGCATTTACACGACGCGATGCTAATGATCTGCTTGGTAGAGCTTTCCAATTCAGTAAGTTGACCAACTATTTTTTGTTGAAAAAGAGTACACTTTGCAAGTATTTGATTGGTGAAAAAACAAGACGAAAAAACGATATAAACTTTATTTTGTTTTAAAAACATATTTTTCTTCGGAGTGGTTTTTTTTTGCCAAATTAGGATGTTCGTCTTATAATGTAGCCACATCCGAACAATTATTTTCTACTCTAAAATGGCGTAAGACTTCTACCCATCTTTTGTCAAGTTCTATTTTCTCATCGTCCATTTCTCCAATTTTTCTTAATATAAATATAAATTTACTCTTCGAATTTCTTCAAAGAGAAAATTGTCATTAATAACAATATCTTTTATTTCCTTCATTACAAATTCGACTGCTGAAGAAACATCATTCCATTAAATTTTTCTATTTAGAAGGGTCCATTTGAAGCAATTTAATGCTCTAAAGTTCACTATCCATTCTTCGATATAATAATAGCAATTTTTTTTTAAAAAATTTAACTTCTTTTAAAAATTCATTTGTTATTCTGGGATTGGAATCTTCCAAAGCGGTCAGTTTATTATTATATATTAGACTAGCGGACCCGACAGACGTTGTCCTGGATGATATTTCAAGCGAATAGTAAAACAAAGTATGAAAGTACCGACTGCAGCGCCATCTGCTGGGCTGATTTGTGAATCTAAACCATTCCCAGATCCCCTTGAACACACACAAAAAATTTCATCAAAATCGGTCCAGTCGTTTGAGACAAGTTCACTGACATACACAGAAGAATTATATATATAAAGATTACCCATTTTTGGGAGCATCACCAGATGGCTTAATCGGAGATGAAACCATAGTTGAGGTGAAGTGTCCCTATGCAAGTAGGAATCATTTTATAAATGAATTGACGGTGCCTTATTTATGTAAAAATAGCATGCATGGAGAATTAGAATTAAAAAAGACTTGTGACTATTATTACCAAATTCAGGGCCAATTATTTGTTACAAAGAAATTTCGTAATTTAATTATATATTCAATTATCAACAGAGATGAACAATTTATTAATAACATGTTAAAAAGCCTGATTGACATTTACGAAAACTATTTCAAGGAAGCCATTTTTTATAAGTATATATGTATATAGGAATTATGAATAAAACACATATCAGAATAATAATATTTGTTTATTTACAATAACTTCCCTGAAATTACACAACATTATACAAACAAAGAAAATTCGAAAAGCAAGGGGTACATAATAAGGATTTAAATCAGATTTTAATATGTTAGGTCTTACTTAGACCTATTAAACGTTCAATGTGAACTTGTTGCCTAGCTAATTGTTTATTCCGTTTCACCTTTACACCACTTTAAAAAGGTGGGAATATTTATACCAATGCCTTTAGCTGCAAATATATCTTGCACATCCAATCCACGATCTGCCATAATATTGTCTCTGGGTTCACATTTTTCAAGTGAACTACTTCTCTCAATCATTTGCCTGTCATGTAAAATTAAGCCAGGTAATAAAACTATTTGATACAGAAGTTTTACTAATACCAAAAAATTTTGATAGTTCATAATCACATTTGTTTCTTCTTAATTTAATTAACATTAATAAAAATTGGTCTTCAATTGTGATATTGATTTTTTGGGGCTTTCTGATCTGCCTCCAAGCAACAGACGAAGGGGTACCAGGGCACATGCTCTCACAGAACTTATGCCAACCAAGACGTTTCTTATTATTAAGAAGTCTGCGAGCAGCTGCAGAAGCTTGTTGGTAGACTAAAAAAATTTCCAGTACCGAGAGTTTTTTACGCCGGCTTTTTCTCTCGGCCTACACCCTCTGTCTTCTTTGCCGATGAGTAGGGATGCCTTCAAATTTAATGACGTGGAATAAGTGATACATGTATCTTATGTTCCATAATAAACATATTTTATTTTTTTATTTTATTCATGGTCATGCAAAGACTGTATGACCTTTCTGCCGTTTTTCTTTTTCGAATCATCTCAGTACATTCGGAATCCCACCAAGGAGGAGAAATTTTCCTTTGTGTAGAAGATTTGAGTGGAATATGTAAACTGGCAGATGAGGTGAGGGAGTTGACAAAATCATTGTATGAAGATAGGCAGTTTTCTGCAGAAACTGCGGGGAGCGCAGCTATCTTAGAGTCAATAGAAGATGAAAAGTCTGACCAATTGGCCTGATTCAGTTTAAATTTTAAAAGAGGGAAGGGCGAGTAACGCTCCTTAAATTGGTTGGGAGATCAATTAAAATGGGGAAGTGGTCACTCCCACAAGTGCTCTTAAAAACACACCATTATTTAAGACACTTATGTTTATATCATCGAGTAGATCTAGTAGAATGGACCCAAAAGAATCTGAGGAATGACAACCCCAAGAAACATGGTGGGCATTGAAATCACCCAACATGACAACACGAGGAGGAACAACCGAAAGGATAATAGAACGTATATCAGAAATGAGGTCGAAATGGGGGTGGGGAATATAAACAGAAATAAACGAGATATTAAAAGCTCTCATAGCAACAGCATTAATACCATCACAATGAGGAAGAGATGATGAGTGGAAGGTGAGGGATCGGCTGACCAAAAAGGCACAGCCAGCATAGCCATCATCCCTGTCATCTCGGAGACATCGATACCCAGAAACCCTAAAGCGGGAACCCGGCAATAACCTAGTCTCCGAAAAGGCTAGAATAGATGGAGCGAATTTATTGATAAGAAAGGTTAATTCGGATTTTTTACTGCGAATACTGTTACAATTCCACTGATTTACTAGATTCGCCATTTTTGGTGACGAATGAGTGGAGCAAATTAATTTTTTGGGCAACGTGGGACGGTATGGGGATATATTTAGCCAGCATGTTACAAATGACTGCCCATAAGCAGTCAAGCAGATTTTCATTTGGGGAGACTTCATTGTTGATAAGGGTTGGGGAGCTTACGGCACAACCATTAGGTAAAGAGGAGGGTAAATTGGAAGTAATGGCGTCATGGGCCACCTTATCAAAGGATTTTCCTGATGTTGGTCTAGAGCGAGGAGGGAGAAATACAGTTTTCCTGTATGATGTAGTCTGACGGAAAACTTGGGAAGGTATAGTAATGGGCTGGGATAAACTGAATGAAGGGGAGGGGGTTGTTTTTACAGAATCTGCAAAAGTTTTGCCACTGATAGGTCTAAACCGAGCCGATGCTTCGAGATAAGAAATGCTTTCCTGAGACATACAATTCTTTATATTTTTTGTCGATTATGTTCAGGACAAGCTTTGTTGGTCGCATAATGCGAGGCAGTACAAAATAAACATAATAACTCTGATTCAGGGATATTACAATCATCACCAGAATGGGCTAGTGTACAACGAAAACACCTAGGCTTAGATCGGCATAGTGATTTTACGTGACCAAATCTACAACAGTTTCGACACTGGATTGTTGGAAGTTGGTACGTTTCAACGCGGAGGGAACTATGACAAGAGAATATTCTCTCCGTAAGGGTTTGACCTTGAAAGGTTAGAACAACAGCTTGCGTTGGAATCCAATTTATTTAACCATCGGAGTTCGTCTTGCGGTTAAGGCGTCTGGCCTTGAGGACTATACCTATACCTTCGGGAATTTCCAAAGTTTCGACAAATTCCTGCATCGACCAATCAGCTGGGACACCTCTCACAAGGCCCATACGGGAAACATTATAGTTAGGAATTGTAACAGAAGAATTGCTGGAAGGTACAATGGGATTAGACACAAAATTATTAGCATCTAAGCCCGACTTAAACTCAACAGATATTCTATTACGTCCCACTCTCTTAACACCATCTCGAACAATGTTGGGTATTTTATTTTTTACCAAGAAGTGACCAAATTTAATTGGGCGGATTGATGTACCAGCGGATGAGTCAGATTCAGGGCAAGAAACATGGACTAAAAAAAGGGCCCTTGTCATTGACAGGGTATGACTTGGGAGAGCCAGTGATGGATGGGAGTAAAATCCTGGGTTGACGTCATCAACAGATGACCGGACATCAGTCATTGGTTTTTTGGAAGGTTCCACTAAAGATTCATTGACAGTATCAAGTCTGCGCTTGACACCAGGTTGGGGCAACAGTGGGGTGGATAAATCCATTGATTCCACCGGAGAAGAGACCCTATCCGGAGGATCAGGGGAGTCTGGAGGGCGTTTCTCCATTATAGACTACCAAAAATATAACAAGGTAAAGGGAGAAATATAACAAATAAATAAAAATAACTTACGTAATTAGTTGATGTTATTAATTAACCACGACCAATAGGATAAGTCAACTTATATTCATTAAACTACGAGAAAAAGTAGAAAATACTAAATAATGATATCCGAAACACGTGTAAACACTTATACCCGCAACGACGGAATCTTTTTTATAATATATAAAAAGAAAGAAATTGAAGTAGAAAAAGGAATTTTACTGTTCTAAAGCGAGGAAATAAAAACGGAAGACAGATATGTCCTGGAATTCTAAAATTGAATCCGGGATGAAAGTAAGTTGCTTGAAGAGAGATTACAAATGGTTTGTAACTATTCAATAAAAAAAAATATGGTCACTGTTTTAACTATTAATACTCCGGCAATTCCATTGATTCACCAGAGACTGGTTTCATGGATGACCCGGACTGTCCATGAGTTAAAAAACTTTTTGAAGAAGCGGCATCGTTTGACGGTATTTTAATTATGTTATATTGTAAAAGGTAGGTACTGAATTATAGAAATTATGAGATCCTTTGTTATTATTTTTGACAAATCATTGTCATTTTTGAGACAACCTGTAGAAAAGGTAGGAATGTTGCTGTAATCTTGGATAAGCTCTGCATTAAGGTGACCAACTATTTTTTGTTCAAAAAGAGTACACTTTATATTTCATAGGTGAAAAAAAAAGAAAAAACGATAAAAACTTTATTTTCTTTTGAAAAAAATTTTTTTCAGAGTCGATTTTTTTTGCTAAATGAGGATGTTCGTCTAATAATGTAGCCACATCCGAACATCATGTTATTGAAATAATGTTTTTACAGAAAGTTGCACCTTCTCGCTGCTTCAATAATCATTACCTAGTGAAAATACCCTTTCAACAGCAGCATTAGTACCTGGAGAACATAAGGAAGTTTCCATTAAAACTTTTAAATTTTCATGTGGGATATTTTCTACTATAAAATGCCGAAAGATTTCTACCCATCTATGGTTAAGTTCTATTTTCTCATCTCATCTCAGACAAAATGTTTTAGAAATAATGCTCTAAGTGCTAACAAATTTCTATAATTTTATTTTGTTTTATTGTGTGCTTGTGTTATTGTATATGTTTTAATTATTAATTTCAATTTTTTTGTGAAACTTATGTTGACATTAATTGTCACACATTTTAGATGTAAGATTTTGTAAAATAATTAGTAGATTTAGTACTGTGTGTGATGTCGTAAGCTTAATAACTAAATAAATACAAATAAGTACTTTCAAAGTACAGGATTTGAAAAAAGTACGGTTTGCGTTCAAAATTTAGTAAATGAGTATAGATGGTCACCTTACTCTGGATGCGCTTTTTTTATCGTATCCCTTACTAGCATTTCTGGGATGAGTTTTGGGTTTTAAGAATACTGTTTTCCTATACGACTGTTAGACCACAAGCCCATGAACAAAAAATACCTGTGAAATGACCCAACGTTAATAACGCTTAGAAGGCTATTACTATATCTGAAAATAGCTCTGAGCACTATGCCGTCATTTCTGAGCGGTACATGTGAGTACGTGAAGGGCCTGATCGACGGACGAGTAAGACCGCGGTTTTAAATACCGACGAACCTGGCTCGCGGCTCGTTGGTGCTGATCGATTAGCAAGCAAAACAGTCGCAAACATGTCTTGTTCTCTTTCCGACACGCGGTTTTGCATGGCGAGCCGCGTAAAAAATATAGCACGACGACGAGCCGCGAGCCAGGCTCGGCGGTATTTAAAACCGTGGTTTTGCAATGATACACCGGCGAGCTTTACCGACGAGCCATAAAACCGCGGTCTTACTCGTCCGTCGATCAGGCCCTTTAGTGAATGGACTTTCTCAAGTACAATGGGGGAATTTCGACTAATTATTAATGTACGGCTTTGTTATAAGTGTATAGATGATTAAAAATAAATGTCGAAAAACCTAGTGCCGTACTAAAGTGATGGTGCCGGAAGTCGGTGCAAATTTTTAATTCGACGATAGTTGCAGAAGCAATATTATAGGTCATTTATTACCGTACAGCATTGGTGTAATTCTTTTTGGACACATATACAGGTACTTTACCCGTAAACGCCGTACATATTTCCAGCGGAGCGGTCAAAAGCCAAGGGTCGCAACCCTACCCCTACACCCATATACCCTAAGGTCATTGTAAAATGTACGGCAACACGTTCAAAATATTATTTAACACAGACAATAATGTTTTATAATTATGCCGTCCAAAAATTATAGTTAATATTTGTATAAATAAATATTCATCGAAATTTCAGGATTTACCGAGTTCTTACTGCTGTAAGATCAGAGTATAATGTACGGCAACTTGTTTTTTTACATAATGTTACTAAATATTACCGATGTACCTCATAGCCGTTCATTATAAATGGTAACAAATAAAAATATGATAAAAAATATATGAAATTTCCGAAATTTAGATGATTTGTCAAATATTCCTAGAGTAATATTAGGAATAATATTTTCAAAGATTATTGTTATTTTATATGTAACAAATATAAATAAACAAAAAAAAACAGATGCCGTACTCCAGAATATTCCAGAATTTGGAAAAAAAAAAACGAAATACATGCAAAATCACACTTAATTAGAACATTTTAACTTACATATTAATCAACTTTTAAACATATTTTTAATATAATCAACCTATTTTTTGAATATGAAAAATATTTTTTACAAATCCTAGTTTTAATCGTTGCAATTTTTACAGACTATATTCATATGGTCATTGCACACATGTTTATGGCATTTAAAACATTCAGTCTTTGTTTTCCTGTCCTTACTTCTTGGACATACATGGCACCTTTTGTATGATTGCGATCGGTCTGCTTCAGAAATAGATTCTTGGTCCTGAATTTCATGTTGTCTTTTTAGTCGTTTTTGCAGCGGTCGTGGTAGTGTGGGTATGCCGGCTCTTGATATTTGGTGAGGTTTGACTAAATCAACAGCCAGTAGCTTTATAAATAGTCTTCGGGATATATTGAAGTCAATTTTAGATTTGTATATTACATAGGAATTGATACCTGTGATATTGAAAATATGAAAAAATATCACCATCGGCCATCTTTTGGTACGTCTTCCTACATTATAAGTGGCGCACATTTGTTCGTTCGTATCAACTCCCCCTTTCGTTTTATTATAAAAATGAATAATTTCGGGCTTTCTTTTCTCACCCTCAACATTATCATCGTGATGCATTGTCGATAAAAGCAGAACTGCTTTTCTTGGTTTCGGCACATATGAGCACAAAGTCATATCTTTTTGGAAACCAAATATGCTAGAAGTCGTATATATATATATAGTTTACTCCAAAGTAAACTTCAAATCTTTGGAGATAGTATGTTGCGGAGTCCACGAGAGCAAAATGTTTGATCCCGTATTTGGTGGGTTTGCTAGGCATATACACGACGCCACAGAATCTTCCTCGGAACGCAGGTAACTGCTCATCAATAGTAACATTCTCAGACATACTATAACATTTTTGAAAATTGTCATTCATCAAATTGCAGAAGTCCCTGATAGCCGCCAGTTTATCCAGTGATTGTCTCACTTCCCTTGTTGTTCGGCTATCAAACCGTAAACTCCTGAGAATAAAAAGGAATCTTTTGCAACTCATTGTGTGCCATGTGCCATCAGCAGCCCATAAATCTTGATAATTCAAATGCGATGATCGAAGCACTCCCGACATATAAAGGAGTCCAAAGAATGCGAGTAACTCTTCGTAAGAAACAACTTTGCAATCACGTTCTCTCTGGAAGTTGTTTTGAATGGATATTATATATTCGTTCGTGTAAGTCAGAATAAGATCTACGGTTTCCCTTGAAAATATACTCAAAAATGCATCACTCAAAGTCATTATATCTCCAGCGGGTCCTTTGCGTCCAGCAGTTTCTGTCACAATATTAGAACGTTGAGTTCTGACCATGGAGCGTGGTGGATGTTTGTACCATTTTGTTAGTCTATTTTTTCCGAGGTAAAATGATTGATCATGACTTTGAGAGGAGCTGGCTAAATTTTGTAAAGGGACCTCATCCTCACTACTCCACTGATCATTCGATTCGTTTTCGCTTTGCTCCGATTCGGTGACATGGTCACTTACTATTACGTCATGATCTTGCTCATTTTCAGATGCACTATCGATAGCCTCTTCTTCTTCTTCTAAAAACTGTATAATTTCCGGATCTTTTAGTTCACGTGGCATTTTTGATTTTACTGGAAACAAAAAACAAAAATATCACAACATAACCTCAAAAATGTCAAATTATTATAATTGAAAACTTTTAACATTCATCACTTGCAAAAAACAATGTTTTAAAACGGAAATAATAAAATTGACAACTATTTACTTACCCGGAATTTAAACCACACAAACAGTCACCTGGGGTGTCGTGCACCCCAAACACACTCTCCGAGCCCAACCGTCCACAACCGAGCGCCGCTCGCAACTGAATCATGTACGTTTTACGTGTTTACAAAGCTACCTAGAAGAGCAGCGCGCTAAATTCAAATTTTAAAAAGTTGTGCGCCTGGGAACCCGCTCTGGGGTGTATGACACCCCACGCGACCAATTAAGGGTTAAGAAGAGTTATTAGGATTTGGCCATTCTTTGGCCTATCTACGATATTTAAGGTACTTTCCCTTCATGTCCCATAACTTTGGGACGCCCTGTATTGGTAGGCGGTGGTATAATCTGCCATTTCACAGACTAACGGACTATCAAAAGTGTACGACATTTATCTTTTATTGAAGATTGTCTAAAGTATTAATAACCTGTGTTATTGCCGTACAGATAAAAGTCAACGGAAAATGACTCTTTTCGGAGGGAAGTAATTTACCCCATACACCTATGTGTTCCACAAAAAATGTACGGCATGCTGGAAAATGTAACCTATTTGTGAAGTACTCTCAAGATCATTTAATTTTATGTTGTTCTATATCATCAACTATATGCTAATCAGAGATATGTTGCGACCCTTGGCTTTCGACCGCTCCGCTGGAAATAAGTACGGCGTTTACGGGTAAAGTATCTGTATATGTGTCCAAAAGGAATTACACCAATGCGGTACAGTAATAAATGGCCTACATTCTGCAACTATCGTCGAATTAAAAATTTGCACAGACTTCCAGCACCATCACTTTAGTACGGCACTAGGTTTTTCGACATTTATTTTTAATAATCTATACACTTATAACAAAGCCGTACATTAATAATTAGTCGAAATTTCTCATTTGTACCTGAGAAATTCCATTCAATCACGTACTCACATGTACCGCTCAGAAATGACGGCATAGTGCTCAGAGTTATTTTCTGATATAGTAACAGACAGCCTTCTAAGCGTTATTCACGTTGGGTCATTTCACAGGTATTTTTTGTTCATGGGCTTGCGGTCTATGTGTGGAACTCTTAGAAGGGCTTGTAAAATTATAGGGGCTTGAATTAGTAATAGTTGGACCAGAAGGTGCTGATGTAGCAGAAGCAACAACATTACCATAAGATTTTGAAACTGGTGGGTGGACTTTACTGGCTTCTGAATAAGATATGGAGTTTCTAGCCATTGTTTCTTTTATAGCTTTTTGCCTAGCATGCTCTGGGCACTGTTTGTCTGTTGCGAAATGGGAACCAGAACATAAGATACACACAGCCTCATCTCTTTCAGTCTTGCAGTTTATACCTGAATGGTTGTCACCACATTTGTAACACCTTGGAGTGCCTCTACATTGCATTTTGGTGTGACCAAAAGACAGCAATTAAAGCACTGCAGTGTAGGGTAAATGTAAAGCTCACCAGATAAGGAGTTCAAACGTATAAAAACCCTGGGAGGTAACACCTTCCCATCAAAGGTTAAAACTACAGTCTCCGTTGAAATGAACTTTGGGGTCTCGCCGTCATATACTTTTCTATTTAATCTCCTAACTTTCAAAATGCTATCACACTTCTGGGGAAGCTCAATATTTTCCATGTCTTTCTCTTCCGTCACATGGAACACCTCTCACTATTCCCATGCGGGTGATAGTGAAGGCCGGAATAAATGCCTTGTATTTATTAAGGTCAAGAGATTTGTGTATAGACAACCTGTTCCTTCCAATTTTTTTGATGCTTTCTTCTACAATGCTTTTAATAAAACTTTATTTAAGGAAAAATCCAAATTGTACTGGGTGAATAGATCCGGGTTGATTTGTTTCTAAGGATTTTTGGACATGGACAACATAAGGCGCAGGGTCTGACGCCTGGTATAGCGACCTAACAGCGCAAGGGTTACTTGAAATATTATTGGAGTGAGCAACCTCATTATGGTGGATTTCAGTGCTTTTATCATCAGACTCAAGCGCTATAGCAAAAACATTGTCTTTTAAATTATTAGGGGAAATTTGGCAATCTGATGGACCCGTATGTCTGTGATTCCTTCTCTTCTTTTGGTTTCTATGTGAGATTCTGTTTCTTTTAACAGATATTGTGCTTTCCGAACAGTCTGTATCTACAATGGTACCTTCCGTTTCCATTCCCAACGCATCGATTGTGACTACATGAGACACCTGGAGGGATGTCCCTCCAGGGTTTTCAGGCTCCAACATGGACGCCAAGAGAAAAATCCTATCTACATATAATACAATGAAATTACTACCAGGTGAAGAAAACAAACTAAAAATGTAAATAATCAACAATAACTACTAATATATACACTTTACAATTTAACTGATCCTGTAATATTAAATTAATTTAATTTTAAAAAGTTTAGCCAAAAAAAAGCCCGCCTATTTCAACACTTCCCGCGCTTTTTATCTATTGATAACTTGACTTCCCTTATACTTAAAGCTGTATGCCATAGGGCATAAAGTACTCAACACTAATTTAAACTTATCATGATTTTCTAAACCACTATAGAAATGGATTGCCTTATCGTCTACCATAAAATTTTCAAGAACAAATATTCTGCAAAAAGTTGATGTTTGCGTCGATTGATTTACACTGAATCCTGTAGAGTGAACTACCTTTCACTATTTTCATCACTGATACTTGAAATTTCAACCTCATGAGCGTAGCCTTGGTCAGTTGAAACATTAGTCACAGCCACAGATGTGTTGTCAACTACAGATTCATAATTTTCTGTCACAGTGCTGGGTATGAGGCAACTCTTAACATTTCTTCTATTCGTTCAGCTCGTGCAGAAGTGTCTTGACCTGACGCACTGTTCCAAGAAAACAGTGTTGGTACTGCAGATTTCTTTAAAAATTTCCGCTGAAGTGGGAAACCTAAAACAAATACAAGTTTAAAGTACTTAATTTAACAAGTTGGCAGCAGTAGTAAGTTTATTGCTGTTTTATCACATTTACTAAATCATTTTATTATCTTAATTATACATACCAGTTACCTTAGAAATTGTTTCAAAATCTGTAACTTTGAAGTGCTTAGTACATAACCTACAATAATCAGCTGCTTTAAAATTAACTCTTCTCAATGCTCTTTCCCATTTTCTTCTTAGGGTGGGATTAGAAGGGAATTTATGTGAAGCCACATACATCCAATAGCCACACACCGAACCATTTTATCACAAAACGTAAAATATCGCGAAGTTTTATAATTTACTATGGAGTTTGACAGCTTCCTTGGAAGTTGGAACAAACATTTGGCGCCCTATACAAGGGACTATTTGACACTTGACAGTAATCTTCCCCATTATATATGCTACAAATCTAATCTGTTTTACGTTAATACGTTACTCTGTTAAGTTATAACCTCATAATTTCACTATATCTGTGGTCATATTTGAACAAAAAAAAAAGTTGTTTTGTGTTGTGAAATGTGAATTGTGATTGTATTTTGTATGAATTAATATACTTTTAAGTTTAAGACGTTTAATTAAATATGATTTTTATTTCCTTTAAAATTAATATATACAGTGCGTAGTTGGTAGGGTGACAGTGTTATTTGGTTCTTTAACGATTTGTCTAGCCGCCTATAAGTTGCGATATTAACTAAAGGTTATCTGAAAATAACTTTTGTAATACTTAAATATGTCTAATAAACCACCCATTAAACGCTATAGACGCGATGATAATTCATCAGGATCTGAAAACGATGTTGATAATTACGAACCCTATGTTCCTGTAAAGGAAAGAATGAAGCAAAAGTTATTAAAAATGGGACGTCTTGGCCAAGTCGCTAATGAGGTCGCTGCAGAAACCAAAAGTTCGAGCGATAATGATCCTGACGATGAAGGTAATGTCCAAATACCTTTTAGCAATCATTCTCTTAGCTTAGGAGGATCTCAAACCTAAAACCACCATAAATACTATTAGAACTTAACTCTAAACTGCAACTTGAGTGTGCGAAGTCAAAGAAAAGAAAGGGTTTTAGTGGTGTTGTCTAGGAAAATAATTTTTCATCATTAATTATTTAACTATCTTAAAACATGCAATTATGTGGCTTCTCATTGAGCAAAACTTATTACATTTACATATGATATTTAAAGGTTCCCAAGAAGAATGGGGAAGACGCTACAATGTATCATTATTGGACCAGCATAGTGAATTGAAAAGACTAGCGGAAGCTCGGGCTTTGTCTGCAGCAGAAAGGCAAGCTAAAGAGGAGGCTCATATATTAGAAAGCGTAGCTCAAAGTAAAGCTTTGATGGGTGTCGCTGAATTAGCTAAAGGTAGGTTTAGAATTATTTATATAAAAATGTGTACAAGTTTAAGTTAGATGTACCTTATATTGGAAAATTTGGGGAAGTCTGATTTCCTTTATTATACTGATTGTTATTCTGTATCTGTATATGGGTGATTCTCTTATAAGAGGTAACTATGGTGGCAATCTATTTAAAAGTGGTTTTTTAATCTATAAGTTACTATTTTGTGCAATGAATCACATCACTTTAATGTCCTTTATTAAATAACATTATAATTAAATGTCTCATTAAAGCATATTTTTGTAAAACTCGTTATATAGTCTAAAAAAGTCTCTACCCTGGCCTGTCCCCTTACCGGTTTTAGCTTAACTAGCATACAATACATACAATATTTGTATTATTTGCTAAACCAAACTATGTTTACCACAAACTTAATTAAATATACTTAAATATTATTAAAGAAAAATTGAAAAATATTTGCTTATTTTCAATAATTTTTTAAACTTAATTGTTGTCCCGCTTTTTTTGTGTATCTACCCTGGCAATATTCGCACCCCTGCTACAGTATAAAATATAAGATGGCCACATTCCCGAACTCGCTCATTGACATTTAACAACGTGAAGTTAGCAATACTAAGCACAGAAGCGGTTAGATCGACGCCATTTTTCAGTTGTTGTGACGTGAACGTGCGATGCAATGGTTTCGCAAGGTCATTGTGTCTCTCCACTGGTAAGTAATAAAAGTTATAATTATCATTTTATTTATTTGCAATTCCTGACCTAATTTAGTAATACTGTAATAGTCAAACCTTGCTTTATTATAAGTTGAAAACTTTCTTGGATAAACCAAAATAATGTATTATGTTATGAAAACGTCTTTCCCCTGGCGTCTTTCCCCTGGTAAGATTACTATAGTAATTGTGCCACCTATTTATTGTCTGTGTGTTACACACGCCAATATGGATCTGATTCTTACGGCACTATTCCAAGCCAAACTTACATCAATTTTAAACCATCAAAATCTTCTTCGTATAATTTATAAAAATAAAGGACTTCAATACAAAGAATTTGATATTAGTAATCCAATTTTTTGCAGAAAGTGGCAATCCAAGACTACCAATATAACTGATCCTAAAACGAATAAGACCAGAAAGGTGACTAAATATTTGAATTTTACTAAAGGTTATTCAGATATATCTACGTGATTTGATTATGCAGTTAGAAGACAACTTGGAGTATTTTCTTCACCATGAACTGAATATAGTCCACCAACATTCTGCTTTTAAAATTAATAAGACAAATTTGACAGTAAGAAAAGCTGTGATTCACGTGGACGTTAGTGACTATAAACAAAATACGCAGAAGAAACTCAAGCATTCCATTTTGGAGGTGCACGTCAACAGATCGGTCTGCACACAGTTGTAACTTACACGATAGAAGAGGCATCAGGTGAAGTAAAGACAACATGCTATTGTTCGATGTCACAATATTTATTACATTCGCCTCCAGCTATATGGACATACTTACAGCCAATTTTGAACAGCTTGCCACCAGAAGTAGAGATCCTTATTTTTTTGAGCGATGGACCCGTAACACAATATCGCAACAAATACATGTTTTATTTTCTTGTCACTCTTTTAATAAAATTTTACCCAGGTCTTAGAGACTTTACCTGGAATTACCATGAAGCTGGACACGGTAAGGGTGTTCCAGATGGTGTCGGTGCTGTTTGCAAAAGATCAGCCGACCTATTAGTAGCTAGTGGCAAAGATAATAATAAAGATATAGCCTGTCTGAGGGATTTGTCAGATGCTATGCAGAAAAACTGTCCTAGCATTAATGTTTTCGTTATAAATGACAAAGATATTTCAGACAAAGACGCTTTGCTTGCTAGTGGTAAAACACACATAAAGACTTTTGCTGTACTTTGTGCGTCCATCAGGTGTCATGGAACATTGAAGATTCGACAACATTGAAAATGAAGTCTTTAAGCTGCTTTTGCAGTGAAGATATACATTGCGATCATTTTAAGCTTGGTACCATGACATAGTCGTCTAATAAAAAATCTCGTCTCCGAGTCGAGGATGTTTACGGCCCCGATTCAGAGTCCGAAAACGAGACTCCATTTGACATTAAACAAATAATAACTTCATAAGATCACAAGCACCAAATAAAGAATATTCAACAAACGTCGACATCCAAAGAAACGCCTAAAAACGGCGCATTTAGTCTGATTTATAATAAATATGATACAACATGTTGCCTGATTATAAATTTCAAGAACAATTTTTGATAAAAGTTGATTATTTCAATTGTATTCTTTGTTTTATTGCTTCTAATTATCTCCCCTGGTCAAATACGTATCTACCCTGATCTTCATGTCTCTACCCTGTCTGATGTATTTACCCTGGCCCTCTAAAAAGTGACAAAATATGTTTTAAGTAACTTGCCCTTACGTGAGTAGTTACATAAACGGGCCAAAAGTCATAATATATATATATGGAAAAACTCCAACTTTTCTCCTTGGCCGTCTCCTCCATAGACGAAAAACCTCTTATATAAGAACTACCCGTATAGAGATATTTATCACCAAATAAAAGCTTGTGTTTCACATAGTTGGCTTATTTTGCCTACAGCCTTTCAAAATTATATAAGGTTCTTTTTTGTTTTCTCTTTATAGTTAACTAGCTGATCTGGCAAACGTCGTTTTGCCATGTATATCATTTATGGTTGTTGTGCCTCACTCGACATAGATAGGTATAGTGTGTCGCGGACTTTTTCGTAGATCTTTATAAGATCTACAATTACTTAGAACATTTTATGGTTCTATCTTTAATAGTTTAGGCAGGGTACACAAAATAAGTAACTTTTTTGGTTGATTTTTTACACCTTGTGTCTGAAAAACACTAATATCTTACGGAACCCTATTTTTGTTCAAAATTAAATATAGCCTATATTACTCGTGGATAATGTAGCTTTCGAATGGTGAAAGAATTTTTAAAATCGGTCCAGTAGTTTATGAGCCTATTCATTACAATCAAACAAACAAACAAAGTTTTCCTCTTTATAATATTAGTGTAGATATACTCTTGTATAGTTTCTGCCAGCCTCAATCCTTGGGTAGGTCATCTTCCTTCGAACCTGCTACCCACTGCCAATTGCAGGTTCATATCACAATTATAACACGCAAACTTTGTTTTTCTTAACAAGACATACCATTGGCTAAGTAGGAAAGGAAACCAACACACAAACCTCTAAATTTATGTAACATTCGAGAAAACATTTAATTCCACCTGTCTTTGTAATGTAACAATATTTTTTCAACACAACATTCAAATCTCATTTATTGTTAGAAAACATCTTTACTACTTACACCTATTCACACATACATAATATTATTCTTGTGAGCCCGCCCACCTTCAGCTGTTAAAATTTGGAACAACTATGTATCAGCAGGTGGCCAATGTTTAGGTGAATTTGGAATAACATACATGTTTTATTTTATTGAATTTTTTTTAGCAACATGCTGTCTAGTCTTAATAAATCATCTTTCATGAAAATCAATAACTTGTGACGATGAATATTAATATGATTCTCCTACTGCTTGGGGTTCCATGTCTATTTAATACTACCAGCTAAATTGCTGCAGTACCCATTTGATTCAGAGGATTTAAAGAAGTCTTAGTGTAACAAAGAAAAATGCCTCAGGTATACAATATTCGGAGCCAATTAAAACATCCTGGAAGCCTCCACGATGTATCCTGAGCTTACCAGAATCCAGACACGAGAGGGTGAGGGAACAGCTCCGCATCCTGGTTGAAGGTGAAGATGTACCGCCTCCCATACGAACGTTTCAACATATGAAGTTTCCTAAAGGTATTTTTTATAAGATTTCAATTAAATCTCATTAAATTTTAATTAACTGGTAGTTATATTCTTGAAGCCTTGTTGTATGTCCAAAAAAATATAAACGATTTTAAAACAAATGGTGACTTTCACCAGTATAATACGCGAAATAGAACTAATTTGAGTGTACGACCAACCAGGCTTCAAAAGATAAACCACTCCTTATATGGAAATTGTATTCGTTTTTACAACAAACTCCCAAGTGAAATTAGAGTATTATCACTAAATAAATTCAAAGCCCTCGTTAAACGAAAACTAATCAACAAAGCTTTTTATAAATTTGAGGACTACTTAAATGATTCTAATCCTTGGGATTGAATTGCTCCAGTTCAAACAATTTGTATGACAATACCTGGCGATTAAAAAGAGTGGCGGAAAGTTTCTTGCCAGTTCTTCTTACCCGCTCTACGCCCTTGACTTGCGAACTGGTAGTAAATGTAAATTTACGATTAATTTAACTTGACGATTCAAAAGTGTACTTGGTTACCCACTTGAATAAAGATATTTTGAGTTTGAGTTAAATACGTTGATCCATCTTTATATATAAAACAAAGTCGAGGGTAATATGAAAATATCAAATCGAGAACGGCTGGAGCGATTTTATGGTATTTGATTTGTTGTATTTGTCTCAGTCTATTAAAAACATTAGAAATTTGACGAATATAAAAAGCGTGCGTGTACTTATGTACGCGCGTAAGAAGTTATACATTAAAAATAGTTTTTGATTGCATGCAAATAATTAATTACAATTAAATAATCAGACTGGAAAAGGAGTCATTATAGTCAAAGTTCAGTTTACATTTGAAAAATTAAATAAATAAATATTTATTATTATTCTCTTACATTAAGTGTAACATAAATTCTATTATTATTCGAATGTTGTTTTTAAATTATGTCCAATGCCGTAAGCATCTTCCGTGAGCAACTTCATTCTGTTAATTTTCTTTTTACTTGTAGATTGTCTTATTCCCATCTCGCTCGCGCACGCTCGGCGCCCATACTGATAATTTTGTGTCACGGTGCGCGCGCATCGTAAAATTTCACTCTTATCAATTTTTCATAACGCGCCTAAAGAAATAAAGTTCAAAAATCCAATGCAACCTTTTCAGGAGTCGTAACTATCAAACATTAATGTTATGTTATGTTAAAAAGTAAAGACGGCCGTTATTAACAACTAAAAAAGCTTTTCTAGGAAACCTAAGCTTAAGGAAATCAGTAATGAAAAGAATTGACATAATATATTGGTTATCATATTTATTTTTAACTAAGAAAAATACTTAAATATTTAACTCTTTTTTTCTGTTGTGTGTTATCAGGTATAATTCGGGGCCTAGAAGCCAAAGGTATCAAGAATCCTACACCCATTCAAGTTCAAGGTATACCAGCAGTACTCCAAGGTCGGGATATGATTGGTATTGCGTTTACTGGTTCGGGAAAAACTCTGGTCTTCACACTACCCTTGATCGCGATGTGCTTAGAACAAGAGGTTCAGATGCCTTTCATACGGTGAGTTTAATAAAGCCTGTTCAGATTAAACAGGATTTTTCTATTAAGATACGCTAAAAAGGTTTTATTTAATAGTTATTCTTTTTAATTAATTACAAACTATTAAATATTGTTTCAGGAATGAGGGACCGTACGGTTTAATAATTTGTCCGTCTAGAGAATTAGCGAAACAGACACACGATATTATACTGCATTTTATTAAACATTTAAAAATGGCCGGACATCCGGAAATTCGGAGTTGTCTCGCTATTGGTGGTAAGTTTAAGTTTTCGTAAACAATATTTCAAGTAGAATAGCTAACGTAATAGAAAAGCAAATTTTTGTATAAAATTTCTATCAGCGCTCTGTGGGCATTTTTGGAACTAAAAGTGTTATGTGAACATCGGTCTTTGGAATAATATTATACGTGTACCATTATTGTATCGACTTACACGTGTACCATTATTTGATGACTCATTGGTGTAGTGGTTAGTACCCCTGACTGCGAATCCATGGGTCCCGGGTTCGATCTCCGGCTGAGACGAACATCGATGTGATAAGCAGTTGTGCTTAGGTCTTGGGTGTTTAAATATGTATTTACATATATGTCTATCTATCTATAATATGTATGTATATCCGTTGCCTAGCACCCATAACACAAGCTTCACCAGTTTAGCATGGGACTAGGTCAATTGGTGTGAATTGTCTCTAAAAAAAAACTTATACGAATACATGACGAAATTATCAAAAGGCCACATTTTTGAGTTTAAAAATTAAATTAAAAAATCCCTCGTAATCTTATAACAAGATGGCCGATTTTAGTGATCGGGTGTGATTATTTTTTTAAAAACAATAATTATTATTTTAAAATGTAACAATCTGGGACAATTATTATATCTAAATTAAATAAAATAGTGTGATCACTCGTTAGTATTTTTTTATATTAACCAAGAAGCAATCGGACAGGACAATTTACTTTCGTAGTTTTCTACATATCACGAGGTTTTGACTATTTTAGGTGTGGCGGTATCAGAATGTATGGAGACAGTACAGCGGGGTGTTCACATCATGGTGGCTACTCCAGGAAGACTTATGGATATGTTGGATAAGAAAATGGTGAGTGACGGCAGACATGGTTAAGAGATTCCTCGACTCTTCGCTTTGGGGAACTACTGTTAAACCTAACTAACAGAAGATTGATGTATTGAAGACATTTCCTGCTTTCCCCCCCCCCATGTAACGTGCCGTAACGTTTTACAAAAGGACCCCCCCCCCCAAATTCGTTACGTAATACTTGAATGTTGCCTACATTACTTAAATTATTTATTTATTTACACTTCGTTACCATAAAATACAAAATCATACATATAAAAAACCCGTAAAAAACCAGGATACATAAGTTATTACGCAACGGGCGGCCTTATCTCTAACAAGCGATTTGTTCCAGGCAACCCTAATATGGAACAATAAAAAACTAAACACCTACAGAGGGTAAAGTACAAGAAGTGCATAATTCATTGACAAAAAAAACTCAAAATAACATGCAACATAACTAAACTTAAATAATTTGTATTTAAGTTTAATATTTTTTTGTATATTTTTTTCTTAATTAAATTCGCGATTCGACTCTACCCTGTTAAGTTTTTATACAAATGAGTATTAATCGACCTCGTAGGTCCGTCTCAACGTGTGCCGGTACCTGTGTATGGATGAAGCAGATAGAATGATCGATATGGGATTTGAAGAAGACGTAAGAACGATTTTCTCTTACTTCGCGGGTCAGAGGCAAACTCTATTGTTCAGCGCGACTATGCCGAGGAAAATTCAGAATTTTGCGAGGTAAGTCTTTTGTCTATTAGAAAAATTATCACTTGCTAAAGCCAAAGACAATATTTCTGGTTCCATAAATATTAACGTGGAAATGATGAGGTTTATTTATTGGAACGAAGGCAAAAATTCTTACGAAAAGTTGTCACGACACTTTTTTGCTATTTGCTATTGTACTACACCGGTTCTCGTCCGATCACCGAAGTTAAGCAACGTCGGGCGAGGTCAGTACTTGGATGGGTGACCGCCTGGGAAGCCCTCATGACGTTGGCTTTTTTTTTCGTAGCGATAAGAAATGAAAATTATTTTTGGAATCACTTAACTAAATTAGGTATCACAACGGGAACGGCTTATAGATGGAGATGAACCAGATAAGACTGAATTAAAACATCTGTACCGAAATACAAAATATGCTTATTAATTGTGCCACTTAATGTATATTTAGGTTATTTTACTATTTAATCGCTGCTTAGCACAACATCATACTGTGAGATACCAATTAACATATAAATTAATCGAAAGGAACTTCGTTCCATCTGGGTGTCCCTTGACAATTTTTTTTTTATATTTTAATTTATTTACTCTTCGTTACATTTAGACTTACAAAAACATAATAAATTATAAGGGATGCAACTGGCGGCCTTATCGCTAACAAGCGATCTCTTCCAGGCAACCCTAGGCAAGAGAAAAATTGTATTCCACGTTTGCAGAAAAATCGACACTAACAATAGAAAAAACTAAATTTTGACTAAAACTTCCGGGTGTCGGTTTTTTGTGACGGTGTGCGCGCGCAGCGTAAAAATTTACTCAACATTTTTCCCTAACACACCAAAAGAATTAAAAAAATATCCTCTTTACTTTTATTATAATGAATATTTCAGATCAGCATTGGTGAAACCCGTAACAGTCAACGTGGGTCGAGCTGGTGCCGCATCACTCAACGTGCGTCAGGAGCTGGAGCTGGTGAAGGCCGAGGCTCGTACGGTCCACTTGCTCCAATGTCTGCAGAAGACGCCACCGCCGGTGCTGGTCTTCGCGGAGAGGAAGCAGCACGTGGATGCCATACACGAATATTTGTTATTGAAAGGTATTTCAGTTTTTTTTTTAATCCTTTAGGCCACGTTCACACGGCGATTATTTTCCCGTATACCGTATACGAGATTCTATCGAATAGAGTAGTGACAGAATATGTATGGAAACTTAAAAGTTGTTTACACGGCGTTCATACGGGAAAATCCCGTGTTCGAGAAATATATTTTACCGTGCGAAGTTGTCAACGGAAACGCCGCGTCTCGAAACGATTTTATCGAATACGACACGTAGTGGCTCTTATGTTCATGTTGTCTCATTCACACGACTCGCCCATTCGAGAATCGTATGCGCACGCGTGGCCCGCAGTTGCCCTTGTGCGTTGCATCAGTCGGTTGCCAATATGGAGGACAGAATTTCAATATTGATCGAGAATTTTATTTCCTTGATCGAAAAAAAAATCGAATCCTTAAGGTTTCGAAAGAGACCGTGGACCGTGCTTAGGTTTTTTGGTCATGGAGATGGGGTCATTTTCTAAAACGTTACGATGCGGGGCGGGGATTGAATTACGCGTTATTGTTAATATTATTTTCGACTTTCACCACATAATGGTAACTTTTAGGTATAAAGAGTCACTTGGTGGTCACGAATCGTTTTACTATTGGGTACAGAAAAACGTTACGGTGCGTTACATGGGGGGGGGGGGTAATTAATCTCCAAAAATTGCGTTACGTCATACTTGAACGGTCCCAAAATATGTCCGCCGCTACTACTCAAATATTTTGACTGCAGTCAAAAATAGATTAAACCGGTTTCAGGTGTGGAAGCTGTTGCTATCCACGGTGGCAAAGACCAAGAAGAGAGGTCACGTGCTGTGGAAGCTTTTAGAAGAGGAGAGAAAGACGTGCTAGTCGCTACAGATGTCGCTAGCAAGGGTTAGTATTTCAAAAGTCATCCAAAAGTGGAAAAAAGTCCACTACTTCATTCGGTAAAGGTTATTTTTTTTTATATGCAAAAACTAGCTGTCCCCACGAACTTCGTTTCTCCTTAATGTGATTTTACTTAGCCTACCTCTTTAGTACATACCAACATGGAACATTTTTCTATGCTACCCCAGAGGCTGTTAGGTTTTCCGGAATGAAAACTTTTTCTGTGATTTTTCTCTTTATAAACCTCAGAGTTCAAGTTATAAGTTCTTAACCTAACAAATAAAAAATAGGGGTTGATCGTAGATAGGTGAAAATAACATTAAAATTTGTAATAAAAATTAAAATTTAGGGCTTAACATTTAGGGGATGAAAAATAGATGATTTCCGATTCGCAGACCAAACCGGTATGCACACAAAATTTCACGAAAATCGGTCGAGACATTTCAGAGTTTAATTACAAACATCGTGACACGAGAATTTCATATATTAAATTTTCTCTGCGTGTATGTAAACCTAAACGGCTGGTCCTATTTTGATGAAATTTTGATGCGTTTAACTGGATTCGAGTTTGGTTTTTAGATGTTTAATTGTTTTTGAAATTTTTGTTTGTACCGGACAAAGTCAGTCGGGTCCAATAGTAGTATTTTAAGAATCGTCCACATTCTTCTTTAGTTTTTGGTAACTTTACTGTCAAATGCTGGGGTAACGGGACTTACGTAGGCTTATCATGTCAATTCTTATTCCCATTGCGATTTTGCGTTAACTTACCTATCCTTAGCTCATATAAAAGGAACTATATCGAAAATGGGTAATAATGGTACTCCACATAGCTCTCACCGTTACGCAGTTCGTACCGTTAGATAATTGTAATATCGTTCCAGGTCTAGACTTCCAGAACATCCAGCACGTGATAAACTATGACATGCCAGAAGATATAGAAAACTACGTCCATCGCATCGGGCGTTGTGGGCGAGCCGGTCAGGCGGGCGTGGCCTCCACACTTCTGTCAAGGCAGCAAGACGACAGCGTATTGAGAGATCTCGCGCATTTGCTGAGAGAAGCTGGACAAAAGGTACATTTACATATTCAAATGTTATTTATTCATTTAGGTACAATTTGTCTCTAGTACAATCTCACTAATCACACATTCTTATCATCTATAACTGAACTTTTAATATGCTTTTAAAATATTGCATAGATTTTATCGCGGGCTTTGCGGTGACCGAATCAAGAAATTCTATAACGAAAATTAACCTAACACACGATAACGTAATATAGGTTGCGGCCAATACGCGTTAGACCGGGACAGAATGCATACTGCGTCTCACATCGGTCTGGCGTGATCAATGACGTAGCGCAGGTGCATTAGAGTGGGACAGAACGCATACTGCGTATTCACATCTCTCTGATGAGATCGTACCTACACGTTAGAGTGAGACAGACTATATAGGCGTGTTAGTCCGAGTCTGGTAGAGTGGTAGATTGAAAGATCTTTTATTTTGACGTGATAACGTCTTTAAAATCGTTTTAGTCGGGTGACATGTTCAGAAACTTGTGTCACACCAAAACCTCACGAGCGCGATCGCAGGTATAACGAGAGAGAGACGGACCGATCTCCCGTCTCATCTCACTCTAGCGGCATACAAACGAATGGAGATTTTCTCGTGCGGTTAAGTTTTCGTTGAATGTTTAAAGTAAACTTGTCATTTTATACCCGAAATTTATCATCAAAAGTGTGAATAAAACGATAGATGTAATTTAAAATTTGAAAAAATTGTTATCTTCATTAATTCCTTACTTCCCAAAAAATTATATCACCAATAAGACGTTATCACGTAAACATCTCGATCGTAAACCTACTTTACAAACAACCAATATTTGTTTATCAAGACAAGTCTGTGCATGTATGTAAACAAACGACAGGTATATGTAGTCAAATCGCGACGGTATTTAAAGGTTTTTTTAAAAAAGGAAAACTTTATTAAGTAATTACACTTAGTATTCTTAACTAATAGTCGATGTTAGACTCTAATTCTAAGGTGGTCGATGCAAGACCCTATTACTACGGTGGCCGATATTAGACTGGCTTTAATATAATTATAATCTTACAGCTAAAAACCCTTACATGATAACTTTGATTCGTGGAACATAATAGAATAACAAAACTATGCATTCATTGTAGTGATTGCATTAACGCTTATGGTGCGTTCTGGATATATGTGTGACATTGTAACTTTTCCCTCCTTAAGCTCGAAATCATCTGAAGAACAATTTTTCGGAGGATGGTTTCGGCCTTGAAATATTATACATGTTTTTATCTTTTTGTATGCCAGAAAGGATATAAGACTTAAAATTAAAATTACATATAGAATTATTGTCCCTAAACTGACACTATTGGTTTTCACTACACTTTCACTTTGATTTTCACTGTTTTGTAGGGCGTATGATAGTACTTTTAAATTGGTTAAATCAACCCCATTAAGCTTAACAGGATTAATGTTGCTCTGGATACTGATCTTCAAATTTTCAGGTAAATTTACTAGCGGCAGCTTTTGAGATATAAGCTTCTCACCGTTACTGCTATGTATTCTTAAATTGTGATTTGCAATGTTATATTGGCATTTATCTTCTATGGTTAATAAGTAGGTATTTATGAGAGTGTAATGTAAAATTTCATTATCACAGGTTCTAACCAGATCAACAGGTGATTTAGAGTAGATTATCCATCGGTTAATCTGTAAAAATTCTACTTTAATTTCTTCGAATTCTATTGGAATTTGTTTGCAAGAGACGTTATGAGAATATTTCATGAGGTCCAGGATACAAGTGTCTTCAACAGGTACCATGGTCTGCAGCTCATCACAGAGGTATATTTCTTCTTCTATATTCTTACATGGTGTCGACAGCGATTTCGCTTTCAACCCCTTCGCAATAAGGTAGGGATACTTGGGTAGTATTATTAAGGTAAGGTTTGTTTCAGGTTGGGTGATAGGTAAGGGTACAATTTTATAATAAAAATAAGTTTATTTCTTAACTAAGGGTATTTCTAATACTAAAGTAATAACATTGTTCTTAAAATACGATTTCAATGTCATGGACTGTTCAATTCTTACAATATTTTCAGGAATTACTTTAAATATCAGCTTATCTGTTTTCTCTATGATTCTAAGTACATTAATGAATTGATTAGTATTAATTATAGATTGATGTAATACGCCCATTCTACTGAATGCTAAAATGTTTTCAATCTGGGTCAATTTTGTGTAAATTATTTGAAAATTATGTAAGAAGGAATTATAGATATGTGTTATTTGGTTAACATGTGAAATAATTGAAATGTCTTTAATATTTTTATTAATTTTATTAATTGCATCACTTAATTGTTCGAGATTGTTTGTAATATTTATAGTAGAGTTTGCAACAAGTCTTATCATTTCGGATATAACAGTAGTTTTCTTTTCCAGAGAATGTTCACGAGATTTTACATTTTTTATTAAGTTGTCATATTTAATAGCATCATCGTAATCCAAATTTCCTGTTATCATTTTAACTAGAGATCCCAAAGGATTAATGAGTCCTCTTTTCTGTCTATTAATTGGTACAATTTCTGAATATTTGTTCAATGTGATATTTAACATATAATTAACTTGAAGCTTAACATCATTGAAATATATTAACGAAGGGCTACTGGTATTTAACTGTAATTCTACTATTCTATTTAGTTCTATATACCTATGCATATTAAATTCTAATTCTTCCTTAATAAGTTTAATATCTAATGTCTTAATTACTATCCACTTATCATACGTAATCATAGCGGTTCCTTCTCTAAGAGGGAGAACGCCTGGATTCTTCTCAACCTTTTGAAGTTGAAGGGCCCGGATCGTTACTGCTTGGGTCACTAGCAGGACGAACCTGTGGGGGACGTTTTATGTCTTTTATTGGAACATTTTTATCTTTTGTGCTAGTTTCTATCAATACTACATTTCTTTTTATTTTACCCTTAACTTTTGCTTTTTCATACCTAGGCTTATCCTTGCTTCTACGTCGGTTTACACCTTTAATAAAAACATTATCGCCTTCATTTAAATCAAAATTAGTTTCACCTACTCTACTTTGTTGAACTTTTTCTTTCCTAGTTCCTATTTTATCGGTTAAGTATTTGTATAAGTATTGAGTTCTTTTTGCATGATCCCTAACTAGTTGTTGAGTATATTCTCTATCAAAATTTAAATTGAATTGATTGTTATTTTCCGTGTGACCAAATACTACTTCAAACGGAGTGAGACCTGTTACTGAATGGATTGTTTGATTGTAAGCCATTATAGCATAAGTCATCACTGATGTAGCATCTGTGAATTTATGTTCATATTTCGCAAGTCTATATATTTCTAAAATTGTCGAATGGAATCGTTCTATTAATCCCATTGAGTTTGGATTATTAGGGGTGCCTATGTGAATGTCTATTTTATATAATGTCATTAAATCTTTCATGAGTTTATTATTGAATTCAGAACCAGGGTCTGAACTGATTTTAGTAGGTACGCCGTAGAATGAAAAATACTTTATAAGTGCCCTGACTACTTCAGGTGTTGTTCTGTCTGGAATTTCAAAAGCTTGTGCTAACTTACTAAATGCGTCTAATATGGTTAAGTAATATTTTCCTTCTATGGAGAATAAATCTATAAATAATTCTTGAAAAGGTCTTGATTGAGTTTGTGTAAGTTGTAATTGAGGTTTAAATGGTCTACGATCGTATTTCATACGTTTACAAGTGTCGCATGAATTTATTAAACTGGTTACGGTTTCTTCTAAATTTGTCCAAAAATAAACTCGTTTTAAATGAGAAATTGTTTCTTTAATTCCTCGGTGACAGGTTTTGCCTACGTGATACTTCATTACTATTTCCTCTTGTTCTTTTTCGTCAGTGACATTAATTACTCTTTCAGTGCATTCATAAAGCTTTACGGTTTCTTTTCTAAATAATGAAATTAATACTTGTGTGAATAATTGTCGGTGTGCTTTATTTTCGTAATAGATAAAGTATTTAATTTTGGGTCTAATATATTCTTTAAGAAATTTTTTTATTAACTCGGAATTATCTAGGGGTAAGTGAACCTCTAAAATCTTTTGCTTGGGATGTGAACGAATTTTAACTGAAAGTTCATTTTTAAACCATGGGTATATTAATATTTGGTTTGGTTTTGTATCTATAGCTTCGTAAAGTATGGGAATGCCATCAGTATCCATATCTTCAGCAGAATGTGCTGTATCTGTACTAGAGTTTATTGTTAATGTACGTGATGATGACCTGGAATTAACTCGAGATGGAATAGACTTAGATACTTCAGAAAAAGACATAGAGTTACTGTTATCATTTTCAGGTTCTTTACTTTGGTTGTTTTGTCCTAATCGTGTTATTGAATCGGTTAATTCTTGAATATAGTAATCAAGATTTCTATCAGAGTTTCCTACATTTACTTTCATTGATTGATTATCTTTATTGTTTTTACCTAAAGCATTTAATTTAATACGAGTTTTTTGCTTAACTTGATTAGAAAAACTTAATGGTATATGCTCGCTGTAAAAAATATCTCTATATTCAAAACACAAATTATTGTAACTTGTAACCATTAGAGGTTTAGTGAATTTAATTTTATAGTTTTTATCAGATGCATTCTGTATTATAGTGGTAGCATAACCGTTTTCGCATTTTACAAGAGCAGATGGTGTTCTTATACCTTTACCAAAATTAATTGAATTTAATATTGCTTGTCCATTGTGAAGATTAACAGGAACCTTAACACGAGTTTCAGATCGTGCTTCAACATTAATGACAAATGGTGGACTATAAATAATTGGTATTTCTGTGTCACGAGTTTTTAAAATTTGATTTTTCATGTCTATATTAGCGTCAAGTTGTTTTAATAAGTCTGATCCTATTAAACCGCCATAATCGCTATCCACATTATAGATATAAAATTTGTGATAATCTGTACTACAAAAAGTTTTAAAGAGAGGTATATAAATTACTTCGTTATGGTGACTCTGTGCGTGTGTACTCACGACTTCAAATGGCTCATAATATTTAAATTCTGACAAATACTTATTTACTATTTTAGGACTTATAAAGGATCGTGAACTACCTGTGTCTATCATAAACTTACTATTTATTTCGGGAATTTCAATATGTGGCAACTTTAAAGCACCGTGATGATTTAAATGTATTACTTCGGTTTGTCGGTTATTGAGGCCTGTGTATGAAAATTTTCAGGTTCTGAGGTCTCAACCGTTTCTTCTGAATTTTGTTCTAATTCACAATAATTATCTGGTGTAAAATAACTCGGATCTATATTATAAAATTCGTAGGGATAATTATCTTTGAATGTTTCATGATCGTAATTCATATCGTCGTTCATGTAATTTGTGTGAAATAAATTATTTGATGTTCTTGGTGTCATAAAATTTGGCTTAGTTTGAGGCGCCGTTCGCATCGATACATCGTTTTCATATCTATGTACCGGTTTTGGTTGATGATTTTGTGGGATACCAAATTTAAATTGTTGTTGATTTGTTGTTTGGGGGAATTGCCTATATCCAAATTGAGGTATACCGAACTTAAATTGTGAATTATTAGGATTATTAGGATTATTAGGATTATTAGGATTATTAGGATTATTAGGATTATTAGGATTATTAGGATTATATAACCCTTGCTTTTGGTTGGTACCGAATTTAAAATTAGGTTTAAATCCTTGAGGTTGTTGTTGTGGCTGTATTCCAAATTTGAAATTCATTGGAGGCTTATTTTGGTATTGCGGTAATTGATTAAACTTATTAAAATTATTTCGTGAAAAATTATTTGGTGATAAATTATTTTGTGGTAAATTATTTTGTGGTAAATTATTTTGTGTTAAATTATTTTTTTCATTAATATTTTGAGTATATTTTTGTCTATTATTACTCCGTGATTTATATTGGTTAAGGAAATTCACTTCTTCCATTACTACACTGAGCGCGTCTTCTAGAGTTGTACATCTATGTAACCGGACAACGCGTATCATATCTTCGGGCAAATTAAAAAGGAAAACATTTAAACACGTATGGTTATATATATTCATTTTCGCGTTCTTAATATTTTCGTCCTCTATTAAATTAATTTTCGAAAATAATGTGCTACGGACGCTTTGGATTCGATTACAAAAACTTAAATATGACTCACCTTGATTAATTTTAATATTTTCTAACTCAATTGAAATACATTCTTCAGTTCTAGGATCTCCGAAATGTTGGATAAGAGTTGTTTTAAGCTCCTCCCAATTATTAATGTCTTGTCTCTCGCTAATCAAGTGACTTGCCTTACCTCTAAGGCGGCTAGTTATAACATGAAATATGTATATATCTTGTGCTATATTCGGGCGTTCTGGCCTAAAGGCTCTTATGACATACTCACTTTTTTTTAAAAATAAATTTAATAGTTTTTGTTCCCCATCGAACTTAGGTATAATATTTAGAATATCAGTTGGAATAGTGCGTATTTCTTGCATTTTTTAACAAAAATTATTTATTACAATAAAAATTAAAAATAATATAAATTTATTTTCTTTACTTACTTAATAATTCAATATAATTTTCTTTTTATTTCAATTAAAATCTTTAATTAACTTTATTAACTTAAAATTACTTAAATCTATTTTACACAATACACAGTCAAACGGAAATAAAATGGGACAGGTTGGAATGCGAAGAGGTTTACTCACATAAGTCTGCAACCCATTTCTTCTATTTATAACTGCTGAAGAGTAAGCACTTCACTTTTTGCCTTTAACCGTCGAATTACGCGATCAATAATGACTTATTTGTTTGGTCGTAAAATATCCGTTTAATGCGTAAAAACACACGCGCAACCCTACACTCAGACTGATTTTAAGTCTTCACAGGCGCAGGATCACGACGGATATCCTACCGGCTGCGCCAGTCAAATCGCGACGGTATTTAAAGGTTTTTTTAAAAAAGGAAAACTTTATTAAGTAATTACACTTAGTATTCTTAACTAATAGTCGATGTTAGACTCTAATTCTAAGGTGGTCGATGTTAGACCCTAATCCTAAGGTGGTCGATGCAAGACCCTATTACTACGGTGGCCGATATTAGACTGGCTTTAATATAATTATAATCTTACAGCTAAAAACCCTTACATGATAACTTTGATTCGTGGAACATAATAGAATAACAAAACTATGCATTCATTGTAGTGATTGCATTAACGCTTATGGTGCGTTCTGGATATATGTGTGACATTGTAACTATGTGCATGATAAACGCTTCAAATTATAGAGAGTAGGGAAGACCGGATTTTTTTTGGTAAATAAAAGTGTTTTTCCTAAATAGTTCCAGATTGATTTTTGGTCAATATAACAGATATGTTGTTCTAAACGATGTCGTCCTTAACGGTTTTAGCAATAACCAACAATAAACTTTTTTACAAAATACAATAAAACATTGTACATTATAAGATATTTGCCTCCAGGTACCTTCGTTCCTGATGGACATGATTGGCGGTGATGAACCGGCAGTGGATGGGCAGGGATGTTCCTACTGTGGAGGATTGGGACACAGGATTACAGGTAATTTTATTGCAATTATACATATAGCTATCTTTGATACCTAAAGCTGTCTTTTAGTTAAAACTATGAAAATCCGATCAGATTTTGTGTTTATTGCAAACATAACAAGACTGTTTTATAATATACTAGCAGACCGGCCAAGCGTTGCTCTGGCTAAGGTTTTTGTTATATTACATAGAAGTAAACTATTCAAGGGAAACGGTAGGAGAACACCAGTCATGGGGACCACCATGCTTTCTTAGTGGTTATGCCATTAAATTGTAGCTTATGTGAAACGGTGGTACTTTCAACACAGCGCCATCTGTTAGAATTGTGACTATCAAATAATAAACAAATGTTTTGCAATAAAATAATATTGCGGGTATAAATTGAGATGTAAGCTATCCTATCTTTTAAGTTAGTTCAAACTACACACGGTGTGCAAATTTGATTGAAATCGGTTCAGTAGTTTAGGAGTAGCGGACAAACAACGTGACACGTACTTTATATATATTAAGATTTATATAGCAATGAAACGATTGTTTCCTCAAGTATTTGTATTCGTAAATGCAATGTGTTTTACCGTTCTACCCGCAGTTTAAAAAAATAAAGCGTTGACGTAAAAAATATAAAAATTCTTAATAGTTACCAACGAGGGATGAAAGTCTTGAAACAAATGTTTAACGCAGATATTTTGTAGAGGATTTTGAAATTTTGTAAAAGTGAGGGTAAATCTAATTTGAAGTTTATATTGCACTAAGGGTTTGTTAATGTATTAAACGCTACGTCTCTAAATACGCTCGTACGTGATTAATAAATCCATACGAATACTTTATAAAGTTTTTACGTTTTCTTTTTGAAACTTTGTTAAAATGAGGGTAGATCAGATCACCAACTGTGCTGAAACAATTTTTTTTTCAGAATGTCCGAAATTGGAAGCTGTGCAGACCAAGCAAGCATCAAATATCGGAAGACGAGACTATTTGGCTAACACTGCTGCTGACTACTAAAAATGGCTGGACGGAATTCGATGGATTTTTCACTGTCGCGATATAAACGCGAATTTATTATATTACATACTATGCTTTGGAAATCGTATAGTAATGTATATATGTCACCGTAAAATTGTAAACGTCGTTAGATTGTAATCTAACTCGCGAGATTGTAAACTGTCGAAAGATTGTGAACTCAACGTACTGCTTACAATTTAACGTATTATTATTCGGTAGATTACAATATGTCACCGTAACATATATATGAAGACTGGAATTGTACTGTTCTTTCGATTTATAGAAAGTTCTAGAACCAATTATTATTAAACAAAATAATAATGTTCAATTACAGCCGTGAATGTATATATTAATATTCTTAAGTATTGTAAATATTGATGTGATCTGTGGTACAAAAATAAATAATTTTTGTTAAAATTTTGTCTTTTATTTACGTAATACAAAGCAGCATCATAGAAACCTCCAAACCTCCTCACTAAATGGTTATCTGTACTGTACAGCATTCATTTCACGCTATACAGCGACAATATCTGGCAGATACGATTGGTAGTGCTATACAGCTTAAAACTTGGATATTGTAACGGACGTGACGTCGCCAGTCACATCCTGCTGAGCCAAAGCCAAGCCATGCCATGTTCACCAACCCTCCAACCAACCGCCATGCCTGCCAACCGCAAATGCCAGCCACTTGGAGGGGATGAGCTATATAAGCCAAAGCCAGCCATAATAAAACTACTTTTTGGAAGACGTAACAAATAAAGAACAAGTGTGCTGTCACTCTGCCATTTTATTTTCACTGTCAATTATAATAAATTAAAATATAATTATCAATAAAAGAATAGGTCAATTATAATATACCTACAGCTTGATATTATAAGCAATGTAAGGAGAACTTATAACCAAAACAAACAATCACTCTTTTTAATCTAATTATTTTACAGTATAATATTATAATCATGATATGTTACATTTAAATCTGTGTTGTCTTGTTTGTATTATTGTAATAGCAGTCTTGTTTAGGAGACAAATGCATAGAAAAATAGTTTTTCCATTTACTTTTTATGTTGGTTAACCATTAGTAGTCCGTCAGTCGCAGTAGCAAAACCCTCAACGTTCTCTCATACGTTGTTTGCTCTCGATGTTCAGAGCCGCTTTTTTGTTACCGCTCAAGTCTGTATGTCTTAAAAAACTAACCCTTTCTAAAAACTATCAAGAACTGTAGTCCTATTGTCTGTTTTACCAGCCCTGCGATTCTGTAACTCACTTTTCGAACTCACACAGCGGTTTATATGGCATTCTGATAAACAATAAACGACAAGCTCCCACCTTTTCAGAATGCCAAATCATAAAATGATCACGACTGATTTGAGAGCGACCGCCGATGCGAAAACAGCCCTGTGATTCTGTAACTCACTTCACGAACTCACACAGCGGTTTTCGCATCGGCGGTCTCTCTCAAATCAGTCGTGAAGCAGTCATTTTATGATTTGGCATTCTGATAAACAATAAAGTACAAGCTCCCACCTTTTCAGAATGCCAAATCATAAAATGACTGCTTCACGACTGATTTGAGAGCGACCGCCGATGCGAAAACCGCTGTGTGAGTTCGTGAAGTGAGTTACAGAATCACAGGGCAGCTGTGTGAGTTCGAAAAGTGAGTTACAGAATCGCAAGGCTGAACTCTAAATTTTCTGGTCTCTGCTAACTTCACGGATACGCTCATCTGGGGCTATAATGACGAGCGTAACTCTGCTTGATAATGGATTTTTCACTGAGACACTTCGCGGGCGGAATGGAAGCTCACTGGAGTGAGCGCAGTACGGAGTAAGGGGCTGCGCGGTAAAGGTGGTTTTTTATAATAATCTGAACAGACATTTTCACGCCGTCCCTTAACTGTTAGTTATCGTAATGGGTTCATCAGGATCCGTTAAAATGTGTCGATGCTTTTACGCACCAACGGGTTGGGTCTCGTCGAAGGCATTTGGACACCAACTTCATCCATTGGGCTGTTTTAGGGGTCTACACTTAACTTTGTTCTTAATTGTGTAATTAAGGTCCAATTATAAACACTGACTGAAAACGCGTTAATAATATTAGGTCCAACAAAACACCATTCGAACGGGAATCAATAAGATCTTTAATGGAGGTTTTCACTGTCCCATCAGAGTTGAATTTTTTACCTAAAAGTTATCCAAATTTAGAAAAATATGGTAATCTGTTGGAGCAAGGTCCGGGAGGTACGGTGGAAGCCTTAGACATTCCAATTGAAGCACCTCTAATTTGGTGGCGGTCTGTTGTGCAGTATGTGGTCTAGCGTTTTCGTGAAACAGCAGTGGCCTAGAACGATTGACCATCCTTGGTTGTTTAGCAGCTATCTTTTCCAGCATGGTTTGCAGTTGCAGACAAAAAACATCTGCCGTAATCTTGTGTCCAGATTTAAGAAAGTTATAGTGAACGACCCCGGCACTACTCCACCAAACGCTCAAAAGTAACTTTTTCGGAGTAAATTTTCGTTACCTAATTTTTTTTATTGATTGTGTTCATTATCTCCTAATTATATTTAAGCCTGTTAACAACTGTTATGTCGTAGATGGAAAGATGATGGATAAAAAAGGAAGACTCATAAAGGAGAACGCTGGGTGGCTAGAAAGTAGAACAAACCGAGGGTTTCTGGAATACCTAATTTATATTTTTGCCGGTATTTTTAAAAGTTAAGCATTTTATTATAAATAGTTAATTAAATCCTTTAAAAAAGCGGTAGATAAAAGAAATAAAAGTGGTAGCAGGAAACGAATGGAGAAAGAATACCATTGACAGAGTCGGTTGGAAAAAGCTTGAGGAGGCCTTTACCCGTGAATGGAGTTCCGGGGTAGCTAGGATATCGGAAATACAGGATAACAAGATGAAAATAATGTATAAAATCAAAGATGTATATTATCATTTTTTTGAGATGATTCGAAATTAAACTGGAAATTATTAATTAAATCATGTTATCTTTTAATAGTGACACTGAAATTTAGATACGATTGATCTTTATAATATATAATATGCAACATATAGAAATAACTGGATACAATACAAAATAATTACCACCTGTGCCAGCAAATCATACAGGTCCCTAAAATGGCTGTATTTCGATCTTTTTAGTGGCAAAAGCGATTCTGTTATTCTTTTCATCTCGTATAGAGCCTAGTTTTATGAGAAGTTTACGTATTACGGCCCTTCACCGTTCCCTACTGCACTAGTTACTGTATCATTAACACTACTATCGAAACTCGACGGATAACGTACGTTATTTCCCAGCCTTGCGATTCTGTAACTCACTTTTCGAACTCACACAGCGGTTTTCGCAGCGGCGGTCGCGCTCAAATCAGTCATTTTACGATTTGGCATTCTGATAAACAATAAACTATAAGCTCCCTCCTTATACCATGTGTGTATGTTTGTATGTGTATGTTAGCCATACAAAAATGTTAATTTAATTTTTAGTGGCAAACGGGCATGAGGCTCACCTAATGTTAATTGATGCCCATGACTCAAAGAAAGAGAGCTCGCGAGTGCGTCGCCGGCCTTTTAAGAATTAGTACCATTGAAGGAATCTGAGTCGAATTGGTTCGGAAATACTTCAGTGGGCAGCTGCTTCCTAACAGTGGTGGTGTGGTGGTTAAAACATATATAATTAGAAGAATATTAAAAAAAAATATCCACGCAGTCGAAAAGCACCTCATTTCCACGTTTTGCTTTACGAAAACCAGTGGTAATACGCAAAACAACCCTATTTCGAGGGTTCAATATACAAACTACGATAACAGCATCTCCCTTTCCCTCAAACGTGAAAATGTATCGCTCCATCTCGCCCCCACACTCTGATCCCGTAGTGAGGAAAATCGATTTCAGACCGCGACTGAGTTCCGACGTGTTCACTTGCGAATATTGTTGTGATAATTGTTTGTGTCGTGTTATATCGATAAATGGTATGTATTATATATTAATTTGCTTGTGTGTATTACAGTAAATAGAATCAAATTTACAACACACACAAATATATAGTATTTACAGTATTCTTATGCATAGTAATTATAATAATAAAACAAATTTAAAATATTTGGTCCCGTGGCAGTGTACCTTTGATTCTGGCATTTCCTCGCTGTATTGCGTATCGTTGAGTGAGGAAAGCACCAGCTCTGGGGTCACAAGCCAACTTAAATCTTTAATTAACGCCTGTGCACATAAACCCTTCAGTTAATTAGGCGCTAATTAAATTATTTGTTAGTTGTATTCATTAAATTCATTACCGTAAAAGGTTCTTGGACCTTTGGTGTCATAAAATATATTTAATATTAAATCTGTTTGTTTTTATTAATATTATTTTTACACATTAAGTTGTATATAATGATGTACACACTGTTATGTGACTTCTTAGGCGTTTAGTGTGCGTAAAAATGTTCTAACAATAAAAAAGCTAGCGCCGTGGAGTTATCACGCTGAATCAGTGATAGTTTTATATATTTAAAAATTATAGATTAGTACTGATACATAACTACAAATTTGTTTGTTTGTCTCTGCTTTACACCCTAATCTGAATACGGTTTTTTTAGCGAGATTAGAGAGATATCTTGTTGAATCGCCATTAAATAAAGTCGTGTACGATGTCCACTGGGTCGACTCTAAAGTTATATTTTATTTATTTATTTCACAATCCAATAGCTAGTATAACTTATATATAACAAAAAAACAATTATACTAAAGATATAGCCAGATGTGAAATACATAATATATACAAAAAGGTTCAAACATTTACTAAAGGAAAAATACATAGGTATATTAAATACGTTTAACTAACTAATACCTAATTCGGCTGTGCTGTGTGATGGTGTGAAAGTGATAGTATGTACAGAAATATGTAATGTATTCTGACTATTAATAAATTTAAAAAACATGAAACTGCCAACTAAAAAGGACTAATAATGCGTGCATACGTATATCTAAAAACTACTGAATCGTTTTTAATAAAAGTAAAAGTAAAAAGTAAATAATCATTTAATCATATTGGTAAAAAAAAAATGTATATGAAATGCTTCTATCTTTACATTTAGTGCCAGTTCTCAAATTATGAAATGGGTCTTGGACCTAAGTTGGAATATTTAAATCGAAAGATCATATATTTACTATTACTTTTTTAAGAAATTTGTGAACATACACTCAAAATAAGCACCTGCTTTGAAAGCATATATTAAGTATAATCCAATGAGATACATACAGATCAAAATTACTCCTTTTTTAAACCGGTTAAAAATACATGTTAATTGTTCATTTCGTCAAACAAGTGAGCGTATAATAAGATTTTCACGCCTATTAATTAATTCTTGTTACACGACAAATCAATTACCCATACTAGCTGATCCAGCAACGTTATGTCATATAAAGACGTGTTAGCCAATCCTTCAGCGTGCGTTGAAGGAATTTCTTCAATCCGTTTTTTGTATAGTATTCCTGAATAGTTGCACCATCGAATATTTAGTAATTAGTAGTAATCTTATACCTAATAAAATACATCACTAAGACAATATTAATAAAAAATAAATAATCTGTTTCATGATCGATCGAAGAGGCAAGTAGGTAAGCCTACACACGCCGTCGACTTTTCTTTTTCGTCGTCGTATATATAAAAAAAAAAAATTTTCCTCCAACTTTTGTCCCTTTTGGAAATGAAACTCTATAAGATTTTTCCGGGCGCTAAAGAAAGACAATGATGCACAGGTACTTTCTAAAATTCTAATCATTATTCGCAAATAATATTAATGTAGTAATGGTGTACTCAAAATCGCATAATAAATATGTAAAGGGACTAACAGGATTTAAAATACATAAAGTCAAAGTAGACAATCTATTTTAAAATTGAAAACAGTCCGAAGGCAGACAGGAAGTTAAGAGAAGTGGGAATATCCGTTTCCGAAGAACGGGAGATTGACTTACATATATATTTAGCGAGAGCGGGCCGGATTTAGAGGTCTGGAAATCTCGGGGCAAAAAAGGAGTGGAGGCCCCTTCAAATGATTTTCCAAATACAATGAACAATTTTTTTTCAGTCGAGTTTTTCAATCAATTTATTACGAAACCAATATCCCTCTTTTGTGGAGGCCCGAGCAGTTTTATATTTTAAAATTTTGGTTAAAACTCTACAGTAATTGTTTAGTTTACATTTCGTAATATAAGTTATTATAATATGTTCAAAAAATAAAGGTTAGGTTAGTGTTCCACTATTTGTATGGTCCCTTTTAGGGTAAAAGCCTCCATGTCAATGTTTCAATGTTTCGTAATGATACAATTACAGCTCATATCACGTATCATCAGACAACATTGACAACCAATTCTTTTTAAAATATTTTTGTCTTAACTTCACCTTGATGGCTGGAAGTCTTCCATAGTCCGTTTCACAAGGCACTTTCTTTAGCGAACTGTGGAATCGACTCCCGGTGGGGGTCTGAGAGACACGACCACAAACGATTCAAAGGCCGGCAACGCACCTACAGACAATGGGTGTCTATGGGCTGCGATGACTGCCCTTTTTGGGAGACCTGTAGGCTCGTTTGCCTTCCTATTATAAAAAAATATATTTGTAAGGATCGAGTTACCATTGTACCATCCACGTGGCATATTGAATCAAATAATCATAATTTAGAAATATACGAGTATGTTATTGCTTAGTATCAGTTTTTTCCATTGAACATACATAGGCTAATAACCGAGGACGCAATTTTATTGATGGGACATTTAGCGAGTACAAATACAAGCTTAAACCCAAGTTTGTGGGGTTGGCGCCCTTGTCCCCCGGCCGCTATCTTGGAAAAGGGGGGGAAAACACTTTTTTGGCTATATCTCCTCAACTATCCATCGACCTATGTAACTTTTCATTATAAATCCAAAATTCAAAAAGTTATTAGTGAAAAAGTGAAAAAAATTCCTTTTTGCTTAATAAATAAAATGGCGTCCTCTAAAAAATATTCATTTTGGCCCTCAAATTGTAACATTTCAATGGACTACTTTATTTTCGCATAGGTATTGTGTTTTTCCAATAACATGAATTCTTCTTGCTAAAAAGCACAACGTGCTTAGATCCCCAGGCGTTGAGAGGGTCGCGTAGTGCAATGACTCGTTATAAGATTAGGTCCTTACACCCTCACTTTATAGTGTTGCCAGCTTTATTTAATCCCCGAAAAAACTCAAAATTCTGATAACCTTATTAATGCGGTTTTTTAATTGTCAACTAAAAACTTGCTTATATATTTTTAATTGGCAAATTAGGATAACACTAGGTCAACACTGCTCCCCAGCTCCACCTATCTGAGCCAGATATATTTAAATTTTTCAAATTCATAATCATTTATTAAATTAGGTAACACTGTACACTTATGAACGTCAATAAAGAAATAGGTACATATTAAATGCTATGCTTCTAACTAACTTCTAACATTTACTGACAGTTCCCAAGAACGAAGAACGGATGAGAAGAACTGGCGATAAACTCTCCGCCACTCTTTTTTTTGATAAGCTTTCTTGATCGAACCTCTTACATATTACAGCTGACCATGCGGAGATTAAAATGTTTTTGATATTTAGTAATTAATTTACTTTAGTATAATATAAGTATAATATCATCACATTAAACAAAAGTTTATTTTGGATTAGTTGGCAGATGGCAACACTACCTCCCCTTGTATTTTTGTGCAACTTAATGGCTGTGTGGTTTCTCCCTTTGTCACAATGCAGTGTTTTTAATAGGTATTGCAGACAGATTGCAAAGGGTTGCTATTTTAGAGTAAAAGTTTTCTTTTTCAGATTTCTTCGCCTTTTTGACGTATAGAACCTTATAAAACGGTTAAACAGGCGGTTATTAAATCTTAAATAAATTCTATATAATCTAAACCTAAAAAAGGTCCTTCCCTATGGATACTGAGACAGTCAAACTATCCAGATACAAACCCGCAAATTTTAATTTTTATTTTTGGGTTTCTAACAACACATCCGCACCCACACCCATTCACACACTCACACATACATAATGTCTTATAAGACATTATGTTTTATCTAGTCACCCACAACACAGGGACTCCCTAGTGTGGGCACCAGCGATATATGAATTTTGTCACAATCCTTTTGTCATAAATAAAGATTTTATTATTAAAATATAAAAAATATGTTTACTATGGAATATAAGATATCTAGACAGGTATCACTTATTTCACGTCATTAAATTTTAATCGGTAGCCGAGAGAAAAAGCCGGCGTGAAAAACTCTCGGCTATTTTAAAATAACAAATCATCAAACAACACTTATTTTAATACAAATATCGCAAATTAATTAGAAGTAGCCTGTCTAGCACTAGTCCCAGGCCCTTTTATCAACTAGATAATCGTTGACTTTATAGTAAGCCTTTTTACAAGCTTTTCTTTAATACATTTCTTAGATTTATTAAAATGCATAGATAAAAGAGCCTCTGGGATTTTATTAAAGAAATGTATCTCTTTTCCCAAAAAAGGAATTACTAACGTTAGATAATGTTCTATTTAAAGAAATACGCTTTTACCGGATTAAAGTTATGTATTATGTATTATAAATTTACAATTATTTGACATAATTTTAAATTTATCCGACGTTTCGCGTGCTTTACAGCGTGCGTTTTGCGTTTTTGGCAAAAATGGCTCACGGTGTCCTCTATTTTCGCGGACACTTTTGCCAAAACCCTCCATCTTTTAGTCGATACCAACTCCGGGGAAATAAATACAGATAATGCAACTTTCTCTGCAGCTGTGATACTTTTTGACATTCAACACCTTTTGTCTTCAGTCACCGTGACCACGCACGCTGTAAAGCACGCGAAACGTCGGATAAATTTAAAATTATGTCAAATAATTGTAAATTTATAATAATACATAACTTTAATCCGGTAAAAGCGTTTTTATTTAAATGTGTAAAGGTTATGTTAATCAAAGACAATACTATAATGTTCTATTTTTATTATGTCTTAAGTATGAAGTCTACCGATTGACTATTAAATTTCGTAGCTGACTTCTGATAATTTAGTTACAAGACGTGACTGGGGTGTCACCCTCCTTTGCTCGGCCATAACTTACTTGACTGAAAGTCCTATGTTCTAAATGAGCAGGCAGAGGGCAGCTAGCACCAGCCTTATAGGTTTTGGGCTGTCTATTAACTTCACTCCAGGCGTATTCCAGCTTCTTTCGCCTTCGTTTTGGGATTGCAGTTAATGTGACTTAGTGGATAGGGATATAATTTTCTCAGGAACGCCAATTTCAATTCAAATCCCGATGTTATTTTCCATTTTAGCGTGTCAAAGGCTTTTTCCACGTCGACGATAGTTAAATACATTTCCCATAGCCATTCTGAAGCGGTTTCTAGTATTATTTTTTCTTGATCACAGAATAAACTGCCGTTGTGCCCGGGGACTTTTTCCATCTCTTACATTTTTTCTAAAAAGCTACATTTTTTAAAATCATACTTATTCGTGTTACGCTTTCCGCCCCGGCACCATCGGTAATATTATTATTTATGCACCTGTTTGTGACGTTCCGCAAAAAGTTTACCCTAATGGCCATAAGAAGTTTCGTTTCAAAAATAAAATAACATTCATTGTAATAATTAATTGTTTCAGGTATTCTTCGTAATGCGGTTGACGTGAGATGGACGGTATTCAAATGGAGCCAATTGGAAAATATAAGTCTGATAGAAACGGCTCAGCTAAAGGTAAGATTGTGATGATTTATTAAACAAGGCAGGACAGGCAAACGGGCAGGAGGCTCACCTGATGTTAAGTGATACCGCCGCCCATTGTCACTCACACTGTCCGAAGGCTCGCAAGTGCGCTGCCGGTCTTTTAAGTTTGGTGCGCCCTTTTCTTGAAGGACCCTAAGTCGAATTGGTTCGGAAATACTTCAGTGGGCAGCTGGTTCCACATAGTGGTGTCTATTTTACATTTTCTCCCAGTTCCCGTTCCAACTCAGGTTGGAAACTTAGGTTTAGAAGGCACAGGGCAACAGTCCTAGCGTGTCAAATACGGCTTACCTAATCAACTATGATAGTACAAATATCGACCTCGAGTTCCCAGCGCCTTGTCGCTCCCCAGTTCGAGCAGAGGCCGGGTAACAACAAGGGTGCGACAACTAATCCCTTGGCGACGATAAACTGCCGTAAACCCTCCACACGTGGCCACATATCAGGATGATGTCAACACATGATAGAGCAACATTAAGAGGGACATGCTAGGTCTGTGCAAGGTAAGACAAGAAGAGAAACACACTGTACCATCGAGAAGAAAGAAAGGCTGGCATGGGTGGATTAGGTTACCCAATAAAGAAAAAAACTTATCCCCACAGCAACAGCATCTCGGACCGTGTAGTCCAAAAATTCCAGCGCTCCACTTAGTACCAACTTAAATTTATACAAGCATATGCGCCTACGATAGATGGAAGTGAAGAGAGATATATCAAACCATTTCGCTAATCAAGAGCGTAGAAGAAAGAAGACCTGGCAGGAAACTCTCTGCTTTTCTTTAGAAGGAAATTCTTAGGACCTGCAAATATTGAGTCATTATTTTTAAATAATAAGTCAGCTTATAGTAGTTTAGTTAAAGGTGCATTCAACTTATGAAGAGGTGAGCTAGGGCGTTGTGCTGATACAAAAACCTTCGAGATAGCGGAGTTGAAGTAGGCTGGCAAAAGGTTAAGAAGGGATGCGTGGCATCCCTGCAAGCATTGTACCCGGCCTCCCCCAGCTTTATAAAACAGGGTGAATTGGCCGATGTGAAAGGCCCTTGCTGTGCCAAGGTCCATTCCACATCATTCATGGCCGTAGAGGACCTTAATATTAACGGCTGGATGCGGACAAGGCTACGCTGTTACCGTGTCTTTAAATTTTGGTATATACTAATTGCAAATGGTAGTAAATAAACATCAATTTTTGCAGCAGCTGCCTGGAGAAACATGGTTGATCAAGATCTGGACGATGTGGCGTTTTTGGCAGGTATTGACTAACTTTATTAACTTTTCTTAAATAAAATTATGCATACATTTGATCATTTAAATTTTAAATGCTTTTTGTATGTAGTAAAAGCAAGCAACTCTTGTGAACTCAGCCAGTGAACAAACAAATCTACCTCAATAGAAATTCTATTTATTATTTATGTTGGAGTGTGCGCGCGGTACATACAAAAGTTGAGACTTCCGCCTCAGATATTTCCATGGTACCCGTAGAACAAGTCTCTGCATTATATCCAGGTTAATTCAATAGGTACATTTTATAATAATGGAAAAGACATCAAAGGTTTTTGTCTACCTTTTCATCACACCTCACTAAAGCTTAAAGAACCTGGCACTCCAATCCAGTAGTAGTTTGTGTTTTGTACAAAGTATACTACGGAGAGTGTTCGGAAGAATTGTTTGGATTGATCCCTCTTGCCTCCTTTCAACACCGTACGAGCCGTACGAGCTCTAAATTTCACCAACATCATCTTTATGGTTGGAGGTCTTCCACAGTCCGTTTCACAAGGCATTTTCTTTTGCGAACTAGCGAACTGTAACTCCCGGTGGGGGTCTTCCCTCAGAGATACGACCTTGAAGGTCAATGTTCGAAAATCGAGTGTACTCGTCCCTCAAAGGCCGGCGACGCGCCCACTAAAAGTGGGTGTCTATGGGCTGCGAAAAAGGCAAAAAAGGGCAGTCCCTTTTTTGTCGTCCCGCAAGCTCGTTTGCCCCCCAGAAGTTAATTGCTAACATGTGATAACCACGTAAGTCTGAAAGGCTGAAAAACTTTTCTATCCAAGATTCGAACCAAGATAGTCCTTGAGTAAGAAGCCTAGAATTCGTTAGGCATATTCAAATTGTCGTTTTTGTCTTAAAACAGCATAAAATAACATACGAGCAAAAGCATGTCAAGTGAGTCAAGTGCTCCTTTCTGTCCTTGAATAGAAGCGATGCGGGTTAAGTGTCGAATGTAGGACTAAGCGAGATGCCGATTCAGATTTTTAATGGCGGCTTTTTAATTGTGACATGCATTCAAGGCGTTTATGCTTAAATTAGTTAAGATGGAATAGAGAATCTAAAACAAAAGACTGCGTGTTTCGTTTATTTTCGTTTTGCTCTAAAATATTTATGTTTAAATTAGTTTAGATGGAATAGATAATCTAAAACAAAAGACTGCGTGTTTCGTTCGCTCTCAAACATCACACATGTAACAAGGAGGACAACCAGATACTTATGAAAATATGTTATAGGATATACACGTGTAAAAATAAAATAAGAACTAAAGAAGGCGCAGTGCTAACAACATCTGTGCACCTTCACAATCGAGTAGCCCGCAACATCGCAGCACACAACTCACGAGGGCACTTTTCGTATGGCGCATGGGTCCTCCAAGCATTCGCGAATATACAATCTTTTTCTTTTAGGGCCTCTCCATTACTAGAGGTTGGCCGTCAGTATCTTGAAGCGTGTCTTGTCCTGTGCCAGATGCAGCAACTCTTCCGCAGTTGCAATACCCGTCAACTCCCTAACGTTGCGAACCCATGATTTCTTCCTTCTCCCAACACAATAAAACACATAATTATGTAGGAAGATAGAAAATAATAATAATCACAAATAATTAACACAGCAACTCGCAATACCTTTATTATTAATAATGTATGTGTTATATGTATTATAATAATTATACGTCTCGAGATTATGTTCAATTTTATATTCACTAAACATTCATATATAGGCGGTAATGTGTTAAGTCGTTCTCACGCGGCATTACGTCTGAAAGGTGTAAAAGGTTTTCAAGTGTGTGGTTAAAACACCGCGACAATTGTACTTCAAAAGTCACATAATTGCGATACGAGTTCAAAGGTATATGGGCAAAGTTAATCCTGGTAATATTATAAACGCGAAAGTTTGTAAGTATGAATGGATGTTTCTTACTCTTTCATTTTACTGAATGGATTTTAATGCAAACTTTACAAAAATATAGGATCAAAATAACACATAGGCTACAATTTATAAAGATATTGTGCTAATTGTTCAAAATATCAAGTAGGAAAATAATTTACCATCTTCAATAATTTACCATTTTTTCATGTTATTTTTGCATTTAAATTATAGGGAACTTTTACAATTGAATTACTTGTTTTCATGATATCTTATTTATCGAAATCAATAAGAAACGCTCTGCTGTGATAGGGGAAGCTAGACAAAATATTTTCTAGAACTAGAACTCTTTTCCAAACTTTTTTTATTTATTTATTTATTTTATTCCATATCATTATTTATATATGTATACAATACTTTACAGTAATTGCTAATTCGATAGAACGACACAATATTTATACCCACACCAATTAACCTAGATAAAAAACATTAAAAAAAAATGGGCGTGTACTAGTGTACACACGTAAGAAGTGAAACTTCTTTATGACCTTATAACTTATTTTTCGAAAAATGATCTACTATATGCAACTTAACGAAATTGGTTAAATAAAGTTTAACAAAATGCTTTTATTATCATAGACATGAATACAAATACAATTATTTCATTTTACCTTATTACTACTAAGATTATTACAGAATTTCATAAATTGTAACAGAATTTTTAGTATCATTGTTATAGTTATTATAAATTTTTGTTATTAATGGTTTAGAATCAACCGTGGTAGGGACAAGAAAAAGACGCACGTAAAGGTCAAATGTGACGTGTAACCGAAAAATGCTACACTAAATTTTTTTCCAACCCCGATAAAGAAGTCTTCAAAAATATATTTATACTAGCTGTTACCCGCGACTTCGTCTGCGTAGAACTACTACTTCGTGTAAATTTGTTTGGACTGAATAGGCTCTGAAACTATAATGAAACGATTCTAATGAAGCCGGCACATTGAATTATTGAGATTAACATAGGTAGACTTTTCCTGACCCTGATCCCTGACTTAACTTAGTTTAATACGTTTTTGTATACGACATTTTTTGTTTTTCCTTCTTTGGTCAAAACATGTAGGTTTTGTGGACTCGATACTCGTGAGCACGCCACATACAGTTGCCCATGGGAGAAACAGTTTTTTTCTAAATGAACACCAGCTACTTTGAGTGTCTGTCCTTGAGCTTTGTTTATCGTCATAGCGAATGCTGCTTTCAGGGGAAATTGTACTCTTTTGAATTGGAATGGCAAATCGGTAGGGATTATTCTAGTTCTTGCAAACTCATCTCTTATGCAAAGTTCAAAAAAAGCTGTAAGGGTGGTTTTTGGTCGAGTAGATAGTCGCTCGTGGAAATTATCTTCTGTAAAATAAACTCGTTCACCGTTCTCTAAGTGTACACTTAGATGTGTAACGGTGGGGTGCCTTTGTGCAACGGGAACCCTAATAACCGCCACACGGCTTCGTTGCTGCTAACATAACGACCAGATTGATATGTATGTACTTCATTTACGCGATTTGCAAGCTCTGTGCTCCTAAAATTGAAAATAGCTTGGTCACTGCCTTTGTTAATATATTTGCAGATATATTTGATAGCGCGCACTGAACTGCAAGCCTCAACATTTATATGGGCGTTAAACATTTTTAATAGAATAGCGGAATAAGGGACCACCCAACTATTATCAATAGTGACGTAACTCCCATTTCGTAGTTTCACAGATGCCGCTCGACCTCCGTCTGCTGGTGCTCTTCTACGATAGAGTGGGTATCCGTTTTCACTGTGGACAGTGTCTTTGTGTAATTTGCGAGGAAATTTCTTTGTGCATTTTCCATCTTTCATGCAAGGGCACTGAGGATTTTCAGGTCCACATGGACCATGAATCATGTTTTTAACTATAATATCATGAAGTGTCTTGTCAGTGCTTGGATCGGGTATTTCTGCGCTGATAATATTATCAATTTGATCGGGTCTCAACTTGTCTTTTAACCACAATAATATGTGGACATGTGGTAGGCCACGCTTCTGCCACTCTATGGAATACATAAAGCAGATCACTTCTCCAAATATTCTGCCTTTGGAAATAACAGACATAAGTTTTTTAACTTTCAACCTAAAAACTCTTGCGACTACATCATGCCTATCAATCGCGCTTTGACCCGGCATTAATTCATTTACTATTTCCGGCCATGCTGGGTTGCAAGTAAACGTAACGAATAAGTCAGGGCGACCATATGTACGTACATAAGCAAACGCATCCTGAGTATATTCGTGTAAGTACCTCGGACTATTTACAAATGAAGACGGTAAAATTATCATTCTACCAATATCATTTGGATTTAGATTAGCGTCATTCGCTACTGCGTCTTGAAGGTGGATATAATTTTCTGCTCTTAATTTAGTTTGATTTAATGTTATGTATCGTAATCGTTCACTTTCTACCTTAACCTACATATCAACATAAAACTGATTGGCCAGTTGCCTGCATCGTGATATAATATTAAAATCATTTTTTCTAATCATGATATGAAAGGCATAAAAGTCCATACATGATACCTTTTTGTTAGGCAAGGGCAGGCCAGTTACAGGATCGACTTGTGGAATTTGAAAGTGATACCTTTCTTGCCCTTTGCTAAATATTAGCGGATATTGTAACGCATCGTAAAATTTATGTGTATCCGGCACCCTAGTTAGTGTGTTATCACGGGCATGTAAAACTATATCACGGGAAGAAAACTGTTCACCACAAACCATGGCTGCGACTTCATTTATTAAAGGTGCATTATATCGTCTTTCGTGTTCCCCACTTGGTGTACGATCTGGGTGAATCACCAACTTATAATCATCTCCCGGCATTCTTTCTAAGGCTGTTGTGAAAGTGTTTATTAGGCGGTTATGTTCATGCAACATTCTCTGAATCTTTAAGACAATATCCTTTTCTACTAATTGAATGTTTTGACACCTGCGGTCAACCTCGTCGTTTTCATTTCCGAGTAATCGATGGTTATTATACTCAATCGATGGGTCATAATCAAAAGCAGCATTGTGGAATGCTCCCCATGTATACATTGTAAACGCATTTCTCCTTTCTGACTGCCGTTCAGCATTTAACACACGTCGTCTTTGTGATTCTTCTGGCATCTCTGCAGCTATCAATGATGCGTGTCGCTCAGCATCTAAAATCTGCCGGGCCTGAGTCTGTTCATAGGTCTCGGCAGCTCTTTGCGTTGCGTGTCGCTCAGCATCTAAAATCTGCCGGGCCTGAGTCTGTTCATAGGTTTCGGCAGCTCTTTGCGTTGCGTGTCGCTCAGCATCTAAAATCTGCCGGGCCTGAGTCTGTTCATAGGTTTCGGCAGCTCTTTGCGTTGCGTGTCGCTCAGCATCTATAATCTGCCGGGCCTGAGTCTGTTCATAGGTTTCGGCAGCTCTTTGCGTTGCGTGTCGCTCAGCATCTAAAATCTGCCGGGCCTGAGTCTGTTCATAGGTCTCGGCAGCTCTTTGCGTTGCGTGTCGCTCAGCATCTAAAATCTGCCGGGCCTGAGTTTGTTCATAGGTCTCGGCAGCTCTTTGCGTTGCGTGTCGCTCAGCATCTAAAATCTGCCGGGCCTGAGTTTGTTCATAGGTCTCGGCAGCTCTTTGCGTTGCGTGTCGCTCAGCATCTAAAATCTGCCGGGCCTGAGTCTGCTCCTCAGATTCTTGGGATCTAGCTACTTGCGCAGTTCGAGCTCTTTTAGAGCTACGCGCTAAATTAGATTTACGCTTGCGAGGCATATTACTTAACCAGTTACCTACCTAAAGTAATAAAAACAGGTAAGTACTTATGCAAAAAAAAATTCTTTAGCTGACAAATAATTTAGTTAAAGGTACTGAGTACGAAACTATACTTAAGGTAGGTACTTATACACATGAAATAAAACAAAAACAAAACTAAAACTAAATGTTAAAAAAAATATACTATCTACATGGAATAAAAACAAAATGAATCGATAAAATTATATGCGAAACTACTGGAACTATTTTATTCACAAAACAACATTACTTACCTATTAATACTCAATAAAACCTATGCTGACCTTCTTAGGTACCGTAACTACTTACTAAATGTGAAAAAAACTTAAAAAAACCTGCCTACTAATCTACTACAATTTTATACCTATCCTAAAAAATGAATTAAAGTATTTATTTTACCTATTAACTATAATTTTACCTACTACTAACTTATGCTAAACTAATAATAACAACCAAAACAACTAAGTAAATAACACAAAATGCTTATCCAAGAAACCCTAAACACCAATGAAAACGTAAAGAAAGCGAATACGTTGCAGCTCAAAATTGTAGATATCGCATGCGTCCGCCAACGACGTCTGCCCTCACGTGTCTGCCCGTTCGGGTAAGCATACTTTGTGATCTACACTCCTCCCACCGAGCCATCCGCGTCCCCCGCACGTCTTTGCCGCCGCGCCGCGCAGCGCGCCCGCGCCCGCCAGCCCCGCCACACCACACCATGCATCGTCACACTCACACATTCATAGTGTATAGGCCGATGGGCCTGATGGACATGTCAGGCAGAAAGTATTCTAAAAGCTGGCTAGGAGTATTTGAATTATGCGATACATAACTGCACCCCGCGTTTTCACCCGTATAATTCCGGGATCGGGATCGGGATCTGGATAAAAAGTATCCTATGTCCTTTCCCAAGGTTCCATCTATCTCTATACCAAAATTCATCAAAATCGGTTCAGCGGTTTAGGCGTGAAAAGGTAACAGACAGACAGAGTTACTTTCGCATTTATAATATTAGTAGGGATACCTAAATCTTATAACTAATAATATAGGAAGCGACTCTTGTGAACTCGGCCAGTGTACAAACAAATAGGTCTACCTTACTAGAAATTGCATTTATTATATGTATTGCTCGCGTGAGTGGTGCTTTGCTAACCAAGTTGGAATGTGCGCGCGGAATAGAAATATTGTGTGTGCTACTGAAACTCTATTCTATTTACTTTTTTGTGCCCTGCTGCTAAGTGATCTGCTAACGACAGAGACATCACATTGCCTTCTGGCTCGCATGCGTTGCAGACTTTAACTTTTAAGAATTGGAACGCTCTCTTCTTCAAGGACCCTAAGTTTCGGAAATACTTCAGTGGGCAGCTGGTTCCACATAGTGGTGGTGCGCGGCAAAAACTTCCTTAAAAAAAATCGGTTGTCTGTAAAGTCGGTTTACTGACGATAGTTGAACGTGACAACGTCATAAGAAAATACTGATGGAATGGTTGCATTCTTCAAAAGAAAATTTTAATTTTATTTGTTAGATAGATATTTTGTATGGATATAGAGAAGGAAGTAAATGGAAATCACAATTGAATTGATCAAGTTACATTTATTTGTACGCATAAATACAATTATGTCAATTTTTGTGTGCAAGCGAGAGCACTCGTTCCGCGCTCTCGCTTGCACTTCAAGCCTTAAATGGAACGCCTCAGAGGTAACGCCCCACGAGTCATGTTTTTTCGTGCGTGCAGCCGGCTCCATCGAATTATAAGACGTTGTCACGTCAAAAGTGAACGAATTTTTTTTTATTTAATTACTTAATAATTGTTGCCTTTTTATAGGTTAGGCTCTGAAGTACTATACTTACATAAATTCTTAATACAATTTCAGATACAGATAAAGCCCGTGAGGCCAGGGAACTAGGTGATACGCCGGTGGCTGTATGCTCCCAGCGCAGGGCGTTGTGTCTTGCTGGTTTGGTCTTCTCGGCGATGTTTGTGATAGCACTTCTTGTGGTTTATGCTACACCACAACCGGGTAAGACTCGTGTGATGTACTAGATCGTAATCTTTACTGTACCGAATCTTAGATAAATACATTAATTAAAGAACATTTGTCGACAAAAACCTAATAACTGGAAAGTAAAATAATAATAATAACAAATAAGTTAATAAATCAGTGGCGCTACAACCTCTGTAGGTTGGCCTCAGATTTCTGAATCTGTTTCATGATCATTTTTAAATCTAATAGACAAGTAGGTGATCAGCCTTCAGTCCCTGACACACGGCGTCTACTTTTTGGGTCTAAGACGTGTCGGTTTCCCCACGATGTTTTCCTTCACCGTTCGAGCAAATGTTAAATGCGCACAAAGAAATTTCATTGGCGCACAGCCGGGGATCGAACCTACGACCTCAGGTATGAGAGTCGCACGCTGAAGCCACTAGTTTACTTAAGTATTTGTAATTAGCCACTGCTCTAATAACAAATAAGTATCTTTAAAAGTTATTTGCGTAGTTTTTAAGAAACTGTTGGATGTATCTGCTAATGAATGATTAGCATCCTCTCTATTTCTATCTATATCTATCTGAATAAAATGTTGAGGTTAGAATTTTCTTTTTCTGAATTTAAAAAGATGTTTTCTTTATGAAAGTGACCGAAGGAAGATCTTGAATAAGTTTTATCCTACAATATATATTTCTTATTATCCTGTCTTAATTTGCGTCACTCGAGTCCCCATACGACCAATTAAGGGTTAATTCTAATCATAAATTCTTAATGGTGGAATTTATTTTTAATAATAAATAAAAAGTTTAATATATACATTATTAAAATTACAGATTGCCCTTGCACGACTGAAAGCATTGTTGTACCCGGACAAGTGCCAACAGAATCTGATGAAAACTCCACGATTATTAATAAGTAAGGAACACTTAAAACAATACATAGATCTTCTTTAAATGTTACTTTATTTTAGTTATTGTAGCTACATGTTATTTTGAGTTTTTTTTGCTGATTAATTATGCACTTCTTGTACTTTACCCTCTGTAGGTGTTTCTTGTTTATTGTTCCATATTAGAGTTGCCTGGAAGCTATCGCATATAATTTTTATGTATTGTTGTTGTTTTTTTAATGCAACGAAGTGTAAATAAATTAAGAAAATGAGACCCCCTCCCTTAAAAAATTCAGCAGACTCGTTTGCGACTTCATTCTCCAAACTTGCATATTAGAGGCATGACTTTAAATAATTACCAATAGTGTTGAAAATATCCAAATTGCAATGAGCAAGAGTTGGTATGCACGCGGAACTGGAGACCGTCTCAGATTCTGGTTAAAAACTGTATTCCATTCTTCCAGAGAGCGTATAGCAACGAATGGTATGGTGTTTCCATGGCGTGGGGCGAGGTTACCGACTTCTGTCATACCCAAACATTACAGTCTGTGGCTTCATCCGAACCTTACCACTGGAGAAATGAGAGGTAGGTAGGTAGGTAATGGAGAGCCGCTTCTGAGAGATGTTTTATAATTTAAAAAAGTAGTGGCTCCGATTTATGGGAACCAGGAACGGGAACCTATCTGAATCTATAATCCACCATCTGAGATAGTAATTACTATACAAATTTTGTAACAAGTGTGCCAATAACCAATCGACGGATTGTAATAGCCAACAAGCTATCCATGGGAGGTCGTTTGACGTTTCGGTGTCTATGGATAGACCTTAGTATGAAAATGACAGTTGACGAAAGCTCGGTCTCAACAGTTAATTATTTTAACAGATTTTAACTTACACCAGTTTTTTAAATAATTAAAAAAACTGTTTTGTCATTTAAAATTTTAGTTTTATTTACACAAATACAGTATTTACAATTTTCTTAACCTATAAAGAAATAATAGAAAATAATTAAAAATAAATAAATTGAAAATCAAAACAAATTTAAAAAGTTTGGTCCCGGGGCAGTATACCTTTAACGCTAGCAGTATTTCCTCGCTGTATTGTTAAGATAATAAAAATAATACTTTAAAAAACTGATTGTAGTACTGCCCTGCGATTCTGTAACTCACTTTTCGATCTCACACAGCGGTTTTCGCATCGGCGGTCGCTCTCAAATCAGTCGTGAAGCAGTCATTTTATGATTTGGCATTCTGAAAAGGTGGGAGCTTGTAGTTTATTGTTTATTAGAATGCCAAATCATAAAATGACTGCTTCACGACTGATTTGAGAGCGACCGCCGATGCGAAAACCGCTGTGTGAGTTCGAAAAGTGAGTTACAGAATTCCAGGGCTGCCCGCCAAATAAAGCAAAAATTTGATTAGTTTTTTTATAACCTGCATCGCATACCTAATACCTAGGTGGGTTTTCAGGTGAAGTCTCAATAGATTTCAAGGTGGATCGGGATACGATGTTCGTGGTTCTTAATATTCACGACATGAACGTAACAGAGAGGGCGCTATTCAAAGGCGGGACAATTGGACCTAAAATCGTCAAAGCTTTGGACTTTCCTCCTGCTGAGCAAACGTATATTGAGTTTAAGGTACGTATTTATTTATTTTATTTTATTAACACTTCATTACCTTATAAAAACATACATATATAAAAAAAGGAGGTTACATAAGTTATAAGGCAACGGGCGGCCTTTTCGCTAATAAGCGATTTCTTCCAGGCAACCCTAAAATGGATCAATAGAAAAAAAGATACACCTACAGAGGGTAAAGTACAAGAAGTGCATAAATAATTAACAAAAATAAACTCAAAATAACACGTAACTATGACTAAAATAAAATAAACTAAAATACTCGTATGAAGAAAAAATTATAATAAAGAAAGTTTAAAATCCAATCAAAAGGTTAACTGAGTCACAATAATTAATATATATAAGTAGTAGCTAATTACGAGGAAGAAAAAAATATCAAAACAAAGATTTTTAAATAAATTTAAATACTGAGCACGTCTGATATCCATTGGTAGGGAATTCCATAGCAGGATACTTTGCAAATTAAAGGAGGAGTGATAGAATTGAGTTTTTTATACTAGGAGTTTTAGGATTAAAAAGAACATTATAAAGAAGTTATAAAATGTGCATCTTACGCCGTCGAATGGGTAGCCAATTAATTCTTTTTCTGTATGTAGTATATTCCCTCATCAAAATCGCCATACCTCAGCATCCCGCACCTATTAGCAATTATTATTCCGCCGGAAATAGCTAAGAACTAATTGAAGTCCTGATCTGTCATACCCTGAGCTCTACCTGGAGCGTCTATAGGGCTTGAGGGGCAGAGACAATCTCTTTATTGATTAGATTTCTTTAATTGCAATAAAACTGTCATGAAAAATTGAGACCTTTCGCCGACTCGTTTTAGAAACCTTGCTGTGTAAATTAATTGCTATTATTATTATTTTCTTTATTCTTATATAAGTAGTATTTACATTGTTTATACGCGGATTCTTTTTCAATACAAAGAATGCTCTCGTGAATTGTGTGCTTCGATATTGCGGGCTACTCGATTGTGAGGAATGAATGGTCTGGTGGTTGGATCTGGTTAGCGCTGTGCCTTCTGAAGTCCTCATATCATTTTTAAACGTGTATATCCTTTCTGTAACATATTTTCATAAGTATCTGATTGTCCTCCTTGTTACATGTGTGAGGTTTGAGAGCAAACGAAACATGCAGCCTTTTGTTTTAGATTCTCTATTCTATCTAAACTAATTTAAACATAATGTTTTTAGAGCAAAAAGAAGATCTACGAAATACACAGTCTTTTGTTTTAGATTCTCTATTCTATCTAAACTAATTTAAACATAATTTTTTTAGAGCAAAAAGAAGATCTACGAAATACACGGTCTTTTGTTTTAGATTCTCTATTCTATCTAAACTAATTTAAGCTTTATGCATGTCACAATTAAAAAGCTCACACATGTTGAATTGTACAACAGGTACACATGTATATTTCTTTGAAATAAATGTTAATTGCGAACATTGAAAAATTCTACACATAACTATATTTATTTTACAGGAAAAACTCCGCCGCAAGTATAACTACACGTTAAGCCTTCGATTTGTCACGAAGTTGGAAAGAAGTGACAAATTGCGAGGTTTCTTTTTGACAGGCTCTCATAGACAGTGAGTAATAACGTAATGTAGAAATAAATTATAAAGAAGGATTGCTGGTCATTTTAAGAGTAAAAATCATTTGTATCTAGGCGAATATACTGGGTATAAAGATGTTTCTTCGTTTGCAATTGAACGATCCGATCCGATGTCCATGGACACTTGCAACTCCAAGTGCGAGTAAGTGCGAGCCTTCTGGCAATGTGTGTCCATGGGCGGCGGTATCACTTAGCATCAGATGAGCCTCCATTTGCATGACATAAAAAAAACCCTGAATCGCGCTATCGAAGTGTTTCTGACTTCTTAGAGTACAACTTCTCGATCTTCACCACTAGAGCCTTCAGGCCAGTTAGTGGTTCAGTTGGTCGAGGATCCTCCCTTTGAGAAAGAGGATCACAACTTCCTTCCTCCTCATTTAGGAAGGAGTTAAGTTATAACAGTATTTAAATAGTGTTAATTGAGCCTTTTTACAACCTAAAATATTAATAATATATCAATATTTAGACTTGGCTACTTTTATGATGAAATATGTGTTTCAGTCGCTGTGCAATATCTCGTCTTTGGTTGACGCACGCCCGTTCAGTCTTCCCGTGCTTTGACGAACCCTATCTACGGGCCACATTCAAGCTGACAATTGTCAGAGATCGGTATGTATAAATGGCATGCTTTGGTGTGCAGAGAATTACGTGTGCAGTAGCAGAAGTTCTTGAAAACTACTTAAGCATCTACTCCAGCTTTTATCATTCAACCAGCAACAGTCAAGGGAATCGACTCAAAACCATCAAAAGCAAAAGTTATTGCAGCAACTAGAATAACAAGATATTTTATTATTATTTAACAACAATTTATTTTATTATTATTAATTACGTAAGATGTCATGTGGAACATGGTGTAATGGTTGCAGCTCCTTACAAACGTTGTGAAGAAAAAAACTTGGCTTAAAAAGAGTGGCGGAGAGTTTAATGCCAGTTCTTTTCTTCCGTTCGGCCTTGATTTGAGAACTGGCAGTAAATGTAAAGCTAGAAGCATTTAATGTATTTTTTTTGACGTTCGTACATTGTGTATTGTGAGTATAATGTACACTGCATTGTGTTGTCTATATAGATAAATAATTTTTGACTTTGACAAGAAAAATGTTAACTATTTTTTAGATTCCACGTCTCGCTGACCAATATGCCAATCGTCGCAACAGAAGAGGCTGGATTTTATCTGGGACATAGACTTGTGAGTAAAAATAAACTCCTATAATAAAACTAGATATTAACCATAATGTAGGGTGTCTCAGCGCCGATTTTAAACTTTAAACACTAATTTCACGGTAACTCGCAGTGTTAACTGGAAGTGGTTCGGTAGCTGATGAGTGCGAATTGTTTAATTAAAAAAGTGGTCTAGCGCGCACCGCGCGTACGCAGTAGAGGCGCTCTTGCAATGAGTTTTCGTTGAGTGAAGCACAACGCAAGTTTTGTAATCGCTTTGAAATCTGCCGTTTAAGTCTCGCACCTAGCATTCAGTTGTTTAAGTCGTGGGTAGAAAAGTTTACTGAATCATTCAATTCATTCAATCGCCCGGGAAATAGACCCTATGAAACCATCGATCGCGCCGCCGCTGCGGCCGCATGCTGCCTCTTTGAGCCTCCACCGTTCAAGTTCTCAATGAATTAACCTAAGACATAAGATTACATCCTTATAAGATCCAAATAGTCAAAAAAATCACACCAGAAGACTACAACCATCGAAAAATTTACTGTCGGAAGATGTTACAGATTCTTTCAGAGGAAAATGTTTATTATTGAGCGATAATTTAACTTTTGATATTTGTATTTAAGAGAAAATAAATCAGCGATTCGCCAATGCCCTTTAAAATGCAACGGTATTCTATTTCTGCAGTACGGCAGCTCTTTTTCGCCTTATGCGTTGAAATCATCAGTTCTCGCAATCATAAAAATAATATTTTGAGCTTAACTTGTCATTCAAAGCTTCAAACTTAACTTCTGTGCTAGCAACGACTAGATATTATCAGCAGTCGTCAAACGAGATGTTGTTTTTTTTTATTAAATGATTTTATTTTCAGCTACAAGACGTTTTTGCTACCACTCCACCGATGTCACCGCATATGATATCACTAACTGTATGTCGATTGCAACGCCGTTCTGCACCTCTTTTAGAAGCAACGAGTGTACCAGAAGATTTAGAGGAAACATCACCTGAAATTAGTTTGTACAGCGACCGGCAGGTTATTTTGGACGAATCTGGGTGAGAAAGATTTATATTTAAGATACCAGCCCTGCGATTCTGTAACTAACAGCGGTTTTCGCATCGGCGGTCGCTCTCAAATCAGTCGTGAAGCAGTCATTTTATGATTTGGGATTCTGAAAAGGTGAGAGCTTGTAGTTTATTGTTTATAGCTGTGTGAGTTCGAAAAGTGAGTTACAGAATCGCAGGGCTGCTTGCGATATTATTAATATTTTTCAGAGACCTTTTTATTAACAAAGGTGGGCCTTATATACCTTATTTTTCTACGTTATTTATTTAAGAGTTTATTGAATTTTTATACACTTTATTATAGTCTTTGTAATACTAAAGAATACTTTACTTCATTGTACAAAATTTTGAACATACTTTAAAATCTTTTCATTCATGGTTCTTTATTCTAATTTAATAGAATTATTTATATCTATTTGAATTGAAATTAATTTGCAAATTAACTGCAATGAATGCATGAATGTTTAATGTAATTCTATAAAATATCTTTTCAGACCGCTCTTAGAATGGGTTCAAAAGACTATTCAGTTATATTCATACGAATTGAATACCTCGTATCCGCTGCCTAAATTTGGTAAGTTTTAATTATGAGTAAAACTTACTGTCTTCCAGTACTGTAGTTCCAATACAATCCAACTTCTAACAATAGTTGTATTATTAGATTACTTCTAACAATACCTCTTGTATTACAAGTACCTCTTTCTAGAAAGTACAAATTTATTTTCATTTTACAGACATTGTCGTGGTCGAGACCAACAGTCTGTATTCTGAAGGTTGGGGGTTGATAACACTTTCGCCAGCGATCCTCACTGACACAAAGGTCATCGCCAGATTATTGGCTCAGCAGGTGAGTTTTTTTATACAGCTTGCTGAGTAAATATGTTCTGTAAGTGATTAAAATTATGATTCCCGAATTATTAAACTTGCATGGCATACAGCTACACGACAGATCGTGAGTGCCTCTTCTTGAGACCCTCAAAAAAAGGCAGTTCGATCCCCATTTTTTTATTTATTATTATTATTATTCCTCTAGTCTACGTTTTAGTCGCGTCCTATTAGGGCCGATTTACATTATCTTAGTGTTTAGCAGTGCTTTAGTTGAAACATGTAAACGCTACTTGCTTTAGTACGGTTCTACTTGACTTTCAAGTTGAATCAAACTAGAATCGCTTTTTATTTTTGTTTCAAGTGATGTCGATATAAGCGTTATATTGTTTTTAGTAATATTTTTTTCTAAAATTTCTATTGAGCCTATTTTATTAAGAGACATTTTATTATTTTTACTTACTTATGTGTTTTTTTTTTAATTGATTCTTTAGTTCTCGGGAACATCAAATATATTTAATTATAGTTTTATTTTGAGAATATTAATTTAAGTAATTGAGAGTTTTTTTAATCATATCTTAACTTTTAATGTATCAAACAAATGCAGGCGTAAAGGTTTTAATTACAATTTTACATTAATATTTATTAAGTAATTAGTCATTAGGTATTAAGTATTACGTTTAAGTATTTACTTATAATATAAAAATGCGTCAGTGTTTGCAGTAGTATAAGTAATATAAATAATATATTAGTTTTACACTGCCACAGGGATCAAACTTTTTAAATTTGTTAAAAAAAAAATATTTTTTTATTTTATGATTATTTCATTATTAGGTTAAGAAAATTGTTAATACTGTATATTTGATTTTTATGTGTAGGTTTTAATAAACGAATTATAATGCGAAGAATCACAAAAAACAAATAATTAATTTCATTCATGTTTATGAGGAAATTTACCTTTGATATAACACAAATTTCAGTGGTTCGGTGGCCTTGTCTCCCCACGATGGTGGAGTTCCCAATGGCTCATGGAGGCGCTGACGTCAGTCCTTGGAGAGAAGGCACCAGCATTTGGCGCTGTCACTGAAAGACAGGAGGATGCTCTGTTGCTGGACCACGTGTTGCCAGCTTTAACGTATGTCTTATTTATTAAATACTAGCAAACTCGGCGAACTCCGTTTCGCCACCAGATGGCTTCGTTTTATGTAACATTTCGTTTGGTGATCCCGCTTTTTTGTTGAAATTTTTCCTGAATTTTCTTGAATAAACCTCACGGAGCCCGAGACCTTTCCAACGAATGCAAAACCGTGGAAATCGGTTCGTGCGTTCTGGAGTTATAGCAAGCAAGTAATTGGTAATTGTTAACAAACTTAATCAAAGGCTGATACAGCTTAATAAGCCGTATTACCCTTTTGCCGGCTCCGACCGAATCGCTGCAACTCGCTTCAACAAAATTGGTCTAGCATCTGTATGCACCCAGGTCTTGCATGGTGTATTCCTCTCCAGAGACCTGTATCTTGTGCTCTAGACATATGTAATGCCTTATAGCCAAAGTTAGTTCTTGGTAGTTAGTTGTAAAACCTTTAACGTCGTCCGACCGTCTTCCATGCGTCGGGTTGTCTCTCTCCCTAAAATATGGCGAGGGGGTCGATGGCTGGCCATGCGTCATACTCGTGAACGGGTGCTACTTGTGGTGACTGGTCGTACTCGAATTTAATACTGTTTTATTTTTATATTGTAATACAACGAAGTGTTCATAAATAATAAAATACATGAATAGTTGTATTAAAAATAATATTTTATTATTGTGAGATGTGTGTTTTTTACTTATACATTTTTATTATTCTCGAGAAAAGATTTTTGTTCAATATTTTTCTACATTTGAAATACTTTCAGGCTTGACTCCAGTACGTCAGTACGAGCTGTTGCCTCACCGAGACTCGAACGAGCTGACATAGAATCAACGACTGATGATCTATCGTTACACAAGGTACTGTCCCAGTAAACCAGTGAACCAATGAACATCGCACTAAATTAAATCACCTTCTACTTTTTCGTACTTATTTACAAAAATACATAGGTACACTATCCTAACATTACTAAGCCAATACGATAATATCTACATTGATAATCTAATATATAAAATTGTCGTGTCACAATACAACATCCCATACTCCTCCGAAACGCCTCAACCGATTCTTATGATTTTTTTTATGCATATTCAGTAAGTTTGAGAATCAGTTACTATCTATCTTTCAAACCCCTGAGCGATAAGGGGTGTCCATCCCAAAATTTTTTTTTAGACAATATTTTTAGCTTTTTCTATTTTATGTATTTTTATTTTATGCATATAAAAATACGTAAAACCCTTAATTTTCATCTACCCTCTACGATCAACCCCTTTTTTTATTTTTTAGTTAAGAACTTATAAAATGAACCGTGAGGTTTATTTAGGGTAAAATCACAGAAATCCCTAAAAAGTTTTCATGAAAACCGAACAGTCTCTGGGGTAGCATAGCAAAATTTTCCATGTTGGTATGTACTAAAGAGGTAGGCTAAGTAAAATCACATTAAGCAGAAACGAAGCCTCCTCGCAGCTAGTAAAATATATTCAATGTATTCAATACATAAGATACACAGTTTCGCTACTGTGAACACTCTGCGAACATATAATGATGTCGATAGTGTCAGAGACAGCATTCAGAACGGGCAAGGTCTTTAATGGGGATCTGTGCAACATATTCTGGCCCTTGGTATCTCAAACAGCCTTGCCCGTCGCACATATCCCCTAGGTACCTACTTGTGCTGCAGAAGCGGGCTGTTCGGGGTATTTGTTGTGTTTCTCCGAGGGAGTCGGTACGGAATAAGTTTAAGGAATTAAATATTATGACACTATTTGGTCCATATATTCTTGAAGCTTTGTTGTATGTACAAAAAATAACCATTTTAAAACAAATGGTGACTTTCACCAGTATAATACGCGAAATAGAAATAATTTGAGTGTACGACCAACCAGGCTCCAAAAGATAAACCACTCCTTATATGGAAATTGTATTCGGTTTTACATCAAACTCCCAAGAAAATAGAGAATTATCACTAAATAAACTCAAAGCCCTCGTTAAACGTAAATTAATCAATAAAGCTTTTAATCCTAATCCTTGGTATTGATTTGCTTTTAACAATTTGTATGACTCAATACTTGGCGATTAAAAAGAGTGGCGGAAAGTTTCTTGCCAGTTCTTCTTACCCGCTCTACGCCCTTGACTTGCGAACTGGTAGTAAATGTAAATATACAATTAATTTAACTTCTTTCTGACAATTCATAAGTGTATTTGTTTACCTACATGAATAAAGATATTTTTGAGTTTGTACGAAACTGTGTTCTTTGTGAACACACATTAAAAATATACGTTGAATTCATACTTCTTTAATTTTAAAACTGCGATTATTCCAGGGTGCTGCAATAGTAAGCATGGCGATAGAAGCGGCTGGCGTGTCGGCTGGACGCGCAGCACTCGCTCGTTTACTGCGCGATCACCGCACTGCAAGCGCTGATGCTCGGTAACTTATTGACATTTAAATCTTGGATTTATAAAAGCAAGTCTTACTTATAGTTAATTTAATTACATAAATTTTCAATATACACGTGCCTAGTGAGAAGATTGAAAAGAACAAAAAAATCTTTGAATTAGTGAATTAGTGTTAGTGCACATTAGTGTTAAATGATAAATAACGGTTAGTGAAAAACATAAGAACAGACAGCCCTTAATAGAGACTGTTAGTCAAGTCAAATCATTTTTTTTTCACCTAAAATGGCACTTGAACTTTAACGTCAAAAAGTGTTATTGGACACTTTCTTATGTTAAATATCTGTTTTAGAAGTGTAAAATTACTTATTAGGCTTGAGTAAGGCTAGATCGCTATGTCCACGAGTGAAGATACAACGTATTTTAAAAAACATAAATTTGCGAGCAGAATCTCGACCAATCATCGCACTCAACGTATGTAACGAAATCCCTTTAAGTCGACGGCGTGACACAAAAGGCTGATAACCTACATTGCCTATTAGAAAAATTATAATGAAACAATTACAGAAATCTGGGGCCTATTTTTTATAAATTGACAAATCGTGCAAAGTCTGTTTTATGCTAAATTTTCAATGAATGTAATATTCCTATTTTGCATTTTCGTTCTTTAGTGACCTTTGGCGCGCCCTACAACAAGAGGGTGGCGGGGAGTCCCCTGAAAACGCGTGGGATGGATGGTGCGAACGCGCAGGGTATCCGCTAGTCAGCGCTACTGCCGCTTCCAATGACGTCATTATTCGCCAAGAGAGGTATTATACAATACAAACATTCGGCAGTGTCGCATCTATTTATTTATTCTATCTATTTACTACTTAACACTTTAGATTAACACTTAAGTAATAAAATATAAAACATACACAGACACACACCCACACACATACACATAATTTACACATACACACATACCCCATGTGGTTTCCTCTATATATTGTAATGTATTGTATTGTATAAGATCTTGTCGATCCGAAGTGGTGGAGGCTTGATTACCTGTAACACAGGTACTCTTACCTTTAGAATGGATACAAATTTAAAATGGAACTTTCATATATCACACATAATTACCAAACTAAAATCACTTATAGGCAGATTTTGGTCAATATCAAAATGCATTCCGCAATCTGTACGTCATTTGATCTATAATTGTTTAGTCAAGCCACATTTCATATACCTAATTGAAATATGGGGTACAGCATGCAAAAACAAAATTTCTACAATACAAACACTACAAAATAAATTAATAAAAGCACTATTCAGATACAATTTTTTAACACCTACTAATAAAATCTACCAAGAAACTAAAATTATGACGATTAAACAACTATATGTTTATAGCACCTGTATCCTTATTAAAAAAAATTAAATAACTCTCTACATAGTAACTTATCATTTAATAAAATCAAATACACCACTACACGCAATACTCGTCGACTGTCGAGCGAGTTTGCTTATCTTGCCAAAGCCGCGCACAAATTATTTAAAGAGATCTATTAGGTATGAGGGTGTGCAATTGTTTAATCGGTTGCCGTCTAAGCTTCGTAACATTAGCGTGATTGATCAGTTCAAAAGGGCATTAAAGACACACATCAGAATGGGCCCATTAGACTAGAATTGGGCTAGCTGATGGCGACGTGTATCTCGTTCGTATATATACTTAATATTAAATTTCTCATGTAAATAAAAAAAATAATTTTTGTAATGAGAAATAAAGTTCTTTAAACATTAAACATTACTCTTACCTTTAGCAGGCATCAGTCTCACACAGACTAGCTTTTTCCATTAACAGAAGTAAGAATATAACTGTCACTTGCTTATGTCCTAAGTTTAAGTTTTTGTGAGAAAATAAATAAATAAAACTACTCTCCAAGTTATGGATATCGAATTACATCGAAGTTAGTTTTCGTTGTTACATGGAATCGCAATTACGTGATTGATTCCAGCCAAACGCTAGAACGTATCATTCACAGTCGGCTCGTGGAAGAAAGAGTGCACTTAAGGTCCTGTCATTTGGGGTAAAGGGGGGTAAAGCAGAGGAGGAGAGTCTGCGCTGTGTGCACAAGACCTTACATCTTCCGTTGCCATATCAGATAAAGTAAATACTACATATTATTCCAGGTTCGTGATGTCAGCAGACCCACCGGACCATGATCCTCCATTCAGAAACCACCTCCTCACCTTCCACCTACGAGCGGAACTGGATGAACTTTTCTATGAACCTGGTTAGTCCTGGTGCGCTGTGTGGTGTGATATATAACACTTCTACTGTCTAGCGTTTATGATAAATTATATAAAACAAAAACGCATATTCAATTTGACCCTAGATGAATCCATCTAAGAGATTTCTTTTCCTGCATATTTTTAAGTAGTAGATTCTTCTATTGTAAATTAGAAGAGTCCGGTCACCCACAACTCAGTCCTAGTGTGGGCACCAATGTGTGTAGAATAATGTAAGAAGTAGAAAATATTGTTTTGTAAATATGTCTTAGTTTTCTCTGGCATTCACTTACTTTTCATAATAAACCTTTTTGAAGTTATACTTCTTTTGGCGCGTTAGGGAAAAATGATAAGAGTAAATTTTTACGATGCGCGCGCACACCGTCACAAAAAACCGACACCCTGTAGTCAGCTATAGTCAACATTTTAGTTTTTTCTATTGTTAGTGTCGTTTTTTCTACAATCGTAGAATACAATTTTTGAAAAGATTTTTATCTTGTTACGCCAAAGAAGTATAACTTCTAACGCGTGTACATAAGTATACACACGTATTTTATTGTAAACAAACCTCCAGACTATTAAATAGGAATAATCCAACCCGCCTACACATTACGAAAATCGCTCAAATTGCTTATTATTTCAGAAAACTTCACAGAAGCAATAGAAGAAGACGTAAACGCAACCACGACGACATCTACGACAACCAAACGACCCACAACCGTCAAAACAACCAAACCACCCCCAGGACCCAAATGGATAATCCCTCTTACCTTCAGCGTGGGGCCGATAATGGAAGAAGAGCCGAAATTGTGGAAGAACGGGACAGACTTGCAGAACGGAACATGGTAAAATCATTAGTAACGTTCTCGTTCTGTCGTATAAGCATCAGTAGGCCTACTACAACAGCGATTTAAATTTAATGTTGCTCAAGACAAGAAGAAATTGAAAAATATGGAGGAGGCTTGTACCTTTAAAGGGGCCATACAAAAACTAGACCACTAAAAAATAAAAATAAAAAAATAAATCTAACTTATTTTTTTTTAAACTTATACTAACACAACTAATACTAATACATATTAAGGAATGTAATCGAACCAATTGTTGTATGGATTAATAAAGCTTTATTAATTATAATAATAATATAATAATAATACGCAAATCTACGGAATCTACTTGTCAAACTAAAAGAGTGTCAAACCTAGAGCTAGCTAGTTCTTCTTCTCGACCGTTCTACGCCCTTGATTTGAGAACTGACAGTATATGTAAATGAAGAACCATTAATTTTGCTCATTACAATTTTGATTTCGATCTTTTTATTGTTTTTTTTTATTTTATATTAAACGTTTTTATTTCCAACGCTCAAATGTACAATTTTCTTCACCTACATACTAATAATGACACTGCCAAACTTTTAATGCTGGAATTTTCTCGCTCTTATAGTTATTTTTTATTTATTTACAGGTACGACATTATAAACGAGACGAAAACTATGTCAAAATGGTCGGAAAATGTCACTTATTTAGTATGGATGAATGATACTGAAAGTACGTACTAATATTTTATATTGTAATAATAGTTCACGATAACTTGAATACTTTGTCTCTTCCTGACAAGTCTGTTTACGCTGTAATGAAGAGACATATTATTATGTAAAAGGGTATTTAGACTTATTTATTTTCTAATATTGGCAATAATATGTGTCAAAACTTTATCTGTATAAAAATTTCGTTTTCTTGCATTATATTGCAAACTTTCCAATTAAAATTTTAATTTCCTGTTATTTTTTTTTTGTAAATTCCGCGGGTTGGCTACCTATTCGACTCAAATGTGACGCTCATCTCTTCAATTTCTATACTCAATTCTATTCAATCCTAAAACTCCCTCTTATCTTAAAAATAAATTCAAATTCTCAGGTATATGTTACGCTCCTCATTAGAGCATCTATGCTTATTGGAAATTCCATCTCACAGCTCATCCTTCTGAAGCAATTCGTTTAGGATCTCCACCATTTAGTGGAATAGGCTGCCCGACTCCATACGATTGGCGACCCCCCTAACATCTTTTAAAACTCTTCTACATTAACATTCCTTAACCATAAACTGCTCAATCGTGACGTAATTGTTGTATTTCATTTGTATTGCATCGCAAATCATGAATCCGTGAAATTAGCTTTTTAGTTTTTAGTTTATTTTATTATTTTGTTTCGTTTATTTTAGATTATCGTTTGTGATTCTATATTTGATTTATAAGATGCATTTTAGCCAGCATTTATTCTTTTAGTTTTCTTCCTAACTAGGGATGCCTGGAAGTGATCGCTTGTTAGCGATAGGGCCTTCAGTTACCGTTGTTGTATTTGTTTTTCCTATAAATGTAAATAAATAAATAATATATAAATTTTCAGTGGTAATCCCCGATCTGGGAAAACACAAATGGGTGAGATACAATGTAGGAGCGAGAGGGCTATACCGTGTTGCCCCTCAGGATCAACCCGGAGAGGTAAATACTGATACATTTTCGAAGTTCAAGAGGGAAGGTTTTTTTTAATGTAACAGGAGGTTCCACTGATTTTAAGTACCGCCGCCCATAGACACTCATATTGCCTCAGATAGCTAGCCGGCCTTTTAAGAATTGGTACGCGTTTTTTTGGACCCTAAGTCGAATTGGCTCGGAAATCCTTCAGTGGGCTGCTGGTTCCACAAAGTGGTGGTGCGCGCCAAAAACTGCCTTAAAAAACGCTTGTCGAGGCGATACGGGTGGAATTTCGTATTTTGCCTCTACGTTAATACCTCAGTTGCAGGTATTCCTTTGCAATTTGTATTACTCAAAAGTTAGCGATTAAAAAGAGTGGCGGAGAGTTTCTTGCCAGTTCTGTTTGCCCTTGACTTGCGAAGTGTTAGTAAATGTAAATTTAGAATCAATTTAACATCTTTTCTGTTGACGTTCATAAGTGTACTTGTTTACCTATATGAATAAAGTTAGTTTGAGTTTCAACAACTGCTCTATGGTAAATGCGGAAGAAGATGCAGAGAGCTCTTACATCTCTTCGCAATGCCAAGGGATTAAGCCGCTCGGAAAGTGACTGGTCATCGACGATTCGAATCGCTATACGTTGAATAAGGTCAAGTAGGAAGATTTACGTTGATTTGTTGACTTTTTTCAGTCAGCTGAAACCTCGGCCAACCGCGCTGCGATATTATTCGACTCAGGCGCAGCCTCCGAGCGGGCTTTACTTCTTGACGATGCATTCGTCTTGAGTCGAGCGCGACGTTTGCCAGCCAGCAGGGCTATTGCTGCCGCAGGTGGGATTCTTTAGATAGATATTGGAACGAAGTTCCTTATCGCTGGTTGCGAAAGGGGGCTAGACGGAAAAAATTCTTACGAAAAGTTGTCACGACACTTTTTTGCTATTTGCTATTGAAATACATCGGTTCTCGTCCGATCATCGAAGTTAAGCAACGTCGGGCGAGGTCAGTACTTGGATGGGTGACCGCCTGGGAACACCTCGTAATGTTGTTTTTTTTTCGCAGCGATAAGTGAAAATTATTTTTGGAATCACTTAACTAAATTTGTAGTAGTAAACGTACACCAGAATCCCTTTACAATAATAATTGCAGGGTCCCTAGTTTCCTTGCAATTTTTTTCAATACGATACCTTTAAAAAATATTCATTATAAAAAATAAATAAAAAATGTTTTAGGAAAATGTCATAAATTTCTGCGAATTCAAAAATTAGTGACTAAATTAAAACATCTAAACCACGAAATGCAAAATATGCTTATTAATTGTGCCACTTAATTTATATTTTGGTTATTTTACTATTTAATCGCTGCGTAGCACAACGACATCATCCTTCTTCCTCTTTTAGATTCCTGGTCTCGTAAAACTTTATTAGACGCTGAAATATAAGATTGGTGTCGAGAAAATCTATCATACTGTTATGATACCAATTAACATATAAATTAATCGAAAGGAACTTCGTTCCAAGCGGGTGTCCCTTGACACCTCTCAAGTTTTTTTTAATCTTATATGATACAGGTTCTATAAACAACTATATGTTTATAGCACCTGTATCCTTATTAAAAAAAAATTAAATAACTCTCTACATAGTAACTTATCATTTAATAAAATCAAATACACCACTACACGTAATACTCGTCGAGCGAGTTTGCATATCTTGCCAAAGCCGCGCACAAATTATTTAAAGAAATCTATTAGGTATGAGGGTGTGCAATTGTTTAATCAGTTGCCGTCTAAGGTTCGTAACATTAGCGTGATTAATCAGTTCAAAAGGTCATTAAAGATACACATCAGAATGAGCCCATTACACTAAAATTGGGCTAGCTGATGGCGACGTGTATCTCGTTCGTATGTAATATTAAATTTCTCATGTAAATAAAAAATAATTTTTGTAATGAGAAATAAAGTTCTTTAAACATTAATTTCCAATCCTCAGATTTCTGTATCTGTTTCATGATCATTTGTCAATCTAATAGGCAAGTAGGTTATCAGTGTGTGACACACGCCGTCGAGTTTTGGGTCTAAGGCAAGCCGGTTTCCATTGGTGCACGGGGATCGAACATACGACCTCAGGGATGAGTGTTGCGCGCTGAAGGCACTAGGCCAACAGTTATACATTTATAATCACTATTTTACAGGCATTACCACCGTTTACATAGCATAGAATTAGGTTTTATTTATTAGGGTTGATGTACAATACAGAAATTACACTACAATTATTCCTATTATAGAGAGAGCTGTGGTTTCTGCCTACCCTTTCGGGAAAAAGACGTGATAATATAAATTAATAAATAGATTTACTTATAAAACAACTAGCAGACCGGCAAAGCGTTGCTGTGGCTAAGATTTTTGTTATATTACATAGTAGTAAACTATTCAAGAGAAACGGCAGGAGAACACCAGTCATGGGGACCACCATGCTTTTTTGGTGGTTATGTCATTAAATTGTAGCTTATGTGAAAGGTTGGTACTTTCAACACAGCGCGATCTGTTAGAATTCTGTCAAATAATAAACAAATAATTTGCAATAAAATAACATTGCGGGTATAAATTGAGATGTAAGCTATCCTATCTTTTAAGTTGGATCAAACTACACACGGTGTGCAAATTTGATTGATATCGGTTCGGTAGTTTAGGAGTCCATAGCGGACAAACAACGTGACACGTAATATATATATATATATATTAAGATTATTATAATATATCTTATTTTAACCGACTCAAAAACAATTTGTTTTAGCTCGTCTTCGCTTAGAACACCATTGGGCCGTATGGCAAGTTGTGATGAAGCACCTCTCACAGTGGCGAGAGCTGCTCCAGGTATCAGCATCTGCACCATACCTTCACGAGCTGCTCAGTACATTGCCCCAAGAGATTACATTATACAGTAACAAGGAAATTGATGAAGGGCATTTAACCGAGGATCAGTTGTAAGTAGACTTGATCGATGAACATAACGGTTTAAACCTTCGGGTCCTTCATGAAAAGAGCGTAGAATTCTTGAAAGGCCGGCAACACACTAGCGAGCCTTCTGGGAATGTTGGCCATGTGCAGCGGTATCACTTAGCATCAGGTGAGCCTCCTGCACGTTTGCCTCCTGCTACATATTATATGTAATAGGTTATGTATAACAAAAAAAATATAATATGTGGTAAGACTGTACATTTCTACTAGCTCAAATAGTCAGTCATTTTCATTAGCGTAAGTCTTTTCTTTTGATTTTTATTTAATATGTTGTATATTAGCTAAAGCTCCAAGATAGTACGGAACCTATGCTTTTGTTTAAAAGCTCAAAGCAATTTTTCTTCGCTTTATGTATTACTATATAGTACGGTATTTTCTTTATACTTATGTTAATTGAATATATTATGTATAAAGCAATCCTATTTTTTTATACAGGTGGCTTAGTGGCGCTCTTCTAACAGCGGGTGTCGAATGGGGCAATGACAACGTGTCGAATCAGGCTTTAGAATTGTTCGACGCTTGGATTAATGGAAATGAGAGTATCCCGGAGATATATCAAGAGGTATTAGTGCCAATGGACTTTGTAGCCGGCTACTAAATAAATTAAAAAAAAAAAACAAGAGGTATTGTGACACGAATATGTCAGTCGCAATAATATGTCGATGTCGTTTTAATAGATAAGAGAATAATACAAATATTTCTTATAGTAGTTTTACAATTATTCTTATTTTTTATTTGAAAGAAAAATTAAGCAACTGTCACCCACATCATGCTACAGTGCACATAGTATAGAGCTTGATAATGCATACACAAAATTCAATGACAGCATATGGCCACCATATAATATAATATATGACAGCGTATATTACATAAAAACAAGTCTAACTCACGAACGATTGCACATATTTGTTTTTAATTTACTATATACTTTTACACTATCACACAACTAACTGTTGTGGTCTCAGCAGAATCACCAGCTCTGTTGAACACGTCTGCTCCACAGCATAATGCTGAGCCAGGGCCAGTTACTACCACAACACACACATTACACACTTAAAATGTACCTTAGTACTTTTTTTGTTATCTTTCTTTTTATATTATGATTATTTTGTGCATTCCTATGTGTGTGTTTCATTAGTAATAAATGCTATGTCTGTCTGTTATAAAAATTGAATTCATTTTTATATTGCTTAGTCCTTTGGCAAAAATTAGTATCTCTGGGCCTGATTTCTGAATCTGTTTCATGTTCACCTACCTAAAAAGCAAGGTGATCAGCCTCCTGTGCCTAGTACAACAACAAATACATGACGTTTTATCCAAGTTCTTGATTTATAGTCAAACGCTTAAGCACCTATAAGTACCAAAATACATTTTCCAGGCTGCGTTCACAGCAGGTGTTCGCAAAATTGGCGAAGTTGCGTGGCGTGCTTGCTGGAAAGCGTTGGTGTCATCATATTCAGCTCCACGTCCGTTATATTCACACCGCGCGTTGCTAGCAGCTTTAGCATCACCCACTGATGACTGGCTTTTATACAGGTACTTTTTGGTCAATTCTAAGTTAAGAGGGATTCGGCAAAGAGTTAGACTCTGACAGTAAGACAACACCTTTATTTTAAACCCAACAGTTGAGCTCTTCACAAGGCCCAAATGCAGTTATAGAAAAAATTTAATGTTTAATGGACTATTTCATAAGGTTTTAAAACATTTTCAGATTATTTATTACTGACTATAGAACGTTAAGTATTTTACATTAAGAAGCTGTGGAAGTACACAACATTCATTTGAATAAATAAAAATCATAATCAAATACACAAGCATTAAATTTATCTTCAATCCCACAGCCAGCATAACACTAATCATATACATCTACCTAAAATCAGAACCGAATACGGTCACAAAAATATAAACTACTAGCGGACCCGACAGACAGTCTGCTGCATGATATTTCAAGTGATTAGGATATTAAACAAAGTATGATAGTACCCCCTGCATCGCCATCTGCCGGGCTGATTTGTGAATCTAAACCATCCAGGGCTCCACCCAAACGCATACAAAAAATCATTTAAATCGGTCCAGCCGTTTAAGAGGAGTTCAGTGACATACACACGTACAGTAAAATTATATATGTAAGCTATCCTATCTTTTAAGTTAAATCAAACTGCACATGGTGGGCAAATTTGATTGAAATCGTTTAGTAGTTTAGGAGCCCATAGCGGACAAAGAATGTTACGCGTAATTTATATAATACTAGCTGATCCGGCAAACGTCGTTTCGCCATGTATATCATTTATAATAAAAAAATAGGGGTTGATCGTAGAGGGGTGAAAGTTAGGGATTGCATGTATTTTTTAATGCTGTATCATAAAAAAATAGAAATTAAAAATTTTGTCTAAAAAATAAAAATAAAAATTGAGGGGTGGACCACCCTTATTATTTAGGGGTGTGAAAAATAGATGTTAGCCGATTCTCAGACCTACCCAATATGCTTACCAAATTTCAGAGGAATCGGTCAAGCCGTTTCGGAGGAGTATGCAGACTAACATTGTGACACGAGAATTTTATATATAAGATGTTAAGATTTGGGAGCAAGTCTACAATAGCTTGCCTCCTGAGATACGGGAAATAGGAGCTGGAACGGGTGTAGTGGTAGTAGTAGTTGGTAGAATACGATTTTTTAATGTATGTTGTATGTTTTTAATTCTAAATATCTTTTAACCTAAAATTCTAATTATTATTCATACTCGTACATCAAGAACGCGCCAAAACGCCTCTCTAGACAAGATGGCGTCCAGTCGCTACGACGTACCATGACAGTAAACACATAAACAAACGTCAAGTATTCTCAATAACACTTTTCATTTTGCAAATAAGTAAGGTTTTTTAAAAGCGATTAAATAGAAATCCTATAACGTTTTTTAAGAAATAGTAATGTAAAATTAACTTTCAGATTCGCGTACACGGTGATGTCAAGTGAAGCGCAACGTGGCAGGGAGTGGAATACTTGGGTAACTGCATTATGCGCTGGACTTTGTCGGTAAGAATTTATAATATTAAATACAATAAGACATAGAAAAAACTAGTTTTCTATTAGTATAAGCAAGACATTGAAGACCGCAATGTGTGAAAAATTGTTAGCAATAAGTCGATATGCCCGTTTTTTCATATCTGGCAAGTTGCAGCCAAGTTCTAGTATTTCTTGTTAATTAGTATGTAACAATTATAAAGTATTAATAGGTGCATGCAAATAACAGTATGATTAGTCTATGATTTTTTTTTTCGTTACCAGGCCATAAAATCTTTAAAAAAATTGTTTTAAATTTAGAATGTTATTTATATGTTATCTGTATTCAATTTCGATTTTTTTATGTCAACTAGATGGCGCGGTGCGGCAGGAGTATGGCGAGTATTAAACAATTCGCCACTACCACCCTCCGCCTTGCACGCAGCTGCAAGATGTCTTTATGAACCAGCTGATTATTTTAGAGTATGTATATATTCCAACACACAAAAACTCCTTTTAACTTATTAACCCCTTAGGGAGCGTCCAAGTATTACATCACGTAATTTCTGGAGATTATTGACCCCCACCCCATGTAACGCGCCGTAACGTTTTTCTGTACCCAATTATACTAAAACGTTTCGTGACCACCCAGTGACTGTTGTTCACGCTGTTCACTGTTGACATCCCCAGGTGCTAATAATAATCTTCTCTTTAAATAAGCATATCCCGGATAGGCGTACCCTCCAATAAGCTACGCTTAACTGTGCTCAGACATAGGCAGTAAATCGCATATATTTTTCAGTTCAAAGATCTGTTTGGTCATCATCACGGCGCAAGCGCAGCATTAGACACGATCGCCCTAAACTCTGCGTGGGTCGCGAAGGCTGATAGCGATCTACTAAGATACTTCCAGGCAATGCAAAAAACTTAGATATCATCTTATATATTATTTATGTAACAAACTGACTCCGAATCAGTACGCTCACATTACTTCGATTCCGATTCCAAAATTGATTCCAGATTCATTGTTACATATGTTGAACGAACTATTAAAATTACGTTCGAGCCATTGATTGTATAATTCTTTGATAAAATGGTTATGCTATTGGGAAAAACAATTTTCACGAGGCTTTAATGAATTTTCTCTAAAGAAATCTACAAAATAAATATATAAACGTAATTATGATGTGCTTTTAACAAAGTTTGTATTTGCATGTAACGAAATAGTAGGAGTCGAAGTGATGATTTCAACATCTTATCTATTTCTCGTGTATTATTATTATTTAACTAGCTGGCCTGGCGAACATCGTACCGCCTAACAGTCTATTCTTTATTTTTTTTAAATACTTATTCTGCTATTCGGGACACTGGTCTTGCTAGAAAGATAAAAAAAAAGAAAGTTGATAAGACAACAAATACATTATGTCAAAAAATAAAAATTTACCTTCCCGGAACCTCTCCACTAACACTTGAACTTTATGATATGGTATTAAAGTTCAAATTGACTTTTAACTATTATTACGAATATTTTGTATGGGAATATAGAAAAGTGTTGTTTTTAGATATTTTCACTCAATTTTTTTAAACTTTTCTCTCTGTAAGAACCATCCTCGTACTTCAAGGAATACTATAAAAAAAGAATCAGACAAATCGGTCAAGCCGTTTTCATCCGTCGTGACAACGAAAAACGGGTTTCATTTTTATATATATATAGATTAAGTTAAAAAGTTATTTAATTTGAAATATACAGTATTTATAATGTTCTTAACCAACATAGTAATAATAATAATTAAAATTTGATGGATAGAAAATTTTAAAAAGTTTGGTCTGTGGTACTCTTGGCAGCATTTCCTCGCTGTATTGCGATACTTATTCGTTCAGCGAGGAAAGCACCAGCTCTGGAGTACCAGGCGTCAACTTATCTATTTCCTAGTTCTATCTATTACTAAAAAACTTGATAAGGCTTTCTATCCGGTCAGGAATGTGTTTTTTATCTATTTGTTGTTGTGCAACAATAGTATAAAATGTGTAATGTAGAAATTAGTGTCAAGTACAATTAACATGTCAAAGAGATTCACGACAAAGGGTGACCCTAGTGTGGGCGTGCGCCCCTTTTTTACCTAAATATCCTTTTTATTGTGTAAAAATTTTTCCTTCTTTTTGCTTATTTGTAAAAGTAATATACTATATGTTTAGTTTATGTTTTTTTTATAGAACTGCAGGAGGCTCACCTGATGTTAAGTGATACCGCCGCCCATGGACACTCAATGCCAGAGGGCTCGCGAGTGCGTTGCCGGCCTTTTAAGAATTGGTACGCTCTTTTCTTGAAGGACCCTAAGTCCAACCTGACCTGAACTCGATTTCATTTCCAGAGAGTTATCGTATCTGATACGGTCAAGGATACCGTAATTTTATCAATTTTGAAGTGTATTTAATGAAAACATTTAGCAAAATGGTAAGCATTTTTAGATGCATGTGACGCTAAAATATGCTCGACTTATGATCTGTATGTATGTGTATCTAGTAATTTTATGCTTAAGATTAGTTCCTTTGCAATGATAAATCACTAAGTTATTCACGCACACAATAAATGTTTATGTAGCTACCGCCGGATTCCTATATTCAACTGACGATTACCTTAACGTTTTACGTCATTCTTGGATTGATTTATTTAAAAGTCGTAATCACAATCTAGTCACACACACAAAGTTATAGTTTTTTTTAAATTTAATATTAATAATCACGCTGTATGGGACCGTTGTATATGGACATCACTGGGTCTTTCGTGCCCTACCTGATCGTGGATCCTGTTCGTTTAGGTGGGAGGAACGTCTTCCTTGGTGACCCTGACAAATGCATGTAAAAACTCCTAATTAAAAAGTACAACACGTAAACAATTAATTCCGTTAGTTGAATATAGAAACTGAGCAATGTTGTTTAAGTCAAACTTGGCCAAAATAGACCATGTTTATATGTGTATAGATTAAGCTATTGAAACTGGTTCGTATAAAATTACGAGACGTATCATATTACGTTTCGTAGAAATATAGGAATCAATGAGTTTGGTATATTCACGCCTGTGTCTTCTAGGTGTTTTGCTAGTACCAAACTTAGAAACAAAACTTCTGAACAGTGTATAACAAAAACCTTGATTCTTATACGATTTAAAAAATAGGCGAACGAGGCAAGGGACAGCCATTTTTGTGGGTGTGTTGCCGGCCTTTGAGGGAGGTGTAAGCTCTTAAATTATACATTTCTATAAGACTGCAATCTATTCAGTTTTCTGTTAAGCGCCATCTATTGAGCGAAAAACAAGTCCATACTTAGAAACCATTTAACATATAAAATCAATTTTCAATTTTACTGTGACTTTTATATAATTTATTAATTGTCCTGAAATTATTTTAACAGTAAAATGTTTAAAAAACAACGTGACAAAGGTCCAACACATTAGCAATTTTCATGATTTGTTTCTGGTAAATGGTTTTTTTTTTTTGTTTTTCTTTTTACTTTTTATGGCTCTGACACGGTTTGTGCATTAGCCAGCGTCAAGTATAAGATTTTTTATAATTCGCACTTGTATAATTTGCCATCCTCGGCCTAGAACGTATTGCATACTCACTGCTTGCCTTAGCAATTCGACCGTGCCCTCCATGTACGGTTTAAGCACTCGCCCGGTACCGCACAACCCTCCCAAAGGCCGAGAACAAATTTTAAATTAAATTCAAACTTGCCCTCGAACCGGGAATCGAACACCTAGGTGCCACTTAATAAGACCGCTAGGCTATGAGGCCCTTAAGGTTTTTGTTATACATCGTTTTAAACTATATTTTTTTAGTGTTAGGACTATAACTGAACTTTTAGATAAATTTTTGTAGACGAAATCCGACCATTAAAAAATTGTATTCGACTGTACAAAATCGTAGTGTTCACTTAATACCGGATTCTTATAACTTACCGGTGGTCAGAAATGTGTCCGTAAGTTGTCTGAATCGTCCATTATTGTTCATATCAAAATGTCTTTTATGCATTTCGTATTAAATCTAACAAAACTACATCTAAGTAATACAATTTTAAATTTGAATTAAAAAAAGGGTGCGTGTACTTATGTACGCGCGTAAGAAGTTATACTTCTTTGGCATTATTAAAAATAGTTTTTGATTGCATGCAAATAATTAATTACAATTAAATAATCAAAGACTGGAAAAGGAGTCATTACAGTCAATAAAGTTCAGCTTACATTTGAAAAATTAAATAAATAAATTATTTATGAATATTATTTTCTAATATTAATTAGTATTGATTTAAATATTCAATTTAAATCACTTCTATAATGAAAACAAAATGAAAACACGTGTTTTAAATGTAGAAACTCAAAGCATGTGGATAAATATTATAAATATAAATACACAGTGAACAGCGGCGGCGTGCGTGCCAACATGCGCCACTAACTTCATTCTGTTAATTTGGTGTCACGGTGCGCGCGCATCGTAAAATTTCACTCTCATCAATTTTTCATAACGCGCCTAAAGAAGAATAACATCAAAAACGTTTATAACAGTGGTGTATCACAAAATACCGCCAGTCGTTTTTCCTACAACCGTAGAATAAGGCGAAAGATAAAATTTTTGAAAAGATTTTTATCTTGTTACGCCAAAGAAGTATAACTTCTAACGCGTGTACACATTCAGATTACGTATACAATAAATAAATAAAATGACTGACACATTCACGAAATAAATAAACAGGACGTAAATTGTCAAAGTAAATCTCTTGCTTAGATGTAGTTTTGAGTTCTACATTGAGACAATTAAAACCCGTAAACATTTAGCGTACCATTAAAATGTCCAAAATCACAGACTAATTTTTGCGTAGGTAAGTTACTTTACGGGTTTTAAAAGTTAGAACGAAGTTTTAGAATCATCTTGTACTGTAGATCTATTATTGTAAAAATAATTTTGTATCTGCTTTTGTAATAAACTTTCCTAAAACAAACGTTATTTTATTAAACCAATATAACAGGACAAATTGTCGGCAAACGATATAGATTCTTGGCTATTACGCAGCTCACAAGCTTAACCGTAATATTTATACAAATCTAAAGCTTTAGATTTACGACACTTAGAGGGAGTCATTTGAAATTTCAATAAATTATTTTGCATAAAATACTAAAATACTAATAAATACTCTTTACGAAATTTTAATTTTAAAAATATAATTTCTGTATGTTGTCCGCCCTTCTCACTTTCTCTCAACCGTTCTCTCCCTTTTTGACAAAAACGCTGCACATCATCGTGACGTTTTCGTAAAAATTTGCCCTCATGCACCTAAAGAAGTTTCACTTCAATAAGAAATCAGTGGCGGTACAATCTTTTTAGTTCTAGGTTTCTGGATCTGTTTCATGATAACTTGTCCATCCATTAGGCAAGTAGGTGATCAGCCTCCTGTGCCGGACAACGGACACACGCCGTCGAATTTTTGGGTTTGAGGCAAGCCGGTTTCCTCAAAATGTTTTCTTTCACCATTCGAGCGAATGTTAAATGTGCACATAAAAAGTCCATTGGTGCACAGCCGGGATTGAACCTACGATCTCTGGGATGAGAGTCGCACGCTAAAGCCACTAGGCCAACAATAATTCTATTAGTAATAATAATTTAGCAGCTTAGTAGAATATCGTAATGCAAATGTAAAGAAAATCGAATTAGTATTATAACAATTACGTGTCAATGAAGCATAAATCTCATTATTTTTAACAAACCTGTAGAACAATAAAATTTTATTTAATATAACGTTCGGGTTTTCTTGTCTAATAAGCACAACGGAATTAGCGCTAAGTGTGACTCACGTACGTAATGAATACGTTGACATACGTAAGTCCCACAGACTATGAATATTTACGATTTCCGTATAATTCACATGGATTCCACAGATAACATCAATAATATAGAATCATTAGTTAAACAGTTTGCCAGTGGCGTAACAATAGGGTGGCAGGTCTGGCAAAATGCCACGGGCCCCCGACTCAAAAGGGGGGCTAAGAGATATTATGTTCTATGGATGAATGTGATGTCCAATACGTATTGGGCTAACTATGGGACTACAGACCATTCCCTCTCGCGTAAGAGAGCCATTAGGACATATACAACGTGTAATTGAGTGCGCTGAAAATCTCTAAGTTTATTAAAATTAAACAGAGTACAACGTGTCGATTTGAACTGATACAGCCCCATCATAAGAATTTGCCACGGGCCCCACATGTTATAGTTTTCAATAAAAAAAATAGCAAACTAAACGGACTTAAACTGTCAGAATTGTTTATACATGTACCTATCATCTACAAACCCGTCAAAATTCAAAATAATATGACTTAGTTCGTGAAATTTGTGAACAAGTATAAAAGTACATAGCACATTAGCTTCCTAATGATACCTTTAACCATACTAATTAATAAACTTTTAAAATATGGTTAAAAAAGCTCTCTTACAAAATAATCAAAATTATTATTGTTTCTTAACAAGAAAATACAAACAAACAAAACAAATTATTGTTCATGTAGTGCTTGGTGATTTCAGTTAATAGTTTTTATATCGACAATGTAAACGTTTCAACATGATTTTTAATATTTTCTTTGGTTTATTTTGTTTCGTGCCAGGTATTGTTTATTTTTAATTAAGGATGGATAATTATGTGGAATCGAAACTGGATAAAGTAATTCTAAAATTACATATATTTTTAAAGAAAAATTAGAAAGAATCACTTCAAATTTCTCTATTAACGATATAGCTTCGATTTGCGCGTTCTCGTTTGCGGTTTAAGCGATTATCGATAGGATTCTAATGGTGATTAGGTATTTTTTAAGTAGTGTTGTGTGTTTTATAACAAATAAATATCTCCCTTTTTAATATTAGTATAGAAATAGATAGTACAAATATTTTAAAACTATTCTAGTATGTCATAAGGGGCGAAATTTTACAAGCATTATTAATTTCTTGCAGTACGATTTATAGAAAGTTACACTCTGCATCTGAAATTCAACGAATTAAAAGACTCACCTAGAACACAAAACAAAGATTCAGAAATAATAACGAAGGAATTGTTAGATAACATAATTAATATTGCTGAAAAGCACCAACACGGTCTTACAGATGCGATACATAAATGTATCCTCAATGAGAAGACAAAGGCGAAGAAGCTGCTGTGTATTCACAATTTAGAAGATAAGAGGAATGCAAGATCATGGCATCAACAAGATTCTATACAGGACACAGTTGAAACATCCAAATTGGCGGATCTATCAAGATCTTTATTAGCTAAATTGAATTTGGATAAAAATGGTTTTGCTGATGATTACATAGATTTCCTCAGTCTACGGGAAGGTAAAGAAGACGGCAGACGAACCAATGATTTCGTTTTAAAAAAGATATTGCGTACTAACACAGATTCGGATTCCGAAAGTTCTGATTCCGATTTGAGAATAAAGAAATATAAACATTCATTACAAGCGAAAAGGTTTAAGCCCAAAAAAATTGTACGGAAGGATCCATATCGATATATGCAGGGACCGTCTAGGATTTACGAAATGAATTTAGATAGACGGAGACGCTTGCCACATTTCCTACCAAAAATACACTATTGGGATGAAAATGATTTTCAAGAATTGAAAAATTACTGGATTCACGGTCCACAGGGGAAGTATCCTGGGGCCTATAGGATTCCTTATTGAAATTAAAACTTCTAATTTTATTTTATATTACTTGGCTTCTTCCTATCTTCTATCCTTTTTCCTCAACCATCCTTTGTCGATTGACCTTAACTCTCCTCGATGGTTTTAGACTTATTTGATTCCCATTAGGGGTTTTACCGCTACTACTGAGTGTTCAATGATTCACTCGCATCAGCGTAATGTCGTTTTCTTAAATTTCACTTTAAGAAATCGACGAATTCCGCCACAATTACTGTTCAAACAGCTTTCTATAGTTATAATGATAAAGTGTTCTGTCTGTAGCACAATACTGAGTACAATTTTCGGCAAGTTTATAAAGCACAGAGCAGTGTTGGCCTAGTGGCTTCATCGTGCGACTCTCGTACCTGAGGTCGTAGGTTCGAACCCCGGCTGTGCACCAATGGACTTTCTATGTGCGCATTTAACATTTGCTCGAACGCTGAAGGAAATCGTGTGGAAACCGACATGTCTTAGACTCATAAAGTCGACGGCGTATGTCAGGCACTGGAGGCTGATCACCTATTTGCCTATTAGATTTAAAAATGATCATGAAACAGATTCAGAAATCTGAGGCCAAGACCTAAACAGGTTGTAGCGCCACTGTTTTATTTTTTTTATTTATAAAGCACAGAAGTTTAAGCAACTATTTTCCTGACAAAAATAATTAATGAAGCTGATTGACAATAGTCTGCGCCTGGCAATAATTCTGTCCAATTATATTTCCTTACCTTATAAAAAAAACACAATAATTATTTCGCTTACTGAAATTCCGAAGAACGCTAAAGGTGCATTAATTAAAACAAATTCTCAATTGGAAAAAAATATATATTCAATGAATAAAACAACAAAAATATCAACAATCTAAATTATCTTATCTAAATGCTTTACACAAAATTGGGCAATGGCGTATTAAATTTGAAAAGGGTTTTGTGATATCGAAAATTGTATTAGAGTGTTGAGGGACTACAAAATTTGATGTGTCGGTTTCTCACTAGATCTTATATCAAACCCACATCTATTTCTCAAAGCTAAAGACGAAACGAAAATTTAACAATTAAAAATATTCAAAGCAGTACATGGGTTACTCTGTAACTCCTAATAGTGATCTTGACATCAATCTCAAGCGGGAATATCTCAAGTCAGTTTTTTTTTTTAATTTTTTTTATAGAACGGACCGGCCTATGGGGTACCCAAAAGGGCAGTCATCGCCCATAGACACGCATTGTGAGTGCATTGCCGGCCATTTCCATTTACCATTAATCAAATAGAAAGTGGTTTTTCATCTGTAGATTTATGTTTAGTTGACGTTTTGGAACAGGTCGAGTTATGCGCAAAGGTTGGGCCATCAGCTGCGACATCATCGAAGCTACATACAAAAACCTCGGAATCCATGGACGATCCATTCCACCACATTGTACATTATTTTTCTACACGGGACTTAAAACCGTAAATTTTGTCGTCGAGATTTTTCAAGATAGCACTTATATTTTGTTTCTAACAACAGTATTAACGAAGACGCTTTCTTATTAATATAACAGTGAGCGACCCATCATTCTCTCTCATTGTTTAGACGAAAAGACTCCATATCCATTTATTAAGATTTATCAATTAGCTTTAGCATTAGCTGAGCCAAGAATGTCTATTACCCAATCAAAGGCTTTACTAAAATCGATTTTTATCAAAATCCATAATAAGTTTCGTATTTATACTAATACAATATACTAAAAAACAATATAAATTTATTAATATATATATAGTCGTATTTTGGGAAAGTTCGCATATGGCAAGCTTGATTTTCTTGGATTGCCAGTTTCTGTAAAACACCCAACAATGAAAAAGGCGAACAAAAACAGAAAAATGTTCTGAATGGACCACAAAACCCTTACAATTGCAATCCAATTGGACGTAAAATGTTCCATAGCGTGCAGGGAATGTGATAAAAGAATTTATTAGGAATAATTTACCGCTTATTAATACGAAGTATAAAAGTGTCTAAATTCAATTCTATACATTGAGCCGTGAAGGTTTAAACGTTGTGACGTAAATTTCAGTAACCGTCAATATTTTGACAGCTCAATTTTCCATACAATTTGTTTGTTTGTTGGAGCGTTCAAATATTACGTAATGCAATTTATGGAGATTATTAACCCCCCCCCCCCATGTATCTCGCCGTAACGTTTTTCAGTACCCTAGTACAGTACTGTACTCAAGTATAGTAAAACATTTCGTGACCACCTTGTGTCTCTTTAGTTACTATTATGTGGTGTAAGACGTAAATAATATTAACAATAACGCGTAAATCAATCCCCGCCCCGCATCGTAACGTCAAACCCCCCCCCCCCTCCCAAAACTCGTTACGTAATACTTGAACGCTCCCTTAGTGCATGTTCACTTTTCGCTCGTATACTATTACTTTAACTATTCGATTTTAAGTTAAGGTCAAGGGCACTAAGCGATTTCGAAAAACAACTTAATATACGCGCTAGTCTAATTATAGAAAGTAATATAAATTGTTTAAATTATGAACGCGGACGAAAAATCCAAAACGATTTTGACCTTCAGTAGTCATACTTGACGCTAAATCTCGAACATTGTCAGGAACAGTGTACAAGAATCAGCTGCGGATTTTAAGACATGCCGTGAGGTCTATTATCAATAGTATACAAGCAAACTGTGGTATCCATAGACAGTAGCGTTTATAAAACTTCACGGCCCAATGAACCGTTGGTATGCTGTATTAAAAAAATCAAGCGATTCAAACATTATTTTAGGGAATCTAAAACTATGATAATAACAAGCGGGAATCCACGAAAAAGTTTCCGTTAAACTTGCGAGATCCCGCGCGGCATTGACAGTAATTTCGGCGCCAAACTGGACGTTGACAGACCTGTCAAAGCGTTTTGTATGCAGAGTATATATAATGACAGCTAAATAATTATAAAGCTCAGAAAATAGCATTCTATTATTAAATACTCCGCACACAATTTTTTTATATATAGATTATTGTATTTTATTAACAATATATTTGGCGTATATTGTACAAATCAAAAATATAGATGCAAAATAATAGTATTTACCTAAGGATTTATTGTTTTAGTAACATTATTAATTTAATTTATATACCGAAGTGAAAAGAACCAAAAATATGTCATCGTAAAATCTCAAGGCGTATATTTTTGACTTGAACAATAAAAAAAAATCGCAATTCGAGCAATATAATAATTATTGATAAAAATTATTTTATCGATAAGCTCTGAATATCTAAATTAATAATATACAATTCACAAAAGCTATAGGCAAGTATGTACAGACTTTCCTGCTGACAAAACGTCAGCTGTCAGCTGTCATCATCGAAAAAATTAACAAATCGTCAACGACGGATTTTCACACATGCCAAAAATCTCAAACTATCGCCGTCTCGCTCATTCTAACAAGCGTGAGCGGGACGGCAACAGTCTAAGCGTCTACAAAATGATTTGCACTAGTCCCTCTGCTCTCTTTGGTGGAAGATCCAATTTAAAAGGGCCTGTAACACCATAGCGAGCACAAATCCACCGAAAAGGTCCCAAGAATGTGAGGCTGTGGGTATTCTGGCAACATTTTGTGGGTGAAAGGCAGCTACCCTCTGGCCTTCGTTCAACATTTCAACACTTTTCGTTAATCTTTCTATGGCGATTGATTGTTCGCGTAGCGTCGAGTCTATCGAGTGTAGCGTTTGTTTTAATGTGCGGCTGAAAAGAGTATTTAACATTTATTTTGGCGTTTAAAAAAAATACTTATTTACACTTCAATAAAATACTAAAACATCTATTTAAATATTTCAATGAAAAGGAGGAAAACTGATGGCTTTATCGCTTTTGAGCTATCTATATGAGATATCAACAAGTCTGAGGGAAAAAAGTAAGCGCAAAACTACATAAGGTACTTTAGACATAAAGACAAGACAAATCAATTATAAATACATGTAAACAATTACAAGGTTTGGAAAAACACATGAATCCCGATAATTTCAGATCAGTTAGTACGAATGTTAGGGATACGATGTGGACAGGATTATCTTTTAAATAATGCTGGTACAGTAGATTTAAAAGATAAGAAGCTTGGTGGATAGGGCATAAAAACAAATACAAATATAATAAATATATATCTTTAAATTGCCTGTTAGACAATTATTTATTCCTCAAGATTTAATAAGATTTCTGGGTAGATTTTAAGCGCTTTTAAATAGGCGCCAGGCAATACCTGACCATTAGCAAAAGACTACAAAGAAAAAAGAAGATACAGAGAAGATAGGGGATCTTTTAGAAATCATTGACGACGATTCACTACTAGAAACTAGACTTAAAGTCTCGTCTTTCGAAGTAAGAAACTATATTAAAAGTATCTAAAATCATTAATATGTCAATTGGACATATTAATTGTAATGTAACAAAGTTTTTCTTTTGCTCATTTCTTAATAACTCCTTTTACATTTACTACCAGGTCATAAATCAAGAGCGACAAAGAGAGAACTCTAAAAAAGGGAATTTTTGTCTTTTATTGACATAACTTTTAGACATGGAAAAACACTTCATAACGAATTTGAAGTTATGTGTTATTATAAATTATTTTACATAATTTTAAATTTTAACCGACGTTTCACGTGCTTTACAGCGCGCGTGGTCACGGTGACTGAAGACAAAAGGTGTTGAATGTCAAAAAGTATCACAGCTGTAGAAAAAGTTGCATTATCTCTATTTATTAGTCGATACCAACTCCGGGGAAATAAATACAGATAACGCAACTTTTTGTACAGCTGTGTCAAGCACGTGAAACGTCGGTTAAATTTAAAAAGTGTAAAATAATTGTAAATTTATAATAAAACATATCTTCAAATCCGTTAAAAAAGTGGTTTTCCAAGGTTATTTTTTTCAAAATGTTTGTAAGGATCTGTAACGTGATCCTCATCACATGTTAAAGCAATAAATTAGCTACAACTAGTTATATACTTTACATAATAGTTAATAATTAAATACACATTCAAACAAACATGTTACATAGTTAACATTTACTTTCAACAAAAAAACAAATCTTTGATTTTCTAATTAGGTAACTACGGCAACAGTAATTATTTACTTATTTACACATATTACCCACACATTCTCTATGCTTGTAAACGAAATTTTCGAGGATTTTCGAGGATTCCTACAAAAAATTAATACGTTTATGTACTATTATTTGACTGGCAGAGGGGCAGGCACTAGACCTCGCTGGACCGATCTAGTAAACGCTCTTGCATGTATGTTACCACAGATTGGGGCCTGCCGAAAACAGGGAGGAGTGGAGGAAAATGTGCAGCGACAGTAACACGATCTTCAGAAAAGCGACTGAAGAAGAGAAAACACAACCCCTATTAGGAACAGCTACTTACGTAGAAGTCTTAGATCTCCTCGCCAAGTCGTCATGACTCTCGGAATCCGAAGCGCGATGCGACAGCTCCCGAAGTCTCGCCTCGTTGCTTGTGCCCATGGATGCACTAGTTTTTATCGACGTTATTATGAAATCGTCCTCATACTCTATTATCTCTTCGGGTTGCCAGGGACTGAAAATATTGTGGGTATAGTAGGTTTGTGTAAGAAAATTTTTGAAGTTATACTTCTTTAGGCGCGTTATGAAAAATTGATGAGATTGAAATTTTACGATGCGCGCGCACCGTGACACAAAATTAACAGAATGAAGTTGCCCACCGAAGATGCTACGGCATTGGACATAATTTAAAAACAACATTCGAATAATAATAGAATTTATGTTACACTTAACGTTAGAGGATAATAATAAATATTTATTTAATTTTTCAAATGTAAACTGAACTTTATTGACTGTAAAGACTCCTTTTACAGTCTGATTATTTAATTGTAATTAATTATTTGCTTGCAATCAAAAACTATTTTTAATAATGCCAAAGAAGTATAACTTCTTACGCGCGTACATAAGTACAAGCACCCTTTTTTTATTTGCTAGATAGTACAAAAATGTTATAGTGATACAATCTAAAGTTCGCATATTCTGCCACACAATGGCGTGCAAATTTGTCTTAAAATAAAATTTACTTGGAAGTTACATACATTATGAGTCACTTCTTAAATTATCTTTATTAAAAAATATCACATTATTAAACTATTTATTACGATATCAAATTAGTACTAATTATAATGTTTGACGCAAATATTCAAGTGTTTATGGTACATCATCAGTAATGAATAATCTGAAATGGTTTTAATATCGTTTAATAAGAATTACGTAATAGTATATTTCATTACGAGTGCGGAAAGCCTGTCATTGCAAAGAGTTCCGACAAATGTCTACCCGAGCCGAGGCGCAGCCGAAGGTGAGGGTTGACAGTCGGAACAAGTTGCAATGACGGTTCCGCACGTGTACTGAACGACTATTTTTAATACAGTTGCGAAAAAATTTAACAATTTAATAAAATAATAAAAAAAACAATAAACCCAACTCACTAATCATTTATTTCTTACACAAATTATTGTTCACATATACATTGGTACAGTTTTTTATACTAACTGGAGAAGTTTTAGGTTGCATATTTATTTACTGTTTGAGACAAACTATTATTTATTTCGTATGATTTTTCATGTATATTTAATATATAATATAACAAACAACTAAACGCGCAAAGAACATTTTTGGAAAATGGCGCCAACCGTAAAAGAATATAAGCAGATTTTTTTTTTTTCTTCACCCATTCTGGGTAGGCAAAGGGAACTATGCCCATACAGCCAAGTCTTCAGTACAATTTTTTATTGATATGTAATGAAATTTAAGGAGATGAAATGAAATCTAACCTAACTCATTGAATCAAATTATTAAATCTTATATTGAAGCAGTAGCTTCTTTTTAGAAATATTTGCATGAATCATAAAAATTTCTATGATTTTTTTTTAGTAAAAACTTCGTGGTTGTTTTTTTCTTTTTAATAGACATTATTTTGACAGTTGGGAAAGAAAACGCACTAGTTCGGAAAAGGTAAAGAAAAAGCACGAGTGTGTAATAGCCCACATCCCGAACGCTATACGTCCCTGCAATACGCCACTTTTTGAGCAACTGTATTAAAAAATTAATAATGTATATATAAGTACGGCAATAAAAAATTGAAGATATAATTACCTTTTATTCCTGTTTTTTTAAATCGAATTAATCACCGGAGCTACTTTAAAAAATCACTATTTATTGCTTCATTAAAATATCTTAAAATATAGTATATATCTAGTCAGTCATTTAAAGATGCATTTGTTATTATTATTATTATATATTAAAGTGATGAATTATAAAAATCTTACCTTGTATCTGTATGATTGTATTTCCATCCTTGGTCAATGATTCCTAAAAATTATAAAAAAAAACATTAAAATAGTCCTTCACTTTCAAACCAGTTTGACCTTTGTAATAATTCTCCCATATAGCGTTAATGCCAGCTAAATTTAAACTTTGAAATTCTTTAAGAAAAATCCCAATATAAGGAAAAATATTTATAGGAAACTCGACTTCGTCCTGCACATACATATCTGCAATTATAATTTATTTATTCTTAAAATGCAAGCAACGCACTTTCGGGACTTCTGGCAATGTGAGTGTCCATGGGCGGCGGTATCACTTAAATCGAGGTGCTCACCTGCCCGTTTGCCTTTAAAAAAAATGTGTACACATTGATTCAATCAATCAAAATACGTTTATTCAGTGTAGATGCGTCTTAGCGCATGCTTATGAATGTCAAAAACGTTTACAAAATTCGCGAAAGAGCAAGACTACGCCATCCGTTGGCAAGACTACCAGGAGGCCTTGTTCTGAGAAGAACGGGCAAGAAACTCAGCAAGGTTTACCCTCCCTCTATATTACAATTATTCAAAGGAAAATCTCATAAACCATAACGCCATTAAAGTTACATAAGGGAGCGTTCAAGTATTACGTAACGAATTTTGGGGGAGGGGTCATTTTGTAAAACGTTACGATGCGGGGCGGGGATTGAATTACCCGTTATTGTTAATATTATTTTCTACTTACACCACATAATAGTAACTAAAGAGTCACTAGGTGGTCACGAAACGCTTTACTAGACTTGGGTACTGAAAAACATTACGACGACGTTCATGGGGGAGGGGGGGGGGGGTCTATAATCTCCAAAAATTGCGTTACGTAATACTTGAACGCTAAAAAAAATCTGTTCTGTGATTTACCACATTCACCATTACACACATATTCACAACACTTCAAAGATAACAAAACAAATAATAACAATATAATTAGAACTATTGCCACGCGTTTTTGTCATTAACTGTGTAGTAACCTTTACTTATTAATTTGATTGTCAATACCTTCTGGCGGCACAGCTCTAGTGTCGCTATGGAACAGTCTCGGCGTCCATGTTGTTAGCTGATTACGTGCACGTGCACGTTGCGCCTCTTCAATTATCGTTTTCTGTTCAGTCGCTAGCACCTGAAAACACAAGGGAACCAAATTGCACTTTTTTTCAGCTGCATGGAATTTTATGCCCGTTGTTTAGTAATCTTAAAGTGAGAATCCACCAGTATGCTGAACTGTTGCACAGCGTGCGGCACAAATGTTTGTTTTAGTCGACTCTCAAGCGAACAATAGCAAAATGTGCGCGAATGTTTCAGGAAATGTTGAATTACCCCTTGCCATTACCATCATCGGCTCAGGATATACGTAACAGTATATCCAGTACATATATATAGTATATATATAACTTCACAGTCTATTTTATAGGTGGCATACTTACTGCTTGCCTTCCATGTACGGTTTAAGCACTCGCCCGGTACCGCAAAACCCTCCCAAAGGCAGAGAACAAATTTAAATTTAAACGCTCCGACCGGGAATCGAACCCGATAACCCTCATACAACAAAAAAATAAATGCTATAAAAGAGTGCCTGCGTCTGGCTATGCTTTTGAAGTGAACTCTTGACTGATTTAGGTTATCCTCACACTTATAAAATTAAGAAAGTCTGATTGAGAAAAAATTTTGACATGTGAGCCAAGATTGACTGAGTAAATTGTCATGTCAAAAATCCCTGCAAAATGCAATACAAAAATTAAGAAATTTAAAAAAAAAAAATGTATCTACGTAAAATATCCATACCTCAAGAAGCATTGAACCCATACATACTGATGTCATTTGCATTATTCCCTAAGTTAAATTCCTGATAAGACACAGAATTAACATTTATTGCCAGTTATTCTCTACCTTTCTTCGCCCTTGATTTGAGAACTGGCAGTAAATGTAAAATTAGAAGCATTTAATGTATATTTCTTTTTGACGTTCATTAGTGCAAACCTATATGAAAAAATGATTTTTGACTTTGACACAAATGATAGCCAACAATATCCTATAACACACTGAAAACCTTCCTTTTTTTAAAGTCGGTAAGCTCCTCCTCCGCTTAACACGATCATTATAATTCTAACATGATTCAGAAACATCCTACTCTGACATCAACCGGCCTTGTGTCAGAAATGCATTGGATTTTGACATATAGGAGTGACGCTAAGTCATACCTGATCCTCACTCAATATGGCTTCGGAGACTTTGACCCACAGTCTTTGGGATTCCCACTCGTGTTGTTTCTCGATATCCACCAAGTACCGAGGCAGTCGCTGCTCTTTTAATACTGATACGTCTAGGAGACTTGTTTCGTCCTATAAACAAATTTCTGTTAAATATTAAAAAAAAAAATCTGAATCTGTTTCTAGATCATTTTTTAAATCTAGGTGATCAGCCTCCTGTGACTGACACACGCCTTTTTGGGTTTAAGACATGTCGGTTTGCTCACGATGTATTCCACCGTACGAGCAAGAGTCAAATGCGGAAATAGTCTGTTGGTGCACAGCCGGGGATTGAATCTGCGACCTCATGGATGAGAGTCGCACTCTGAAGCGACACTGCGGTATTTAAATTTGATTAAATTTTCAAAGAGTGTCTTTATTGGGAAAGTAGACCATAAGTTTTGACAGCAAAACTAAATTATTAAGGGTCGATTCGACCAAACTTCAATATATACACGAGTAACTATACCACGAATAACCTATTCCATGATTTTAATCTCGAGTAAATCCATAGTCGTTTGTCCACGTTATCGATAGTATAATTGCGCTAGGAATAACAATACGCCAATAGCAAAATGGTGAACGAAAATAAAACTCGGCAAATAAATGTTGTTCTACAACGGGACAGTTTAAGAGCATACATCATGTCAAAAAAAAAATTAAATTTATAGTTCGTATTAATTTTCGACACTTTTAATATCTTAATGACAATTAAATTCATTAAATTCCTAACATATCTTCCTTTTTCCCTCCCTCTAAGACTCGGGTCTCTAAAGTTTAAGATTTAATAATAAATATGAACAAGAATTAAAAATTAGTTTGCCAAAGGACTTCTGACATGTGTACTTTGTACGCACGCACTTTTTTATTTAAATACTAGCTGATCCGGCAAACGTCGTTTCGCCATGTGTATCATTTATAATAAAAAAATAGGGGTTGATCGTAGAGGGGTGAAAGTTAGGGATTGTATGTATTTTTTAATGCTGTATCATAAAAAAATAGAAATTAAAAATTTTGTCTAAAAAATAAAAATAAAAATTTAGGGGTGGACTACCCCTAACATTTAGGGGGATGAAAAATAGATGTTGTCCGATTCTCAGGCATACCCAATAAGCACACAAAATTTCATGAGAATCGGTCGAGCCGTTTCGGAGGAGTTCGATTACGCACCCCGTGACAGAAGAATTTTATATATTAGATTGTGGCCTTCACATTTTAGCCGTTCTGTTTATTGTAAAGGTATAATCAATCACTGCACTTACACTATATGCTAGTTAATAAAAACACAAAGGTTCAAATGATTTAGTATTTCGGACATTTATTTATCAAGCCTTAAGCTACTCACCCCAGTTTTCTTATCTTTAATATCGATCCGTCCGTCCCAATACCCGTCGACGTTCGCGATTGTGTCCTTGCCACGTTTTATCCTTCCCGATATGGCATTTGTTTGGTCCGCGCCACCGAGAAAAGACTGAAAAATAGAATTAGAACATTAAACTGTTATAAGAGCAATTTGTTATAAGAGCTGTCAAGTTGTCAATGTCTGACAATTGGCAATTCCGTAGATTTAATCTTGAAAAACCGTCAAAACTCACCCTTAGTTTAAATTCCACATCCGCCTGATATCCAGTCTCCTGACATATTATGTGCACCTGAAATAAAATTAAAAATTCATTTACTAATTATTATTTTTTGATAAATAGATAATAAAACAATTTAAAAAAAAAAAAACAGATTAATTCGAATCCGTCTAACTAAATCCGTTTAACTAATAAAACCATATAAGACACAGAAGCATAATTCGGTGATTTTTTGGAATAAATTGTGGAAAAAAAAATACTTGAAATCTGAATTTTTTAAATAAAAGAACATTCATTTTCGTACAGAAACTATATATATATTACTTGAGAATCAGAAGTCAAAAGCCTATTTAAAAAAAAAGTTTTTTGTCCTACCTTTCCCCCAAGCTCCATACTAAGTGTACCAATAACAATTCCCTTACAATGCGCATACGGCGCTGTTGTAATATACGTCTCCCCCCAATTTAGTAAATGTATTCGCGCGCACCCCTCCAAAATGGCGGACGTTGAGTTACCTAGAATTTATTAAAAAAATAAAGTTTTTCAATTTACTTGCAAATCTTATAACTGCTTTGTATAAAACGTTGGTTTAAAGTATTCGTCACCATGGTAACCATTATAACGTTACTATAGTCTGGCTAATTAAAGAAGATAATTGAAATTTTTGACTTTCGGATGGCAACACAAAATGTCATTGAATTTCTTAGGTTAGTATGATTTATTGTCTTGATATTTCATGCAAATACTCATTTTTATTTCTATTATATGCTTTTTCCGAATAGTTAACAGGTATAATAGCCTAAACTTTGTTTTATTTCGTTTCTTTCGCAGGATTTGATTATTCCGAATAATGTTGTGTTTTATAATAAATATAGTTTTAGTTTTCCATGCAATGCTAGTCATTTTAAGTATCAATAGCAAAAAACTAAATACGTATAGTATTTAATTTCATAGAAAAATACGTATAGTAGTAGTTACTATCAATGTGAAAATAATAAAATAAAATCAAGTATCAAGTAAGTTTAATCCACAAAATATATCTTTTTTTTTTTTAATTTATTTATTAGCCGGATACAAAGTCCATGGGCAGCCAAAATATATCAAACTTTTAGGGATACCATACTATTTTTTTTTTTAATTTGCCGCGCTTTTTCGTTATCTTCTTTGATTTGCCAGACTCTATAACAACAAACACAGCAACTAAATAAACGTTTCTAAATGTAGAATTCAAACTCGTGTACATTATGGGAATTACAAATATAATTATATCTTCGGATCGGCAAGATAAAAACAAGAATTACTTAATAACGTACCATAAAACTTAGACCTAGCTAACAGACTACCCTCTATAACGAATCCATCTTTCCTATTCGATATATAAAACGCCGAAACTGGGGGATGATGTGAAACCTGCAAAGAAAAAAATATCACAGTCAAATTATTCAATACAATTACTTATATAATTGTATTGAATATTTTTTATTGTTTTTTCCTTTTATTTAAACCTTTTGGTATATACACTTGGCGTCAAAAAAATCGCACCTTTCCTAAAATTTGTGTCAAGCGATTATAACTCCGAAGATCCTTCCTGTATCCTATCATTATTAGTATCATTTGAAAGCTAATGAAATTCCTTATTTGAAAACTGTAGGAAATTGGCCACCACCCTCATAAAAAAAGAAAATTCTGGGAAAATGTGATATAATGTGTATTCTGATCAAAATTACAAATAAAAGGAATAATACAAAAATTCAAAATAAACAATGACAATCCTTAAAAACTTGTCTTAAAATCTAGTGTTGCCTCCTCTAGCCCTCCGTCCAGCTTCCAAGCGGTCAGTCATGGACCTTATGAGCATCACGACGTGTTCCTGGGGAATGAAGTCCCACTCCTCGATGACGGCATCTCGAAGCCCATCGAGAGTGGCAGGAGCTGGATTACGGGCCCGAACTTGCCGTTTCAGCTCGTCCCAGAGGTGCTCGATAGGATTGAGGTCGGAGCTTCTTGCTGGCCAGTCCATAACCTTGATGCCAACTCGACGTAGGTAGTCCTTGACAATCAAGGCTGTGTGGCACCGGGCGTAGTCGTGCATGAACTCGAAGTTGGCGCCGACAAAACCTGCACGTGGGACCACATGCTCCTCCAAAATCTCGGTGATATACCGGTGGGCAGTCAGAGACCCCTGGCCGCGACCATCTCCAGCTCTGGAGACGCACACGAGGTCTGTCTTGCCGTCGATAGAAATGCCGCCCTAGAACATGCAGGATCCTCCTCCATACCCGACGGTTTCCACGATGCAGGCTGGTGTGAAACGCTCCCCTGGTTGCCTGAAGACTCTCTTACGCATGATGTTGGTATACAGGCACACTCGGGTTTCATCGGAGAACAGGACATTCCTCTACTGGTCGAATGTCCTCGGCACGTGCGTTTCGTAAAATCGCTTCCTTTTCGTCCGGTGGATGCCAGTCAATTGGGGGCCTGTAGCAGCTCTCCGGGGCAGCAAATTCTTCTCTCACGGCCTTCTTCTGATAGTGGAGACGCTGTCAGCTGTCCTTCGAGTAGCTCAAAGCCGCTGCTGTAGCTCCATAGCGTTGGAGAAGCGGTTCCGCAAAGACGTCGACACAATGGAGCGATGACCTCTGACGGTAGTGCAGCGACTTCTCCCGGATCCATGTCTCCTGATGTAACCTCCAGTCTCTTGGAACCGTTGGTATACCCGTTGCACTCGAAATCGGCTGATTTTCAGTTGCCGAGCAACTTTAACCTGCCGTAGGCCGATTTGCTGTAGGGCCACCACTTGAGCTGCTTCTTTGCCATGGTATCCATTTTCACTGGGTTTTTTCTTGTCGAAGCTCTTCAGGTGTGACCTCTGTAACGTCTGGATAGCGAATAACCCATAATTGACTTTTACCCCCTCGGTTTATACTCGTCCAGGGTTGTACAATTAGTGAGCCTCCAAACGCGTACATCGCCACTTTTTAATCAAAGTGCTGGCGATTTGTGGTTTTTGATTGTCCGTAAACAAATGATAATTTTTTTGAAAGCTTATTAATTGAGCTTTTAAATGATACTAATAATGATAGGGTACAGGAAGGATCTTAGAAGTTATAATCGCTTGACACGAATTTTAAGAAAGGTGCGATTTTTTTGACGCCGAGTGTATGTTAGACTGATTTAAAATAAACAAATTCAAAAAAAAGAAAATTTAATTTCCTACAAGACACCAAAAAGGGAAATTTGAAAAAAAAAATTTCGACGATTTACAATGAAAATAAAGAAAAAAGTCTTTTCAAATGGGAAAGGGGACCCCATGCGCCAGCTCAATTTTCAAGATATCAAGCTCATTTTTTAGGAGGTTTTTTTTGTCTGACAAAGAAGCTTTTTAGATATATCTATTTACTAAAAAAACAAATTTTTATTTTATTTTGAATCAGTCTAATCTATTCCATCTTTGGCTATATTTTTGGTGTAGTTGGTTTTATACATATTTTTTGTTAGCTTTAAGATTACGAAATAAATAAAAAATGCATGTATTTTAACTGTAAATTGATGGCATTCCACTTGCAAGTAGTGAAGGAATTTAAGGGGATTCACTTGCAAGTCTGTCACAAAAAAGTGTCACTGTGACAAAAAAGTCGCCACGAGTCAGACACAGGGCTCACAGGCCTGTGAGATTAAGATTTGCGAAAAAAAAATCAAAAACTGTTTCTTAAAGTAACATAAAGAGTAGTCATATTTGTATTTCACGTCTAATGTAGAAATTTCAGATAATAGCTTTTTGATCATAAATATATGGAGCAAACATTTGATATAATGAATGAAAACACAAAAAACTACCGCCAAAAAATCTGAAATTGTCGTACTACCCATTTTTTATAAATTTATAACATACCTGCTCAGCTATATAATACGTGTAGGTATCATTCTTGTGTCGCCAGCAACATCGAAAGGTTTCTCCAAGGACTGGATTGTATGGCTTTTTGAGACCTTTCGGCTTCCGGTAGAGACCTGATAGGTACCAACGAAGCACTCCTTTGAACCTTTCGTATGGGTCTTCTAGAATTTGAGCCCTGGAATTGATTAAAATTATAAAAATAATGGAGAGTATATTCAGTTCTTTTCGCCACTTCTCCTTATTTGAAAACATCATAATAACTATTTGTTAAACTTCTTTAGGTGCATGAGGGTAAATTTTTAACGGATGAAACGCAATAATAATAATATTAGCGTCACGAAGATGTGCAACGTTTTTATCGAAGAAAATGGAGAGAGTGATTGACACCGATTGAGAGAGAGTGAGAAAGGGCGAACGTAGCATGAAGCAAATAGCCATGGAGCGAGAGTAGGGAGTAAGCAAGTTAGAAAGATCGAGAGAGAGATTGAGATTGAGCGATCGTCGCATTACGCACAAAGCCATGGAGCGAGAGGTGCGAGAGAGCTATAGTGAGAAAGATTAAGAGAGAGAGTAAGGGAGATAGAGAAAATATACACGCTAATGATTGGTGTATTCGTTTAGTAGTTACTTATTAGAACTTTAGATTGCAATTCTGTCGCATAACGTGCAGTAAACGCAGATTTTTTATTTATTTATATTATCATTAGCACGAATACAGTGTGTGAATATAGATATACAAATACATGGAGTGATCATATACTGCTACACGATCATCTATTGAGGCTTTTACCTTAGTAATAATTAATTTACAAGGAAGTATCACTTCTAACTGTAGCATGACTGATGTGGCAGTATCAAAGGTATAATACACATAAGGACCAGCACATAGCATAAATAATACTTACTGTCCTAATAAATCCGCGTGATAATAATTATCAGACAACTTATCCAGGAACGACCGTGGCTCCAGAATAAACGTGGGTAGAACCACTTTGCTCAAATCCATTCCCGGCCTCACTTGCTTTAGTAAGAACCATAGTAACGACTTGTTCTCTTCTGCTACTTCTTCTACTAATTCACCAGCCTGGAAATAATGTATTATTTCTATTCCCATACATCAAGAGTACCACAACCATGAATTTAGTACCTTGGTCACAGGTAAACAGTCAAATATCATTAAAAAATTATCAAGTTCATTGTACTTTTCATATATCTTTATATAAATATATAAATCGAGCGTGTATTTGTGACTAAACTCTTGGAGCCGAACCGATTTTGATTTATTTGTGTTTTAGAGATTCGAGAATGGCTTAGATTTAAAATTAGATGGTTTTTTTAGCGAACTAAATAAATATATAAAATTTATTAGACCAATATTAAATTTAAAAAAATCTCTAGGTTATTTTTCTGTTAGTTTTTTTTATTTTCTTCAATACATACTTATGATTAATGCACATAATTATTTATTTTTTATATAATATGAGGCTAACCTGATGTTAAGTGATACCACCCCGCCCATAGACACTCATATTCATAAACATAAATCACTTAGTATAACAGTCCTTTTCACTACTTATTAAGATTGCTTGTCTTCCAGGAAACCTTGTTCAGGCAAGATTCCTTTAGAAAAAACACAGATAAGAAAAACTAATAATCTTACTGCACTTTCCATTCCTTCAATTAGGTTTTTTTTTTCAATAAAAGAAACTTACCACTCCAATCTCCCGATCCGGGTCTTCGACGTAGAGACTCTCTATGCGGCTGAGAACCTCCCGTTTCCTGGCTAAGGGATCAGCACTGAGCGACACCACCGGCATCCCCTGCCTGGAGGCTTCGCTGTCTGTATCTGACGCGGCACCTGCTAGTTCTGCAGACACATTCGGGATGAGGACATCTAGCGAATTAATTGGTACTAGTGAATTAGCAATATCACACATTTTGAGCCAGTAACAAGCCTACTACAGAAAAATAGCGACTACCCTCATTTTAAAAAGTTCTAATAATGTATACGATATGTATTCATTTAACATATTTTATTTTTGAAACTACTGCCCTATTAATAATGCGACGTTCTAAAATCCTCTTATTTAAACTATGTAACACCCAATTTGTGACAATGTTTTTTAATATATAGAAAAATACTAACTACCCTCATTAAAAAAAACAATAATGAAAACGATCTTCGTGTTAACTTATTATATATAAATTAACGTAGATTATTTTCGAAACTACTGCCTTACTTTTATTACGACACTATGAAATTACCTTATTGAAATAATGTGACCCACATATTAGGATATTTTTTTATAGAAAAAATACAAACTACCCTCTTTAAAAAAACAATTATGTGATCTTTGTACTACACTTTTAGGAAATAAACGTTGTGGTCCTTAATTTTAATATAACCATAAGTTTTAAAATAACCATAAGTTTTAAAAAATAATGACAATAGTTTTTAGATAGATTTTAGTTAAAATACATTTCTGATCTAAACTCTCTTTTTTATCTATAGAGACTGTACTTTTTTAATGACTGATATTTCCATTTTTCAAAGGCTTATGCTTAATTGCCAACAGTTTATCTTTAATAACACAGGATAGATAATGTATGAAAGGTGCTCCTGCCGCAAGTCATTTAAAATTGTTAATAGAACAGGGGGAAAACGGGCAGGCTCAATGCATGAGGACGAGTACGTTGCCGGCCTTTAAAGAATTGGTACGCTCTTTTCTCGATGGCGCTTAAGCCGAATGGGAAATACTTCAGTGGGCAGCTGGTTCCACATAGTGGTGGTGCGTGGCAAAGTTAAAAAGCTGTACATGAATACAGATCATAATAATCAACAGTATTTATTTTTAAACATCCTCCATGGATCCTAATGACGCGAAAGGACATAAAGATAAAGATAAGATTGTGAATACGTCTTTCATATTGTTTGTATAGTGCATGTTACACACATATAATATTCATGTATAAAAAATCAATAAGTAGAGATTTCAAACGCCCATAAAATGCAGTTTCCTTGGGCTGTATAATTTCCTAAAACTAAATGCCCAGTCATGCATACTTAACGTGACCAGACGTCCCGTTTTGAACGGGACTGTCCCTTTTTTCAATTACGAGTCCCGTTGTCCCCGAACTGTGGGACGCAAAATTATCCCGTTTTCAGAAAGCGCGCGAAAATTTAAGCAGAATATAAAAAAAACGAGCCAAGAGTTTCATTCTTATTTGAAATCGGCACCAGCCATATTAAAACAAATTTGGTCTTCTGATAAACATAAATATATTTAATAAATAAAATAATTTTTTTTGTCATTGACTACACATTGTTTGACCTAAATTAATCCAATGTCCCGTTTTGAGTCAAAGAATAAATGGTCACTTTATGCATTCTGGATATTTTTATTAATTAATAATTAAATAATACACAACCTTCCATAAGATATACTTTTGTACATAACCTATATATATATATTATATGTATTTGAGTTCAGTAAGTGGCATTGTATTGTTTCATAATACAATTGCAAGGCTTAAGGACCTATCTGGTCGCCAAACTCTAAAAAAGTACATTGTTTTGTTTCCATTTTTCGTCATCGTTTCTTGAAGTAGGGCGAAAGGAAAAATATGTGGTGGAGTTGAGACACGATTTAAATAACTTCGCTCGATAGAAAAAAAATCCAAACATAGCCAATTTTTTAAACTTTGAATTTTATGACGAAAATGTATCGACACGATATATTTTATCGCAAGCCAAGTAATCCATTTCAGAAAAAAAAATTGATAAAACAATATTAATTTAATGTTTTCCATAACTAATTGTTATTACGGGCCGGCGCGCCTCAGTGCTACAGCTCTCCACTGCGCACCGCAGACCACCCCGAGACACTGACACAGCAATTCGTGCTGGGATAGGGCCTTAAGACGGGAGCACAGCCACAAAGTATGAAGTAAATTTGGACGATCTGAAGTTTGTGACATCTGTGCTACAGATATTGAGAGAACTATCGAACTTGCAGACAAAAACGTCAGGATATCCAAACATGAGCAGTCCATAAATTATTTAAGAATCTTGAAAAGGTCGCGTATAGCATTGTATTAATGAAAATTACTTCGCAAATCGCCTTTTAAATAAAACATTACTTACCAAGCAAATTCAAGTCTTATTATATTTAACGACCTTACATATAATAGTGTAATTAGCTTTATTCTCTGACATGGCCACGTATACTTAAAGACAAAAGATTACTTATGTATGTAGTTTGTTTAGTATATTAAACAAATAATTTTGAAATTATACTTCTTTAGGCGCGTTATGAAAAATTGATGAGAGTGAAATTTTACGATGCGCGCGCACCGTGACACAAAATTAACAGTATGAAGTTGCCCATGGAAGATGCTACAGCATTGGACATAAATTAAAAACAACGTTCGAATGTAAGAGAATAATAATAAATATTTATTTAATTTTTCAAACGTAAACTGAACTTTATTAACTATAATGACTCCTTTTCCAGTCGTTGATTATTTAATTGTAATTAATTATTTGCATGCAATCAAAAACTATTTTTAATAATGCCAAAGAAGTATAACTTCTTACGCGCGTACATAAGTACACGCACCCTTTTTTTTGTGCCATGCCCCACCGTAGCTTTACTCGACTCTACTAAATTCTTATGCTGTAACAATATTACGATAAACTTAACTTCTAATTCCAAATAATTTCAATAAATTTTAAATTAGTCTCCCTGTAAAGGCACATCGCCTTTAAAATTTAGACCATAAGTTTTGACAAAAATTATGAAAACTAACATGACATTTACATGCTTATTTTTATATGGCTGATAGTGCGTTTTTTTACAATTAATCAATCTGAATGTACCGTTTTCTTTACAAATAAACGATTTATTTATTTGAGTTTAAGAGGTTTTTGTGATATTCCCTTTTTTATGTAACAGGAGGCTCATCTGATGTTAAGAGATACCTCCGCCCATGGACACTGACATTGCCAGACGACTCGCAAGCGCGTTGCTGATTTAAGAATTGGTACGCTCTTTTCATGAAGGACACGAGGATAAAATCCCTGACCACCAGGCACCATCATCATACCTCCATTACAGGGAATAAAAACTTCATCCATCCCGGTGTGAATTGCCGAGTCCACAGAATACTTCCTCCCCAAGTCCAAGGTATGGAAACTGCTCAGGTCTGACGATTGCTTTCCAACCTTTCGTTTCAACAACGAGAATATACTCGACCGCCTCCGACCTTTGTCCTTCAACCTTCGGAGTATCTCTGGTTCTATGTCCATTGTCATTTTTTTTTAATAACAATAATATTTTTGTGATCCGAATCCAGTCTTTTGGACTTACTTCATTGACACATCACTTAAGACTATTAGGAAAGTGAAGACCATCTTTTCATCACAGTTGCATCACAAAATTTAAAATCACTGTATTCATGAAGATAAAGCTTTAGAAAATTCAGACAACAATACGACATTTATTTGGATTTTTAATAATACGTAGAACGAGGCATATTATTTGATAAAAGGGCCAAGGTAGCGCTGGACAGGCTACTTCTAATTAATTTGAGATATTTGTTTTTAAATAAGTGCTGTTTGCCATAGTCATTTTGTATGATGATTTGCTATTTTAAAAGAGTACCGAGAGTTTTTTACCTTCTGTCTTCTTTGCCGATGAGTAGGGATGTCTACCGATTCAAATTTATATAATAAGTGATACCTGTATCTTATGTTCCATAATAAACATATTTTATTTTTATTTTATTATTTAAGTTACATAACCTAACTTAATCTACATCATATGTGCCGGTTTTGGTGAACATCGTGTACTGTGTCTGTCAAAAACCGCTTGCGCTGTGGAAACTATTGATGATAGAAAAAAAATGTTGTACAGTATAAGTAGCGGCACGAAACTCTAGCGCTGACCGTTATTGCGCAGAAGTAAAAAATAAGGTACCTGAGGGGGGCTAGCGGAATGAAGAGCGTCGATTGGCTCTCCAGTCGCATTCCGTCCCCCGCGCGACAGTATACATGCGCAGCAATCCCCTCCACGTATCGGCCAGCGCTAGACTTACGTGCCGCTGGTTATATTATAGAACGCATCAATATCTACATAAATAATGTAGCAATGTTGCCCATGGGCAATTGTATGTACACTGAAGTTCTACAAATAAATCTCTTCTCTAATATTATAGAAGAAAGTGCATTTTGAATTTTTATTTTAATTTTTAAGAATTCATCATAGTCAAGCTTAAAATTCCTATACTGATTTTAAAAAAATCTTTCATTGCCTGTAGTATTGTTAAATTTACTAATCTCGGAAATTCTACGTAAATTTCGTTACGAATTTAAAAATGAATTAGATATAGGTATATTCGTTGTAAAGTATAATCTGTATATTGATTAGATTATGAATATAAGTGTGTATCTAATAATCTGAAAGGAAGTAATTAAAAACTAAGTAAAATAAAACTTTTATGATAACAAATATATATTTATAGTCCGGCTTAGTAGGCTTTCCACTAACACGAGATTGGTATCTACGCGAGTGAAACCGCGGGGCATAGGGCTAGTAAATAAATAATTAAATAAACAAGCGTTAGAAAATTTCGTTTCAGTAAAAATTAATTTAGTGACCATACCGTCATTCGAGATAACGAATACCGGTAACGAAACCGGAAACGAAAAATGAGCTAAATTTGTTTGGTTTAACACAAAAGCCATACGTTCATTCACTCTGTATTAAGGCCCATTTACATTATCTTAGTGTTTAGGAGAGTGCTTTAGTACAACTTGAAAGGAAAGTTCTTTAGTGCTTTAGTGCGTTGCGAGTGAACGTTTACATTTCTTCCAGTAGAGTATCATTACAGCGCCACAATGAACGCGCAACGACGTCGGCAAATACGCTCTATTCTACGCAAAATACTAACTGTAGTTATTGGAACAAATAGAAGACGAGATTTTATTCGAAATAAACCTTCCGACCATTTTAAAAATCAAAAATCACGCACGCGTTTCACGGCACTTGTGCACTCTCTTAAAGATTTTACTAAATTACGTGTTTACACACAACGAGGCAAGATCTCGGGGGGTGCGCGGGCGCGGGAGGGGTATCACTTGAAACAAAAATAAAAAGCGATTCTATTTTGATTCAACTTGAAAGTCAAGTAGAACCGTACTAAAGCAAGTAGAACCGTACAAAAGCAAGTAGCGTTTACATGTTTCTACTAAAGTACTATCCTAAAGCACTCTCCTAAACACTAAGATAATGTAAATCGGCCTTAACGCAACAGGCTTACAAAACTTACCTATGAGGTGCCAAAATTCTAAAATAATGTCTCGCCTTTGTTACTGTTAATTGCATTAACATGTGTGCCAATATTCTTAGATTACATTGCCTGTAGGAAATTTTGGTCTCAGTTACTACACGCACCATCGTCACCTATTTATCTTAATATAAATTACGTGTCACGTTGTTTGTCCGCTATGGACTCCTAAACTACTGAACCGATATCAATCGAATTTGCACACCGTGTGTAGTTTGATCTTACTTAAAAGATAGGATAGCTAACATTTCAATTTATACCCGAAATGTAATTTTATTGCAAATTATTTTTTTATTATTTGAGACAATTCTTACAGATGGCGCTGTATTGAAAGTACCAACGTTTCACATAAGCTACAATTTAATGGCATATCCACCAAAAAAGCTTGGTGGTCTCCATGACTGGTGTTCTACTACCGTTTCCCTTGAATAGGTTACTACTATGTAATATAGCCACAGCAACGCTTGGCCGAGTCCGCTAGTTATATATATATAAATTATTGTAATTGGTTAAATTTGTTGTTTTTCTCTTCGCTCCATATAACGAAAAAAAAATGCTCGTTCCTTGAAAATTCGTTATAAAGATAATATATTGATTGATATAGAAAGATACATGGGTTGGGGTTGATATCAATGCATTGGAATTTGATGATACTGATTATGCAGGAGTCTCGGGGACCCTTGATTGGAACACCTCCAAATGATTTTAGCTTTAGGATAAGCGTCAAAGTATTTAAAAAAAATTTTTTTAACTTTTGTCAATTGTATTGAAATTATAAACAATCCGCCATTATCTAACTACTTTTCTATTGGTTATAACTTATAAGAGATGTGACATTCTCGATTTCTATTGGTTATAACTTATAAGAGATGTGTCATTGTCGTTTTCTATTGGTTATAAGTGATGTGACATATTCGGTAAATTAATTGGATCGATTATTTTCTCATTTGTTATTTTTAAAGTTGAACCTAATCGAATCGATTATTTCCTCATTTGTTAATATTATAGTTGAACCCAATTTAAGCATTACTTGTCAAATGTACATACATTACATTAACTTCATGTTTTAATTAATGTATGGTTCCGAAAATTATTAAATTATTCAAATAGTACCCAAAACCGAATCAGAGCACCCCACTATCCACGTGGTCTTGTCTGCCTTACCCCTAGAGTGTATATAAATAAGGAGGAAGAGCAGCCCCCACCCGCTGTAACAAAGCACAGGCATTATGAAAGCTGTAGCGGCTGAGGCTGGTCGCCAGACGCGACCAAAAAGCCGAGGTTGCGGAGGCTTGAATAAAATGCCTGTGCTTTGGTACGCAAGGGTGGAGGGGCTGCATTTCCCGTAGCGCCGGAGCTGTCCACAAAAACAAATATTATTTAGATTGGTTAGGTTAGAGTTAGTATATGAATATTTGGTCGCCGAAGGCGACCAGGACGCCGAGAAGCCGAGGCTTGAATAATCAATTACTATTTAGATCGGAGCTGTCCACAAAAACAAATATTATTTAGATTGGTTAGGTTAGAGTTGGTATATGAATATTTGGTCGCCGAAGGCGACCAGGACGCCGAGAAGCCGAGGCTTGAATAAATAATTAATAAGTAAGGCCCGTAAGTGGGTTTCCCCAGGTAAAAAAAAAAAAAAATTTTTTTTTTGTTTCCTAAGCGCAAAATTTGTGGGGGGTGATTACTACACCCCTCACCCCCCCTCCCGCTCCCCCCGCACCCCAAATTTAGGTACTTCTCTTTCACATCGTTACCAGATACATTTCCGTACAGCGTAATAGAAATATTTATTTAAACGTGTATTTAGTTTATTCCTGAGGATAGTTTTGATAAAACAATTGTTATTTCGCAAATAAGCAAAAATTTACGTTGTTTAATTATTTATTGATATCTGAAACTTTGTTTAATTGCACAAAATTAATTAGAGAATCGACATTATAAACAAAATTTACCTTATGCGTAGTTTATTTAGGGTTGACAGCTGTTTTAAACTATTATTATATAAAAAAATATTCTATCTAAAACACTCATACTTAAGTTCTTTACGAATATATCTATTATGTATTAAACATTGCTTCATTTTCCACTATCCGAAACCCAAAACATTTTTTTTTAAATTTCGTATCCGCCATGTTGTTGTTTCAACCAATCAGAGCGCGGGCTCCATCATGCATGACATATGTCATTGTTCTAATTAGATAATTTATCGAAATATTTTGAGCTCATGTACACTGTATTACAGTTTAAATCAAACAATTTCACGACATCTTGTCAGTGGATATTTTGGTTATCAACCTGCTGTGCCTGACATGTGTTGATTTTTTTAGTCTTTTTACGCCGTTCTTTTTTCGCCGTATTCCTCACGATGTTTTCCTTAAGTGACTGTTACAGTAGATAGACAGTACATTGGTGCACTGCCGAGGGTCGAAGGACCTGAAGAATGAGATTTGTAGGGGCAAGATTAGAAGAAATTTTATCTTTTGACAGTTGACAGTCTGTGGCAATAAGTTCTTAAACACTTGACAACCCTAGCAAAAGCAATGAACGTTCTTGACCTACCATTGTAACCGCTTTACAAATATTTATTCCGATACACAGGGCCATTGAACTAAATGTATTAATAAAATATTTACACACCGCCATTTTCGCAAAATAAAAACCTATCGCCATAGGAGAACATTTATCACTGTAAAGACATGCTTTATTGGTTTTCGTATCAATATTTTATAGAACAAACTCACCTGATGTTAAATGATAGATGGACACTAAATGCCAAAGGTCTCGGAAGTGCGTTGCCGGCTTTTTAAAAATTGGTAAGCTCTTTTCTTTAAGGACCCTAAGTCGATATATTATTGGTTATCGTATAAATTTTTAACTTTTGGAATTGAATTTTTTATAGAACCGTGATAACGCCGCCCATGGACACTCAGTGCCAGAGGTCCCGCGAGCGCGTTGCCGGCCTTTAAAAAATTGGTACGTTTTTCTTGAAAGACCCGAAGTAAAATTCGGAAATACTTCAATGGGCAGCTAGTTACATAGTGGTGGTGCACGGCATGAACTGCCTTAAAAAACGCTCAGTTGTGGAACGACTGACGTCGAGGTGAGTGCGTTGCCGGCCTTTTATTTTTTTTACTAATATGTTTGTACCGATACACATCAAAATCCTCACACTATATCTCGGAGGGATTATTTTCAAAATATTAAAATACTAGAATAAAAAAATGTCCCACGAGATATTTTTATCTAGCTTATTCCTTAATTAGATATCTTATCAATAGATAACAGTTATTGACGAAACTACTGTGTAAGAACCGTAACTTTAACTTCTAATACTTAATAATTCGGCAAAAAATATAGCCTACGTCACTCAGCCTAGGTACCGCTAGATAAACTGTGGATGACCTGCTGCAGCTGAAATCCAACAGGGTCAGGAGGTGGAACAGAACAGCAAGTGCTAGAAGTTACTAGTTTATAGACCAATTTTGAACATGTTGGGAACAAAAATATAACCTACTCGACAGTCGGACCCCAGTCAGCCTAGGTACCGATATCTACTGTGAATGACCTGCTGCGCCTGAAATCCAGCAGAGAGATAGTACAACACGCGAGCGTTGGAAGTTTCTCATTTCGGAGCTAAAGGCACTTTTTGGCTCGCCAGCGTAGTGAGTCTAATGAAGTTTATACTGAAGAAGAATAGATCTAGGAGTTGCGTGTCACAAATATAAAAATACTTCCTCTTTATTGTAAAGAAATACTAAAAAAATATTTCCTTTAAGCACTCAGAGTGATTCACTTTAATAGTATGTTAGTAATCCTAAATATCTCAGCTGTGTACATAAACCACTGATTATCGGATCCAAGAACTTATTTAATTTAATGAACGACTCTGCATGTCTACATCAATAATAACCGCGTTTAAATCCTGATTATCAAATGATAAGTGGAATTACATTTATTTCATTACTTGAGACAGTGAAATATAACTTTAAATCCTCATTAAAAAAACAAAAAAATTCCGCGCGTTTTTACAAACTTTTTTTTATTCCAGCCAGTAAAGTTTTCAAATTCCTATTCGATCTCTTTGGTTTGATACATGAACATTCCAAACTCAAATTCCACAGATATGTCTGTTTACAGAGAACCCTTAAATGTGACAAAATATTTAAAATAAAGTTGCTTTCCGTTTTACGTTTGATTTTAAGTATACAACCGATTCTATTGTTTTCATGAATACAGTGATTAAGTCTGTGAAATCGCTACCATACTTTAACGACAAATTTTATAACACTACACAAAACACGTCCATACAACACACAATAAGACACACAACTGTGTTATCGCTGCGATAATTGTTCATTATCGTAATGGGTGTCATAAATATTATTTGTTAGATTTTACTTAAGGCTCTTTACACTAAGAGGAAAGTTAAATAAATTTAATTTATTAAAAACTAATTACTAAATAAAATTATTTTACTAAGTTTTTTTTTCTGCGGTCATTTGCAATCAGCCCTAAGGCTATGAGCGATTTTTTTCTGTGGTGCTGTCATGTGCAGTGACTTCCCATTGGAAGCATCTACTCATCTACTATCTAGAGCTCCTGCCGGTCTCTTCTATCTCTAGAATATGGTGACGTTTTAGTCGACTCACATACTGTATAAGGGCCGATTTACATTATCTTAGTGTTTAGCAGAGTGCTTTAGGATAGTTCTTTAGTTGAAACATGTAAACGCTACTTGCTTTAGTACGGTTCTACTTGACGTTCAAGTCGAATCAAAATAGAATCGCTTTCTATTTTTGTTTCAAGTGATACCCCTCCCGCGCCTGCGCAACTCCCTCGTTGTGTGTAAACACGTAATTTAGTAAAATCTTTAGGAGAGTGCACAAGTGCCGTGAAATGCGTGCGTATTTTTTGATTTTTAAAGGTGGCTAAATGATCGGAAGATACAACTATCAAATTTGTGTCTGAATATGTTGTTCACGAATGTTTGTGGAACGTTAAAAACAATTTATACAAAAACTAACAGGCTAGGCATTCGGCATACACTGCCTTAAAAGAATCTATTTTATTTATTTCGAATAAAATCTCGTCTTCTATTTGTTCCATAACTACAGTTAGTATTTTGCGTAGAATAGAGCGTATTTGCCGACGTCGTTGCGCGTTCATTGTGGCGCTGTAATGATACTCTACTGGAAGAAATGTAAACGTTCACTCGCAACGCACTAAATCACTAAAGAACTTGCCTTTCAAGTTGTACTAAAATACTCTCCTAAACACTAAGATAATGTAAATCGGCCCTAATGGTGACTTTGCGAGCAAGTTCATTCGGGTGACAGCTTAACCGCAACTAACCAGGGATTCGTTATTTTTATTATATTTTATACAAATGGGCTTTAAAATTTATATTATATATTAATATGAAACTACAGTCAAAATCTATTATAACGACATCGAAGGGACTACCCATATTTGGTCGTAAAAACCGATAGTCGTAACAGCCGATTGTTAAGAACCTTATACAATAGAATTCAACATTCTTTGATTTTGGTCAATATAACCGGTATGTTGTTCTAAACTATGTCGTCGTAAGCGGTTTTGACTGTAACTTCATTATAAAATAAAAATAGCCCATATTCGAGTTCATAATCAGGATAACATTGAGTCCATGTCTTTATATTTAACATTGGTACACGATCTCCGACGGAGTGATGGTCCAACGATCTCCAATTTCCAATCCTTCCCCGCTATCTCTTTCACACTTCCCAGATTCTGGTAGGCCGTCTTCTCTTTATACCATTTCAAGTAAGGGTCTTTTTAACCCGTCTGTCATCACAAACGCGCCAATTTTTAAAGTGTTTTGAATTTCATTATACAACACAAGATTCCTTTACTTTAAAGACATTGAAGCCTGTTTAACAGTCGCTTAACAAACAAGGTCATTTCGTATCTAATTTACATAGACATAATTCTCGCTAAAATTATTTATATATTTTTTGTTTGATGTTTGATATCAAAGTTCGCTGTATTCGGTGCCCTTATGTCAGGCGTCAATTGGCAAACTTCAAAGTGAAAAATAAGTTATTGTTACCTTAGGGTCTGCAAATAATAATAAGAATAATTAGCTGACCCGGCAAACGTCGTTTTGCCATGTATATTATTTCTATAATGTATAAATAACTGTCTACTATATTAAAAAATAGGGGTTGATCGTAGAGGAGTAACAATAATTAAGGGTTGTATGTATTTTTGTATGATGTATCATTAAAAAAATAAAAAAAGTTTGGGGTGGTCACCACTTATCACTAGCGGTTTGAAAGATAGATAGTAGCCGATTCTCCGACTTACTGAATATGAATATAAAATTTCATAAGTATCGGTCGAGCCGTTCCGAAGTATAGGGACGAACATTGTGACACGAGAATTATATATATTAGATTACACTACGCTCTGAGTTACTTTCTGGCTACTGGGTATCTACAGGCCTAAGACGTCTCCAACGAGCAACCGTGTCAGCGCTGCCGAGAGAACCTAATTAGCCAGCAGATCAAGCAACACATGTGAAACTGGGCCTATTCCAGTTCAACGAAGAGATTCCAATCATATCCAGCAGGCGCTTGATTGGAATCCCAAGGAAAGTCCCAAGCCTGGTAACATACAGTTGCAGATGAGGCCAAGAAAGCCGGATAGACTTGGGAGCCAGCTGAAATGCGAAGCTCAACACCGAACGCGACAGAGGCTCTGGCCTTCTATCCCAAGGGTAGGACATTAAGTCAAGTATTATTATTATTATGTAAATATTATTTGTTAGATTTTACTTAAGGCTTTACACTAAGAGGAAAGTTAAATAAATTTAATTTTTTTGAAGTTATACTTCTTTAGGCGCGTTATGAAAAATTGATGAGAGTGAAATTTAACGATGCGCGCGCACCGTGACACAAAATTAACAGAATGAAGTTGCCCACGGAAGATGCTACTGCATTGGACATAATTTAAAAACAAAATTCGAATAATAATAGAATTTATGTTACACTTAATGTAAGAGAATAATAATAAATATTTATTTATTATTATTCTCTCTTACACACTGGCAGCTTTTAATAAACTAATGCGCGTGTATTATGTGATTTGGAGAAACTACCCAATATATTATTATTATAAAGGTGTTTAAAGATGGTGCACTGACTAAACATTCCGGAAGCCTATTCCAGTCGGCCACTACTCGGTTTGGGAGAAAGTTCTTTAGGGAATTTGTGTTAGGTTGAGTAGTTTAAGTTTTTAGTTAGTTTTTTTATCTACTATATAAAAATAAGTCGGGTTTTCCTTCCTGACGCTATAACTCCAGAACGCACGAACCGATTTCCACGGTTTTGCATTCGTTGGAAAGGTCTCGGGCTCCATTTCGGCATTTAGGAAAAATTTCAACAGAAAAGCGGAATCACCAAACGAAATGTTACATAAAACGAAGCCATCTGGTGGCGAAACGGAGTTCGCCGAGTTTGCTAGTGCTGTATATAAACAACATAAGATATATAGATATTTGACATGATCATTTTTGAACGTCACAAGTCAAGGCAATGATGAATTTATAAATTACTCGACCAGGTCTCATTTTAATTCGAATATCTTCGAATTACGCATTATTAACACGGAGACATTGCGTCTCTATACATTTTCTAGAAAGTTTACTACGGCGAGTATTCTGAATTGTTTGAGTTGATCCCTCCTGCCTTGTTTCAAAACTTACGAGCCCTATCAAATCGAAATTTCATCACGATCACCTTGATGACGGGAATTCTTCCACAGTCCGTTTCACAAGAACTTCTTTTGCGAACTAGCGAACTGTGGAATCGACTCCCGGTGGGGGACTTCCCTGAGTGATACGACCTCCAACTATTCAAAGTTAGAGTGTACTTCTTCCTCAAAGGCAACGCACCTACTAAAAATGGGTGTCTATTGGCTGCGATGACTGCCCTTTTTGGGCGTCCAGTAGGTCGTTTGCCATATAATAGGGGTATATAAAAAAATAAGAAAGTTATTTGAACAGGAACGCCATGAGAATTGGACTGCGCTTTCGCTGAGCATGAACTCAATACATTCCTTCAGGATCTATATCCTTAGATATCTGCTTGAAAAATTTTTATTACAGAGGAAAATCAAGACCTTAGAACAGTACAGTTCATGCTCCCTCAAACTATGCTTGCGGTACACAGAGCATATCCACCTATGTTAGACGTAAACTAAATTCAAGTACGCTTTATTAATTTTCACCTAATAGTACTAAATCCAATGTAACATTTATTTTGCGTTTGAACTCAAACTCGGGGTCATTCACCTCAAAGTTCACGACCTCAGCTTCACAGCTGATCACATCGCACGAATTTTCAAGGATTATTATAAAATACACGTCGGAGCAATGATTACGCTATCATTGTCATTATTTCACAATCGTTGTTTGTAATTATTCCTAGAAAGATATTAGAGCGACTCATGGCCATGTGTAATACTTTTCAGAATCCCTATTAAATGCGCCAAAACTTGTAATACAAGGTCACTTTTCGGTAGAGTAATTTTTTTTTCACAGTGGGGTCCGAAGTAAACAAAAAGTTATGATTTGATAATATTATATCATATAACTTAATATTATCTTCAATACACTCAATAAACAACTATAAATAGTATGTCTAACGCAAGGACTCATCAGTACCAATCTAGTGGATATTATGAAAAAGATACAGGATGTAGATTTTTCGAATTTTAATAAGAATTAGTAAAAAACGCAAATTTTCGTATAAAAACGCAAAATAAATGATAACTCTGCAGGGGTTGAGCTTAGAGACCTCAATGTCTAAGTCAAAAGGTCGTAGGTTCGATCCCCGTCTGTGCACCAATGGTCTTTCATTCTATGTGCGCATTTAAATTCGCTTGAACGGTGAAGGAAAACATCGTGAGGAAACCGACATGTCTTAGACCCAAAAAGTCGACGGCGTGTGTCAGGCACAGGAGGCTGATCACCTACTTACCTATCAGATTTTATCATGAAACAGATTCAGAAATCTGAGGCCCAGACCTAAAGGAATGTGCCACTGATTTTTTTTTATGTACGACAAGGCCTACACAGTCCGATTTCACGATCCACGGTTGCCTTGTGATTAAATATCTAAAAATACCAAACAGGAAGGAAGTCTAGCATTGTAGGAAAACTTAGTAAAATACTTAATAGTAGTCGCAATCTAATCATAACGAGAACATTTTCGTCTATTATGTATTAAAATTATTGTTTTAATTAACGTCGTATGTACGTAAGTTTTTGATAAGACACTTTTTAAGATAACTATATAAAATTGACATTCCCTGTGTCCTAAAGGTGGGCTTACACGGGCAATTAAAATTGCTCAATTCCAGTCAATACTCGTCAATTATGACGTCACGACTACATCAAGCAATTTACGGCAACGGCAACAAGCATCAATACTGCGCAATACAATATTGAGCGATATGGCACAACTTCATCAACTCGGCAATACACGAGCATTTCAGTATTCGCTCGCTATTGACGACATTCTTCTTGCTGCGGCGGCTTGTAGCGCTTTTTTATTATTAATCAAAAACAAAAAAGAAAGAAAAGGAAAAGGCGTCTGTTGCGTCAAATCTGGGTGCGATCGTTTTTGGCCGAAATTTTCATTGTAAAAATAAAATTAACAATTAAAGAAAAAAATAATTAATTAATTAAATTTTTAATTTATTATTTTTTTAATTTTTCTTTAATTCTTTAATTTAATTGTTTTTTTTTTTTTCAAGAAATAGATAATATATTATTCAAAAACTTTACTAGAATGTCACGAACATACTTTGAATTACTTTTGAATAAAGTAATTAGAAATTATTATTATTTAGACCTCTCGCTGTCCCCGCGGAAGCAAGACGGCAAGCCGCAAAACAAACAAGTGCGAATGAGACATATACAAAAATTGCTAGGAATTTCCAAGTCCATTGGATATTCGTCAATTCGTATCTGCGACATTGAGCGATATGAAATATCTGGAGCAATAAGAAGCAATATCGCCGAAATAATTTATTGAAATTTATTGAATTTATTGAAATTGCTCCAGATCGGTCCATTCGTATCGCCGAGCAATTATTGCCCTCGTGTAAGCGCACCATAACATTTAGGTATCTCGCGCCACACAATTCTAGCACATGAAATGAACGCGTAATACGAAAAGGCACTCTATTTATAACAAACAAAGGTTCATTACTGCGCACACCAAAAAATATTTAAGGATCTAAGATTTTCATTATTTAAAAAATTCTTGACAATTATTTTTGGCATACACGCAAAGAGCTTAGCTGAATCCATTTTCTTACCGTTAGCGACAATTTTCCCAGCTATGTACACGCTGTTTTGGGAAATTCTGTCGTCTCTTTTACCAGTTTGAGATGCCTCAAAGCTGGCTGATGGCAACTTGGTGTAATCTATTAGTGAATATTTTTTGTACGGCGTCGTCCTAAAAGTGTTTGAATTCTAAGCTATGTCTGGTTCTATTATATTAGAAAACTTAACATGTCCAAAAACACGTAACTTTGATCGACAAGATTTGGCATTATGCAACGGCTTTATTGTTTTTTTTTTTTAATTTAGGTCAAAGGGAACGATTCACAATGATAACATGTAGTCATAATTCATGCTTAGTCTAGTTTCTAAATCTTTTGCTCACTTAGAGAAAATATCTTAAACTTGGCGCTAAAGGTGACTAGTTTACTAGTCTAATTTTTCATTCCAAATTCTACGGAATGATAAATTAGACTATAGTTTCGTTTCTGAGGGTAGGAAACAAAATCCAGTCGAAAAATATGAGAGTTGAGTATCGCGTGTTTTGCAATTTTAAAAGAGAAATTCCTTACCAACGTGGCAAAATATGAACCTCACTTGAACAAAAGATTGTTCAATTAATATATAGAAAAAAAAATTACTCAATAGATTTAAAAATTAATTCCTTCAAATTCATTCTCTACCTACCGTCTACTACAGTTACTGGGAACGTCATCAGACGAGGAAGTAGTAGTATCCCGGAACCTCTCATTTGAGGGCGCAGTTTTCGTAATCAAAATATTCTCCGGCGTATTACATATAACCTCGGACTCCCCAAAAAACCTCATTTTCACCTTATGACCGTCATCTTCCGAGTCAGTTTTGACGCCGGACTCTCTCAAAGTCCGCGTTTTAACACGACTTTTTCTAATAGATGGCGTTGAACTACGTCTATTGTACTTCTCTTCGAAGGACTCGCGTAATTTTATTTTCGGCATATCGAATAATTTGAGTATCGGCGAGCGTTTAAACATTTCCAGCGCCATTGGGCTGGATGTGAGACTTCTGTGACGAATTTGTTTTACATTCAGGGTTTTAATATAATCGCTTGATGATGATCGTTTAAGTGATTTTGCGGGTGTTGATATGGAGGAGTCTAGTCTGAATTCTACTTAGCATACGGGAAAGGGTGAACACAGTAAATATTAGTTATTAACTCACATTTTTCTAAAATATAAAATACGCTCGGTTCGTATCGGTGACATGTGTTACAAATAATCTATTACATTTAAAACTGAAAATTTAAATAAAAAAGGGAGCGTTCAAGTATTACGTCACGCAATTTTTGGAGATTATTGACCCCCCCCCCCACGTAACGCGCTGTAACGTTTTTCTGTACCCAATAGTAAAACGTTTCGTGACCACCTAGTGACTCTTTATATTCATTATACCTAACATTTACCATTATGTGGTTTGAAGGGGGGGTCCCCTTCAAAATTCGTTACGTAATACTTGAACGCTCCCAAACCATCGTTAAACATTTCAACTTTTTTTTCCTGTTACATCCATGTTAATTATAAGTCTAATACATATAAACATATATAGGCCGGGAGATAGTGACACAAAAGTAAGTCACACCGAAGAAGTATGGCATGACACTGTCGGCTCTTATTTTTTATGGACTATCAGAAAACATTAGAATTTTTGTGGAGTTAATCGTTTCAAAGTCGTAATTAATCCGACGAGTTCGACTAACGCCCACGCACTTGGGCCGCCGATGCCGCTATGACCATCATTTTTCTTTTTCTCATTTCGTAATAAAACCCCTGAAGAACCGCCATACTGGTACAAATGACCCACTAGTTTGTGTCCCTATCTCCCGGCCTACTTGATTCCAAATTAGTAATTTATTTTATATAAGTTAAATACTATCCCTAGTATTAAAATTTTGGTCCTTCGAACCGGACTTACCGTGTTCATTAAAATGTTTCTCTAGTTCTTCGTGCGATATATTCGTTTGGGTTGAGGGTGCGTCCGCTTCTACCGTTTGTTCAGGTCGTGAGCGGGAACATCTAAACATTGTTTAAATATATATTTAAAAACATACTATTAAAGCCTGAAACGATTCAAAACTATGTTAATATCTAACATAAGATTAAATTTACACAACCAATACCCAGATACAAACTCACAAATCACATAAAAATTTGCTGAATATTTTGAATCTACAGAGACCTTACTACGTATATTGGCATAAATCTCAGATGACAAAACTAACACAGACACAGCGCACGCTTATAACAACACATGCGCACCCACACCCATTCACACACTCATACACACTTAGCATCTTAAAAGACTAGTGTTTGAATAGTCGTAACACTAAACCTATTTTTTCTCAAAAAACTCTTTTAAATATGTACCATTTACCACGTTATAATTGTTTTTTTTAAAGACAATTCACACCAATTGACCTTGTCCCATGCGAAGCTGGTGAAGCTTGTGTTATGGGTACTAGGCAACGGATATTACATACTATAGATAGATAGACACATACATATTTAAACACCCAAGACCTAAGCACAACACCAAACGCTCATCGCATCGATGTTTGTCTCGGCCGGGGATCGAACCCGGGACCCATGGATTCACAGACTAACCACTAGACCAATGAGTCGTCAAATAAAAGTTGAAAAGACTTTTTTCGTGTTACGCCAAAGAAGTATAACATAGTACACATACTTTTTTTTTTTTTCTCCACATATTCAATTACCCCAAACCCACCTGAGCATAGCATTGCTGCATCGTAGAGCCAATTCGAGACCATCCAGCCAGCAATGACCCGCCGCTTGCGATGGCGCTCGGAATATCAAGTGTGCTGTTGGTAACGGTTGCACCACTGCACCTAATAGAATTTTATGCACATTTTTTTTAAATTGTCTCTGCACAATGCTAGCCAAACTTAAGACTAATAATTTTTTATTTTTTTTTTATTTGGACCACAACATTAGGACAAAAACATGATATAAATTGACATAAAACATTAACATAAATATCAAAAGCGGTGCCGTCCCTATTACATGTGGACACGACAAGCGAAATTAAGTGGATACAAAAAACAGTGTTAAATATAAACAAGCATAAAAATTAAAAATGCAAACTATAAGAGAATTATACTATTTGAACCAAAAATAAATCCTAATGCCTAATTCTGTGTCCTAATTCTACTCTTAGCTGAGGCCAAAGAACCGTGAAAAATGTCGAAACTCTGTGCAATATCATTATGGTAGCGACATAACCTATTAATATAATTAATTTATACTCTGATTTATCATTCCGTAGAATTCTGACATTTCATAAGTGTTGCTACTTAAAAAATTCTCCACCGAAAAATAAAAAATAAAATGCTACGTATTTCTTATGTTTACCCTACAAAAAGGTAAATCTAAATATTTCCTTACTCAAGTGATCTAATACAAAAATAACATATATTTCAATATCACGAACAATATATCGAATTAACTTTAATTACTTTATTTTATGTTAATTGGACACTCTTTCATTATTAATTAAACGACTTATTAAGGTAGTTGGCTGCGACATATATATCATGATTAAGATTGTATTATTCTTTAAAATAAATAAAAATTGATCCAACTGGACAATAAAATATTTTGTAAATATATCGTCCCCGTTGAGCGAAAATTAATTAAGTCCAAAAAACCTGTTTCGAGATAATGAGGGTTATATGAAGTTTTTAAATATATAAATTGCCATAACTTTAGCATCTCATGACATATTTCAATGTTTTTCGTTTTATTTTGAAGTAAGACAGTTAAATAAAGTAAAATAATATAGTTTTAATGGCATAGATAACCCGTTTTGGCAATTCTTAATTAGTTTTCGCTCTACGGAGACGATATATTCTTTTTGTAAGCAAAAATTTAAATTTGAATCAGTCCAGTAGGGAGATTTTTTGTTACAAACATACAAAAGTACTCATAATATCGTACCTATAGTCTCGTTGTGGGGTCCCCTCGGTGCCCAAATGCTTTGCTCCAACGGATGGTAGAGTTTGAAGCAAAATCCGTCCTTTTTGCTTGGCCTTTCGATCACCTGACACGACGTCAGCAGAACAGTACCGACCCAATGACTTCTCTGTAACATATTTATTTAGCTTTTTATTTAAATAAAAGTGCTAGCAAACAAAGTACACATGTCAGAAGTTAAACTTGTTTAGCAAACTAATTTTTACGTCTTGTTCATATACAAATCTAAAACTTTAGATTCCCGAGACTTAGGGTGGATTCGACCAAACAAGACCCTTAATCTTAGAATAAATCGTCAGTTAATCGAGAGTAAATCAATTTTACGTTTTACCATCTACAAATTCTAAGAATAGTGGGCCTATTCGGGAATTGCCACTATACCGCCGTTTCGCACGGAATAACAGCTATTCCTAGAATAATTTAATGGCGTCAGTCAGTCCAATCATCTGATTTCTGTCATTTCACAAATATGTATTCTGTGTTTTAATTTCAAGTCAACGCAAAGCACTAAATTAATAGTCTGGCATTGTATAATGAAACGTTTAAACAATTTATTATTTATTTATTTATTTTTAGTTTTTTTATTTTCTATAATATTATAATGAAATTCAACTAGGATGAACAGAAGTTCCTTTTTTGACGACAGCCTCAAACAAACAACAAATAAAAACTTTTTGTTGTCGTTTGACACCTGCCTAAAAGCTACTTTTTCACACTATAATACGGCAAAATCGATTTGACATGATGTATGCTCTTAAACTGTCCCATTGTAGAACAACATTTATTTGCCGAGTTTTATTTTCGTTCACCATTCTCTTTGCTATTCGCGTATTGTTATTCCTAGCGCAATTATACTATCGATTACGTGGAGAAACGGATATGGATTTACTCGAGATTAAAATCATGGAATAGGTTATTCCTGGTTTAGTTACTCGTGTATAAATTGAAGTTTGGTCGAATCGACCCTTAGAGGGAGGGAAAAAGATATGTTAGGAATTTAATGAATTTGATTGTCATTAAAATATTAAGTGTCAAAAATTAACTCTTATAAATTTAATTTTTTAAATTTATTTCTTCGATAATAAAAACACGTGGCATTTTAATTTACAATTCGTCATTTGAGATTTCAATAAATTATTTTGCATAAATTAGCATAAAATACTAATATTTCATAAATTCTCTTTACGAAATTTAATTTTAAAAATATAATTTCTAAGTTAATTCGCCCTTTTCATTCTCTCAATCGGTGTCAATCGCTCTCTCCCTTTTCTTCTACAAAAACGCTGCCCATCTTCGTGACGTATCCGTAAAAATTTACCCTAATGCGCTTACAGAAGTTTCACTTCAAAAAATTAAAAGCCCGGCAACGCACTCGCCCCTGGAATTGAGTGTCCACGGGTATCAATTAACATCAGGTGAGCATCCTGAGTAGAGGGAGTAATAAGCGATGGACAGAAACCAGTCATGCGCTACCAACTGAAGAGGGAGAGGCAAGTAGGTGATCAGCCTTTTGTGACACTCGTTCAAATAAAATAAATAAAAATAAAATATGTTTATTATGGAACATAAGATACATGTATCACTTATTCCACGTCATTAAATTTTAAGGCATCCCTACTCATCGGCAAAGAAGACAGAGGGTGTAAGCCGAGAGAAAAAGCCGGCGTAAAAAACTCTCGGTACTCTTTTAAAACAGCAAATCATCAAACAACACTTATTTAAAACAAATATCGCAAATTAATTAGAAGTAGCCTGTCTAGCACTAGTCCCAGGCTTATCAACTAGATAATCGTTGACTTTATAGTAAGCCTTTTTACACAGCTTTTCTTTAATACATTTCTTAAATTTATTGAAAGGCAGTGATAAAAGAGCCTCTGGGATTTTATTAAAGAAGAGTATCCCTTTTCCCAAAAAAGAATTACTAACTTTAGATAGTCTAGTACGGGGAAATTGCAGCCTGCGTTTGTTCCGTGTATTAACAGTTCTCCTTCACAATAGGGACCAGTTTTAGATGTGCACATAGAAGGTCCATTGGTGCACGTCAGTGTACGTGTACCACTGCTCCTACACATAAACCTTAATGCAACTCACCTTTGCCTTTGGACTCTTGTACAGCAGTAAAAGACCAGGTTTGAGAACGCACCACAGCTTAGTCCATGATTTTAGCGAACCCCGGACCTGAAAACACGTTTCAATCTTTCAATAAGACAGTTTATAATAAAACTTCTGTAATAAACGTTATGCACGGCGTTGTGTGTCAAATTGTGTGGGTCACGCAAGATAATATTGATAACATCAAAAAAAACTGTTTGATGTTAAAAACATTCTAGATTTTCTACGACAGTTTTAGGATGTTTTTCTTGATTATTTTGTCATGATCGTAGAACAATGTCGAATTTTAAAAAAAAACAAAATCCACTTTTTATCTGATACTGACTTAATACATTTAAAAAATTCCAGGTGTATTTAAATTTCAAATTAATCAGTCGGTAAAGTGACGTATTTGGTAGTAACATGTGATTTTTCTAGAAAACTGTGTTATTGAATGTTATTATTTTTATTTTGTTTCAAAACAAACCCTTTTGTTTGCTTGTATGCCAATTTTCATAATAACAGAATATGAATTAAAAAAGTTATGACAAAAACTAACATGATTATATTATTTTGAAATGGCTGCTCTGAAAAGTTTACTATTTGTCAGATCCATCACTATTCATCTTACCCGCTCTACGCCCTTGACTTGCGAACTGGTAGTAAATGTAAATTTACAATTAATTTAAGTTGACGATTCAAAAGTGTACTTGGTTACCCACTTGAATAAAGATATTTTGAGTTTGAGTTTGAGTTTATTCCACGACTATGACGATTTATTCACTGACAAAGTCGCGCGCCATGACTGTGTATACAAATTCGAACACATTGTTTTTTTTTATTCATGACCATGGACCATGGTCTTTTAGAATAATAGAGGTCGTGTAACTTAATATAAAAAAAACTAAAATAATTTAGTAAAAATCTAATAGAAATGAATTTTACAATCTTTTAACGTTAGAAAATCAAAGAATTTTATAGGGATATGTAATTTTCCGTTACAATACAAAGCTGTTAACAATAATTAATCTTTCTTATTAAAATGTCGCCGTGTAGTTGATCTTTATATTCAGCTATAATTAATTTACTGACAGCAGTGTAAGCCTAAGGTCGTAGGTTCGATTCTTGTGCACCAATGGACTTTCTTTGAAGGAAAACATCGTGATGAAACCGCCTTATACCAAAAGATGACGGCGTGTGTCAGACACAAGAGGCTGATCACCTACTTGCCTATTAAATTGACAAATGATCATGAAACAGATACCACGATTGGTGATCAGCCACTTGTGCGTAACTGCCTGTTATGTTTTCCGTACGACCGTGTGTTATTTGCGCACATAGAAAAGTCCACAGTGCACAGCCGAGGTCCAAACCTAAGACATCCCAGAAGATTCGCACTGAGCCAACTTCACTACACTCACGATTACTTAAGATGTCATGTGGAACATGGTGTAATGGTTGCAGCTCCTTACAAACGTTGTGTAAAACAAAAAACTTGGCGAAAAACAGTGGCGGAGAGTTTATTGCCAGTTCTTCTCTTCCGTTCCACGGCCTTGATTTGAGAACTGGCCGTAAATGAAAAATTAGAAGCATTTATGTTTATTTCTTTTTGACGTTCATAAGTGTACATTGTGTTACCTATATGAAAAAATGATTTTTGACTTTGACCAACTCTGCTCTACATCTGGACTTAGAATTTTACCCTAAGGTCCATTTACTAATTCGTATCTTCAATTACATTATCTTCTTGAGGGCTACCAAATAAAAACTTAATACAAAATAGATAAACAGCTCTTAGTTGGCTTGATCTTCTAGAATACGGGTAATATCTTCTCTTTTGAAAAATCCCTTACCTTCAACCAATCAGCCAACACCACAACCGAGGGATCCTCTATCGAGTGCAAAAGTGCTGTAGCGGCTCTCTTCTTTTCTTTCCTATAATGTTGTCTTTGCGCTTTATAACTCTCTTTCCGAGACAACGCCGTGCTTGAGTTCCTCGATACGCCTACCGCCGTTTCTGAGGACTGAAGACACAAACTTATTAAACATTTATTTCACGTTAAATATACTAAAATGAAGTGAAATTTCTTTAGGTGCATGAGGGTAAAATTTTTACGGATGAAACGCAAAAAATAATATTATCGTCACGAAGATGTGCAGCGTTTTTTAGAAGAAAAGGCAGAGAGCGATTGAGACCGGTTGAGAGAGAGTGAGAAGGTCGAATTACCTTATGGAAATTATATTTTTAAAATTGAAATTTCGTAAAAAAAATTATAAAATATTATTATTTTATATTTTATGCAAAATAATTTATTGAAATCTCAAATGACTGAATTGTAAATAAAAATTCCACGTGTTTTATTATCGAAGAAATAGATTTTACACATTTAAAGAAAAAGCCTTTTACCGGATTAAATTTATGTATTATAAATTTACAATTATTTTACATAATTTTAAATTTAACCGACATTTCGCGTGCTTTACAGCGTGCGTGGTCACGGTGACTGAAGACAAAAGGTGTTGAATGTCAAAATGTATCACAGCTGTAGAAAAAGTTGTATTATCTGTATTTATTTCCCCGGAGTTGGTATCGACTAAAAGATGGAGGGTTTTGGCAGAAATGGCTGACGGCCTCCTATATTGTCATTTAATGACAATTAAATTCATTATATTCCTAACACATCTTCCTTTTCCCTCCCTCTAAGTCTCGGAAATCAACATTTTTAGATTTGTATAAATATGAACAAGACTTAAAAATTAGTCTGCCAAAGAAGTTTCACTTCTGTCATGTGTACTTTGTACGCACTTTTGATAGGATAGGGGGCAAAGCGTGGAGGACCTGCTGCAGCTGAAAGCCAGGAACTGGCAGGAGGTAGCACTGGAAGATTCTCATATCGGCCAAGATACTTTTTGGGTCGCAGACACAATAGAAGTATATGGGGGCAAATGAGTTTATGGGACGTCCAAAAAGGGCAGATATCACAGCCCATGAGGGAACACTCCAACTTTGAATAGTTGGAGGTCGTGTCTCTCAAGGATGGAGGTCTTCCGGGAGTAGATTCAACAGTTCTAGTTCGCAAAAGAAAATGTCTTGAAACGGACCGTGGGTTCCAGCTATCAAGGTGATGTGGATATTTTAGGGCTCAGAATTATTTAAAGAGATCAGTATTTTAACAGTTGCCGCCCAATATGTGTATGAAAATATTATGTAAATTTATAGAAACATTAATAAATTTATAAAGCGCAGTGACTGGCACAATTTAAAAACAAGAAGTAGGAATAGACTTGATTTTCCAGCTTTCAGAATTCATAAAACTGCTCACTCATTTATGGGGAAATGTATACAGATATTTAACAAGATTCCGGAGTTTAAGCTTTGCATCAAGAAAACCCTAACAAAGGGAGTATATTACACTGTTCGGGAATTCTTAGACGATGACAATGTGTGGGCACTAATGCCGCTATAAGATGGTGAGATGGCGTGAGTTGACTTGTTGATGCATAATGCGTATGTTGTGTACAAATTGTACCTAAATGATTAAATGACTTTTTGTTTGTTTTGCTTTAGATGTCGAATTTGCATTATTAATAAAACTCAAAAACTACGAATTTTAAATTAATTAAAACAATAATCACTGACACAATATTTACAAAAAAAAACTATATTTTTTGTGTATGTGTTAAACATCTAGCCGTTGAAAGCCGGGAGAGAATAATGTATGTGAGTTATAGTACTAAGGGCATGAGTAGGACCAGAATGATGATGAATGGTTCGAAAGACTTTAAAGCACAGGGGGCAAACGGGCAGGAGGCTAACCTGATGATACCCATGGATTAATATCGTATTCCTCAATGTCTCACGATGTAAAGGACTGGGAATAATGACAAATTATCTCGAACCGATCGATCGGCGAAGACGCGCACGACAGTTGTTCATGCCTTATAAAACGTACACTAAATATCGTTACCATGGTTACCAATCTATTTTAATTCATAAACTTAATATTTAAGCTTAGACTTTTAATAAAATTAAAAGCTACGCAAATTATACAATTGCGTATTTCAACTTAACCTACATGTGGGGATATAGCTCAGTGGTAGAGCATTCGACTGCAGATCGAGAGGTCCCCGGTTCAAACCCGGGTGTCCCCTAGGTTTCCTTTTTTTTATTTTAATATATTTCTAAACTTTATTGACTCAATAAATATATATTTATTTTTTACCTAAGGTGTTCAAGGTTCAAATTTAGTTTAAAACATTACCAACCCAACAGCAGATATTTGATTTTTTATTTGTTGTTAAAGTACTGACAATTTTTTTTAGATTAATGACATAAAATAATGAGGTTACAGATGGCGCCACTGTAGCTAGTTTTTTTTTTTTTTATTTTTTTTTTTTTAAACAAGTCGGCTTGATTACTCCAAGTACCATGATACAGGAACATACCTTGTCTGAAGATGTACCGTCGGGCGGTTGGGCTCGGTCACCTGAAGCAGGAGTCGATAAGGGTGCACCCGGGGACCGGGGTGGAGGGGTAAGCGTTGGCTCACCTGTAATTTAAGCACTGCTTAGAAACGGGTAAGCAACACTGACTGAGGTCAGAATTGTGATGGGTAACAAGCCCTGGCATGTCCTCTAGTTTTTTAGCAATTTTAATCAACAATATAAACATCATATAAAACAATATGTAGTGTAATATTCCTAGACATAAACAATAACATAGTGATAACACAATTAAGATATACAAAAAAAAGTTTCCATATGGCATCCCTGCACTGCCCTATACATCTACATAAATCATTTAAACAGATTCCAAAAAACGAATCAAAAAAATCTTGGACAAGAAAAAAAAAATATTTCTTGTCCATACTGACTTCGTGGCATATCACGTAGCTTACAAAATGGAGCAAAGAATCTTATAAATATTTTTACTCTATAAGACACACCTGATTTCTTAAAGCATAGACCACAGACAAAGGTCCAAAGACCACAGCTACGGTCCTTTGCGCTCGCATCCTCCACTCTCTTAAATATTCTCAAGTTATGGATGCTTTTGAGCTGCCCCTTTTCCAAATGCATACTAAACGACCATTCACCCAATATTCTTATCACATATGGCGTTCTAATCACTAACAGATAGTATGTATATATGTAATCTATCAGTGATAGTGAAACTAAAAAAAATGGTGCGTGTACTTATGTACGCGCGTAACAAGTTATACTTCTTTGGCTTTCTTTATTTTTTTTTAATATTAAATAATTAATAATCAATATTAAGCGTTTAATTTAACAATATTTAATATTTAGTATATTATTCAATTATTAATTAATATTAATAATTATTATTATTATATTATATTATTAATTCAATTTAATAACTGTTTCAATAATAATGTTTCATAACCTTTTAACTAAGTATAAATAGGTCTTTGTGAAAAAGCATTGCTAAATTTCTTTAAAAAAATAATTAAAACTTTATTTGTTTAAAAGGTACTACAAGTAGATTGTCTTATTCCCATCTCGCTCGCGCACGCTCGGCGCCATACTGAATTGTGTGTCACGGTGCTCGCGCATCGTAAAATTTCACTCTCATAAATTTTTCATAACGCGTCTAAAGAAGTATAACTTCAAAAACTGTTTTTACTGTACATTATTCTTCAGCTGTCATTACCGTAAACTGGTGGAGAGGATGGTGCTGAACTTGACAGAACCACGTTCAGAGGCTGGTGCGTCTTCTGAAATTATAGAAGATACATGACATTAATGATGACTACTATAATGTACAATATAAAATTCTCGTGTCACTATGTTCTTTCCCATACTCCTCCGAAACGGCTCGACCTATTCCTATGAATTTTTTTATTCATATTTAGGGAACCGGCTACTATCTATTCTTCAAACCCCTAAGTGATAAGGGGTGTCAACCCCAACATTTTATTTTTAATTTCTTAGACAATTCTATTGATTTAATTTTTAAAGATACAGCATACAAAAATACATACAACCCCTAATTTTCACCCCTCTACGATCACCACTATTTTTTATTTGTATTTAAAATCTTATGATTTGAAATCTTTTTTTTATATAGAGAAAAATTCACAGATAACCCTAAAATGTTTTCATTCCAGAAAACCGAACAGTCTCTGGTGTAACATAGCAAAATTTTGCATGTTGGTATGTACTAAAAAGGTAGGCTAAGTAAAATCACATTAAGGAGAAACGAAGTTCGCGGGGGCCATAGTATATAAAAACTAATGTGAATGAGACACAGATAGCGAGAGATGTTCAATTGTCAAAATAAAAAGGCGCTACAACCTTTTTGGTCTGGACTCTGGACCATAGAGTATCTGTTTCGTGATATTTTTTTCCTAAAGCTTAGGTTTCCTAGAAAAGCGGTGCAGTGAACAAACGGCCGTCATTTTACGGTCTTTACTTTTTAACATAATGCAAAAAAACATCATTTTCGCTCGTCCAAGTCACATTTCCACTCATGGTATTAATTAAATATGGGCACCGCTACACGCGAAAAACGTTGAACTACTGTTTATCACCACTATGACGGCCGTCATGCAAATGACAGCACCGCTATTCGACGTTACGGTGACACTCAACGTTCTCTAGAAAACCTACTCCGATGTTATTTATAGACAACGTATGGGTGACGTCACCCAACGTTACATTACGACCGTTAGATAACGGCACCGCTTTTCTAGGAAACCTAAGCTTAATAGGCAAGTAGGTGATCAGCCTGCCACACACCGTAAATTTTTAAGTCTAAGGCATGTCATTTTCCACACGATATTTTCCATATGTACAAGCGAGTATTTAATGCGAAATAGGTCAATTAGTGAGCAACGGTGATTCGAACCTTAGGGTTAAGAGCTCAAGTAAAGAAGTAATGTATACCTTCAAATAATTTGGCGTGGAGGTGTGAAAGTGTGGGTAGTCCGGCAGGCGAACCGCTGGCGAAGATGGCGCTGGTGTCGACGACTCCACGGCTGGAGAGGAACTCATTGTGGCGATCAGATCATCATGGGAATTGGAACAGGATTTGAATATAGAACACAATTGTCAATGTCCAAATATTTTTCGAATGGGCGAATTTGATATTAAATTTCGAATTTCGAACGCGTTGTCAGTTTATCAAAATGCTCGAATGTGTCAAGTTTAAATTCAAATTTCGAATGCGTCGATTAACTATCGTCGTTCGTTGATTTAGATTAAGAATTGTTTCTTAAAACAAATCGACAAATATAAAGCTATATATTATATTAATACTAATTATTGCTTCTATTTAGTAATTAAATTTTTCAATTATCGTGTGCTCAAAATATTGAAGTGCAAATATTCTTTTTACAATTTTTCTATTAAGAAAAATTTAAGCTAATGTATAAAATACATAAATTCTACTAAAAAGTAGATATATCAATATAAGCGTGTGAATTTTATAGATAAAAATATATTTTTTATCACTGACAAAGACACTGGGTTTGTAACTAATGGAATGACAATGGCGTTGGCAGTGTTTATACTTTAAGGAATGTCGCTAGGAAATATAGTATGGGAATGGGAATGAAAAGGATATATCCTGAAAAAAAAGAAAAAAAAACAATAAGTTTTAAAAAAATAGCCGCCCCCGGGTGGGCTCGAACCACCAACCTTTCGGTTAACAGCCGAACGCGCTAGCCAATTGCGCCACGGAGGCTATGAACATTGAACTGAAATTATGAATATACTTCTTAAAAAAATAAATTCACTTAATATTTCGTTACTATAATATTTAAAGCTTCATATTATGTGCCATCTACGTAGCTGGATGACGCATAACGAAAGAGAATTTCATTCGTGACGAATATGTTTTAAGTTAGTATAACTCCTTAAATGTCTTTATAATTTATATAGAACACGGAAAACTAATTGACACATACCTCTAATTAAACGTTAGTATTTAATAATTATATAATTTATTAGCTACAACATACATCCCTGCGCCTGTGAGAAGTTTCAGGACCTTTTTTTATAACAAACGGGCAGCAGGCTCACCAGATGTTAAGAGACGCCGCCCATCTTCATCATCGGACGTCAAGGCAGAATACAAAATACCATCCGTATCACCTCGACGTCCGTCGTTCCACAACTGAGCGTTTCTTAAGGCAATTTTTGCCGCGCACCACCACTATATGGAACCAGCTGTCCATTGAAGTATTTCCGAACCCAATCTACTTAGAGTCCTTTAAGAAAAGAGCGTACCATTTCTAAAAAGGCCGGCAACGCACTTGCGAGCCTCCTGGTAATGTGAGTGTCCATGGGCGGCGATATCACTTGACATCAGGTGAGCCTCCTGCCCAATTGCCCCCTGTTACATTAAAAAAAACACTCACATTGCCAGAAACACGCAAGTGCGTTGCCGGCTTTTTAAGAATTACAATAATTGCCTTGTGACTACAATTAGGTACTACATACTTTAGATAAAAATTGGTGATTCTATAATTTTTATTATAAGATTTTCATACTTCTTATTTTAGTTTTTCCCTTACTAGGTTTGCCTGGAAGAGATTGCTTGGTAGCGATAAGGCGGCCCGTTGCATGCCCTTATATTTTTACTTATCATGTTATTTGTTCTATAAATGTAACGAAGTGTAAATAAATCAATAAATAAATTTCAAAAAGATCAAACTCATTGCTCGAGTACCATAGGACCCTCAACATTTCGTAGAATAGTGACGGATCTGACAAATAGTAAACTTTACAGGGCAGTCATTTCAAAATAATATAATCATGTTAGTTTTTGTCATAACTATTTTCATTCATATTCTGTTATTATGAAAATCGGCATACAAGCAAACAAAAGGGTTTGTTTTGAAACAAAATAAAAATAATAACATTAAATTACACAGTTTTCGAGAAAAATGACATATGTTACTATTTTTTTAATGTAGCCGTAATATTGAGTCAATGTAGTATCCAAATAATATGTATAACTAGTAGACTCGGCCAAGCGTTGCTGTGGCTAAGATTTTTGGTACATTATAAGGATCGATACCTAGGTACGAATAAAGACCCTTTTCTAGCGGTGGTATTTTAAGAAAAAAATAATAATAAAAGGACGCTTATTGTGACGTAACTATAAAAGATAGAGACATGCTGTTGGGACATTTTTTATAGATAGTGATGTGTCCTGAAAAATTGTAATCCATCATTTTGTTCTATCATTAATAGTTTTCGCAGCGCACGCGATTGAAGGAAGTTTTTTGTTTATTTTTTTACACCTTGGGTTAGATTATTTAAGTTTTAGTAAGCATCCCTAATTTTTTTTGAAAATGAAACATAGCCTATGTCACTCGGGAATAGTTTAGCTTGCGAACGTTGAAAGAATTTTTGATATCGGTCCAGTAGTTTCGAAGCATATTCATTTCAAACAAACAAAAAATCAAATCTTTCCTCTTTATAATATTAGTATAGATAAAAAGTGGATTTTGGTTTTTTTTTTCAAATCCGACATTGTTCTACGATCATGACGATTTCGTAACCCATTTAAACAACCAATTATTACTCAAAATAATTACAATAATTATCGTATCCCGTATAAGTGGGTCGAAGTTAGCGCCATCACAAGGTCAAGCGACCTAAAAACATTGTCTAATCACTAACAAACACAATTTGGGTTAATTTCCTAACTGACTTTAAATTCAATGACGCAGTGCCTCTGTTGCGGTCAACCATTAAGTGTAAAATTTTAGATAACTACTAATCAGTAGCGTAACAATAGGGTGGCAGTGCTGGCAAAATGCCACGGGCCCCCGACGCAAAAGGGCCCCTTGCCCAAGAGATATTATGTTCTATGGATGAATGTGAAGTCTCCAATAGGCATTGGGCTAGCGTGGGGACTACAGACCATTCCCTCTCGCCTAAGAGGGAGGCCGATGGCCATTAGTGGGACATATACAACGTGTGTGAGTACGCTGAAAGTTCGAATACTAAAATTAAACTGAGTACAACGTGACGATTTTTACTGATAGGGTATATCTACAGAATTTGCCACGGACCCTAGATGGTATAGTTACACCACTGCTACAAATCAATATATATATACTACAGCAGACCCGGCCAAGCGTTCCTGTGGCTAAAATATATGTTATATTACTTTTAGGAAGCAATCAATCAACCGACTCTGAAACTGATAACCCGATAGCCTTATCATGTATGTAATGTAATCGTGCATTTGTAATAAAATATATGAAGCCAATACTTTCATAATAAGCTTACTTTGCTATTCAATACATTTTTGAACAAAAATTGAATAAAAGGAACACTAATATGATTAGGGTTAGTTTTAACTGTTTAGTTACAAAAAAGTTAAACAATAAAATTTAAAGATATCAATGTTGTTATCATAACTAGCCACATAAACAACTTTTTATTCTCACACAAACACATATAAGGACATAACGTCATGTATGATAGAGATAATAGGCCAAATTTTATTGTTGTCTTCATATTCAGTATTTATGTAACTAGTTTTGACATTTTGCCAATGTTGATCCATGACAATGATACAATTCCTAAATATACATTTCCAAAATGCAAATTTTTCTTGCTATGAAATTTAGGTAGTGATGTTTGAGTTCTTCATTTTTACAAGCAATCCAGTGTCTCATTGCATTGCTCAGTTAGGACAGCAAACAATTTGGCAAACCAACTCGCTCCACGGGCCTCCAAGGGGCATAAATCACATTACTTTTGTATTATCTCAAAGAGATATAATTGATTGTAGACATAATCCATGTATTAATAATTATTATTATCCCTGTAATAGGTGCTAATAATCTCTAACTTGCATCAAAGAAAATTTTGGTATGTGATCATACTTCCGCTGCTGTTAAAATTCATTTTCTTATAACTAGGTTACAGAGGCAGATAATACAATCAAATAATCAGATACAGTTATGTAGATAACGATAAAAAATGAAATAATAACAAGTTATCTACAAAAATGCCATGAGCATCACTCATCATATTATATTAAACACAGCATAGTTACATTAATGCATGAAATCTCTTATTTAATGGGTCAATATGGTGTCTCACTGAAATGTGTGACTTACTTTATAAGGGAAACTTTTCTTTAATAAAACCCCAGATGCTCTTTTATCTCTGCCTTTTAATAAATAAAAGAAATGTATTAAAGAAAAGCTGTGTAAACAGGCTTACTATAAAGTTAACAATTATCTAGTTGATGAAAGGGCCTGGGACTAGTGATGCTTCTTCTAATTAATTTGCTATATTTGTTTTAAAATAAGTGTTATGATGATGTATGACAATTTGCTATTTTAAAAGAGTACCAAGAGTATAGAAAATAATGCTTATCAAATGTGGTGTTTATCTACATATTCTATATCACTACAATACTATGATAAAAAGGAAAGACTGAAGCTATTGTTTGTAATGAATAAGCTATACAATGACTCAAATGATTTGAACAATTCTTTACCAAAAGCTTTGGTTAGAAGGTTTGATTAGAATTTTTTGAGCTAGTATGGATAGTGAATTTATTTTGGAACCTAGACATCACAAATATTTCTTTATTCATCACAGTCAAAGCATAATTGACAAAAATTGTAAGAGTATGAATTTGAAAATTGTGTGACTTAAGAATAGGTCAAATAACAATAATAACATTTATACTGTCAGTAGAGAGGCAAACAACAATAATAATGTTTTATATATTATTCAAATATAAAAAATGGCCAAATAGTTTTATAAAATCAATATAATTAAAATCTATGATATATAATCAAACATCATTGGCAAATATTACAAAAATTCAAATTTGGAATACCTGTAAGATTAGTTTTAGTATTGGAATACATATTTAGGTTTATATATATCCTGGCTAACAAATAATAGCAAAAAGTATTTCTTATATAACCTCTGGTAAATATTCATATGTGTATAATGTATTATCATGCATGAATTATATATTATCGTTAATGTTGATGTACTTATAAAAGATCACTAAAATGTAATAAATTTTTTATCTATTCTACACTAGCATGATTTATGTCTTGCTATAAACAATCCAAGTGGAATCCTATTAGACAAGCGCCTACTGACCTAATAGTACTAATTAGATTAAAATAACACCATCTTATAAATAAATTAATCCAGATTACAAGATGTTTTACACAATTTCCTGTAAAATAAATTCCGATTTTAATTTTATTTTGCCATGATGTATTTTTATGGTTTATAGCAATAAAATATATATATAGGGAAATTCAACTAGGCATTCTATAAATATTTTTACATACCAAAGGTCTCACAGCCAATATCATCAGTAGATTGTTTCTTCATCAATCAACTTGTTTAGCACACACTGCGGAATTTTCTACACCGGTAAATATTGCGAAAAACATCACTGTTCACGAGGTCACCGTGCTACGAAGATATTTATTACAATTTAAAACTATACGATTGTCGCACGAGCACAGGAAACTACGCAAATAATATAATTTAGGAGCTAATAGCTATGTAGAGATAGATGTGGATCAAGGCTCAAATACTTCGTTAGTTTAGTACCGGTCTACACCAATTTTCCCCCTACTTATTGTCCACCGATAAGCACTGTTTGCAATTGTTCCGCGAATAAACTGAGTGTTTTTGGATAATTTTATGCATCGAGGAACAAAATTCGCCTTTCTTTTCTGACGTACGACATGCGTGAATGTATGTTGCCATATGCAAAATTCTTGTGGAATTATACTAATTTTTTAAAAATTTACTTGAAATCATTTATTTATTTCATATTTACCAATATTACATACTTACTATTCATTAATTATACGTGTTTATAAAAGCAAAATTTTAAAGTTAACTGTCAAAATCTAAATTTCGACTGTTACTTTTCCTTGATATTTAAGAATACGTCAAAGCATGGCTTCTAAATTTCCGCCTTTTACTTTAATTAAGGCAATTTATTAAGCAGAACAGTTTTATTGGAAAGGTTTTTAACTAGTGTATATTCTAGTGAATTATATTTCGGCTTACTTACTAAAGTGTCTTTTCTAAATAGATCACCATTTTATTATCTACATAAAATTTCTGCAAAAAATAAAATAAAATCTTTAATTTTTATATTGTTAGCGATGGTAACATTGCCATTTTTATTTGTTAGAAAATATAATGTAAATATTATGATGAATGATCTGAATTAAATAAGAAAAGTATTATAAGTTATGTCATCATATTTGTGTTTTTTATGCCACAGTACAGTAAATGATGAGACCAATGAAGAAACACGCGAGAAATATAAGGAAGTCGTCGGTATTCATGTAAGAAACCACTTTAGTTGTACTTAAAATATTTGCGTATCCATGCTTAGCCTGTATGATGATTAGACCGTCTGTATGTGTACGCCTCTGTTAAAAAATACGTACTTATACAAGCTTATGAATCGTTGAAAGTTTAGTATTGTATTATGACCAGGCTCTATTTATACGATTGTTTTTAATTTATCTTAAAAACTCACAGATAAAATATTTCATCAAAAAGAATACAATTCCGAATAAACATAATATTTATATCACTGTCACATGACTGGCTACCTACTTCCCTATACAATTTTTTTTAAATCCGATTAGTAGTATCCATTTTACTGTGGGATCACATTTAACAAATACAATATATTATTTCAGTTGTGCCCTGACTCTCACCTGTGCTATATATGTTGCCATGTCTTACATAAACTCTTCATGTTTCGTTCAATTTGTTTGAAGCGTAGTTTGGAGTATCCCGTATTATTTAGGTGGGTTTTATATACAGCAGTACAATACTTTGTGTGCTTTACATGATTTTAATAAGTAATTTAGTCAGCGTTGTAACTCAATAGGAGTTAATTATTTTTTTAATTAATAGTCAAATTTGCTCTACTGATTTAAATGTGTAAAGCAAGTGTAATCAACTTGTACAAGAGGTACAAGGTCAGGAAATTTATAGTATCTATACCTACTAATTTTGAAACTTGAATTTACAGTGAAAAGGGTACAATCAATTTACACAGAAGTGATATAGAAATAAACATATTATGTCCAGAAGAATGTGACCAATACCAAGAAAAACAATATCATTATGACTATAATAATGATTTCAACACACACTTTAATGATAATAGATTTAATGATAACCAGTATGTTGAGTTAGAGGATGAATATGACTATTTTAATAAAAATCAATATGATGTTGAAAAGGTTACCGAAAACTATGACTATATTAATGAAAAACCAGATGAGATGCTAAATGATGAACACTTTCATAATTTCAATCAAAATTTTGATTATTTTAAATATAATGAAGAAATACCACAGATAAATACTCTACATGTAAATAAAAATAATGAAAACATTGGCTTTAATTATAATGACAATAGGACTAATGATTATTCAAATGTTTTTAGTCAAAATACCTTTGATATTCCATTAGATGATTATGAAAATCAAATAAAACATAATATTATAAATCAAACTTATGTAGAAAAGGTAAATAATTTAAATACAGAAGAAAATAATGATTTAGAAACAAATTATTCACAAAATGCCCATATAACTAATAAAGTTGTTGAGGAGGATAAAGAGAAAATTTTGGACAATGTAAACGAAATTGATCATATTATAGAACAAGATAATGATTTTAATGATAATGAAGAAACTAATCAAATATCAACCGATGATGAAACTCGGAGCAACATTTTAAATACTTCTGATGATACAAAAATAGAGGAAAGTGGTGAAGTCGAAAGTATACAGGAAATAAATATTAAAAAGAAAAAGAAGAAAGGTTTCAAAAAGATTGTTTTGTCTTTAGAAGAACAAAAGAAGCAATTAGAAAGAAATAGAAAATGTAAGAAGTACACAGAAGCTGAGTTTAAATGTTATAATTGTGCAATCGGCTTCTTGTTTAAGGACACATACCAGGCTCATATGATGAGGCATGAGGAGGTAAGTAAGATGTTTAGTAATATCAAAATAAACATATTCCCACTCGTGGTACTCTGTGGTCAACCCGTGGCAAATTTGATAAATCTAATTTAGATTTTTGTGGATTTGTATGTTATTAGGTATGTGTTCTTCTAAAAAAGAATTCAATCATTAAGTTTGTTTTAACACTAATTTCGTAGCCGAAACTTAAAGGTCAAAAAGCAGCTCAAGCAAGCTTACCATGTTATTTTAATTGATCCAGATTTTACTAAGAATTTTGTTAAGACAATAATATTATCTATATACAGTCAAAACCGTTTATAACGACATCGTTTACAACGACCTATCGGTTATTACAACCAGATTGTATGGTCCCGTCCGAATCCCTAGTAAACTATTCAGTAAACAAACCGGTTATAACAACATCGGATACAGCGACATATCGCTTACAACGGCGAAAGTTTATCGATATTCATCGGCTATAACGACCAACCGCTTCTTTTCTCAGCAAAACAAAACAATACAAACGATTTTAAATCTTATTTATAAGCATTGAATGAATATTTAGGCATATTATTACCTATGCACTTTCTCCCAACGAACAGTTTCAGTCAACAACGATTTCCGAGGCTCTTAACGCTGTAACGATTTTGCAAAAAATTGTTGTCTTTCACCAACAGTTTGATACTGGTGATACTCATACCTTGAGGAGTATGAAACGTTAAATGCAAAAAATATTTGAGACTGGGCTAAAAAATCAGACTGACTGATTACTTTTGTACCGAATTATTTCGTAATAAATATTTTTGTTTCTTTTTTGACTCGTTTACATATTATAATATTAACATACCATATTATGTATAACCCATACCTACCTATTCTAGATCGATAACTATGTACATACATATGTACTGTACTTGTGTATATGACATTGCTTATAACGACTATCGGATATAACGTCTTCAACTATACGGTCCCTTCAATGTCGTTATAACCGGTTTTGACTGTATCTTTATTAATTTATTATCATCTTGTTATGAGCGCAATAGGTGGTAGAAATAAATTGATAATTTCGCGGCAGTGTGCATAGCCTCCGTGGCGCAATTGGCTAGCGCGTTCGGCTGTTAACCGAAAGGTTGGTGGTTCGAGCCCACCCGGGGGCGGTAAATTTTTTTTAATATTTATAATTCTTTTTTAATACAAATAATAATTTTCTTTTTCTGTACTACATTATTATTGATAAAGAACTACCAAAATTAACTTAAATAAATATTTTCGACATTCTTTTTTTTAAAATAGTCTTTTTTTTAAAAATATATTTCAATGTTGACTACATTGAAATATATTTCTGGAGATACCTAAACAATGTTGACAGGGTGTCGATTTAATTATCCAAATTTTTTATTTTTTTTTATTGTACAATTCACACCAATTGACCTAGTCCCATGATAAGCTGGTGAAGCTTGTGTTATGGGTACTAGGCAACGGATATACGTACATATTGTAGATAGATAGACCTAACACATATAAATACATATTTAAACACCCAAGACCTAAGCACAACACCAAAAGCTCATCACATCGATGTTTGTCTCAGTCGGGGATCGAACCCGGGACCCATGGATTCGCAGTCAGGGGTACTAACCACTAGACCAATGAGCCGTCAAATTATATACATTATTTATTTAAACTTCATATCAAAAATCTATTGCAGTCAAATGGCGAATTTCGTTGTCTCACATGCACGCTACGATTCTCAACTCATGCGCTACTACGGACACACAATACATCCCATTCGGACATATATGAATGTCTGAATTGCGGTCAAATGCTAAAGCCGAGGGCGAAACGGACACACCCATGCTTCAAAACGAAATGCGAAGAAAATGTTTCGTGTCATTTGTGTGGAAATCTTTTTAGGTGAGTTTCGCTTCAACTGCAAAAGCGCCGTGTTGGCCTAGTTCAGCGTGCGACTCTCATCCCTGAAGTCGTAGGTTCGATCTCTAGCTGTGCACCAATGGATTTTCTTTCTATGTCGGAGAAATATCGTCACTCCATCGTCACTAGCCGGTTTAAGCAGATTTACTGAAATTTAAAATGGATTTAGTATTGTCATTGATTTACATAACCTTTACACATTTAAAGAAAAAACTTTTTAACCGGATTGAAGTTATGTATTATTATAAATTTACAACTATTTAACATAATTTTAAATTTATCCGACGTTTCGCGTGCTTTACAGCGTGCGTGGTCACGATGACTGAAGACAAAAGGTGTTGAATGTCAAAAAGTATCACAGCTGTAGAAAAAGTTGCATTATCTCTATTTATTTCCCCGGAGTTGGTATCGACTAAAAGATGGAGGGTTTTGGCAAAAATGGCTCACGGTGTCCTCTATTTATAATATTACATAACTTCAATCCGGCTAAAAAGTTTTTTCTTTAAAATGGATTTTTAGTTCAATAAAAATAACTATCTACTAGAATAAAGAATAGGGGTTTATCGTAGAAGGGTAAAAATTAAGGGTTGTATTTATTTCTGAATGCCGTAACATAAAAAAGTAACCGATTATCAGACATGCTGAATATGCATAAAAAAATTCTTAAGAATCGGTCGAGCCGTTTCGGAGGAGTATGGGAACGAACATTGTGACACGAGAATTTTATATATATAGAGATATCCAGCCAAGGCTTACTTAGTTTTTATTACAGGGATGGAAACGGCTTACAACAGCATTTGAGGCGAGTTCACGCAAAGGCATCGAACCGACTACACTCATGTACGATATGCAATGAGAATTTCACTAATCCGTCAGTCTTGAAGACACATATGATGTAAGTATCCAATGTAAACCTGAGGTCTGGGCCTCAGTTTTTTATTTATATTTTTAATCATAATCATAATAATTTATTTGCAAGAATATGGTATAAATATCTTATTTATGGACCTTATTATATGTTTATATGTTTTAGAAAACATATAAACCGGAAGTTTCAATGTGAGCAGTGTCCGGCGGTGTACAAGAGCCCGTACACTCTTGCGCAGCACAAGAGGAAACACGAGGTGTTCGGTGACAAGCACTGCTGTACACTTTGCGATGTGGTTTTTGATAGTCGGAAGAGTTTGTTAGCGCACTTCAGACGGACAGCCGCTCATCAGAATAATGTGTAAGTTATTTTGTTTGATTTTGTGTGCCATTTATCATGGCCTGATGAATGAACCTAGGCATATAAGCACTACAAGTTTTAGGTCTAGGATTTGTGTATGTTTCATGATCATTTTGTTTATGGCAAGTAGATGATCCGGTTTCCTCACGATGTTGTCTTTCACCATAGACAGAAATTACATTGGTACACAGCCGGGATTCGAACCTTTGACCTAATTATACTAAAAATTTTTTTAGTAAATAATGTAATAGAAGAATCAAATCAGATAAATTGTTTCAGCCTAGAATGTCCCATATGTGGCAGAGTTTGCGCAACACAACCAGCGTTAGAGGCGCACGCGCAGACGCACGCATCCGCCCAATACACGTGCACGCATTGCACTAACTCATACAGTACTAGAAAGTCTTTGATACGACATTTGCGAAGGCACACAGGCCGGAATCTGATAGCTCCCGCAGTCTGCCATTTGTGTGGAAATAGTTTTAAGGTAAATTATACACAAACAAACAAAAATTCCTCTCACATCTCTGAGCTGGTGCTCCCAAATACCAGCTTCTTCCTTTTGGCTCCTTCCTCCAATGCTTTACTGATCGGCTTGATTCTCTCTCCCTACGCATATCTAAAATATAAAATTCTTGTGTCGCGATGCAAACTCCTCCGAAACAGCTTGACCGATTCTCATGAAATTTTGTGTGCATGTTGGGTATGTCTGAGAATCGGACAACATATATTTTTCATCCCCCTAAATGTTAAATGTTATTTTTATTTTTTAATTATCTATGATACAGCATTAAAAAATACATACAACCCCTATTTCTCACCCCTCTACGATCAATCCCTATTTTTTATTAAAAATGATATACATGGCAAAACGACGTTTGCCCGGTCAGCTAGTATCATTATACAATTATTGTAAACTCTGATTTTTAATTCCGTAGAATTCTGACAGCTATCATTTTTTGACATGTCAGAGATGGTAAACCTTTTTCGGGCACATTTTTTCAATTTCAATACGAGTCTGAACATCTGAGTCTATACATACATTTTTTGTTAGTTAATGTACCCATTTTATTAAGTGCGGTGCTGATTAAAAGTGGTTTAACGGCGACTTATATTTACGTCCCTTTTCATTACAAACAGTAAAAAACACACAAGTAAAGATTACATTTTTTTAAAGGTTTACTAAACCTGGAATTAGTAGGCAGTGATGCCAGCTAAAGAATAAAATAAAGTAATTAAAATTAATCCGATAAGTTCACTACAATTTTTTTTTATAATTAATGATATGTAAATAAAATTGATAAATCACATCTAATTTTATATTTGAATTAAATAAATCTCTTATTAATTTTTTTTGCACATCCATGTTTTTTTTTATTTAGAAAAAGATCTCATCTCCTTTTACTGTCGCTTTTTCGCTTCATCGACAAGCTTTAATTATTTTAGTTTTAATCACAATTAAATATAAATATTAAACTTAAAAATTGCATTTGTCTCATTATCTTGAAACCAACTATTATAAATTTTCTACCACTTGTGAATTGCACACATGTTTTTATTTTAATATAAATTGTTTCAGGGCAAGAACAAATTAAACAGGCATTTAAAACAAGTTTGCGAGAAGGCAAAATTGGAAGAACAACTTGCTTCTTTATACGAATAACTGTGATATTAAAATAAATTTATTTTAAAAATGTATTTTTATTAAACTGCCTTACATGTTGTTGATGTATGCCGTTTCAGTAGCAATTGCAGTAATTTTTTAGTCTTTTTAATTGTATGTAATCTTGCGCTGTTTTTGTAAAATTAACTGCTTTTATCATCCTTTGGATGTTTTACAAAATAACATCAATACATCTTCAAAGCAGCGAATTCAATGTATCGCATTGTAAACATCGATGTACATATATCGAATATCCCTAATAGTTCGAGGTCCGGGTGATCTCGATGAAAAGCGATTATGATTTATTTTCAACTAGCGGACCCGACAGACATTGTCCTGTCTTAACTATGAATATTGATTTCAATTTGGTATAATTAATTAAAAAATATTTCAGAAACAAAGTGTTTATTATTCTAATGCTTTATGTTATACAACATTCTTTGTTTGTTTTTCTGGCTCGCATATTATTATATTATCACTATAATAACTTCGATCGAAGCATTTATTTTAAACGATATTCATTTTTCTTACATCCTCTTTGACGATATTTGCAGCACGCATTTTGTCAATGTTATGTCAAACGCCATAAGGTTACATGAAAACGTTCGAATTGTATGGTGGTTAAGTATTGTTAAATTTTCTAATTTTCCGCGCAATTTTTTAATTTTTCTCTCCGTAAGAACCATCATCGTACTTCAAAGAATATTATAAAAAAAGAATCAGACAAATCGGTCAAGCCGTTTTCATGTTATGTCGTGACAACGGAAAACGGGTTTCATTTTTATATATATAGATTATAAAATGAAATCGATTATTTTAAATATATAAAACGCGTACAAAAATCGATTTTTACCTTTTTAAAAATCGATTTTTTTAATAATAGATTATTTTTTCACATCCCTAGTGTATAGCTTCGTGACCAAACAGATTAAAGGCCAAAGGTGGCCATTTCGAGTAGAAATTTGTTTAATTTTTTGCTGAGACTTTAATAAATTATTATATTTTATTATATTACTTCATTGAAAAAATTCATTTTCATTTGTAACAGAACTTATGATATATTTTTAATGTTTTTATTTGTTGGATTATCGATGTAGGTATTTGTTATAAAGTTGTGGAGTTCTATCGCGTTAGTAGTAACTGTTACATTATTTATGTGGAAATCTATATATATAAAAGAAAGTCGTGTTTGTTACAACACTTATAACTCGAGATCGGCTGGACCGATGTTAGTTATGTCTTTTTTGATGGATTTTTCTCCACTCCGAATAGCAGAATAAGTAATAAAATATCGGATAAGTTATCGAATAACAATAAATAAATTAATTAATTTTACGAATGCACACGGCATGTGGTGACATTTGTTAACAAACTACGCATCATTTTACGTCAAATTCGTGTCACTTCAAGAAATTCCGAACTTGAGGTAAATGAGGAGATGCATAACCAGGCTTTGATCTTGATCGAAAACATGTGTTACCTCATCAAAAAATGTTGTAAAGCAGAAAGTGCTTTAACATGCAGTATCGCAATATTGGCGCTAGAGAGAAGAGGCCTAATGTGTAAAACTGCCATTCTTCTTTTGCAATGGCAAGCAATAAAACATTTCTCTATTTGCAAAAAAAGTTATCACCTTAATGAAATCCTAAAATAAGTTTAACTAAAGTAACAACGATATTATTATTAAGGCGGAACGAAGTTAGAAGGGTCAGCTAGTGAATAAATAAAGAAGACATACATTTAAATATTTTATTCAAGATTGCAATAGATTGAAACATTGCAATGCGGCAAAAGCAATCAAACTATAATTATTCATAGCTTTTACGATTATTTTATTTAAAATATCGCTGCAATCCACCAGAATGTCTTTTTCTTCTTTTTGAAAGACTTCATTTTTAGTTAAATTCCATCTCTTTCGCCATATCTCGGTAGTAGTCGACCGTTTTAGAGATTTATCTTCTTGTGTCTGACTAATTGTATTGCTTTGACTAAATCTAGTGTTCTGACTAAATTGCGTACTTTTAATATGTTTTTTCAACAATGTTTCTAATAAATGAAATATGTACGCTAGGTTTTCGGTTTTATTTATATTTGTTAATTCAATTGTGTCGCTTTCCAAATTTTCAAGGAAAGATTCGAGAATTTTAACGATTTTTTCGATTGTATACTTTATTATATTTTTAGATTTGTTCAGGAGAAGCAGGCGCCCAATGGATTCGTCCGTGTTGAAAAACTGTGAAAAAGATCGAGAAATAACAAAAAATATGTATTTTTTTTTATCATACGAAAACATAAAATTAATTCACATGCAAATGGAACTGTGCTGCTTAAGCACTGGGTTGCTGAAACGAGACTTGGCCCTAAGTCTGACTCCCGAACGTCAAAATTTTGACAGTTTTTAAAAGGCTGGTAACGCACCCGCTAAAATAGGTGTCCATAGACTGTGACGACTGCCCTTTATGTGTCCCGTAAGCTCGTTTTCCCCCTATTATAAAATATTATTATATCGTAAACGAAATTCTGGGCATTAAAAGAAATCTTAAAAGGCAATTACAGCTCACACATGAAAAGGACAATATTTGATACATGCCTGTTACCTTGCTTGCTGTATGGCTGCCAAACTTGGACCTTTACAAATAAAATAAAACAAAAAATTAAAAGTAACCAAACAGCAATGGAAAGGAGTATGCTGAAAATTAGGAGAATACACAAAATTAGGAGCGAAGAAATTCGTCAAAAAACCAAATTAACTGATGCTCTCAGGCACGCACTCTTACTCAAATGGAGATGGGCTGGACACATCTCACGATACCGAGACAGAAGATGGACCATTGAAACCACACGATGGAAAGGACCCATGGGGAAGAGAAATGTTGGTCGACAATTAAGACGGTGGGCTGATGATATAACACACGTCGCAGGAAACGACTGGATACAAATAGGCAGAGACAGGGAGTCATGGAAAAGGATGGAGGAGGCCTTTACCCAACAGGGATCCAAACCTTGTACATAAATAATAATACTAACGGTAATTATAAGTAACCATTTTAAATTTAAGCAATTAAGTACTAACAACATTGTAAAACATAAGCAAGTTTTGGAATAAATGGCTTTATTATTATTATTATTAAACGAATATTACCACATTCACATCGCATTTCCCCTCGTAAATTGTCGAAATCAATTTTGTTATAAATTCCAACATCTGTTCGAGGAAACTCGGATATTTTTCGTTGTCATGTAATCTATCTATAAGTTCACCCAAAACCTGCAAATTTGTTGAAGATAATATTAACAAAAAAATGTTTTTGAAACGTTCAAAACAGACAATTTTGTCAACAAATGGATAATGATTTGTTTCTTGGAAGATAGTATAAGATCCCGCTATACAACGACCTTCACCGAGATGCTTATTTAATGAAACTTATTTTATATTTAATTTAATATGTCAATAAATATAATCCATATGGGTTGCCTAGCAAATTTCAGTCCAGAGTATGTTTAATTAATATTGAAAAAAAAATTTTTTTTTATATAATTTGCATGTAGTAAATTTTTTGAACTTTTTTCAATCAATATTTTTAATCAGGGTAGTATTATATATTTATCACTACAATCTTCTTTTATACTAAAGATGTATATATACTTTAGTGTCACATAAAAAATATACACATAAATAATTAATTGATTCAAAACAACCTAACGTTTGCATATTCTATGGGCTTCATACTTTCGATTGGTATAGAATTTATCTAATAATCATACCGGTGAAATGTTTAAAAAAATATATTTTTTTTAAATTAATTAAACATACTCTGGACTGAAATTTGCTAGGCAACCCATATGGATTATATTTATTGGCATATTAAATTATATATAAAATAAGTTTCATTAAATAAGCATCTCGGTGAAGGTCGTTGTATAGCGGGATCTTAGACCAAGATGTATTTATATTGCATTCAATAAATCTCAAGAAAGGATTATCAGTTTTATGGTTTCATTAATCTCACGTAAGGGACCGTTCAAGTATTACGTAATCAGATTTACTGCAATTTATCCCCCCCCCCCTTCTTCCTCCCCTTAGAATAAGTAAGCAAACCTCTCAAAAATAATAGAACATAAACGTTTTAATTTTTTGTAGGAATGCTCGAAAATGTATTTCGTTTTCAAGCATAGACAATGTGTGGGTAATGTGTAAACAATTATTGACGACTCATTGGTCTAGTGGTTAGTACCCCTGACTGCGAATCCATGGGTCCCGGGTTTGATCCCCGGCTGAGACGAACATCGATCTGATGAGCATTTGGTGTTGTCCTTAGGTCTTGGGTGTTTAAATATGTATTTATATGTCTATCTATCTATAATATGTATGTATATCCGTTGCCTAGTACCCATAACACAAGCTTTACCAGCTTAGCATGGGGCTAGGTCAATTGGTGTGAATTGTCTTTTAAAAAAATAATAATAATAATTACTGTTGAAATAATCACCAAGAATTCAAAGAAACCCCTGCCCCTAAAGTGCGTACGTAATACTTGTACGGCCCCTAATGAAAAAAGTATTAATATTCTAGTTTATATCGAATTTGTCTATTATTTATACAAAGTGAAAATAAAATACAAAATGATTTGGACGCGTTACATCACACATTTGCGGTTAAAAAAACTTAGTTTACTTGTAAAAAAGTAGCCGTAAACATCTTTCGTTGCTTACGTTTAATTTCAATTTAAAATAAATATTTGATATGCTAACGATCCTATCAAATATCAAAAGTATGTTTAAAATAGGGTACCTTAGCGATTTCGTAATTAATTTCGACGGTAGAATCAAAAAGCGGTGTTTGACTTAAGTAAGTGAATAGACAATGTGAAGACTGGTTGAGCCAGTGCGTAGATTGAGATGCTAAAAACAATATAAAATATATTAAAACCAATAATTATTGAGAAATTATGACAATATTTGTTGCGTTTGATCACGGAATATACTAATCCATTTTTCTTTCTTTAACAGTTGCTCGTACGGAGAAGTAAATATTGTGAATGTATTTAATTTTGATCATCCATTTAATGATGATGGTTAGGCACAGAAAGCTCATCACCTGTTTGCTTAAGAACAGTTAGTAAGGAATTTTCAGTAATTCGTACCCACACCCTTCAAGCACCAAGGTTAAATCTTTTAGTGGTTTTGTTGTATTTTTGTACTTGAGTGTATTTATAAAATTAAAGCAATTATTAAAAAAATATATCTCTCTAAGTGAGCAATTTGATATTCACCACCACTATGTGGTACCAGCTACCCGCTGACATATTTCCGAACCAATTCGACTTATGACGAGAAAAGAGCGTATCAATTCTTTACAGGTCGGCAACGCAATCGCGAGCCCTCTGGCATTGAGTGTCTATGGGCGGCAGTATCTCTTAACATCAGGTGATATGTATATATAAACATATCAATAGTAATAATTTGTAACACATTAAACCGAAACATTTAACATATATTATTATGCTCGAACGGTGAAGGAAAACATCGTGAGGAAACCGACATGTTTTAGACCCAATAAGTCGACGGCGTGTGTGCACTGGATGCTGATCACCTACTTGCCTATTTGATTTAAAAATGACCATGAAACAGATTCATAAATCTGAGGCCAAGACTTAAGAGGTTGTACTGATTTTTTTTTAATAAACCGAAATAAATTTCGCTCCTAATTTTAGATTTATATTTAAATTGCACATTACCAGTAGATGACCTGCTTTTAAAACCAGAATCTGATGCATGGCTATCAACGTCACTTTTATTCAAATATGCCTTAATTTTATTAAGTTCCCCCATCACTTTGAATGGTATTACTTCTACTTGAGATACCGATAAATCATCACTTTCGTTTAATTCATCATTAAATCGTGAATTTTCAGCTTCATCTTCATCTTTATGAATGTTATTTGTTGATTCTTTTAAAGCATTTTCAGGATTATTAACAATCATATTCAATTTGTCTCCAAGTATATTTATTTTATTTAAATTAGTATTGTTTACTTTGATATCTACATTGCCGTCTACATTTTGAAGATTTGGATCAAAAAGCGAGTCGCATTTATTTTTTAAGTATAACAACTCATTTTGACTGCTATAGATTTGTGCGCTTGCGCATGGAGATTCTAATGTGAGTATATCTTGGCTTTCTTCAAACAATCTATTTGGATTATTATTAAATTGGGAATCATTCATTTCTCTTACTTGTATTGAATTTTGTATTATGTTTGATGTTACAGTATCTTGTGATTCAAAATTAGTATTATCAAACATTTGTATTTCATTGGAACAATTAAAATTAATATCTATCGGTTTTAAAGTCACATTCTCCATTATTGAAACATTGTTTGGTACAGAAATTACAGTGTTTGAACATTCTATCGTTTTCGAGTTTATATGATCAATTTGTGTTTTTACGTTTTTACTTTCGGTTGAAACTTGAATTACTTTTGGAGATTCATATTGTGTTTCAGCTGTTTGAACACTGTTTACATCCATAATACTCTCTGTGTACACAATTGGTTTTAATTTTTTTCTTACGTGAACTTGTATTTCAGAATCATCTTTATTCTCTAGTCCACTAAGTTCAAATTCGTTTTTTCTTTTTATATCGAGAACTTTCTCATTGTTAAAATAATTAGGTTGTACGGAAACACAATCTTGGCTTTGACTTATGTGTGTGTAGTTTTGAGTATAGCACGAGTTTGAGGCTTGCGCATCAAGTTTGTTAGTTGATATCGATTGAGGCTGATTCTTTTCAATCTCTTTGAATAAATTCTTTTCCATTCTTTGTTTTAATTCCTTATCCAAAGTTCCAAATTCTAAATTAGTATTTGTTTGAATATTTGGTTGTGAAGGTAAACTAACATTTATATTGTTTTGGGTAGCTGGCGAATTAGTTGCGTGCAATAAAGTCTGCAAAAAAAATTGTGTGTAGGTATATTTTTTAATGATATGACGATATTCATAAACGAACAGAACGTTAACCGTTGAATAGATTAGATAATATGTAAGTCTATTATATATATTACTTATTAGGTATATATATATACAATAAAATGTAAAATGGCTATGGTACAAACGGATTCTAGGCTCTCAGATGGTCCTTACAAACCCATCTTTGCACCACCAGACTTTTCTATGTACGTAATACCTGCCCATGGAAACATCGGACGCCAACCAGCACGTTTAAGGTCAAATATTAAAGATGACAATGGTTAGACATAGGAAAGGGTTCAGGAGTCCAAGACCATGATTAATGACAATCATTACTATGTATACATATTATGTACTATTTCAGGTTACAAACAGGCACCACAAGACTATTTTTATGATTATGAAACATTTTAATCTGATTGGACTTTAGACGGCTCATTGGTATAGCGGTGCGACTGACCCCTGACTGCGAATACATGTGTCTTGGGTTCGATCCCCGGCTGAGACAAATATCGATGTGATGAGCATTTGGTGTTGTGCTTAGGTCTTGGGTGTTTAAATATGTATTTATATGTCTATCTATAATATGTATGTATATCCGTTGCCTAGAACCCATAACACAAGCTTCACCAGCTTAGCATAGGACTAGGTCACTTGGTGTGAATTGTCCAAAAAAATTGTAACTTGTAAAATTGTAAATTGGCCATTATTAAAATACCCAAAAGAACATAGAACAACTCAAGCAAATATCATTAATAATATTAAAATAAAAATATGATTGCGTCATTCGTTAGCCCATTGGACTACATGTAACATGAAAGACAAGACACGATCATGAAATGTAAATGGTATTTGCATAAGACAGACAATATTTTTTAAAAGATTTTGATGGAGATTTACGACCTTATCACAATAAGTTCAAACATTACTGAAATAAGTACTAGTATAAAAGGAACAATTACTAAGTAATGGACTTAAGGTTAGATTCATGTCTCAGAGACATTTTATGTCAATACCGTATTGATTCATGAAAAAATTGTTTATATGCAATTTTTAAATAGAAATAAAAGGGATTAATTTACCTCATTATCCACATTTGTTAAATTTAAATCCTCTTTATCCAACATGTTTTCGAAGTTTTGCAAAATTGTTACACTTCCATTGGAATTGTCAATATTTAAAGATAAGGTATTTAAATTTATTTCTTCGTCGCTTATATTAAAATCATCTTCATCGACACTGATCGCTTGGGACTCACTTTCCCGTATATTATTTTTCAATTCCATTATGTAATCTTCAACACTTATATTATTTGGTTTATTTCGTAATACAGCCAATACGACTGCTACACGGTATTTTTGCAACAAAAGCTCGACTGAAACCAATAATGTTTTTTATTTCACAAAAATGCACACTACTCTTTGTAAAAACATAATATGTACCGTAATTTTCTTCCATATTATTTAAAGTTATTAATTAACAATCCACATTGATTTCGATGTTAATATTATTCTTATGTATAACGTTTTATTAAAAATTAATTAAGAAATAAACTGTCGGCAAGAGCAGTGGACCCAGAGTAAAAATCATATTTTCCCGCTATTTCCTTCCATAGAGTTTGTTCAGACTACACACAAAACACAGATTCACAAAAGTATATCTATCAGGTTTGTCTATGGATGTAGAACTTAGTTATCTATTATTTACCATAGATCGTAAATTATTGTTTATTTTGATTTGTCATTTTATTTATATTTGAAGATTAATAAAAATATGTTTTTAATAAATTGTGGAATACATGGCATTATACACAATTTTATTCGGGATAAGTATTTTCATGATAGCTTTAGTCATAGCGATAATCAAGAGAATGTTTTTTCATTGGAAACAAGAGCATAAAATTGAGAGAATGACTACATTCGCTGTTGAAAGACCAGGTATTTTCTGTTTTCTAATTTATAGTTAGTTTCCTTACTTTTGAAGATTGAAGTAATTATTCGTAAGTAGTCAGCAATGTGTTTTGTGATAATAAATAGTAGCGAGCGACATCTAGTCGGACTACCTATAAAAATTTCAATTATCAACATCAGAATTAACTATTATATAATAAATACTATTATTATTTTATATATTTCTAATGAGATATTAAAACTGCTAAACAGATTTTAAACTTATATATTATCCTTTTTGAAAAACTTACCTTTCAACTACATAAATAAATTAAAACTAGTAGCAAAATAAGATTTTTAAAAACTACATAATAATTTTTTAGCTGTAGGTTTGATAATCTATGCAGAAAAATGCGTCATCGAACGACGGCAATATGCGGGCGATGTTATCACCTACGATGTTATAAGTAAGAGTGATATTAGTTTGACAAAACAGAATATTGAGGCGTAATGTTTAATAAATGTAAACGTTAATATTTGTTTAATTTTAGTGTTTTAGATATGGCAACCCCAAATTTTATTTTAATTTTTTATTTTAAGAGATGTAATTAGGGGCCTCATAGCCTAGCGGTCTTATTACGTAGCAGCTTGGTGAGGGGTACCGGGTTCGATTCACGGTTCGAGGGCAAGTTTTAATTTAAATTTGTTCTCGACCTTTGAGAGGGTTGTGCGGTACCGGGCGAGTGCCTAAACCGTACATGGAGGACATGGTCGAATTTCTAAGGCAAAGCACGAATTATAAAAAATCTTATACTGGACGCTGGCTAATGCACATACCATGCCAGAGCCACAAAAAAAAGATGTAATTATTTTTATGACTGATATATTTAAGGAGGCACATTTATTACGCTGAAGGAGTTGTAAAATAATAATAAAATTACAGATAATGGAAAATTGACTATTCTTTATTTAAAATAATATTATCTTTAGGAGGTGAAATAAAGGCAAAAACACATTTATTACGTTTTAATCTTCATTCGTCGTTGGTTTACAAAACAGTCTATACCATAAACACTATTAATTTTTATTATATCGTATTTTGATAGTAGATGCTCATGTTGGCCTAACGATTTCATTATGCTTCCGTCTGGATCCTGGAAAATAAAAAATACATTAATATTTTTTTTATCAAAACTATATATTTTATATTAAAGATAGATTTAACTGAATTAATTTTTAAATTAATTAGTTATCGACTGATTTAAGGGAGGTTTTGTGCATTTTAGTAAAAAAGTAAAACCGATGTTAAAATTAAACATCGGTTTTACTTCGCCGTCATTTTTTTTATTATTAAGTGGTAGTAGTAGTACTCTCTAGGCTAGTATCTTTCAAATCCCTAAGGGATAAGGGGTGTCCACCCCAAATTTTTTTTTACTTTTTGGACAATTTGTTTTGTTTTTATTTTTTTATGATCCATCATACATAAATACATACAACCCTTAATTTTCATCCCTCTACGATCAACCCCAATTTTTTATTTGTTTTTATTACTAAGCCTTTATTGCTGACACCCAGTATAATATGTTAACACTTATTTAAGTTACATAATAAAACTTAATCTAATACATCATATCACCCGGTTTTGGTAATCAGCGTGTCCTGTGACACATCCTGGGCCTCATCCAGCTGCTACCATTCTTTTCTGATGTTAGCTTTCTTGTCCAAGTTGTGCCTCCTATTCTCTTTATATCGTCTGCTCCTCTCTTATGATATGGTAAGAAATATCTTCGAACAGCCATACCCTTCTTTAAAAAAACCAGTCGCGCTGCAATCTCTAGTTCTGGGCCTCAGAGAGTGTATGTCGTGCTTAGTGAACATTTTTTGCACGGCCGAGGACCGAACCTACGACCTCAGGGATGGGAGTCGCACGCTGAAGCCACTAGGCCAATACTGTATTGAGTACACGCCATTCTTACCTTATCTTTAAAAGTAGCGACAGAAGATATTCCTCTCTTGCCAAGCCTCCTCCAGAATTGCCAAGCTGGGTGTGTTGCACTTTCATAGTCGTATGGCAAAGGTAGCGTAGCGTCAGAACGGATCTTTTCAAAATGATGCAGTTTATCTGGAGAACATTATTTTTCTCTTTATTATTAATATACTTGGTAATTAGGCAAGTAGTTGTTCAGCTTTTAAAGCTGTACACGTCGAAGGACTGAAGGAGTCTAAAGGTTAGGTTTCCTAGAAAAGCGGTGCCATTAACGAACGGCCGCCATTTTACGGTTGTTAATAACGGCCGTCTTTACTTTTTAACATAATGCAAAAAAACATAATTTTCGCTCGTCCAAGTCACGTTTCCACTCATTGTATAAATTATAATGGGCACGGCTAAACGCGAAAAACGTTGAACTAATGTTTATCACCGCTATGACGGCTGTCATGCAAATGACATCACCGCTATTTGATGTTACAGAGACACTCAACATTATCTAGGAAACCTACGCCGATGTTATTTATAGACAACGTATGGGTGACGTCACCCAACGCTACATTACGGCAGTTAGATAACGGCACCGCTTTTCTAGGAAACCTAAGCTTAAGAGTAAAATGTCAAAATAGATTTGAGATACGGCAGTCATACACTAACTCGATCGATCCCTTAAACATGTATAAAATGTAGACTCATTAATCCTCGATCACTTCAGTCGGGAGTTCGGAGAACCATAAATTTACGACCAATATTTTCCCCCTTAGAGCATAAATTTTCTCAATAAACTTTAGACTTCAAAAACAGCATCGGTACTATGTAATTTCCAATAACGATCCCGAAGTATGCATTTAAGTTCTTTCATTATTTTATGGACTGAAAGCAGCAGGAGCGTAAGAAAGTAAGTTCCTACTTAATAAGGTTTAAGTTTAGGAACTCAAATTTAGTTTAAACTCGCGTTTTATTTTTGCTGGTTTGCCGATATATTGTTCCTTGCTTATATATGTTTTTGAAGTTTTACTTGTTTTGGCGCGTTAGGGAAAAATTATGAGAGTAAATTTTAACAAAAACCAACCACAAAAAACCAACACCCTGAAGTGAGCTATGTATTTCAGTTTTTTCTACAAAGAATAAAATTTTTGAAAAGATTATCTTGTTACGCCAAAGAAGTATAACTTCTAATGCATGTACATACGTACACACAATTTTTTTGAAGTTATACCGTTACACAAAATTAACAGAATGAAGTTAGTTCAAGTTGTATATTCTAGTATTTTTATATTTAGAACACGTGTTTCGTAACAGTACAGTTAAACAGTGTAAATAAATAAATATTATTTTGGTGTTTTTATTAAATAAATTTCATATACAACGGCGATAGTATTTACTAATAATAATTTTATTGATTCATTTTAATATTCATCGTTAATCACTACTGCATTTTAGTTAATTTTTTTCCATACGCCAAAGAAGTATAACTTCTAACGCGTGTACATAAGTACACACACCCTTTTTTTTATTTATTTATATGTGTCTATATAATTGATATGTATTCGCAACAGCCCACAGTGCTTTTAGATTAAAAAAAATATCCCTTACCTGCACGTATATGTCTGTTATGTACTCGTATATGTTCGTCTCTGTCGTGACGTGATATTTCGAAGTAGAATCCAAGCATGGCCATAACCATCATGGCGGCATATTGCCTGTGTTGCCCGCCTTCAAATAATTCTAGTGCGCCGAATACCTAGGAGATATAATTGTGATTAATGCGGTCAACTTGCAACCCCTATATTTTAGAATGTATATGGACAATATCATAGACATCTTACAACCTGTAAGATGTCTATGATATTCCGTGTTGTTGCCATTCTAAAAAAACAAATCACACATCGTGTTCTTTTATTACATAATCTCTGACATATATATCAAAATTACCTCTACGAAATAGAAAAAAATAATAAGGCCTTGGACAAAACGAACGAGTAGACAGTGTGCTAACTGCCGAACCTGGTAACCCGTAAAGCTTGGGGGGATAGCGGGTGCAGCAGTGTGGGGCCAGCCTTTGAGCTTGTAACGACACCTGTTTGCGCTTACAACGACGATGACGTCACATCTTAAAATGCACTAACGAAATTATTCCTCTTAAGAATATATACAACTTCTCGACTTTAACCATGTCCAGTAACTTGCCAGACTGGTCAAGGATCCCATTAGGTTGGAGGAACAGTACACCTTCCTTCTTCCTCATTTGATGTCGATTTATACTTTGTAATATAAATATAACTTATTCATAAAGGTACTTATCAGCGGGAGTAAAAAATTCTAAATTTACATTGCCAGTTCTCAAATCAAGGGCGTAGAATGAGTACTGGCAATAATCTCGCCATGAATCGCAAGTTTTTGACAACATTTATAGATACAACACATCTCAATTATAAGAAAGAAACATTTAGTTATCTTCTTCATCAGCAAGAGGATCGTGAAATAGGAAAACGGACTTACATTACGAGATTAAAATACATTTTTAGGATTGGATGTATTTGTGTGTAGTTAATAAATTGACCTGTAAGTTGTAACACAACAATAGCGCAAAAACCTTTTCGGTCTGGGCTTCAGATTTCTGTATCTGTTTCTCCAATAGGCAAGTATCTACCTCCACAAACGAGTGTTAAATGCACACATAGAAAGTTCATTGGTGCACAGCAGGGGATCGAACCTTGACCTCGGGGAAGATTCCCACCTAATGTACGAAGTTACCCCCTTTTACAACATTAGGCGCCGAGGTGGGGTATTTTGGATATTAAAAATAAAACACTGAATTATTTCTTACTATATTTAAACTTAATATAATAACAAAATGAGGTAGAGTTATGCAAAAGTACTAAAGTTATTTTTCAAAGTTTTCTAGATGTCCCATGACCCATATGGGATTATGGGTTAGTCCTTGATTAAACCTGAAAATAATCGATATTGTTAAACATGCATTCTCTTTTTAGTCACAGTATAAGCAAGTATGGCAGAAAGGGACGAAAAAGTTTTTTAGTTAGAGTGAGATTTTGTATCTATGCAAAATGGAAATGAAGATCTTACAGCAAAAATATACTAAATAAAAACTTAGGTACCTTCTAGAAAACTGAATCTGAAATCTCTAACTAATCTTAAATTTAAATTCTTACTATAATGCGCATTTTCCATCATAGTATTTTCCTGTAAATAAAAAGATAGTCAACTAAGTATTAAAAAATATATATTTATTTACATTAAATTATTTATTTATTACGTGTAACAGTTTTGACAGTTTAAAAGACCCGTCACATACGTTTGACATTGGTGCTTCTTTCATTTCTAGTTCTCCTCAATTTCTACTAACGCAAAATCCAAAATCTAGTTTTTTTTAAGTAATTGTTATATTTACAATACATATTAAGCATTAAGAACTTTATATACCAAATGTAAATACTATTGTCTTTGATTAACATAACCTATACACATTTAAAGAAAAAACTTTTTAACCGGATTAAAGTAATGTATTATTATAAATTTACAATTACAGTCAAAACCGGTTATAACGACATTGAAGGGACCGTATAGTTGCCGACGTTATATCCGATAGTCGTTATAAGCAATGTCATATATTATATATACACAAGTATAGTTCATATGTATGTACAATACATACAAGTTATATTATCATAGTTATCTATCTAGAATAGGTAGGTATGGGTTATAATGTGGTATGTTAATATTATAATATGTAAACGAGTCAAAAAAGAAACAAAAATATTTATTACGAAATAATTAGGTACAAAAGTAATCAGTCATTTTGGTCTGTTTTTTTTAGCCCAGTCTCAAATATTTTTTGCATTTTACGTTTCATACTCCTCAAGGTATGAGTATCACCAGTATCAAACTGTTCGTTAATGGCAATTTTTTTTGCAAAATCGTTACAGCGTTAAGAGCCTCCGAAATCGTTGTTGGCTGAAACTGTTCGTTGGTAGAAAGTGCGAAGGTAATAATATGCCTAAATGTTCATTCAACGCCTCTAAATAAGATTTAAAATCGTTTGTATTGTTTTGTTTTGCTGAGACAAGAAGCGCTTGGTCGTTATAGCCGATGAATATCGATAAAATTTCGTCGTTGTAAGCGATATGTCGCTGTATCCGATGTTGTTATAAGCGGTTTGTTTACTGAATAGTTTACTAGGGATTCGGACCGTACAATCTGGTTGTAATAACCGATAGGTCGTTGTAAACGATGTCGTTATAAACGGTTTTGACTGTATTTAACATCATTTTAAATTGGTAATAATTGGTCACGGTGACCACGCACGCTGTAAAGCACGCGAAACGTCGGATAAATTTAAAATTATGTTAAATAATTGTAAATTTATAATAATACATATCTTTAATCCGGGTAAAAAGTTTTTTCTTTAAATGTAAATACCTTAAGAAAAATCATACTTTATCTCAATTGTCAGTTGTACTGACAATTACAATAGCATTTCACACATATACATAATCTGTGAAGCGATTAAAATAAGTTTCCAGTCCGGATACGGAGACAAAACTTGCTTTGACAATACAACCTACTCTCCTTTAAAAAGCCCATAATAAATTATATAATATTCTACGTTATGTTATTAATTAAATATAATGTATTATGTAATACAAGTTTTGTACAACCAAAGTTCTAGCTTGACTTGTCAATATCCCTAATCAATTTGTTTTAAACTCCGGAAAAAGATTGCACCGTTTAACGGGTGAACCGATTTGGATGCATTTATTTATACTTATTATTAACGTCTTACCTATAAAAATATATTTTAAGAAGGGCTTTTCATCAATAAAAAATTATTTCATTGTAAAAAAAGTTTAGGTAATATTAATTAATTTTTTTTTAAAACTCACCTAAACCTATTCAACCTCCGTAATCGTTGTTGCATCGTTCTTCATGTTCTCACTTCTCTGTCTTTTAGCACGATGCCTCCATCTCTGATTCAATTTACTTATGGTAGCAGACCAACGACGTAGCAATTCCGACATCTTCCTCTCATACTCCTCCCGAAAACAGTCCATGTTCTCTTCTACCCAGGCGATGGCGTCTTTGCATTCCCCAATCAAAGATGCACACTCGTTGCTGCTCAGACTCTCCAAGCTGTCAACCACAGTCTGCTTTACCCCATAAATATAAGTCTCCAACTGATTTCTGACCTCCAATCTTATTCTATTCTCGATATCTTCTTCTCGAAACTTCTCAGCATCAGCGATCATTCTCTTTACGTCATTATTACTAAAACGATGCGAATTTTCTATCGTGATAGTCTCACAATTGCCTGTGCTTTTATCACGTGCTGAAACTTTTAAAATGCCATTTGCATCTATGTCGAAAACTACATCGATTTTGGCAACTCCCCTCGGTGCTGGCGGAATGTTGTTCAGCTCAAATACACCTAATAAAAGATTGTCTTTTGTCAGTGTTCTTTCGCCCTCGAACACTTCTATTGTCATACAATTCTGGTAGTCTTCCAAAGTGGTGATTTCTTTGACTTTACGGCAAGGAATTGGCGTGTTACGTTCTATTACTTTGAACATCATGCCCCTAGATGTTTCAACACCTAAAGATAATGGCACAACATCTACTAGAAGCAAGTTATTTATTTGATGTCCAGATAGAATTGCTGCTTGAATGGCAGCACCACAGGCGATCGCCTCTTCTGGGTTGATAGAACTAGTTAGGTCTTTATTGAAAAACTCCTTCAAGAGATCTTTTATCTTTGGTATTCGAGTACTTCCTCCAACCAGTACAATGTCATGGATGTGGCTCTTTGACATGCGAGCATCTTTTAGGGCTTTATCTATTGGTTTGATTGTATCTTCAAAGAGATCAGAGCATAGGTCTTCAAATAACACTCTTGAAATTGGTTTATGGTAATCAATGCGGTCGTATAAAGATTCTATGTGCACTGTAGCCTCAGCAGCTGAGGTCAAACTTAATTTGACTTTCTCAGCCGCAGATTTTAAACGTTTCAAGCACTTGCCGTATCTAAGCAACTCTTTGCCGTAGCTCTTTTTGAAGTCCTCGGCGAAATATGCTACTAATCTATTATCAAAGTCTTCTCCACCGAGCCGCGAATTTCCAGCTGTCGCCTTGACTTCATAAACAGAATCACTTATAGTTATAATAGAAACGTCAAAAGTGCCACCGCCTAAATCGTAAATCAAAACATTTCGTTCACCGCTAAATTTCTTATCATAACCAAACGCGAGCGCGGCAGCGGTTGGTTCATTAATAATTCTAATAACTTCTAAGCCAGCAATACTCCCAGCCAATCTAGTCGCCTGTCGTTGAGCGTCTGTAAAATAAGCTGGCACAGTTATCACGGCCTTATCGACATTCTTACCTAGATACGCCTCGGCAACCTCCTTCATCCTGAAAAGTATCATAGAACTAATTTCTTCAGGTGAAAACGACCGCATCTTGCCCCTATACTCGACTAGGATCTTTGGCTTACCATTTTCGTTGATCACTTTGAAGGAGTAGTGCCGTAGGTCCAATTGAAGACCCATATCATCGTATCTACGTCCGATGAGGCGTTTAGCGGCAAAAACAGTGTTTTTTGGATTGACAGCAGCCTGGTTTTTCGCAGCTTGGCCGATTAGACGCTCGCGGTGTGTGAACGCAACGAATGATGGTGTTGTCCGGTTGCCGTGTTCATTCACAATCACTTTCACATTGTTATTTTGCCACACTGCCACACACGAATACGTAGTTCCTAAGTCAATACCCACTGTCACCATTTTGCTACTATAAAGCACCGATTTAAAAATCGAACATTAAAGCTGATGTCAAGTTTAGCGCGCGCTTATATACTACGAATGAAATGCAGAGATTTCTAGAACCGTATCGACCAATGAGGAACCTGTATAAGCGGAATGTGCCAGAAATGGGTTGCTAGCTTAAGGAATTTAAATTACCTTTATGCAATATGGTTGCATATGTACATTATATGCAGTATAATGCTCCGAATATAATAATACAAACAATTTTATTGGTTCTTTTCTTACTTTACACACATAAATTCATAATATGGCTAATTTCTTAGTTTCTGTATATTTATGTGTGACATTATATGTTTTACGATTTTTTATTCTGTCTTAATTTATCACAATCGTAGAATTGTTTGAACGATAAACTAATTATAAGTAAACTTTTATACACGAATGATATTAATATTGAAAGTGTTACAAAAAACGGGGTAAATGTTCTATGCCTGGAAACCCTAAATCTGTAGGTATAACAATATCTACTACGCAACCAATAAACGGACGTAACCATTCTCTGTCTCTGTTTTACTAATAAATATTTATAATGTTGTCTCTGTTTACCAAGTTTAAAAGGCGCCAATTTGAATTTGAACAATATTATTTATGAAATCAAACCGAATTACAGTTAATTATACATCTTGTAAATATATAATTGCACATAATTTTTTGGTCGGTGGCCAAATTTGTTTAATTGATTTTACTTTGCCCTGATAATTTTCGGAATTTTCGAAACAAAACACTGTAAATTCATATACAACGACTAACCGGTTTTAACGACGATAATGTTTACTCAAGTTAGGTACTGAGAAAATATAACCGTTTAGTGCGACTCCAGTTGAAAGACCAACTGCTTACAGCGACCATTATTTACAATTTTAGGGAAACTTACTGCTAAAAAAGGTTCAATATTATATCATGTAATTAATATGATGAAGGCCAATTATCAGTTTTCACATTTAGGTATTATTACATCTTAACATACTAATGCTCAAACAACTCTCAAGGCAGCTATATTAAAATCTAAATCATTCATATATGATAGATCACATAGGGTTTTCTTCATTCTAGGAACACTAGTGCAGAATAAATCCAAATCAACCTCCCGACATGCCACATTAAAAGAACGAATGTTCGCAAAAGGTATGAATTTTGTCTACCTATTGCGATATTATCTTAATATATATAAATCTCGAGTCAAAATGTTTGTCCTCAATGGACTCCTAAACTACGGAACCGATTTCATTCAAATTTTCACACCGTGTGTAGTTTGATCTAACTTAAAAGATAAGATAGCTAACATCTCAATATTATTTAATGACAAAATATTTGTTTATTATTTGATAGTCACAATTCTAACAGATGGCGCTGTGTTGAAACTACAAATGTTTCACATAAGCTACAACTTAATGTCATTACCAACAAAAAAGCATGGTGGCCCCATGACTGGTGTTCTCCTGCCGTTTCTCTTGAATAGTTTACTACTCTGTAATATACCAAAAATCTTAGCCACAGCAACGCTTGGCCGCGTCTACTAGTATATATATATTTAATATATATAGTTCTTTCTATAGGGACGTACAATAAATTTGGTCCGCACATTGGCATTAATTATGAAAAAACGTCCAGTTAAAACGACGCGCAGTGTTTTGTTTACACAACCGATGCACCATTACCACCAACTCTCTCTTTCTGAAGGCTGCTGAAACGCTCAATGTGTTTGTTCAGACTTACTTCGATGATGATCTTATGAAAACAATGTTACGAATTCACAATACTGCCCTGCGATTCTGTAACTCACTTTTCGAACTCTGAAAAGATGGGAGCTTGTAGTTTATTGTTTATCAGAATGCCAAATCATAAAATGACTGCTTCACGACTGATTTCAGAGCGACCGCCGATGCGAAAACCGCTGTGTGAGTTCGAAAAGTGAGTTACAGAATCGCAGGGCTGTACGAAGTTATTACTACCGAACAAGTTTGTCAAAAACAAACTCACTCACAGACTTTTTACGTTAGTTGGTAAGAGAGTTTTTCATGTAGTGCGTGTGTAAAATAAATAAAAATAAAATATGTTTATTGTGGAACATAAGATACATGTATCACTTATTCCACGTCATTAAATTTGAATTTGTAGGCATCCCTACTCATCAGCAAAGATGACAGAGGGTGTAGGCCGAGAGACAAAGCCGGCGTAAAAAACTTCGAGCAAACGTTAAATGCGCATATAGAAAGAAAGTCCATTAGTGCAGCCGGGGATCGAACCACCGACCTCAGGGATGAGAGTCGCACGCTGGAGCCACTCGGCCAATACCGCTCTTAAGTTCGATTCCCAGTAATTATTATAAAGACACAAAAGTGTGATCACCTTCTTCGGTCTATAAAAAATAATTTATATCAAAAAAGTTAAAGAATACGTTTGTATTTAATGCCCACACCTGCAACCCTTTCGGGTGTGTTGCCGGCCCTTATATACGTTAATGTATGGTCGCTTGACTCTATTATTAAATCTGAAAATTTCGACTGCGCTTGCCCAAGAGATAGTAAACTCGACGCGAAGTTTTCAAATCAAACGATAATGCTTTAATTACCTGTCTCCCACCAACTCTGCCTGTGACGTAATCAGGGCTTGTGTCCAGCACCAAGTAATCATGGAACTGATCCTCATCAGAGATCTCCTCCAAGCGAACGCATGTCTTTTTCATCAATATTATATTTACTTCTTCTAGACGAGACCTGACATCTTCTGTGTTATCTGGAAATAGATCTAATCTGGAGCAAGATTTTTTGTTTAGAAGTGAAATATGAATTTAAACCTTTTTTAACTTCAACTGATAAAAGGACCAATGTTAATGTTCAAGCATCCGTGGCCGTTTATAAATTGAAGCCGACTTTTAAAGCCCGTTCAAGTATTACGTAACGCAATTTTTGGAGATTATTGACCTCCCCCCCATGTAACTCGCCGTAACGTTTTTCAGTACCCAAGTACAGTACTGTATAGTAAAACGTTTCGTGACCACCTAGTGACTCTTTAGTTACTATTATGTGGTGTAAGTCGAAAAAAATATTAACAATAACGCGTAATTTAATCCCCGCCCAGCATCGTAACGTTTCACAAAAGGACCCCCCCCCCAAATACGTTACGTAATACTTGAACGCTCCCAAAGGAGAGGAGAGAGTCAAAGAGACCGGCAACGCACCCACTAAAATGGGTGTCCATGCTGTGATAATTTCCCCTTTATGGGTATCCTATAGAAATATATCTACTATATAAAATTCTCGTGTTCACAATGTTCGTTCCCATACTCCTCCGAAACGGCTCGACCGATTCTTATGAATTTTTACATTTTCAGTAAGTCTGAGAATCGGCTACTATTTATCTTTCAAATCCCTTAATGTTAAGGGTTTACCCCTAAATTTTTATTTTTTAGATAAAATTTTTTGTTTTTACTTTTTTTATGATGCAACATACAAAGATACTTACAACCCTTAATTTTAACGCCCTACAATTAACATCTATTTTTATTTGTTAATTAAAATCTTATGACTTGAACTCTGAGGTTTATATAGAGAAAAATTCACAGAAAAACCAAAAAAGTTTTCATTCCAGAAAACCGTACAGTCTCCAGGGTAGCATAGCAAAATTTTCCACGTTAGTATGTGTAAAAAGGTATGCTAAGTAAAATCACATTAAGGAGAAACGAAGTTCGCGGGGACAGCTAGTACAAATACATATATTTATGAAAAGTATTGGTTGAAAAAAAACATACAGTTTCCATTATCAGTTATGATATATCTCACAACATTTTCCTGCCATTTCCTCTCGTTATAGAACTCTTTGTTTTGCGCTGACAGCTTGACCCTTGGTATTTTCTTTCTCTTTTCTTTTGTAGGACTGGAATATCGGAACAATGTTACATAGGAAGAAAAAACTTTATATATTGGACATTTGTGATGAGATAGGAATTCATTGGGTAAAACGGTACAATAAAGACTCAATAATAAAGACACTTTACATGACTCAACGATTATCTAGTTGATAAAAGGGCCTGGGACTAGTGCTAGACAGGCTACTTCTAATTAATTTGCGATATTTGTTTTAAATAAGTGTTGTGTGATGATTTGCTGTTTTAAAAGAGTACCGAGAGTTTTTTACGCCGGCTTTTTCTCTCGGCCTACACCCTCTGTCTTCTTTGCCGATGAGTAGGGATGCCTTCAAATTTAATGACGTGGAATAAGTGATACATGTATCTTATGTTCCATAATAAACATATTTTATTTTATGGTTTCAGCGTGTGACTCTCACACCTGAGGACGTAGGAACCCTGGTTATGCACCAATGGAGAGTGCGCAACACTCGCTCGTTCCAAGAGGAAACCGGCATTCTTTAAACCCACTAAAAGGCAGTTTTGCCGCGCACCACCACTTTGTGGAACCAGCTGCCCACTGAAGTATTTCCGAACCAATTCGAATTAGGGTCCTTCAAGATAAGAGCGTACCACTTCTTGAAAGGCCGGCAACGCACTCGCGAGCCCTCTGGCATTGAGAGTGTCCATGGGCGGCGGTATCACTTAACATCAGGTGACCCTCCTGCCCAATTGCCTCCTGTTACATTAAAAAAAAACACTCACATTACCAGAAACACGCAAGTGCGTTGCCGGCTTTTTAAGAATTACAATAATTGCCTTGTGACTACAATTAGGTACTACATACTTTAGATAAAAATTGGTGATTCTATAATTTTTATTATAAGATTTTCATACTTCTTATTTTAGTTTTTCCCTTACTAGGTTTGAAAAAAATAAAAAAAAAAATAAAAAAGCCGACAGTGTGTCAGGCACAGAAGGCTGATCACCTAGTTGCTCCAACCTAGTTGAACCAGATATCTGTATCTTGCTAAAGATACAGATATCTGGTTCGTGATAACTCAAACTCAAACTAAAATATCTTTATTCAAGTAGGTAACCAAGTACACTTTTGAATCGTCAAGTTAAATTAATCGTAAATTTACATTTACTACCAGTTCGCAAGTCAAGGGCGTAGAGCGGGTAAGAAGAACTGGCAAGAAACTTTCCGCCACTCTTTAATCGCCAAATATTGTCATACAAATTGTTTTTATATGACAATACTTGGCTTACTTTATAATTGATAAGATAATCATTACACGTACGTACAGTACGTAATTATATTATATCTAATTACGTACTGTACGTTCACATTTGTTTATTTATTAATTGAATAATTTTGTACAATTCCTGTAATTTTTTGGTCACCCAAAGTTGGTGTATCGGAGGTAGTATCTCCCAGGAGAGACCTTGGGATCGATTTTACACTTCGCTAGTGTACAAAAGAAAATGTCTTCTGAAGCAGACCGTGGAGGTCTTCCAGACATCAAGCTGATGCGGATCAATTGAGTTAATACTTGAACGGTGATGAATGCGGCAGGAGGGATCAACATAAACAACTCATATTTGCTATATTGACCACTCCCGTATAACAAAAGAATAAATGCTATTAATTCTTACAATCCTGAAGAGAGTAACTGCGGCTGAGGGCTCAATAGATATATACTCTCGGGCCCTAACTCCGACGATAATCGCCACGCTTATAATACTAAGAAAGCCTGAGTGGTTATGAACATGTCTTGGCTGGTACAAATTTAAAGGGTCAGCCTTGCGATTCTGTAACTCACTTTTCGAACTCACACAGAGCTTTTCGCATCGGCGGTAACTCTCAAATCAGTCATGAAGCAGTCATTTTATGATTTGGCATTCTGAAAAGGTGGGAGCTTGTAGGTTGATTGTTTATCAAACGATTTGAGAGCGACCGCCGATGCGAAAACCGCTGTGTGAGTTCGAAAAGTGAGTTACAGAATCGCAGGGCTGATTTCTTTTTATGAAAAAGTAGGCAAACGGGCAGGAGGCTCACCGGATGTTAAGTGATACCGCCAATGGACACACAGAAGGCTCCCGGGTGCGTTACCGGCCTTTTAAGAATTGATACGCTCTTTTCTTGAAGGTACCTTAAGTCGCATTGGTTCGGAAATACTTCAGTGGGCAGCTGGTTTCACATATTGTAGATGCGTGACAGAAATTGCCTTAAGAAACGCTCAGTTGTGGAACGACGGACGTCGAGGTGATACGGATGGTATTTTGTATAATCAACTAAAGCATTCATGAAGATTTACCGCCAATTTGTTTGGCTCATTTCTAGATTTTGTTTTTTGTTTTAGAAATATAACAAAAACGTACCTTTTTTGATCTGCATCGATATTCATCTCTACAATCTCTATTTTCTCACTGTCTTCTTCAGTTCTGTGCGGTCTCTTTTTGTGACGTAACCTTCTAGTTATCTTCTGTTGTGAATCGTCATCAGGTCTTGAAATATTCGTCTCCATCAGTATAAAACGAAATGTTACATTTTAGCATAGACTTTACAAAAGTACTAGCTGATTTTACAATTTTATTGCTAGATTGGGATATAAGGGTGAAATTCAAGGTCTGATTGTATTTTGAATGTCCAATTGATATGGCATGAGCGTATTACTTAACTAAATTAGGGCTGTCTATACTCAGACATATATTATATATCCTATTTAATAAAATCGGTCAAGCCGTTTCCGAGGAGTTTGGTACACGAGAATTTAAATAAATTAAAATTAAATTTAAATTTTAATTAAATGGGCTGGTCCGAAACTGGAGGCAAATCTACGATATATGGTTTACAAACGAAAGGTAAAAATTAACGTACGACTTAGAACAAATAAAAAATATTTTATTAGGGTTTCAAAGTTCATTCATTTAAATACGTTTTAACTCGTTTCGACTAAATTCTACGTTAAATTTAAATTTTATTATACAGTCAAAACCGTTTACGACGACATTGTTTTGAACATACCGGTTATATTGACCAAAATCAAAGATCCCGGCTTAATTCTATTGTATTAGGTACTTAATAACAACGTCATCGGCTGTTACGAGTATTGGTGTTTACAACCAAATATGAATAATCCCTTTGATGTCGCTTTAACAGAATTGACTGGTATATCTTTTGATTTATCATCCTATATATCCCCACATGTACTGTATTTAAGAAATAATACCAAAGTCTATGTTTTCTGACATCCGTCTTTAGTTTTGTACATATAAAAGAAGCGTCATTTTTTTTTTAATAAATAACAAATATTATAGGGTCAGGTGGGGTAAATGCGAGTACCATAACTAGATTGACTTGTTATTTTGTGGTCTTTTACAATTTACAAATAATTTTTACTGTGAATATTAAACATGTTTTAGGCTTTTATTTGATGTAATTACTTATATCTAATTATGGATGATTACAGATTAACTCTCTATTGCATTTTCCCGGTGTAAAGGGGTAAATGTAAAAAATATGTTAAAATTCTAATAGTGTAGATAGTTACTAATCTGGGGTAATAGCAATAAAATACGCAAATTGAAATATACTTTGGTTTTTATTGCAACGAGATTGGTGAAAATCTGTCAATCCATCAGATTCAATAAGTTGTCAGAGTGTAGTGCAAGAAGTACTTTTCGCGCATGAGAGATGCCAGCACTAGTTTATTTTGTGTGTAAACAGTTAAGTTATGGTATTACATTTGCACCGTTCATGCATTTACCCCACCTGACTATATAAGTTTCGGTCGTTGGTTTATATTTTTCTAAAACGGGACTTATGTTTGAGATAAATATAAAGACTGTTATCGTTAGATCATTTAATTTTAAAATGTCTTACCTATTCTTATACGATCTTCGCATTATTGGCGCGTAATTCTTTTTCTTTTGGGAATTAATCGTAGTTGCCATTCTTAAAATTGATTTTGATGTTTCAATATTATCTGTCGTAGCGTCATTTGTTTTTTCTGTTGAATGTGCAGTAGTTTTTACTTCATCTACAGCTTCTGTTATATCACTGGCAACACTTCGTTTTGTTCTTTCAATTGACTGATTATCTGTACTGTTTTCTGGTCCCGCTCTATATCCCATATGCGCATAGTTATAGATAACAGCTCTGCCTTGATGCTTAGTAGATTGGATATAAACTGGCCTATGTTGGGTAGAATACTTAACTGCGCCAAATTTGGTAGATTTAAAGTATTGTCTACACCTACCATTTTGCTTATCGTACCAGCTACATCTCGATCTGACATATTTGTCCATAGACTGTGATGTTTCACAGAACTCAGTCAAATTGGCTAGTGCATTATCAACTATATTTTGTGTATACTCCGTTATAACTTCAATGATGCCTAGTATATCTGTTTTAGGACTTTTATCTTCTCTTTTCGAGTCCGAGCGGAGAGGCTCTTTAGTATCATTGCAGTATTTGATTCTAGCATTTTTTAAAGCTAATGATGTTATTTTATAGACGTCTTCTATTATATTTTGAACTTCATTATGTATGCCAAGGTCTTTGATACTTTTAGATACTTCTTCTGTCAGGTTTTCTGGTGGTGGAGTTATGTCGGGATTGACTCGAAGGCTTCTAGTATGATCCAGGTCGATGTTACGTTTTTTACGAATAATTCCAGGGTAGTGTTGACATAAATCTATTTTGGCCTGGCGGTCGCGCTTTTGGCACTCTGGGCCATAGACAATCTCAATCTTTCGAAGATCCGAAGTCGTTAGGCCGATTCTATTTTGTTTTGTGTTGCGATCCTAAAAAATACAGATATCGCGTGAATATTTAAAGTGTAAGAATTTATGCATTTGAATTTAAATTTTTTTAAATTAATAATATCAGTAGTAGAATATAATTAGTATAACCATTACTACTTTAACTAAAAAAATTAAATTCGCAAAAAACCTGCTTTGCTACTACATTGAATACTTCTTAAACATGGCAAATGCATTTCATTCAAATTAACTAAATAAGCTACTACAGCTTATTTAGTTAATTTAAACAATTAACTTGTTAAAAGCAGTCTATATCGGATAAGCGTAAATTAAATAAACTTTTCTGCTATTACTCAAGTCCAAATCAAACTCAAACTCTAAATAACTTTATTCATTTACGTAACCTTATAAACGTCACCAGAAAAGATGTTAAATTGATTACAAATTTACATATTACCACCAGTTCGCAAGTCAAGGGCGTAGAGCGGACAAGATTTGGCAACCTCCGCCACTCTTTTTAATCGCTAAGTTTTGTTTCATCTGGTTTGAACTGGGGCAAATCAATTTAAGTCAAGTGTAAGCTAATTAATAATTTACTTTTACCAAACTTACTTTAGCCTTAGGCAATCATAATTAACTGTTTTATCAAATTACCTTAAATATAATGGTTCTGTGTCCGTTCTTACTAAATTCCCGATCACCAAAGTGCAGAACACTGTTCACATCGTACGACAAACTTCTTAATTCTGGAGGCAGCCTCAAATCCTTTGAGAATAGATCTATGTGACCTGAGAATATACATATATGAGTAAGTTCAGTGTTTATTGAGCAGTGTTGGCCTAGTGCACAGGCCTAGTGGCTTCGCGTGCGGATGTGCACCAATGGACATTCTTTCTATGTGCGCATTTAACATTCCCTCGAACGGTGAAGGAAACCGACATGTTTTAGACCCAAAAAGTCGACGACGTAAGTCAGGCACTGGAGGTTGATCACCTACTTGCCTTAGATTTAAAAATGATTATGAAACAGATTCAGAAATCTGAGGCCTAGAGCTATACTCTGATTTTTAATTCCGTAGAATTCTGACACCTATAATTTTTTGACATGTCAGAGATGGCAAACCTTTTTGGCCGGGCACATCTCTCAATTTAAATACGAGTTTGAACATCAGATTACATACATTTTATTTGTTAGTTAATGTATTCATTTTATTAAGTGCGGTGCTCCACATTAAAAGTGGTTTTTATTGTTTTTAGTAGCAAAACTTATGAAATGTCAGAATTCTACTGAATAAAAAAATGAATAAAAAAAGAGTATATGCGATTCTCTGGAAACAAAGAAAGAGAATAACTTTGAGTCTGTCAAATGTCAAAAATGCATTGGATTTTGACATAATGGAGTCATTGACGGCTCATTGGTCTAGTTGCCGTAGCCCTGACTGCGAATCCATGGGTCCCGGGTTCGATCCCCGGCTGACACAAGCATGGATGTGATGAGCATTTGGTGTTGTGCTTAGGTCTTGGGTGTTTAATCTATGTATAATATGTATGTATATCCATTGCCTAGTACCCATAACACAAGCTTCACCAGCTTAGCATGGGACTAGGTCAATTGGTGTGAATTGTCCAATAAAAAAAAAAATAAAAAAAAAAATACTTCGTGCTAAGGCGTCGCTGGCACCAGCTAGTTATATAATTAGATATAATGAAAACATTCTATACACATAGCAATAAAACGATTACTATGATAAGAACATTGTGTAATGTTGCTAAGCAAATGCAATGCAAATATAATCAAACTTACTGATAATTTTTATTTTGAAATACATGATATGAAGTGAAATTTATTCTGAATATAATTTGTAGTGTTTTTGATTGTCAAGGGAAAAGGGAGGCGGGGAAGCAAATTGAACTTGATTGTACAATAAATAAAACATAAATTATGCAATAATTAAAACAGAGGTTTCGATTATCCATGTCCATGGCGACATATTGGTATAACTAATTTAATAAAGTACAAGAGTAGTTTTTCATGCAAGTACAGGGGTCAAGGCTCAGAATATGATTTTGTCCCATTCGGTGTCGAGACCCTTGGTCCGTGGGGTCCTAGCGCTTTAAGGCTATTTAAAGAAATTTCAAAAAGGTTAGTCGACATCACAGGAGAGCGAAGATCTGGCAGCTACCTCGGACAAAGAATTAGTCTAGCAATTCAAAGGGGAAACGCTGCCAGTATCTTCGGAACCTTGCCTAAAGGGACTCCTTTTAATGATATATGTATTTTAGTTAATGTTAAGTTTACTTATTATTATTTAGTATTTCAATGTTTATTATTTTATTATTATATAAGTGATATTTTAAAGTTGCATTTGAACCTGTATCTAATATATTTAATAAAGTATATTATTAAAAAGTGTTACTAACTATTTAGCTTCAAATTTTGACAATTGAACTCGTTTCAATCGCAATATACATATATTATTTTATAAATACTTTTATTTATCTAAAAATAAAACTAATATATAGATATTTAAATACCGTCTAAACTAATAGTAGTACGAGTATCGGTGAGCAAGAGACCAAACTGTTTCAATTTGTTTTAATTATAATTTATAATTATTATTTATTTACACTTCGTTGCAAATAAAAGAAACACAATACATAAAAATTATAAGCGGGCAGCCTTATCGCTAATAAGCGATCTCTTCCAGGCAACCCTAGTTAAAGAGAAAAACTAAAAAAAAGAAACATGATGCGTGCGAGAAGTGCAGAACCAAATGTTATATAAATATATATATATTATATAACCTTACTCTAAAGTAATACAAAAGAAAATAATAATAACAGACTAAAAACTTAAAAGCTAATCTTACAAATACATGAACAGCGAATAGTGATGTAAAAGGTATCGTAACAATTATACAAGTCACGATTGATCAGGATAGGATAAGGTTAAGAAATGATTATATAGAAGAGTTTTAAAAGATGACAGAGAGGTAGCCAATCGTACGGAGTCGGGCAGCCTATTCCACAACTTAATAGCGGATATCGTGATTGAATTGCCTAAGAAGGATGAAGTGTGGGATGGAATTTCCAATAAACATCTATTAGAAGAGCGTAACATATAGTTAGAAAGACCTAAGAATTTGAAGTGATTTTTGAGATAAGAAGGGGTTTTCGGATTGAAAAGAATTGAGTATAGAAGGATATTGTAAATATGTACTGTATAATATAATATGTATATGGGTTATGAAGAAATATAGTTTTGAGTTATTTGTCTGAGTATCAGTCTGTATCTTACTTAACCATGAATAAACTCAAAATATCTTTATTCATATACGTAAAGAAGAATGTCAAAAAAGAAGGTTTAAAGAAATTAATTGTACATTTACTACCAGTTCGCAAGTGTACATTTACGAATATTTTAAGGGAACATAATGAAACAGACAAATAATAGCTATTTAAGGTAATTAATACGTTATATATAGTGACAACATTTATTCCTTAATTTGACTTTTATAATAGAAAAATCATGATTCAATATTTCTTATTACGGTTATTTAAAAATACAATACTGTTTTATCCGATTAAATAAAAAAATGTTAACTAAAATATCCAATGTTTTATTCCCCATTTATAACATTCTGCTGGAAATCAAACCCTGGACTTCTTGGAATCCTTAGACCGCCTAGGAGGCGTTAATTGGATGTTATTAAGGTCAAGAAATCGCGTGTACATTGTGTACGAGATGATACATTAACATCTTCAGTCACCCGTGACCATGCAATTGTGGCACGCAAAACCTTGATTTATTGGGTTATGATAAAACAGTATTGTATCAAATTACATAGTCAAAACTTTATGGGCGTGGCACAGTGTTAGAATAGGTACAGCAGTTGGCTCCTCTGGGAAGCAGCCTGCGCCACCAGCAATGTCCAAATGTGTGTATTTAATGTTGTTCTCCTCGACACCACCCACTTTGATTAAGAAACCGGCAGCCAACTGATGGTTACGACATTTCGCATCAGTGTCGTACTGGACCAGGTCGTCTCCCTTACATTTACCATTATTGATAGCCAAATCTTCAGCTCTTACGGTAGAAACTTCGATGCCTTCAGCCATCCTGGAACCACTGAACTGCAATTTGCCTGAGTGGTTTGTGGCTTTCGCACTGTGATTGTCCATCGCAGCTGTATAGTTTCCATAGCACGCCCTGGCGTGGCCTGTCAACGTTGCTATCGTGTAGATATGTGGATTAAGTTCCTTCAGTGCAATCTCTGAACATTTGAACACCGAATCTCCCATTGCCAGACGGCCTTCGGCATCTGTGTTCGTCACTCGTACAGACTTACCACTCCTGGATATGAGCAACTCATCTGCTACATAGGAATCTTCACCAATTGAGTTCCTGCATAGACAGAGTACGCCGGTAACTTTAAGATGTGGTGGTTTTAAAATGGAGCAAGCTTTTAAAAAGCCCGCTACCGCTGCTGCTCCACTTTTGTCTCTAGACATTCCAGCCATTCTACCGGAGATCTTAACATCGGCTCCGCCTGTATCGTATGTCACACCTTTACCAACCAACAATAGGGTTTCAATCACGCGGCTTGGAATAGACGGATTGTAATGAATTTCTACAACTCTCGCTTTATGTCTTTCCACATTATTGGCAGCCCTAGATACAGCTGCTAGCAGAGGATATTCCTTCGCAATTACCCCTTGATCCTCAATGACGTTGATGCTTATGTTGGTGTCACCAGCGAACGAGTGCTTCACATACTCAACGATTTTAGCAGGGGCCATTCTTTCCGGATCGCCCCCAGCGATGTCACGCGCAAAGATCCTCGATCTCTCCAACGCCAAAGCATTTCTCACAACCCTCTCGAATGCTTCAGTAATTTTTTCATCTGAATGGAATCCTATATGGATAAAATTCTTCGAGTCCTTAAACTCGCGGATCTGTAAAGGTACATACATGGCTTCCAGCGCACCAAGGATACCGACGAGCTGTCCATCTGGAAAATTGACGACATTTTCAATGACCAGCAGCGGTTTCTTCATTCCAGCGTCTAACGCTCTAGCCATTCCCTTTTTGGCTGCATCTTTAATGACACTTACGTCATGGTATGGCGTTATCTTTCCCGTTGGAGAGAGAACAAGACGGCCGCCAGACACATAGTCACAATTCCAGACTGTAGGAACTTTGTATATATGTTTGTCCAGCTTCGAAACGTTGTCAATAAAGCTGTTTATATGACGCGGAAGGCCGACATTCATCTCTTGAGGATATAGTATAAGAATAACTCCATCGTAGTTCGCCGCTTGTATGTTCGTTTCAATGAAAATATTCTCGTACAATTTAAATTCTTGAACCAACATGGCGCCGGCACTCACTGATACGAAGTGATCATAATTAATGTATGATAAATGTTATCTGGCGCTGTGCGGGCCGTGACTGCGTTCCAATAATTATTTTTATATATCTGTGAACACTATTTCGCTTCTGTTTTGTTATAATAATAACAACACAGAATCACGATATATTATATTTTGTCCATCACCGGAATAATCCCACAACAGCCTTGCGATTCTGTAACTCACTTTTCGAACTCACACAGCGGTTTTCGCATCGGCGGTCGCTCTCAAATCAGTCGTGAAGCAGTCATTTTATGATTTGGCATTCTGAAAGGGTGGGAGCTTGTAGTTTATTGATTATTAGAATGCCAAATCATAAAATGACTGTTTCACGACTGATTTGAGAGCGACCGCCGATGCGAAAACCGCTGTGTGAGTTCGAAAAGTGAGTTACAGAATCGCAGGGCAGTTACGAAGCTATCAAACTTTTAAGCCTCCCGAAATCCATTTATGTCATCCTTGAAAAAGCAGTTATATTAAATACGGCAAATGTGACCCGCAAATTTCTACTACCCATGAAAAACTATTCACTTAACATGAGCAACAGTCTACCAGGATCATGAATCTATCCTGAGTTAAAGTAAACACTTACCAAACATATAATAATAAAGCCTTATTTTATTTCCACATCCTTAATTTCCATTTTAAATGTTGTAAGTATTTACTTACAGAGCAGTGTTGGCCTAGTGGCTTCAGCGTGCGATTCTCATACCTGAGGTCGTAGGTTCGATCCCCGGCTGTGCACCAATGGACTTTCTATGTGCGCATTTAACATTTGCTCGAACGGTGAAGGAAAACATCGTGAGGATTTTTTGTGTTTGTTTAAATGCTGGTCACATTAAATCTTGGATTTTCTTGTATCAATGCCAAGCGTTGGCAAGCTTTTGTATATAAACCGTACGATAAAATATACAAAACAAACAATGTATTTTAACTTTTGTAAAGTATATAATACTCTAATCCGGTATTTCAACATACAAAAATAATTTTAGGAGTTGTTGCTAACATATATATCATGATTAGCATCCCATGCATTAAAAGGTAAGCGCTTTATCTTTTTTTATCTGTAACAGTTCATGATTAATAATTAATATTGATAATTTCTAATAATCTCATCAAAACAATTACATATTTTTTATAGTGTATTTATTAAAGTACTCCTCATCATATATAACTCATTTTCTACAGTATATGTTACAAGCTTTCTCTTTTAAATACATGACTATGGTTTTTTAACAAGATTTTCCATTACGAGCAATAGACCATTATAAAAAAACAACACCAAGAGTGAAAATTTACAATATTTATGTGTGATTTAATCGAAGCGGCATTTTAAAACATTTACAAACGTACAAACGAATTAATTATATATTTCTCGTATTTACAGAAACTTTGATAAGGAGACAATGCCACTGTAATTATGTGGTAAATATTTACAAAAATGTCAACACAGGTTATAGATAAGCCCTCCTATACTAGTGCAGACATTTTTATGTCTAACATGAATTAAATATGTTTGGAGTTTACTCCTTCAGAAACGATTTGAGTTATAAGGCCCGGTACGGAAATTTTATGAGGAGTAAAATCAAGTGTAACACGAAAAGTTGAGGCGTTATGTGTAACTCGAAAAGTTGAGGCGTTTTGTAGAAACATATATATCTGTAAATAATATAATAAATAATTATTATTATTAATAGTAATTAATAATTAAATAATATACGAAATACTAAATATTGCTAAATTATTTACGCTAAATATTTATTATTAATTGTTTAATATTTTTTTAAAAATAAAGAAAGCCAAAGAAGTATAACTTCTTACGCGCGTACATAAGTAAACGCACCATTTTTTTACTATTATTTTTATTATTTTTTAATTATTTATACTATTACAACTAATAAGAATAATTAAAAATGATGATATAGAATTTGTTTATACTGTAATATTTGATTGTTATGTTTAGGTTATAATAAAGGCATTGTCGCTAGCTTAAGCGCTTTCTTCCAGACAACTCTAGTTTGAAAAACAAGAAACACTAACTGAGGATAGAGTACAGGAAGGAAATATCTAATATTTTAATACATATACAATAGTCATCATCGTAAAAATATAGGTTAATCTCTAGGGGTCATGGTATATTAATAATTACAATTAAGAAGAATACAAGAATTTATAATAACAAAGAAAAAACTTTTACCGGATTAAAGTTATGTATTATTATAAATTTACAATTATTTAACATAATTTTAAATTTATCCGACGTTTCGCGTGCTTTACAGCGTGCGTGGTCACGTAAATTTATAATAATGCATAACTTTAATCCGGTAAAAAGTTTTTTCTTTAAATGTGTAAAGGTTATGTCAATCAAAGACAATATTATAATAACAATATTAAAAAATTGGGAAAATGAGTATTTTATGAGTCAGTGTGTACTTGACACACTGACTTTACTGCCATGCAGTTTTTAATGCACCATCAACATAACAATTAACAACAAGGGCCTCATAGCCTAGCGGTCTTATTAAGTGGCAACTAGGTGGTTCGATTCCCGGTTCGAGGGCAAGTTTTAATTTAATTTAAATTTGTTCTCGGTCTTTGGGAGGGTTAATGTGCTCTACCGGGCGAGTGCTTAAACCGTACATAGAGGACACGAATTTCTAAAGGCAAACACGAATTATAAAAATCTTATACTTGACGCTGGCTAATGCACAAACCGTGCCAGAGCCATAAAAAAAAGAAAAACAATTAATAAAAATTTATTTCTTGCGACACCGCATATTTTTGTAAGGCGCAATATTTTATATACAACTAGCAAACTCGGCGAACTCCGTTTCGCCACCAGATGGCTTCGTTTTATGTAACATTTCGTTTGGTGATCCCGCATTTCTGTTGAAATTTTTCCTGAATTTTCTTTGCTATAAACCTTACGGAGCCCGAGACCTTTCTGACGAATGCAAAACCGTGGAAATCGGTTCGTGCTTTCTGGAGTTATAGCGTCAGGAAGGAAAACCCGACTTATTTTTATATAGTAGATTGAAACTTTGATGTGTGTTCAAAACGCTTTTAAATCGAATTGATTTACTTTTAACTTACCTGATTCAATATTCTCGAACTGCACATCAATGAACACATCGCGACTCGCCCGATTATGTTCGAAGGGAAAGCCTAGTGCCCTCATTATCATCATGTCGATGTCTGGTGACTTAAGACACTCGTACCCTAATGTCAGGCGCTGAAAATATTCGTTAACAAAGTCCATGGCAAAGTCAAATCATTTATTTCAATTAGACCATCTAAAATGGCACTTTTGAACGTCAAAAAAATAATATAAAGAAGATTCTAGTTGCCCCTTCCAAAAGGTAGTTTCGTGTGGAGAAGAATGGGCAAGAAACTCCACACTTACTCTTTTAAAATAGGTTTACAATATTTGTTACATTTGTTAAATAATTATATGTGAAGACAATGTACTCTTAGAATAAACTACTATACTAAAAAAAGTTAGTATACATGTTCCTCACATATTTACAAATATCGAAACCGTAGAATATTAACATTAAAGAGTAATGAAAATATTTAAAAAACACAACAAAACAGTGTGCGAGATACAAAAAAAAAATACATTTGTAGCACTATAAATAAAAAAAAATAATAATAATAATAATAACAAAAATATGTTAAAGCAAAAAATCAGCAACCAATTTGATTTTGTCCAGGCTCTATGATTGTCCTATGGAGCAGGACCAGCAAATAATAATCCAATGTCAACTATGCACAAAGTACTTCTAAGTTGGTATTTAAACCGGGATTCGCACGTTTAAGCCAGCGAAAATAAAAATAAGTCATAGATATTATAAAGAATAGTCAACTTAAGTAAACTTCCTTCAGTGGTCAGATACCAGTAGATCGACCAAGGTACCGCTGAATCGACAAAATGGAGGAGTACCTGCTGCAGCTAAAAGACAGCATTTGGCAGAAGGTGGCACAGGGAGTGCTGGAAGTCGTGCAAAGCCAGTGAGTGAATGACTGGCTCGCTCACACACTTAAAGATATCTTGATGCTCCTAAAACTTTTCTTACAAACCAAACCAAATTACCCAGCTATAGATCCCACGAGATACTTACATGAGGTTCTTCAAAACTATGAGCTTCATTGTTCACATCGCATTTTCGTCTTCCGTTGGGATTTTCAATTAAAAGGACATGATGATTGACAGGTTCAGCCATCACTGGCGCGAACTTGAGACACGTTTTGAACGCGAAGAAAGAGAGGGAGGATAAAATTGATAGAGATTGTTCAGCATCTGTAAAATGAACACCGCTACTAGAGACCTGTCAGGGCTTAGCACGGCTGGTCGTTAAATTTTTAATACTGTGGAATCTCTATAACTCGAATGTCAAGAAAATGCAGACATTTTCGAGTTAAAACTAGTTTTCGACTTAACAAGAACTTATGAAAAATTGACTTACAGTGGCGCGATTTCTTAGTGTATTTTTGTCCCCGAATATTCATTTTGGATTTTATTGCTATTATTTCGGGGAATTCCAAATAAGACGGCATTATATATTACTAAATACGACTTGCTTTTTGAAATTCGAGTTATAGAGTATAAGTATGTACGTATAAATAACATTTTGTTCGAGTTACAAAGTCTAAATAATTCGAGATACCGCGTATTTCGGGGTTCAGCGGAAGGGAATGGCATTTTTTTTTCAATTTACTGAGGATTTCGACTTAACAAAGGTAGAGTAATAGAGTTTTTATTGTATAAACTTTTCTTTTTAAGTTGAATTGGTTGGGAAATACTCCAGTGGGCTGGTACCACAGTGATGGGGCGGTGCTACTTTGTCCAATATACCTTTTTGATCGAACAGTGTCATTCAACATTAAATTCAACCTAATGTTTTTAGATTTTTAGATTTAGTTTTAATGCTGTTTGTTGCTGTCTATATTTATGTTCCTTAATTTTTGTGGTTTCCTATTTCTACATCGAAATATTAAAATTACTTTGTTCGTGATGATGTATATCTTCATACTTTTCTCGTATTTTTAAGTATATCTCGTTTTAGGATTTATAAATTAAATGCTAATAATTTATGAGATGCTTCAAAATGCGGTCTAATAACCAGATAATATCCCCTTATCAATTAATAATTTGAACGTCCACCACGACGGTAGGTAGGTCCTTTTACCCTCTTATTAAATAAAGACTTACCAAAATGATCAGAATTTATATAAAACGGCACTGTTGCATTTGGCCAGTAGACGAAATTACGTTGCGGGAGAACTGAAATTATAATCAATATTACAAGTATCTGTTACATTATTCATTACCCAACCCAAATGTAACCCCATGGCACAATAGTTTATAGATTTTTCACGCTATTCACAAATCGCTTCACAAGCAACCAGATGTGGGAGTTAGAACTTATTATTAACTGTAATTTTTTGAAGTTATACTTCTTTAGGCGCGTTATGAAAAATTTATGAGAGTGAAATTTTACGATGCGCGCGCACCGTGACACAAAATTCATCACGCCGAGCGTGCGCGTATTAAACAAATAAAGCAGTTTTAATTATATTGTCAAAGAAATTTAGCAATGCTTTTTCACAAATACCTATTTATACTTAGTTAAAAGGTTATGAAACATACCTAGTTATTAAATTGAATTAATAATATAATATAATAATTATTATTATTAATATTAATTAATAATAATTGAATAATATACTGAATATAAAATATTGTTAAATTATTAACGCCTAATATTGATTATTAATCATTTAATATTTAAAAAAAATAAACAAAGCCAAAGAAGTATAACTTCTTACGCGCGTACATAAGTACACGCATAACCGTATTAAAGTTATGTATTATTATAAATTTACAATTATTTAACATAATTTTAAATTTATCCGACGTTTCGCGTGCTTTACAGCGTGCGTGGTCACGGTGACCGGTGGTAATCCGGTTAAAAAGTTTTTTCTTTAAATGTGTAAAGGTTATGTCAATCAAAGACAATACTATGTTTAGTTATATTTATCAGAACAAATTTGTTTAAATATTGGTGACGATTTGAAATGAGAATGAAACTCTTGCCACGTTTTTTTTATATTCTGCCGCTTAAAATTGCGCGCGGTTTCTGAAAACGGGATCGTTTTGCGTCCTACAGTTCATTTTGGGCACACCGGGACTCGTAATTGGAAATAGGAACAGTCCCGTTCAAAACGGGACGTCTGGTCACGTTAAACATGACCTACAATCGTAATATTTCGTCCAGGTGGACTATTTCATAAATCTGATTGGATGAGGGAAGAGCCGATATCAATAATTGTAACGTCTTCTTGCAAGAAACACAATTTAATGTATCAATACTACCTATAATATATGTTATGGAGTCGCAAAAATATAATTGCCAACGTCCACGACCAGATTCTTTTAGGTACCATAAATGAGACAATTTTACGTATATATGAGACAGTTTCATTGATATTCATAAGTGCCTACCAATACGAAACAATAATTCATCGGAAATAGAACCCACAAATTCTGAATTATAAAGCTACTCTATAGTTAAAAAGAGTTTTCGTAAAATTCAAATAATAAACTGTGGCCCGCAGTTTCTTCCTCGTTAAATCCCTGTAGCATGATGATAGATATCTATAGCGATATTCGACTTACCTGAGATTAACCAGTACAAAATAAACTAATTTCCTTATCATTTGAAATATACTTACGTTCGTCATCAAAACTTTCTATTTTACATGTAACTAATATAAAATTACTAAATAGAAAAATTAAATAAAATGTCGACATTATTGTGGCGAATTTCCTCTTTGAAATGCAGTTTCATTTGTTTTTATTACGGCTCGTAAAAGTTAGTAGAGCTTGTAAAACTGTGATTTGATTTTTTATTATATACTTGCTCGCTCGCATGTTCTTTTGCAAATTAAAAACGATAGAACGACAACGAATTGATGAACATAATGTACTTTTCGAAGTTATGACATTAATAACGAACGAACAAACGTTGGCAGAAACTCACCAATTAATAGGTTATGTCGCTACTATAATGATATTGCACAGAGTTTTGACATTTTTCACGGTTCTCTGGCCTCAGCTAAGGGTAGAATAAGGACACAGTACCGATATTTTTTTTTTTTTTGGTTCAAATAGTTTAATTCTTTTATAGTTTGCATTTTTAATTTTTATGGTTGTTTCTACTTGATTTCGCTGGTCGTGTCCACATGTTATAGGGACGGCACCGCTTTCAATATTTATGTATGTAAGTATGTCAATTTTTATCATGTGTTTGTCCTAATTTTGTGGTCCAAATAAAAATATATATATATATACATATATAAAATAACTAAGTCATCAGTATGCCGGAATAGTATCGAAAGGAGTGTTCTAGGTCTTAAATTGAATGATAGAGTAAAACTAGACGAAATAAAGGACATGACGAAGTTTAGAAATGCTTACTTCTATTAAAACATTGAAATGGAAATGGACAGGACACATTATGAAAGATAAAGATAAGTGGACGAATAAAGTGACGGAATGGTTTCCTCGCTATGACAAAAGAAAACGAGGAAGACAATTAAAAAGATGGGAAGATGATGTCCGAAGAGTAGCTGGCCCTATGTGGCTACGTAAAGCTAGAATCAGACAAGAATGGAAGCCCTTAGAGGAGGCCTATGTCCAATGACAAGCTGTAGAACAGAAACCAACCAACCGGCTTGCCGATTAATAATTATTAGTATTTATATTTCTAGTGTTATTTTTTTGTATTTCACATTTGTATGTACTAATAGGTATAAGTAATTACAGCAATAAAGGCCTTTTATTATTATTATTATAACTAAGTCATCAGAGAAGTCCAATTTTTAAGTCTCTAGATTGGGTAACAAAAACTCTGAGATTCTTTAAATTATTAATAGTCTATAATATATTATACACTTCAGTAAAACCAGCCTGTTTGATTCAATTTAAATAGTTTTTACCTGATCTGTAGACATTTTCTCAGCTCTGTCAGCAGGGACATCTATCCTCCGAGCAACTATCTTCTGCTGTTTATCTCTTTTTTTAAGTATATCGAGAACACGAACAAAAACCCTGAGATTTTTTTAATTATTAATAGTCATTTTATATTTGTCTATATAGAACTGATGTGAAGGTACATGATCGTTACTTTATGATAGCACTTGACAAAACATTTGGAAATAGCAAATTTTTAATAAAACACCATTTGAAATCTACACATTTAATCCTATTATCTATTCTATAGCTTTCCTCTCTGGCAAACCTAATAACTTCCTTACAGCTGTATCATAATTGTTTAATGTCTCTTCGCTTTCACCATCATTAAATAAACTAGACACCGCCGACTTATACTCTTCTCCGTGATCTATTACAGATATATCAAAACTCTTGTATTCATCTTCACTAAGTGCTTTATCTTTATTACTACAGTGGTGGTACCAATTAACTAAATTCTTCTTAGACTGATTATTATTCCAGTCATAATACTCCATATCAGCTTCCATTTTTTCTTTCTCCCAATCTTCGACTGTCCATGCCTCATGATAAGTTGCCGTTAGCAAATAATTAACATAATCCAAATTCTGCCTGCGCATGGGACACCTATCAGCTGTTAAAGTTATTAAATCTGTTTTCTCATCGTAATGGTCTCCAACTAACCTTAAAAACTTATCTTTAGCATGTTTGTCTAGGTTCAAAGTAGATAACTTGACCCGTAATGTCACAACTCTGGCTAATGGGTTCCGAATAGTAGGGCTTGCGTGGCAGTAGTCTGATGTAATAACCTCCACTGGATAGTGTTTTTCAATTGCTTCCTCAGAGTTAAGAAGTTTTGGCCATTCTGTGCAGAATTTTTTTATTGCTTCACACTGGGTTTTAATAACAGGTGGAGTTAAATGCAAAAAATTGGGTATTTTCATAAGTTCGGCATTTGCCTTTTTGCCAGGTGGTACTTGGCCTTTGGGAACATAACCTTGACGAATTGGTAAGGGAACAGTAGATGGGTGAAATGATCGTGGACCAGGCCAGACATTACCCCAATTCTGAAAAAGAAATTATATATAAAAATAAATGGTTTATTAAAAAATATTTTAATAATAATTGTCAATTTCTTTCTAGAATGTATTACAGGGTTGTATTATATGAGAATGAACTGAACACATTTCATCAGGTGTTTTTTTTTATTTGATCTTGATCTGTTTCTATAAATCTTAATTAAATTATATCTTAAATTCCATCTTTAAAATATTCAAAACATGCCATAACTATATTAATAATCTAAGAGTATAAAAAGTTTAAATCGATTCCTTTCATTTCCAAATCTTGAGGTTGAAAATAAACATTATTCTTATTGTACACTTCAGTAATAGCAGCCTGTTTGATTCAATTTGAATAGTTTTTACCTGATCTGTAGACATTTTCTCAGATCTGTCAGCAGGGACATCTATCCTCCGAGCAACTCTCTTCTGCTGTTTATCTCTTTTTTTAAGTATATCGAGAACACGAAACTCCTCTTCGCTTTCGTGGTTTTCTGCCACACTTGAATTTAAACGCCATAGTATTTGCTTTTTGAATATTGATCCAGGCCTATAAGGTTTAATGAATAGCGACATGTTAACTTTAATATTGATTTATGTAATTATTATAAAAATCTCATTTTTATTTTGAAAATATTTAGAAATAGGTTAGATTTAGGAAGTAGTAAGATCTTAAAAAAATTCAACGTCAAAATCTAGGTAATTGCGTTTGGCAGTTGTCAACCCTGACGTCTGACGAACCAAATATGACTGATGACAATTGACAATATTTAGTGAAAAATGACCAAAAATAAAAATCGTAAGGTACGTCTAAGGATTAGAGCCCTAAGATAATATTATATGTAATGTCGATATTTAGCGCTGTGACTTGCATATCAAATACGTAATGGACTATGGATTTGACTTAACGCGGCTCTGATTGGAATACTCAGGAACAGACTTAGCGTTAATAGCACCATTAAACTTAACTAATGTAAGATTAAACTACATTTTCTGATTCAATCGCGAAAGGCTTAAATTGTGCAATGATGGCAATTAGTATGGTTATTTCAAGTGTTGCCTCGTTGGATTTCAGTGGGCATCTAGACTTCACATGCTACGTTTTAAAACGAATCACTATTAAATAATCCTAAAAGAAATAATTTTAGGTTATTAATAAAGTCGCTATTTTCGTTAATCATCTTTTTTTTAATGGTCTAAGATCCCGATATACAACGACCTTCACCGAGATCTATGGGCTTCATACTTTCGATTGGTATAGAATTTATCTAATAATCATACCGGTGAAATGTTTAAAAAAAATTTTTTTTTTAATAATAATTAAAATACTCTGGACTGAAATTTGCTAGGCAACCCATATGGATTATATTTATTGACATATTAAATTAAATATAAAATACGTTTCATTAAATAAGCATCACGGTGAATTTCGTTGTATATCGGGATCTTATACAATAATAAACAAACTATTTGAAGCATCATCCCATCTCATTACGAATAAAGTTATTCACAAACCCATCCGTTTCAAAATTTTGCTTTCGGAGGAACGGAAAGGAACACTGATTTAAAATGTAATTTCTGAACGCAGTCCTCGCAGTACCCACAGATCTGCCTAACCGACACGGGACATCGTTGACCGAGTGAAGGCATACTATAAAATATAATCCTTCAAAATTGACATTGCATGCTATTGAATTAAGTGGTTGTTCAATTTTTTGTCTTTTTCTAACTGTTAAAAAACAAGAGAGACAAAAGACATGTCAGTTGTGAGAACGCATGCCGTACATTTTCAGTGAACCGGTTCAATTAAGAAGTAAGAACTTTCATAGTTATAGGTATCTTCCATATTATTTTATTTTGTTTTGTGACGATTTTCACTATGTGAATTGATGTGTGTTTCCAAATGAAATAAAAAATGGATAATGATGGAAGAAAATGTAGAAAAACGAAACTTGTTCCACGCGAAATAAATGAATCGGACGAAGAAATTTTTGCATTGCAGGTAGTACCTCCATCTTGCTTAAAAAGTTATGTAGGTAATTCGAAAACGTAATCCATCCTTTTAGCAAATTTTTGATTATGATTATGATTCTAATCTATAATTATAATTGTTTATTGATTTCTGTGTAAAGTTATTAAAACATTTATTGTGCATATTTGTAGGTACATGTTGGTTATTGATTTTTTATGCTTACCTACCTACCCTATTTTTCATTTACAGATTACGTAATACGCTTATATTAATTATTGGTTTTTGGCATTTTATAGTAAATAAATTGTTTCTTAAACAGTAAATTTGTATGATGGTATGAAACATATAAAGGTTGTTGCAATGCTGGAAATTTGAACTAAAAAATGACATCTCATTTTTAAACAAAATAATTTAACAATGCTAGACTATTGAACAATTATTTTAATTATTACGCAATTTGTTAAGGTACCCACCCTCTCCAATTAAACTTTTGATTAATATAGAAACTTACATAAAATACTTATCTCTTGCTATACAAATGTTTAATGACACAATAATGTACCAATCTTTAGGTATATTAAGGAAGTATTAATAAATCATTAATTATTATTTTGGGTTGAATGTCTATACTTACCACTAAATTTGTTTAAACTTAACAAACCCACACAAAACTTTTATATGCATATGCATATTCAAGTATTCTTGAATATTCAAGTTTTTAGATTCTCTATATATGTACTATATACACTGGCTTAATACCTGGTAGTGTGTACCTGCAGGCTGCAAAATCTTAGTTATTAAAGTTTTGACTTACTACTTTAATTTATATAATAAAATATGTATTATATCTAATTTCAAATTATTATAATTTGAAAAGTATATAAAAAGATTTTAACGCATTATCATATTTCAATACATGTTTAAGTGGTCTGGGTAAATAGTAATAAGTCACTAGCTGTATATATGAATCTTGGACTTGGATTTCTGGTTTTGAAATCATCTTAAAACATTTTTATTCACGATATTTTATTAATTCACTATTTATATTTTGTTAATTTAATTTATAAATAACTTACTTATACTGACTATTATCAAATATTTTTATTTTTACATGTGTGTTTTAATTTTTCAGAGTGTCGTGGAGAGTACATTAGCAAGAATTAAAAGACCATGTAAAAAAGCACTTCCTGCGGTAGCTATTGCTACTCAATCTAGTCAAACAAACACAAATTCCATTCAGGAAAATCCAGGCCGAAGTAATACTATGCCTATGAATTTTGACATTAAGATAGAAGTAGAGAATGTTGACGAGAATGCAATAGAAAAACAGCATGAAATAATAAGTTGGAGGGAAATAGTGAAGAAATCTACTGAAATTTATCTTCAATCCAATAATATTTGTGATAAAATACTACATGGACAGGTAAGCTTTAAAGAAATTAATTATTTAGTTATGATATATTAGTTCTTAATCAAGCACATATGGTAGCTATTTGATAGTTTCCACAGTGGCACACTTGGAATGGCCGAGTTTGATTCCTAAATAATAATTGTTTTTAGATTGAAGGTATTAAGATATTCATTAATCATGTCATATGACCTGAATATGTTTCATACATATTTATTTTCTGTATTTTTCATTTCTTTAGGTAGCGAAAGATGCCTCTGAAACAAATTGATTGTAATGATAAAATCAATTCTCATTTTTTTATTTTATTTTTATTAAAGACAATTCACACCAATTGACCTAGTCTCATGATAAGCTGGTGAAGCTTCTGTTATGGGTACTAGGCAATGGATATACGTACATATTATAGATAGATAGACATATAAATACATATGTATTTAAACACCCAAGACCTAAGCACAACACCAAATGCTCATCACATCGATGTTCGTCTCAGCCGGGGATCGAACCCGGGACCCATGGATTCGCAGTCAGGGGCATTAACCACTAGACCAATGAGTCGTCCAAATTTAATTTATTACATTAAATGTAACCTAGATTGAATTCCTTTAAGCCGTGTTTTAACCTTCATTTACATAGCTAACATTGAAAACAAATCCAAATTATTTTGAACAACTCTTTATGCCATTAGCTTGGTGTAGAGCCTTTCTTTGAGCATTAAAACTTGTTATATTTCTGTATCTACCCAACATTGTATATTGAAATAAGGCTGTTTTAATTCCAAAATATTCCAGGCAAACCGACAGATAAGATGATAGCGATAGCCTACATATTATAACAAAATATGTCTCTATTAAATTTAATCCACTTCCGTCACTAGCGATTGCAAAGTCAATCAAAATTTCGTAATACGCAATTCCAAGTTTACGACAAACGTTGAACTGTTTTGATATTATAGGGTACCAATGCTAGAAGTATTGAGATATTTTAAATAGTCACTTACTTGTGTGGTAAGCTTTCAGGTAGTTACCCTAAAGGAGATATATGTCAAGATAATGTCAACAAAATAAAAAATAATAAATTTATTACTGGATAAAAAATATTTTACATCAAGTTTTAATATAATTTCAATCTAATCTAGTATTATGAAGCTTGATCTATCTATATATATATAATGAAAATGGTCTTCGTTTGAGGCTCAATCACGCCTAAACCACTGATCGTATCGACATGAAACTACCACCATTCGATGCGAAATTTTTCCTAGATGGTTATGGCTATTTATTTATTAAATTCCAACGTTCATTTTTTATTGCTGTTTTACTTTTATGAAAATTTATCCATACGGACTTCACCGCGGAAACATTCGGGGAGGCTTCCTAGAACCTCTAAACGTCAACATCTGTTAAAAACTCGATTTTCGAAATATTTCAATTTTCTTAGCGGGAAGTTAAAAAGAAGAATAATAAAAATATGAAAAAAAAATAAATAATGAAACATAAAATTTATTTTAATTCGTCCAGCAAATCGGGCGCGAAACGGCTGGTATACTAATAAATAGCATCGTACATTATTCTGCGGTTTTTATTTTATTTTAAGAACAGTATTTCGCCAGGTCCAAGGCAACAGTCATATAGCGTAATCAATAATCATACAAAGAAATTACGAATTTAAGACTAGCATTCTAGAACGTCACTCAAACTAAAATTTGATTTTAAGAGCTGTCAAAGCACAAACTCATCTTGAGTATTGTTGTTTTTACTAAATATTGCCGTAATAGATATTTTTTAGTCTTAAAATTCTGAAACTTTTGTTCGCGGGAGTCAAAGCGCTAAATCTTATCCTTACACACATTATTTTTCTAATTGAAATGAAGCTGTTCTCTATATATTGACTGTACAAGCAAGAAACCTGAATTAAAATACATTTCTTGCCACTAACATATCTGTTTCTATCTTTTCTTTGATAACTTGTCAGGTCCTCAACACCTGCAAACCGGACGTAAAAGCATTCGTAAAAACGCCCCACGAGAAACTATTGGACCGAGTATTTACTAGATGGTGCGATTGGGCCTCCCTCACTGAGGAGCCCAAAGATCCGCCGTTATTCTACAAATGTTACATCTGCGATATGGCGTGGTGGCACTTGGCCCACTTCCGCGACCACATACAAACCCACGAGCCTTCGAGCCTCCGCGTCGTTCTAGAAATGAATGACTACGTCGAGTGCAATATTGTCGCTTACTTCAGCAAATCGGCGAACAATTTCATCGCGAACATAGAAGGGAAATGCTGGAAATGCGGCGAAAATGCGTTCGAACATACGAAATTGAAGAACTGTGTCGGATGTAAGAAACGGTTCTACACGTGCAGCAAGCTCCGCCAACACCAATGGTACTGCGAGGGGTTCAAAAAGACGCACCTAGACCTTTTCGCCTCAGCTGAGAAGATATTTAAATGTCACCTGTGTCGGTTTTACTTTTTCAAAAAGGAAGACAGTATAGAACACATGATACTGCGGCACTCTGTGCGGTCCGATGTGCCCATACCGGGCTGTGCTGTTTGTGAGAAATGCAAGGACCTTATTTCCTATGAAGATGATCATGTTTGTGAATCTAAAGAGTATGTTAAGACGTGTGGTGCGTGCAAGAAAAGGGTCACCAAAAGCAGTGCTGCAGTCCATCAGATTGAAGGGAACGTCACCTGCTCTGTGTAAGTTGTTTTGTTATTGCTTTATTTAACAGTAAGGCGTTTAACCTTGGTGCCTGAAGGGCTACATCTCGATTTTTGGACATCAAATCCAATTATAAAATTTTGTTATTACATAAACCCCTACAAAATTTTCCTCTAGAAAAAAAAGTCTCTATTACATGTACTGCCAGTTTTTAAATCAGAATTTATTTAAAGGCAATGTGAAAACTTCTTGTATAAAGCTTCTTTTTTCAGATGCAAAGTAAAAATAGTAAATAGTTGTTCAACACATCTCCACGCACTTCGTCATACGATGAACTATGGATTGGCGTACAAGTGCCTCACCTGTAATTTTTTTATAATCTTTGGCTTGGAACAAATTGAAAAACACAAAACGTTTTATCATTCGAATCGCGATTTTGATTATGATCTTGTAAGTATTAAATTTTCATTACTTTAATACGGTTGAACAGTGTTGGCCTAGTAGCTTTCGGTAATCGTGAGGAAGCTGCCATGCCTTAGACCCAAATCAACGGCGTGTGACAGATACAGAAGGATCACCTACTTGCCTATTAGAAAGGATTGATAACAGACACAAATCTGTAGACCAGATCTAAATATTGAAGCGTCACTATATTTTTATCATCTTAATATATATAAATTACGTGTCACGTTGTTTGTCCGCTATGGACTCCTAAACTACCAAACCGATTTTAATCAAATTTGCACACCGTCGTCTCATCTTTTTTGTGGACCACCTCTCTTTCTCTTTCCATCTCTTGGGTACCATTGTGTGATTATTTTACTCCATTTGTCCTTTCCTCTGATCATGTGGCCTGCCCATTTCCACTTTTGTCTTCTTATTTTCAAAGTTATGTCCTGTACATTACGGACCGCATGTTGCAGTCGACACCGACTGCTCTAGAGCGGTCTATCTAGCAGCAGGGAATATTTCATACTTTGTATCACCAGCTGAGAGAAGACACTAAAAAGTTTTTCGTCGTCAACCGCTTGTGGCGGTCCGTGTATGGTGGGTCCGGCAGCTCTAAGCAGTCGACCGCACGGCGGAACTCGACCGCAGACCACAGAGTTATGTAAACTGCAGTTCGCCGTGCGGCGACCGCTTAGAGCAGTCGGTATCGACTGCAACATGCGGTCCGTCTATGGCCCGCTTTAGTCTTTCTTCTGATGTTGCTACTCCTTACATTGTCTTTTCTTTTGATCCCAGTCATGCTCCTTTCCATGGCATGTTGACATACGGAGAGTTTATTTGTTACGTTTTTTGTTAAAGCCCATGTTTCGCTCCCGTAAGCTAGCATTGGCAGGATGCGTGTGTTAAATAATTTGCTTTTCGTAGAATTGTGTAGGGTCTTTTTTTATTTAAACGTTTCCAGATTATTCCCCGACTATGTAATCGTCGGAGGTGTTAAAAAGCTTAGATAAATGTATTGGTAACCCGAATGTTTACTTTCTATTACTATATTACTACTCTACTACTACCTATTTCTTTTGACAACTCCCTGTATCACACACAGCAAATCCCAAAAAGATGCCCCTCAACCTAACATTGAGCATTAATCTCTTCAAACTCGTCTCCGTTACCTACATGCCCATAGCTTGCTCAGCGTTATACCTGTCGTATCCATACATGGGACAGTCGGTCAGAACATTCAACATTGTCTCTTCAGCTGCATCGCCACAAGGACAGGCAGCACTTTGTCTAACCCTGAACCTGTAGAGATACGACAAGAAGCCACCGTGACCTGTCAACATCTGAGTAATCAATCCCGTTGGTTTCATTTGTTTAATTATCGAAAAGGCCGAAGCAACATTTGGAAGGAATAACTTGGTTATTGCAGCTGTTTCGCCGTCTCGATATCTGTGATTTCATTTTTCTATCGTGTTTCCACGTAGACAGTTCTTCAAATGCGATATGGGAAATCTATGTACACGGGCGCCTCTTCTAGATGCGCAGCTTCCTTTGCTAGTTGGTCTGCTCTTTCATTCCCCTCTATGCCCGAATGCGCTTTATCCCAAAAAATATCAATTTTTTTATTGATTAAATTGTTGTGTAGGGTCTTGTCTTTCATTACTTCTTTTAGGCTCCAATATTTTTTCCAGCTGTTTGCATCTCTTAGTTCGACTTCTTTGTTTCCGTTGTCGTCTGGTATTTTTATCATACGGTATTTTTTTTTAATGCAAAAGAACTTAAGACAGATTATGACAATATAATAAAATATTTTACGTGGATTTGGGTTCAATTTCCAGTAAAATAATTGTTTCTTTTGTCCATTGGTTAGCAGGAATAGTAAGCTGATCAAAAATTACCTGTAAAACATACGATCTCGATTCCACTATTGAAGGATTTTAGTATACCTAGTGTTATTTATACTGCCTTCAGCTCAATTCAGATTCATTTTAATTTGCTCATAATATATTAATGTGGTGTCTTTACCAATGAAAATATTTTTGATTTTAGATTTCCGTCCCGAAAACCATTGTAGATAGATTAAAATCAACGCCAGCCAAACATGATTGTGAGTATTCTTGTAAAACATACATTTTACCGTATAAATCATATTATATCCTTTCTGTTTCTATCTATTATTCAAAATTTAAATTTTACAGCGACGGTTGATAGTCCAATAAATACTTTACTATTGCCTCATGATACTCAAGATATGGTGCACGATATAGTTGACGATGATGATGTCATCATCATTGATGATGTGCCAGAAGTTATTGTTATACCATCTGATGACACACCTAACGATGATCTCCCTTGTGTCATTGCTAATATTAAATCCGAACCACTTGAAATTGAATTACAAACATCTAAAACAAAACATACTGTTACACCACAAAATGATTTTGAATGTAAGACAATGGTTACCCAATTACCTAAAGACACAAAAGACGTATTTAAATGCCATTCAGATGGAAACATAAGTAATGATGATGAAGTTATATGTATTGATGAAATTAAAAGGGAACCTAATAGTGAAGTGCCCGTTGAGGCTACACATAAAAATTTAAATGAAATTACTACACATAGACGCACGCAGTATGTACATGGTAAAGAAACATCAAACACGCAAAATGTAATAGCTACTCCGGAAGATATCACAAAGTCATTGACTAATATAAAAAAATCAATGGATATTACATATAAAGAAATGGAATTCATGAAAAATCATATAAATCATTCCAGCACAAATCCAGAAGTCGATATAGAAGGAATGCTACCTTTAGCGGTTGTGAAAACAAAATGTTCGGAAAGCCCTGAAGTGATACAGAAGATACAAAAACCGATACAAAAACAAAATAAAATTAAAAAGTTGAGACAATATAGACCTAAGATTAAACAAACTCTGCTAACGGACGTTTCACGAAATTCAGAATCGGATGTTAAAATCGAAGTTATAAAAAGTGTAGACGTGGTGGAGAAAGAGAAACTAATAACAGTCGACCTAAGAGATACACAATTGAATGAACAGAAACGAGAAAAAGATAGACCGGCGGATATGTCTAATAATTTAGATCAAATTACTGCAAAAGAATCAGAAGTATCAGAACCGCTAAAGGTAGAAAAATTAGTAGAGGCGGTTGTCGAAATCGATATCCCATGGGACGCTGTTCCAATAAAGGAGGAAGCTGATCCGGAAATGGATTTAAAATTATCGGATATCAGAAGGATATATCATATCGATGTTAATGTCGGTGAAAACGAAATTGATGTTAAGCGAGAAATTAATGAATTCGATCTAACCGGACAAAGCGAGAATTGGCACCAAGACAACTCTGCTTATAATGTAAGTAATAACTAAACACCAAAAATAACAGAATACTTTAGCAAATTATATTTAATCTGCATAACACGATCTTCTTCAAATGTCGAAACTTTTACTAAATACTTGGTTCCAACACAAATCTACATAGTAATAATAATAATTCAAATTTAAAAAGTTTGGTCCCAGTGGCACCTGTGTACCTTTAATTTTGGCATTTCCTCGCTGTATTGCGATATTTATTCATTGATCGAGGAAAGCACCAGCTCTCGGGTCACCGGTGCAACCAGGCGCAAACTCTTTAATAAGCGCCTGTGTACTTGAACCCCACGGCCCAAGAGTCTACTCCAAAGGGAACAAATCGTAGTTGGAGGAAAGACTCTTATATTTGAGCTGTTTATTATTTTCCGCCAGCTTTTGTACTTGTCCGAAAGAGGTAAAACAGGGCTAACGTGTCCACACAAGGAGCATCCCATACCAAAGCCATTCCCATCCTCCAAGAGATCAAAGACATCCCATCCGGCCGCCTTCGTCTCTAGCCATGTCTGTTGACTCCAAAATGGCAGGAACATTACAAACCTATAATTAAACCTTTTATTTTTCAGTCGCAACATTCGAGTGATGATGAGTTTGAGAACGATTTGATCACCATCTCACCAAATGCAACTTTAAATACTGATGACGATAGTGATCGTGTAAGGACCCGAACACACAGGAAGAAGGGAAAGTGAGTTCTTTATTATACTGTTTATAACTAATTATAAATAAAATAACCTAAAACAAGTTTAAATGTTCATAATTGTTGAGTTAAAACCTAATGTCCAGTTTTAGTTACGATATTTATACGTGAGCGGCGATATTCTGACTCCCGAATGTCCAAAATGTATTGAATTTTAATATATAGAGTTCGAGCAGAAGTCCTTTTCTCTCTACTCTAAAATCTAATAAAAAACCAGTGACCCTACCTTTTTAGTTCTAGGCCTTAGGTTTCTCTATCTGTTTCATAATCATTTGTCAATCTAATAGGCAAGTAGGTGATCAGCCTCCTCTGCCTGACACACGCCGTCGACTTTTTGTGTCTAAGGCAAGCCAGTTTCCTTCACCGTTTGAGTGAATATTAAATGCGCACATAGACAGGAAGTCCATTAGTGCACAGCCGGGGCTCGAACCTACGACCTCACGATGAAAGTCGCACGCTAAAGGCCAAATTCCCTAAATGCTTTTAACACATCTTAAATGAAATTATTTTATAATTATTAAAAATTCTACTGGTATGTAAACATCTATAAGGGGCGGGACAAACGACGATATACCGTTGAAAGATTTAGAATCTCACCCATAGACTGTTAAATTTTTTGTTACAGACTATACAGCTGCATTCGCTGTAACTTTAAAGGTGTGCACAGACTATACAAACAACACAAACGATACGAATGTCAAAAAACAATTCACCATTATGATTATCATTGTTCGTTGTGTAAAAATAGTTTTGATTCGATGCATAAATATCTGTTGCACTTTGAAACGCACGGCGTTCCGGAGCTGATCTGTCCACAGTGCGGTCACGGGGGCATATCCTTGAGGTCTTTGAGCGTACACGTGAAGATGCATATCAAGAGTCTCTTTGTTTCGTATAGATCTTTCCACACCGAGGACACGATAACGGCGCCAGTTTTAAAGTAAGTCCCTATAATAAGCTTCAAATTAAGAAGATTTATATTTATTCTTATTTGACGGATGACAATTAACACGAATAGCAAAAAAAAACAAAAGAAAGTCATAGATGTGCACAGGTCCAGCTCTTATGCTACTGATAGTCTAGTCGACAAGTTGAAAATGGTACAAAATAGAGATACTGCTCTTAAAATTATGTGCGAAAGCTCATTGGATCCGGAATGACGTCTATAAAAATGTGCCAAAAGCGTGTATTAGCACATAAAAAATTGCAAAAGTTATGAACAATTAAAGATGAAAAAAAATGGCATTTCGTTTTTTGCCAATATTGAATAAACTATTAATATTTAAGAAATTTTAAAAAAAGATTCTGAAAGAGGAGGAAATTTCCAATAAAAAACTCCTGACTCCCGGAACTCGATCTCTAATATTTATAATTTTAATTTCACGCTGAAAATAGGTCTGCGCGTGACATTTTTAGGATGCGCGCGTGGCGTCAAAAGCGAGTACGGCATATTAATTAATTTAAGGTATTGCTTTTTTTTTTAATTTGAAAAAATTATGGTGTGTTCTGAACACTATGTGCGTTTTCCAATTACAGCACTAGAGCGCACTTTGCGGCATAATGCTCAACCTTGAGTGTTCCAACTACAGCAACGCTTCGCACAATTGAGCACTCTCAAAACGAATGCTCTCGCAAACAATACCAACACAGTGACAGAAAATTGACCAGTATTTTTATTTAAGTTGGCATTTATCGAAATTTTCGTTAGTAAATATTATTTATTGTTGAAAAATTTGTAAGGCTTTCGTTTCGTCGTAGATTTTGAAAATAATTAAAGTTATTTCAAACTGCTAAAAAAAAAAATATTAGTATGGATGAAGGTATAAATAGTTACTTTTTTATATTCCACATTTAAAATATGAATACAATTTTATTTTAAAATTCGGATCTGTAAACAAATTTACTTTACAGGATTATACTTTAGAAAAATTGCAATGGTTTTGAAAAAGTATATAATTTTTTTAGAAATCATTAAAAAATATTACTCAAAACGTAAATGATGTAAACTTCTTACATGAAACTAAATATTTTACTGTTAATTTAGCTTGTTAAAACCTTATATTCTTTAAAGGTTTTCTCTTATTTTAGTAAAAAAATGATAATGAAATAATTTGATTATTAAATTAAGCGTAAAAAGTTTTCAACCAATTATTATTGTTTACCACATTATTTATACATTAATGAGGTTGCTAACTCTATTCAGACCATTTTTTTGTCAACACTGACTTAGCGCACTCTGCTGATGCATTTGAAAACTAATTCAAGTTCCAATTAAGCTTCAGCATTATGCGGCATTGTGCGGCACTGAGTCGCAAAATGCTCTGTAATTGGAAAACGCACTATAATTAATTTATTCCCGTTGGAAATTTTACTTAAAGTTAATTTTTCAACAAGTTAAACAATTGTTAACTAACGAAATTTTCTCGAACTACCGTCATAGTTGTAAGTGAAAAAAAATGTTTAAATAATGGTCGTAAAAAGTTATCGCTTCTTAGAGCCTTTCTTACATACATACTTAACAAGATCGTGCCATAAAAGTTAAAAAATATGTATACTTTATTTATAACAATTTTTTTACTTAAACAAAAACTAAAAAATCCAAGTAATAGAGTTCCGGGAGTTAGGAGTTTTTTATTAGAAATTTCCTCCTCTTTCAGAATCTTTTTTTGAAATTTCTTAAATATTAATATGACGGTTTTACATAACAATAAAACCGATATTATGTGCCGAGAAGGAAAACATACAGCATTGTATAATGAAGAAGCAATGTATACTTAGCCATGAAGTGCGATACATACCGAGTGAAATAGTTCCGCTTAGATAGAATAGATGGCGCTGTAATCGCCTCAACTTCATACTTATCTTAACCAGCTAGGACGTTGTCATTTCCGCAGTCATAGTGTCTTCACCAGGAAGAGCTTCCTACAATGCTGTATGTTTTCCTTCTCGGCACATAATATCGGTTTTATTGTTATGTAAAACCGTCATATTGATGTGCCTCCGGAAAACATACAGCATTGTATAATGAAGACGTGTTTGTTATCTGCTGGTGGATGTATAAAGTACAGTATAAAACACAACGCTATGATGATTATGAAGAATTAAAGGCTTTAGCTAAAGCCGTTATTGTTTATATAACTATTTTATTCACTTGCCAATATTCTTAATCAAAGCATAAGTATTTAGCAATAATTATTATTCTTAGTTACGGTATAAATATAACTATATTCATTGAGATGTACAATTAACATAATAACATAAACTTCCTATCATCACAACAAGGTATTTATATAATTACGATGGTGCAAATGTATTAAAGAAAGAGTGATGAGTTTTCTCTACGAGAGTCTATCTCGCGGCAATAATGATTAAAGAATATATGTACTCGTATTTGAAGATTTCCAATTACCCCGTGTAATAAAAAATTTCATCTAGTGGTTGAATTTTGACCCAATTATTTTGCTGTTGATGGATATAAAAATATTGTTTAAATTTTTTACTTGAGATCTTCTTGTACCTATTACTCAAAGCTAGTTTTTTTTTTTAAAGACAGTTCACACCAATTGACCTAGTCCCATGCTAAGCTGGTGAAGCTTGTGTTATGGGTACTAGGCAACAGATATACATACATATTATAGAAAGATAGACATATAATTACATACTTAAACACCCAAGACCCAAGCACAACACCAAATGCTCATCACATCAATGTTCGTCCCAGCCGGGAATCGAACCTGGGACCCATGGATTCGCAGTCAGGGGTACTAACCACTAGACCAATGAGTCGTCAGGACTAACTGAAGTCTCACTAAAGTGATAGGGCACATGTTTTATCGTGGTGTTCAGAAAGTTTCCATGTTGACTGGCGTCTTGAGTGTCTGTCTTAGATTCGAATACCGGTGTTAAATAAATGTTACCACCATCATCCACGAATTGCTCGTCAGTAATTTCTAATAAAGTGAACCCTGCGGCCCAATGCTAAATGCAATACTGTGGCTGTTCTGCGAGCCGTATCGAATAAAGTGTCCCTAGGAGGGTTGGAAGAAAGCCAGTCTAGTACTATTCGCGGGTCCCACGTGACGGATGATTTCACGACTTTTGGTTTAGCTACTCCTAATACCCTGAGGGTGTGTTTAGTAATAAAATTTGAAAATGTTTGTTTTTCTACATGGGGACCGCAAAAAGTTAAAATTGCCGATTTGCGAACAAGGATGGTTGATACTGATAGGATAAATTTCTGTTTTGGCTTTCTGTACTGTCTAAGTGTTTGTTTTGTAATATTATGTATGTTAGCTGTAAGATTACTTATAAATAAAGAAATAAATAAATTTTCTTTTAGAAAAAGTGATATTATTTTTTTTGCAATATCGGCTGTTTGAGGGGATTTTGGGTTCACTTGAGAGTTGTCACACCATGACAGCCCTCTTTTGATTGCGGGTAAATAAGTGGACAGGTGGAGTGACCAACTCTTCAAAAGTAGATCTTTTTCCAGTGTGGACCAGTCTTTTATTTGGGCACCCCACCCCCAATTTCCCAAACTTTTAGGGTCAATGCTTGTATTTGTGGAGGAGACAGTGCAATTGTCGTATCAAGGAGTGTCTGCGATAGGTGTTGAATTTCGTGGGGGTGATCTAGAGACCTGGATTTCAGGTCCTACAGCCAGAAACCTCGCGGCCAATCTGAAGCAACTATCAGATAGGTTCCCGTCGCCCGGTTTAGGTGTGCTAAAACTCAGGGATTTGGAGGGGGAAACACCCATGCTAGAGGAAGAAGGTGCCACTACGCAGCCTTTTTTTCCCCTTTATAATCTGTCTGCTATGATCACCCTGGTAGGTAATGTACCGACAGAGTTATGTTGAATTTGTCCGTCAGGTGCAATAGTTTGAAGGTTAGTGTAAGTAACCCTATCGATTTCGTTCCACCTTCTGTTTGAATGTATGCAATCAGAGTTTCATTTGTCCGATTGTATTAACACGTGTGTGGTTTGTAATATTTTTACATTTATTTTTATTGCGGCTATCACTGCATATAAGTCATTTTTGTTGCAGTGCCATGTTTTCTGTTGGTATGACCATTTTCCTGACAAGGTTCTCGTCAAGGAGATGTGGCCCCCCCAACCCCAATCCGAGGCGTCCGTCGCTAGCAAGTGGGTTGCAGGTTCTTTGTGTATAGGCGTCGTCTGATGAGCAGCTCCGAGCCACCACATCAGATCCTGTCCTACAATCTGAGGCAGCAGTTGACCTTGACGGGGTCGGATCTTGTTGAATTGTCGCAGAAAGATTTGTACCTGGCGAGCGTGAAGCCGACGGGGCACGAAAAAGTTTGCGATGTTTACTTACCCTAGCAAATTCTTTGTAACTCGCGAATACAACGCATAACTATGGTTTTTGCGCTGTATTTGTACCTTGGGTAGCGACATCACATTGACCATAGTATTCCAGCGAATTCCAAGGTATTCTAAATTTTGGGTTGGTACCAATACGGATTTTTTGGTAAGTAATTGATTTTCCATCCTAGGTGTTCCCAGTGTCTCACGGCCTCCGCGGCCTGAGAATCTAACTTGGAAGGTGTTCCAAGTGTCTCCCGGCCACCGCGGCCTGATAATTTAACTTGGAGGGTGTTCCAAGTGTCTCACGGCCTCCGCGGCCTGAGATTTAACTTGGAGTGGTCTTGGTTGACCAGAAGGTAGTCGTCTAGGAATACTAGCACTCGACATCCCTTCGCACGTAAGGTCTCCGCGACCCAACATGATACTGCAGAGGAAAGGTGTGGTACTGAAGCTTGCCCAGAAGGAAGGCAAGTCATATTTTCGTATAACTGCCCTTTTTAGCTGAGCCTTAAGAAAGGTCGGTGTAATCTCGCTGCCGGTACATGAAAATAGGCTTGTGATAAATTTATTTATCATCCAGTCCCCTGGTTGAAGAAAGTCTGGGACTAAGCCGTGGGAGATCAACCGAAAATGTTTTGTCTTCACTAATCGGTTTAGTTCTCGCAAATCTACAATAGGACGCATCGCGCCGTCGCTTTTCCTGCGAAGAACCATTATGGATATAAAACTGAGGGTTTTGTTGAGAACTGTTTGTAGGATATCTTGCCTGATTCAGGAGTTCTTTGATTATCTGCGATATCGCAGGTGACAGTTCGGTTGCGTATTCACTTACTATTCGATTTGTTGGCATTAACAAAGGCGGTTCCTTGTACAGAGGTATGTGGAATCCTTGAATTGTGTTAGATAGTAATTTTTTTCCGTCATTGTTAGACAACGGGTAGTTTGATTTTCGTGTTAAAAGTTCGCATCGTTTCTTGTTTTATGTAGGTATTACAAAAATAATTTTTTCCATTTTGTGCCTGGACTGGCTGACGATTCTTTGTATTTAGGTTTAAAAAGCTCTCTTACTCTTGAAGGTTGCGGCGGAGATAACCAGAATTGCGGCCCACAAGGGATCGTATGAGGGACGCGAGCTTATTTTTGTCAAATAAAAATTCCTCGCTATAGGAGGTATATTACTAAGCGCAATTTGAATACTTTTGTCCGAAATCTCACTTATTAATTTTTTACGCGTAGTTTCTATAGATTCCGCTCGTTTTCCGCATACAATTTGCAGGGTTTGTTCAAGCAATTTGTGAGAAGGTGATTTATTACCAAAAATATAGGATATTTTTGTGAAAAGATTTGCGGGTTTTAATTTCGTTGGGTTATTACGAGTCCAGTTTACGATTTTTTGTAACCCAGATTGTAGTAATTCACTTTGACATAAGACAACGTATTTCGTCTTTAATTTTAGGGTTACAAAAGCCTGGAGACGTCAGTATGTCTATCAGGGCTTTTTGGATCTAATGTGTTACCACGTGGGAGTATTAAAATGTTCGAGTTATATAAGCTCAATATATTATTATATTTTTATAATTTTTATATATTTATTTTGTAATCGTTTTCCCGGTCGACGGATTAATAAAAAATCGCTATAGTAGTTGGTCGGGCGGTGGTTACCCTCGTCATTGGACGCACTGGCGTTGACATTTGGTACATATTGTTGATGCATTATAAAATTTGTGAGGAAACTCACCTGATTATACAACGCGTCGATCGTGGGATCGACCGTTACCTGTGCTACTCGTTTCCCTTTCTTTTGTGGCGGTCCCTCGCGCTCCGAGTCGCTATCAGACGCGCTGCTGGTGCACGTGGAGTCCTCTTTGTCTTGTTTGTGACCTTGCTCGACACTTTTTTAGACTACCTGCCTGATCGGCCCCGGCGCCGGCCTTATCGGCATCGTGAGTCTATTGCGCACTTGTAATGTATAAATAATACGTTTTGCTAATAATTAACACTAAGAAAGACTATAAGGTTTTAAGTCGTTATTGAGTCGTTTCGGTTTTGACCGCACGCGGCGAAAGTACACAACGCTATGACTGCGGAAATGACAACGTCCTAGCTGGTTAAGATAAGTATGAAGTTGAGGCGATTACAGCGCCATCTATTCTATCTAAGCGGACCTATTTCACTCGGTATGTATCGCACTTCATGGCTAAGTATACATTGCTTCTTCATTATACAATGCTGTATGTTTTCCGGAGGCACATCAATAGTTTATTAAATATTGGCAAAAAGCGAAATGCCATTTTTTTTCATTTTTAATTGTTTATAACTTTTGCAATTTTTTATGTGCTAATACACGCTTTTGGCACATTTTTCTAGACGTCATTCCGGATCCAATGAGCTATCGTACATAATTTTAAGAGCAGTATCTCTATTTTGTACCATTTTCAACTTGTCGACTAGAGTATGAGAACGGCAATCATCTGTCCATACAACGCCAACTTGAAAAATCTTAAAGCCGGGTCCACATTTGTAGCATTTCGGTGTATCGTATCTCCGTTGCGTGGCTTCGGCGCGTATCATGATCGTTAGTTTGGACGCAAAATGATACCCGTTTATGATACATGCCGTATCGGATACGGCCCGATCCGCACTAAGCGCGTATCTTGATACACCTCGTATCCGATACGCGTATCACGATCGGTGGTATGGACGTATTTTGATACTGTATCACGATACTGTATCACGATACTGTATCGCGATACGATACTTGATACACCGCGAACCATCCTGTGTCGGTTTTTTCGCGATCATCAAAGGGAATACACAACATCAATGGGTGACATGCGAGTGAAATTTTTGTATTTTCCGCTGGTATGCTGAAATTTTAAATCTCGCATCAATGGTATTCCATCATGTTTGTTTCGGTTTCTAAACACTTCCAGCGCCGTCTACGTCTAGATTTAACTTTTTTTGAAATACTATTAATGATAATATAACAGGCGCTAGTCACCGCCAAACTGTGAGCAATTGCTGACATGGCTAAACCGTTTGGGAACGAAGATATGACTGAACATTACGAGAAGGGAAAGGTGCACTGAAAGACACGCGCATCATGATACATCGGCAGAAAAGTGAAGCGTCTATATTTGTAAAGTTAAAGCCGATACACTGACATGATACAGCATTTGATAAGTGTGGACGCGTTTTTTACAAGATACGCCTTAAAAATACGACATGGACAAAATGAGCGTCCATATTTATGATACAGATACAAGATACGATACGACTGATCGTGATACGTCAACATTTACATCTCTTGTGTTTATGTGTGTAAACTATACATATGGACCGATTTTGATGAAATTTTGTCTATTCAAGTGGATTCGAGAATGCTTTAGTTTTACAACTACATTTTTTATTTATTTAAGACGTGTATATTTTATATATCTACTAGCAGACCGGCCAAGCGTTGCTGTGGCTAAGGGTTTGTTATATTACATAGTAGTAAACTATTCAAGGGAAACGGTAGGAGAACACCAGTCATGGGGCCACCATGTTTTTTTGGTGGTAATGCCATTAAATTGTAGCTTATGTGAAACGTTGGTACTTTCAACACAGCGCCATCGGTTAGAATTGTAACTTTCAAATAATAAACAAATATTTTGCAATAAAATAATATTGCGGGTATAAATTGAGATGTAAGCTATCCTATCTTTTAAATTAGATCAAACTGCACACGGTGTGCAAATTTAATTAAAATCGGTTTGGTAGTTTAGGAGTCCATAGCGGACAAACAACGTGACACGTAATTTATATATATTAAGATTGCATGCACTAGTTGTTTGGTTATTATATATAAATATTCGGTCGAACGTTGAAAAAGAATATCGTGAGGAAACCGGTTTGCCTTAGACACAAAAAGTCGACGGCGTGTGTCAGGCATAGGAGGCTGACCACGTCCTTGTTTATTAGAATTGACAAATGATCATGAAACAGATACAGAAATCTGATGTGCAGACCTAAAACGATAAACTGACTTGTTTTTTTAAGTGTGAATAAATAAACAAATAATAAATATTAATTCGTATATATGCATGCGCACCGGTACACTTTTCCCACGGTTTTTTAATATTCTACGGTTTCGATATTTGTAAATATGTGAGGAACATGTATACTAACTTTTTTAGTATAGTAGTTTATTCTAAGAGTACATTGTCTTCACATATAATTATTTAACAAATGTAACAAAATATTGTAAACCTATTTTAAAAGAGTAAGTGTGGAGTTTCTTGCCCATTCTTCTCCACACGAAACTACCTTTTGGAAGGGGCAACTAGAATCATCTTTATATATTTTTTTTTTGACGTTCAAAAGTGCCATTTTAGATGGTCTAATTGAAATAAACGATTTGACTTTGACTTTGACCCACAGACTACAGACCCTCCATAAACCAAATCAAATGACTTTTCAGATGCAAAGTGTGTGAGGCTCACGTCACGCGGCCCGATTTCATAAAGCACTGGGACACGCATCTGGACCTAAATAATGCAAAAAGACGCCTCAAATCACCAGAAATGTTATTACCGCAGCTGCCCCACGGGTTTCAGTCATTGGACCACGATGACACGCCGGACATTAAGCAAGCTTTAAGTAAGATAAATATTAAAAAATTGCTTTCTATCAAATTCATTTACGCCCGCCATTTGAGATAAAAAAAAAATTGTATTAAGGATTGTATTGTGATTCATTTAATTAATAATTAATCTACTTACGTATAATTTGTATATACGATTTTCTGAACCTACAAAGCAATATTTAAAAATTATTAAAAAAGAAAACTTTGGTTGGTCCCTTTTGTAACGCTGGCAGCATTATTCGCTGTATTGCTATACTTTGTTGAGCCAGGAACGAAGTTTCTTTTTTTGTATTTTTTTATTCATAATTAAAATTTATGTTATCTATAATTATTGTTCGGACGTCGGACGGCGAGGAATACGAAGTTCCGTATCACCTCGAAGTCCGTCCACAACTGAGCGTATATTAAAGCAGTTTCTCCCGCCACCACTATGTGGAACCAGCTGCCCACAGAAGTATTTCCGAACCAATTCGACTTAAGGTCCTTCAAGAAAAGAGCGTACCAATTCTTAAAAGGCCGGCAACGCGACCCATCTGCCAGTGCGGTATCACTTTACATCAGACACTCTTGCCTTTTTGTCTCCTGTTTAATGAAAAAAAAGTGCGTGCGTACAAAGTACACTTGTCAAAAGTGAAACTTTTTTGGCAAACAATTTTTTAAGTCTTGTTCATATTTATACATTTTCGAGACTAGGAGGGAATTTAATTGTCATTAAAATATTTAAAGTGTCGAAGTAATTAAACACGTGGCATTTTAATTTACAATTCGTCATTTGAGAGTTCAATAAATTATTTTGCATAAGATATTAAATACTAATATAAAATAAATTCTGTTAATGAAATTTTAATTTTAAAAATATAATTTCTATAAGGTAATTCACCCTTCTCGCCCTCTCAATCGGTCTCAATCGCTCTCTCCCTTTTCTTCGACAAAAACGCTGCACATCTTCGTGACGTTTCCGTAAAAATTTACCTAACGCCTAAAGAAGTTTCACTTAAAAAAAATTTATTTTTAGATTTATTCATGAATCCAGAAAAGTTGATGGATGTTGAAAGAAATAATTTCCGTGTATGTATTTTATGTGAGCGGTATTTTAATAGACGGAATGACTGCAAGCGACATTTAATCGAACACTTTCTTAAAAATGCTTACTCAAAAAAGACCCGGTGCCACGGTTTGAAATGTCAAATTTGTGGGGACGTGTTCGAGAAAATTGATATGTAAGTACAAAAAAAATAAAATATGTTTATTATGCAATATATGATACAGGTATCACGTATTAAAGCCCTAGTTAAACGAAAATTAATCAATAAAGCTTTTTATAAATTTGAGGACTACTTAAATGATCGTAATCCTTGGGATTGATTTGCTCCAGTTCAAACAATTTCTATGACAATACTTGGCGATTAAAAAGAGTGGCGAATAGTTTCTTGCCAGTTTTTCTTGCCCGCTCTACGGCCTTGACGAATTGGTAGTAAATGTAAATTTACGATTAATTTAACTTGACAATTCAAAAGTGTACTTGGTTACCCACTTGAATAAAGATATTTTGAGTTTGAGTTTATTCCACGTCATTAAATTATTAATTCCTTCTCATCGGCAAAAAAGACAGAGGGTGTAGGCCGAGAGAAAAAGCTGGCGTAAAACACTCTCGGCACTCTTTTAAAATATCAAATCATCAAACAATACTTATTTTAAAACAAATATCGCAAATTAATTAGAGTCAAAGTCTGTTTAGCACTAGGCACTAATCCTATGTACATCCTGTTAATAATAATAAGCCAATAATCAACACTTGTAAGATTTTGCAATTATATAATGGTTACATCATCTAGAAAGTTCATCTTCTTTTCTCCCCTGGGAACTAGTGTGCGATATTGCGGGCTACTCGATTGGAAGGAAGTTGCAGAGATCTGGTAGCATTGTCCCTTCTTGGTCTCATGTTATTTTAATTGTGATGTTTGAGAGTAAAAATAAAATAAATTGCTTAAAAGCTCGAAAAGTTATAAAAATAATATAGAAGCTGACCGGGCAAACGTCGTTTTGCCATGTATATCATTTATTATAAAAAATAGGGGTTGATCGTAGAGGGTTGAAAATTAGGGGTTGTGTGAATTTTTTATTGCTGTATCATAAAAAAATAAAAACAAAAAAATATCCAAAAATTAAAACTAAATAATTTAGGGGTGGACTACCCTTAACATGTAGGGGTATGAAAAATAGATGTTGTCCGATTCTCAGACATACCCAATATGCACACAAAATTTCATTAGAATCGGTCGAGCCGTTTCGGAGGAGTTTAACCACAAACACCGCGACACGAGAATTTTATATATTAGATAATCAGATGAAATTTTCCAGGTTCAGGGGCCACATGCGGTTGCATGCATGTCTTCCAGTATACAAATGCGAAATATGCGATAGAACATTTAGTGATTCCAGTAACTTTTCTAAACATAAGAAAGTGCATAATTTCCAAATATTGATCTGCGATATTTGCAAGAAGAAGTTCAATAATAAAGCCCACCTCGCCAAACATATAAAGGTATGGGATAAGACAATTGAAATCTACTTTTAATTTGGATAACATATATTTATGAAGGTCAATAGAAAAATATAATTTTATCATCACTTTAATGCGTACGTGCACGTACTTCAACGTACACACTGCTGGTAGAGACTAAACTTAAGCTTTTTTTATTAAGACTTTGTGGAACGAAGATCTTCTTCCGATTAGAGGATACTCCACTAGTCACACTCACTGGCTCGTAGGTCCAGAAGTTGTATATATCCTTCAGAATAAATTCATTAGCGCGTTTCACAGTAGGACGTCATCACAGTGACTTGTACGTATTGAAGGTGTTGCTACAATGTATTTCATGTTATCTTGACTTAACTTGACTTTATGTCTTATAACCCCTAGATGGGGCAGAGGGCGTCCACAGTGAGTTTTCATCGCGTTCGGTCTTGAGCCTCGTATTTCTAAGTCTTTCCGGCTCTCTTTGCCTCGCCTGCAATTAAAATCGGTCGAGCCGTTTCGGAGGAGTATGGCAACGAAAACTGTGACACGAGAATTTTATATGTATAATTATTTGAAGGAGCTCATATTTTTTGTGTTACTAGCTATTATTATAGTAAGTTATTACGATTACTATAATAATAGTAGAGTAGTAATAATCAACCGTTAAATATGCGATTTCAATTTTTTCTGGTTTGCCTAATAGTCTAGCTAATTGAGGTATTATATATATATAAGTATTTATTTTGTGGCGGTTAACAAGTACAACCGTGGATGGTAAGATCGCTTTGGGTAGGCCTTCTCGTATATACCTGGACCAAATCCAGGAGATACTTGAGAAGGGACAAGTTAAAAGTACCCATAACCGATGATCATGCATGAATGTCATAAAAATGTATGAAGCGAGAGAGGTATGTAAAAATGTATGACTGTACGGCGCCAGGTTTGCTTGGGACGGCCACGGGTCCTTGCGAGTTCCAATCAAGCACCTGCTTGGGGATATGACTGGGATCCCTTCGGAGTGTATGGCTATCCAATTCTATTTGCGTCTCTTGATCTGCTGTGATCGGGGTTTTTCGGTAGAGATCTTTTCAGGATAGTAGATGCCCGGAATACGACGAAGACAGCGTTTGTCGAAGACTCGCTTCCAACCTTTTACGCTTTTTCGAGGCAATGATGACCTCACTCCATTAGCAATTCCCACCAACACCATTCCCAACTTCCCACTCCCAAACTCATATCTACTATATAAAAATAAGTCGGGTTTTCCTTCCTGAAGCTATAACTACAGAACGCACGAACCGATTTCCACGGTTTTGCATTCGTTGGAAAGGTCTCGGGCTCCGTGAGGTTTATAGCTAAGAAAATTCCGGAAAAATTTCAACAGAAAAGCGGGATCACCAAACGAAATGTTGGATAAAACGAAGCCATCTGGTGGCGAAACGGAGTTCGCCGAGTTTGCTAGTTATCTATATTATCTATTATCTAGAACTATCTATCTTCTAAAACAAAAAAACTTGCCATCTCCTTCAATGGCCAGTAACGCAACCACTAAAATGAGTGTATACGGGCCGCGATGACTGGTGGCTTTTTGGGCGTCATGTTGGCTCGTTTATGCTATAAAAAGAATAAATGTAATTCACAATACACTTTCAGGACCACGAAAAAACCCCGATAATAAAATGTAACGAGTGTAAAAAAACATTCGTGTGTAAATCAGCATACAAGAAACACTACAGGACAAACCATTCAATGCGCTCGAGGTTTAGATGTCGTGAGTGCAATCAATTTTTTTCCACGACCAGGGACAAATGGGACCATATGTGGAATGTAAGCATAAGAACTATTTTTGAAGTTATACTTTTTTAGGCGCGTTATGAAAAATTTCACGCGCATCGTAAGATCGTGCCATAAAAGTTTAAAAAATATGTATACTTTGTTTATAGCAATTTTTTTACTTTACTCTTTTAGAATCTTTTTTTGAAATTTCTTAAATATTAATAGTTTATTAAATATTGGCAAAAAACCAAATCCCTTTTTTTTCATCTTTAATTGTTTATAACTTTTGCAATTTTTTATGTATTACTACACGCTTTTGGCACATTTTTCTAGACGTCATTCCGAATCCAATGAGCTATCGCACATAATTTTAAGAGCAGTATGTCTATTTTGTACCATTTTCAACTTGTCGACTAGACTATTAAACAAATAAAGGAGTTTTAATTATGTTTTCAAAGAAATTTAGCAATGCTTTTTCACAAAGACCTATTGTTACTTAGTTAAAAGGTTATGAAACATAGGTATGTTATTAAATTGAATTAATATTATAATTGAAAAAATAAATAACAATTATTATTAGTATTAATTAATAATTGAATAATATACTAAATATTAAATATTATTAAATTATTAACGTTAAATATTTATTATTAATTATTTAATATTTAAAAAAAAATAAAGTAAAAGAAGTATAACGTCTTACGCGCGTACATTAGTACACGCACCATTTTCTTCAACAGCAGAAGTTTATTCTGGTGTCAAGCGATTCCGCCTTTCATGGACACTCTCAATGCCTGAGGGCTAGAGAGGGCTTTAGAAGAACCCTTGATCGGAAATACTTGAGTGGAAAGTGTTAGTTGTTACTGAAATAAAAATTTGTAAACATTCTGCAGTTTTAACAACCTTCAAATTAACTATCAAATCAATCATACTGTAACGGAAACACTAGGAATAGGAGTTTTTTTTTTTAAATGGCTCTGGCACGATTTGTGCATTAGCCAGCGTCAAGTATAGGATTTTTTTTATAATTCGTGCTTGTATAGAAATTCGTCCGTGTCCTTCATGTACGGTTTAAGCACTCGCCCGGTACCGCACAACCCTCCCAAAGGCCGAGAACAAATTTAAATTAAATTAAAACTTGCCCTCGAACCCGGTACCCCTCACCTAGCTGCCACTTAATAAGACCGCTAGGCTATGAGGCCCCCCAGGAATAGGAGTTTTAAGTATTTGTTTATATATATATTTCCAGGTACACAGAGAAAGAGAGGTTGAGGCAGACTGCAATTTATGCGATGCAAAATTTCGGAAAAAGTCAGATTTGAAACGACATTTTGCGTCTATGCATAAAACGAAGGCGCCAGATATCACAAATGACGAAAGTGAACATGTCAATGTCGTATCAGAGTAGTTTTTTTAAATATAGAGTAATTTTTCGTTAGCTTAATAATCTGTGGATAAATTTGACAGTTCACTCTATGATTGGTATGACCAATAGTCCAAGAATAATTATAACTATAGGTACATTTTTGTATTGCTCTACATCTGAAGGGTCGTACTGCGTTTTAGGTTTTTTCAAAGCGGTTAACTTACTAATGTATGAAGTTTGTATAGATTATTATCAGTGATAGTTATATTTTTGTCATTCCATAGAACACATTCTATATATAGGACATACAATTAATTATAAATTACTTCTGAGGAATAGACAAGTTTTCGACGTGTTATTTGTTTTAGTTTAGTACTTAACAGAGAGTAGACCAATTCACACAGCACTTTGAGCACTGAAAATTGTTAATATTTTATTTAAATTTAGGCCAAAGTATTATTAAATTTGAAATACTTCCTTGACATTTGTGAGACTAGCATTTTGCCACTGTCACGCGTTAGACAGCTGGAGACATCTCGTTCTATTCTCTATGAACCTTAAAATCATATTGGTCTAAGATCCCGCTATACAACGACCTTCACCGAGATGCTTATTTAATGAAACTTATTTTATATTTAGTTTAATATATCAACTAATATAATCCATATGGGTTGCCTAGCAAATTTCAGTCCAGAGTATGTTTTATTAATTTAAAAAAAAAAAATTATTTAAACATTTCACCGGTATGATTATTAGATAAATTCTATACCAATCGAAAGTATGAAGCCCATAGAATATGCAAATGTAAGATTGTTTTTAATAAATTAATTATTTATGTGTAAATTTTTTATGTGACACTAAAGTATATATACATCTTTAGTATAAAAGAAGGTTATAGTGATACATATATAATATTACCCTGATTAAAAATATTGATTGAAAAAAGTTCAAAAAATTTACTACATGCAAATTATTAAAAAAAAATTTTTTTTTAATATTAATTAAACATACTCTGGACTGAAATTTGCTAGGCAACCCATATGGATTATATTTATTGACATATTAAATTAAATATAAAATAAGTTTCATTAAATGAGCATCTCGGTGAAGGTCGTTGTATAGCGGGATCTTATACTATATTATATTAAGCATTATTCATTTAGTGTGAAAAACTCTGTTTATTGAAATAATATTTTTGTAATTTCGCTGCATGTTATTTTGTCCAATAAAATTTTAATTTACTAATAGCATTTTTATTTAACAATTTGACTGTGTAACTCTCAAGTCTAAGGGTCTGTTTCACAATGTATGGATAAAGTACCAAATAGCTATGCAACACATAAATTATTTGGAAGATAAATTGTGCTATTTGACATTCATCGGACTCATAACTTATGATAGACTTTATGTGACGAATAGCGCTATCTGACAGTCGTGAAACGCAACAATAGTGTATATCCTACCTTAAGTAATAAATAGCTAATTTGGAACTTATGTAGGACTTATCCGTACATTGTGGAACAGACCCTAAGACTGTGAATTTGAATCCCAGCTGTGCACCAAGTAAATTAAATTCGAGTTACTGTATAATTAGTTAAACAGCCTTATGTGTCTACCAAGCTTTAGCCATTATTTTGTTGCCGGGATAGGGACTCGTACTGCTACTGTGTAAATCCTAATAATTGCCAGAATCGTTTTACAATAATTAGAGTTCTTTATTTGTCTCCTTTGCTAATGCGATATATATATGGCGCAATTTATTTATTGTATAAACTAATTAACTGATGGCTTAGTGGCTTTTTCATACGATTCTTAACCCTGACTTCTTGCGATTGATTTGCGGTGCAACAATGGACGTTCATAGTATGTGCTTCTTGCTCACTGGGAAGTAAGAACACTGGCATGTCTTAGGCAAAATCGACTTGTGTCAAAAACAGAAGGCTGATTTACTTGTCTTTAAAAAAAAACAAAGAAATCGATGCAATCTGATGCCAAGACCCACTAAGGCTGCGGCCTCGAATTTCGCGGGCAGCGGGGCGGCAGCGGCTGCGGCGCGGGAGCGAGGCGGCCAACGCATACCTGTTCTCGAAACCAGCGGGCAGATCGCGCGGCACTATAGCGGTGTAGTGTTGTGGTTGTGTAGTCGAGATATTTGTTTTTATTCGCGAACGAAATATCTAAAAAACGGCGACAACATCTTTTTGATTCAAATTTATTCCTAACGCTCGATTTATTGTGGGCAAAAATATGTTATATGCAAAAATATAGTTCCATATGGGTCTCCTTTCAAAGATTTCTGAAATAATTTGCTCTTGCACGTCCGAGGTCATTTTGATACGTCACAAAAAATATGTACAGCACTATATTACAATGCATACGCGCAACGCGGGCGGTCACCGCTTGACTGGATTGCGCCGCTCGTTACCCGCACCCGCGCCGCTGCCACGCCGCTGTTTTCGAGAACCGGTCCATTTGATTGTACGCATAATATCCTGCCGCTCCCGCGCCGCGGCCGCCGCCGCCCCGCTGCCCGCAAAATTCGAGGCAGCAGCCTAAAGGTTGCAGCGCCACTTGATTATTGATATGATGATATTTATCAAAAACCGAACTAAATGATTTTTGCATTAATAATTGACAAAGAAATAAAATACTGTGAAATGGTTCGAAATTTATTAAGAAACAAAACAAATTATTAAATATTCCGATATTAAGCTATTGCATAGACTTTATCGCGGGCTTTGACCGCTGCGACCGAATCAAGAAATTCCGTAACGAAATAAACCTAACACACGATGACGGAATATAGGTGCGGCCAATAGAGCGTTAGAGCGGGACAGAATGGATACTGCGTCTCACATCGGTTTAGCGTGATCGGATAGGCGTAGTAGTCTGAATCTGGTAGAGTGGTAGATTGAATTAATATCAAAGAAAAAACTTAAAATAATAACAAAAAACAAAGAGAAAAATTATATTGCATAAGTTTACCGCGGCAGTCCCCGAGTGCCACACGTATTTTTTTTATCAACTGACTGAATGAAAAGTAGTTTTGATAAAGAAGACCTTTTAATCTATTTCTTTGTTGAGAGAGAAAGGCAGAGCGAGCCTTCGAAGATTGAACGAAGGGAACGATCGGGGCGCAATGAATGAATACGGTTTCAAAATTTTAATAAACCTTTGTGGATGCGTTCATAGAAGACATACTTTGTTTCTTCAGTTGCATTGGGGAGGCCGTGAGTTAACACCCATGTTCGATTCCGTTAACATCGATGTTTTTTCTTTCAACATCCATGATCTGTGATCATCGAAGTTCGATGAACATCGGGATTCGGGCATCCCTACTATAAGCCTTCAAATTTCACAATTGACAGGATTCTGGCGGGAACCTTGAAAAAGCGCGGTTGACTTTAAACTTTAATTTTTATCTATAAATAGTGATTTTTTTATAGTTAAAGTGAATTTAAATATTGCTATTAGCTGCTGAAAAGCACAATAGCAATGGAGGTAAACGAGGGGGGCGGGTCTCACCCGCCCGCCTCAATAAAACGGCCAAGGCCTAACGGATGAAGGAGGAGGCGTAGGCGCTGGACGATCGGACTGCGGCGATGAGCGAGATGCGTATCTGCCCTATTACAAACCGAACTATAAAAGACTTTATCCAGAAAACTCAACCAACACAGACTTTAAAGTTGTAATAGGATGAGGGTAGAAACAAAAAGGACAGACACGGACGGTGATTGCCGTAGATTAGACGTGTTAAAGATATAAATTGTGTCTTGTGTAATATCAGATTTGTGATTTTGAATTTCGGTCATAACTTGAGGGGTATGTTTCATTTAATTATTATTGTATGGTTTAGTTTTATTTTGGTTGTGAAACAATCTGAAATGTTTTATTTGTTTTAGCTTTGGGAAATGCCCTCAAATTAGATATTCATTTATTGAATAACAAATTGACTATAACGTTTATGTGATAAACGTTACCACATATATTAGGTTTGGCAGGATAAACCTAAATCCTCCTGGCGCCCACATTTATGTATTTTTAATTAATTTTAAGATTTACTCTAATATATTTTAGTTATTATATTTTGCTAGTCCATAAATATACTAATATATTTTAATTTGTTTTATTTATCTTAAAGACCCATAACATGGCGCCCAACGTGCAAATGGGTTTGTAAACAAAAGTTTAAAATGTTGTCAAGTATGTTTCTTATAAAAAATAAATGTGGAATCCACAAACGACGATTGATTGGGCAACAAGAGCCCTATATATTTAAATCATATTTTCGCAATGGACATAAAAAGTGTGACGGGCATTCAGAGGGTGAATCCCAATAAAATAGCAGTATTATTCAAGCAGTATAATACGGCAAATAATTTTATTAACAATACCACTTTTCTTACAAAATATGACATGAAGGGTTCATACCGGCAGCGCAAATTGAAAAAACCGGCATAATTAGATTTGTTCCAGCGAACATCTCTAACAAAGAACTATATACTAGACTTTCTTCAATATATGAAATAGTGGCAATAAGAAGGTTTTCAAAGAAGGTAGAACAAGAGCGCATTGCATTGCAAACTGTAAGCATCACTTTCTTATCTAATAATGTACAATACTGCCTAATAATGTACAATACGATCTATTCTCGTACAGAGTTTTCGAATACATTCCACCTACAGTGCTATAGGTGTTATAAATTCAATCATTCAGCTAAGATTTGTAATGGAGATGTTGTAATGGGAAACAAAGATGTAGTATTTGCGGAGGTGAACACTTGGATAAGCAATGTGATAAACCAACTGAGATCAGCTGCATAAATTGCAGTGGGCCTCATCTTGCGATTTCTAGATTATGTCCTATCAAAATAAAGAAGATTAGTGAAAAGAAAAGCAACATATCTTATGCAAGTGTTGCCTTAACAAAACAAGTTACCACCAATGAAACAGATTTCCCTCCACTCCCACCACCAAAACCACTTGTAAATAGTAATGTTATTGTAAATAAGTCTGTAAATATCTCTGCAAATAAGTCGGATGTAAATAAAGTTAAAATAGTCCCTTCTAAGGACCTTAAAAATCAAATAATTTCCAACAACGATGTACTTATGGCCCTAGTGCAGACGTTGGTGGAATTAGCCAATAAAGATGACAGTACACCTACTAATATGAAATCTATAAAAGATGCATTATTAAAAAATTTAACATAATGGATTGTGTAGGGCCTAGTTCTACACAATCCAAGCTACGTATTGTTCAGTTTAATATTCAAAGTGCAAATAGTAAAAAACCTTTATTAATACAATTTTTAAAACAACAAAATATTGATATTTGCCTTCTAAATGAGACATGGTTTAAAGATAATAATTTTAAAATACCAGGATATAATATTTACAACAAAAATTCAAACAATGCACATAATGGAGTTGCTATACTGATGAATTTTCGGAACCCTACACTAATTGAAACATGAAGTTAATGTAATGTATGTACATTTGACAAGTAATGGTTAAATTAACAAATGAAGAAATAATCGATTCGATTAATTTACCGAGAATGTCACATCACTTATAAGCAATAGAAAAGTAGAAAATGGCCGTTTCACAATTTGACGGTTTCACTTCGATAGATTACAATCTACCGAATAATAATACGTTAAATTGTAAGCAGTACGTTGAGTTCACAATCTTTCGACAGTTTATAATCTCGCGAGATAGATTACAATCTAACGGTGTTTACAATTTTACGGTGACACTGATAAAACCATACCTTAAGTATAATATATTAAATACTAGATTTTATGAAGATATACAAACAGTTGCTGTATCTGTATCAACTGGACATAGTAGTCTAACAATTCTCTGTATATACTGTCCACCTTCAAGTGGGCGTATACGATTTAATAGACTCCGTTACATTATTAATGATCTACCAAAACCCATATTTATGAGTGGTGACTTCAATGCTCATCATATTGCATTTGGTTGTCAGTCAACCAAAGGTAGATGTCGGGAGTTATTTAATTTAATTGATGACTTAGATTTGTGTATTTTAAATGATGGTAGACCTACAACCTTAAACCGCCCTAGACAAACTGCTTCCGCCATTGATGTAAGCTTCATCAGTGGTAGCCTCGCACCACTATGTGAATGGTCTGTACATGATGATACAATGGGAAGCTACCATTATCCAACAATAACAGAGATTTCATTAGATATAGATAAATATCATCTCAATTCCCCTGTAGATAGGTTTATATATAAAAAAGCTGACTGGGAAACATACACAGATCTTTCAAAAACAATGTTTAATGATTTGATACTTCAATCACATGATCCTATTTCAACATATAATAATTTCTGTTCTCATTTAGATACTCTTAAAGAAATGTTAATTCCAAAGCTCACTAAAACAAACACTTTCATAAGCAGCCCACCATCTCCTTGGTGGAATTGTATATGTGAACAAAGTGTTATTGCTTCATATAATGCACTAAAACTATATAGAAAAGAACCTACTATTGAAAGTTATATTAATTACAAAAGAAAGGATGCCAAGAAAAAGAGAACAATTTCAGAACAGAAAAAAATTGGATGGAATAACTTATGTAACACTTTTAATAGAAATACTCACATAAGTAAAATTTGGAATTTATTAAAAATGTTTAAAGGCATAAGACCTAAGAATAAATCATATACAGATGTGTTTATATCTCCACTCTTGGATAAATTATCAGATAATAGCAACTTAATTGAAGTAGATCAACTGAACATTGTTTTTGAAATCAACAATAATAACCCAAATTCAAAATTTTTACTGGATCCATTTTCATGGTCTGAATTTTTAACAAGTTTGCACTCTAGACGAAATACAACTCCTGGCTTAGATGATTATCCTTTCATTGTAATTAAAAATTTAGATGTTTCTGCCCAAAAGTTGTTTCTTAACATCCTCAATTTGCTTTGGAGTAATAAATCTATTCCACAGTCATGGAAAACACAATGTGTTGTCCCAATACTTAAGCCCGACAAATTTCCTGAGTTTGCTAGTTCTTATAGACCAATTTCCTTGTCATCATGTCTTGGTAAAATATTCGAAAATATGGTGAAAGTCCGTCTCGATTGGTATGTTGAATCTAAGTGTTTCATTCCACATATACAATATGGCTCCCGTAGAGGGCGTAGTAGTGCAGACAGTTTCACCTCTTTAATCTCTGACCTGAAAAATGCCAAACATAGAAAATTAAACACAGTTTGCGTATTCCTAGACGTTCAAAGTGCAATATTCTATATGGACCCAAATGTGCCTCGAGAGGTACAATGCAGGGTGCCACACTATCTCCATTACTGTACAATATATACACAAGTGAAATTTGTAAATATGTAAATAATAGGAATGTAAATATTTTACAATTTGCTGATGACATTGTATTATACAGTAGTAATTACAACTTAGAGATTGCAATAGATAATATGAAAAAAAAATTATTTCAACTATTACAATATTATAATTATCGTTTACATTTAAAAATTAACCCATCTAAAAGTAGTGTTATGTTTTTTGGCAATGAAGCCTCAAATTCAAATATTATTTACAATAATGAAATTATAAATAGAGTTACTTCAAAGAAATTTTTAGGAATAATACTAGACCCAAAACTAACTTTTGAAGAACATATTAAATATATATCCAAAAATGCTCACAGAGGACTAAATGTTATCAGATCACTTTGTGGTGTAACATGGGGTGCAGACCCTAAAATATTGTCAATATTGTATAAAAGTATTGTTAAAGTCACTTAGATTATAGCTCACTCGCTTATATGAATAATTCTCATGTAAATAAATTGGACATATTGCAGAATAAGGCTTTAAGAATAATATCTGGTGCTATTTGCTCAACTCCCATAAGGGCCATGGAAGTTGAGACAAAAGTGATGCCTTTGATTTTGAGGCGAATCTTACTTGCTGAAAGATACTGTCTCAAATTAATAGCATCAAACAACACTCAAGTAATAAACAAAATTGTACCTTATATAGATAGATCCCCAAGAAGACCATTAACAACAGCACAAGGTCTAATATGAGGTAATTCTCCAACAATGTCCGATATATTTCTGGAAATAGACAATAGTTTTTCTAAAGTTAGAAAACAGTGCCCATGGCCATGTTACTCTTTCTCTTATCAGTGTATTTCACATCCAATTAATGTAGTCCAACAGACAATAAACAATAATTCAGAAATGCTTCAATTTTTGGAGGAAAATACAATGTACTATGTTATCTACACTGATGGGAGCAAAGCAAGTGATTATGTACATGCTGCTCTATATGATCCACAAGCAAAATTTTCTTCAAGTTTTATTCTGCATGAACCCTGCTCTATATTTACGGCAGAGGCATATGCAGTGTATCAGGTATTAATGTGTATTCGCGAAATCAATAATATTAAATATTTTTTAATAATTTCTGATTCCTTGAGTTTGATAACAGCTTTAACTACCCTTACAGTTAAATTCAAGTCTAATTATATCCTTTACTTCATTAAACAAATAATTCAACAATATCACAATAACAATATTCAAATTTTCTTTCTATGGGTACCTTCCCACAAAGGTTTCTCTGGCAATGAAATGGCTGATAAAACTGCTGACTGCATATGAAGGAGTTAATGCTGTTGACGTTAGAAATACAATGAATGTTCCTATGTCCGATTACTTGCAATGTATTGACCAGAATATTCAAAATTTGTGGTTAGAAATGTGGAAGAAAGATCAAGATACGAAAGGAAAATGGTATGGAAGCATACAAGTAGACTTACCTGCAAGACCTTGGTATCATCGTATGCAAGATGCTCCTCGAGACTTTATTACTATCATAAATAGACTGCGTTTTGGTCATTATACTGCACCGTCACACCTTGCTCGACTCGGCATTATTGCGAATAAAACATGTTCACATTGTAATTCAAGTGATGGAAGTTGGAACTGTGGAAGTTGGAACACATTATCTTCGATTGTCAAAAATTTTTGATCGACAGACTAGTGTTGGCCAGTGAACTTAGTGATGTTGAAAATAAGTGTGATTTATTGTCCCGCCCGCCGCCTTTAAAACAATTGTTACAAGACGAACTTACTTATAAGCACATCTACAATTACATAAAAAATACAATAAAAACAATTTAATGGAATATGCCCATAGGCATAACATTACGTCTATGAAAATTAAGAGTTGACCTAAAGGTTGTAAATGCCAGGTCATAAAATCCCAAAAAAAAAAAAAAAAAAAATCACAATTGACAATTGACATAAGACATTGCATGTTCTGGAGTAAAGCGATATTTCAATATAGCCAATATTTTTGCTTTTTTATTTTACTTTTAACTGTTTAAAAACAAGATAAACAAAAATGTTTCAGTTTTTAGAACGCGTGCCGTATCTTTTCAATGAATAGGTTTAATAAAGAATTTTCATTCTTTATGATTATAAGTATCTTCATCATGATTTATTGTGTTGTGACATATTTCCTATGTGATTTAATTTGTGTATGTTTGGAAATGAAATAAACAATTGATGATGATGGAAAAAAATTTAGAAAAACGAAGATTGCTCCACCTTGCTTAAAAATTGTGTAGGTAATTTGAAAATGTAATCTATTATTTTACCTAATTTTTGATTATCATAAAAAAACTGTTTATTGATTTCTTGTGGGTACGTAGTTATTGATTTTTGTTTACTTACCTATCCTACTTTTTATTAACAGATTACGTACGTTTATATTAATAGATTGTTTTGGGTTGAATGGTCTAAACATAATACTAAATTTGTTTAAACTTAACAATTCCACAAGCAGTTTTAAGATATGTATATTTAAGGTTTTAGATTCTCTATGTAGATCAGCGTTGCCAGACGTCCCGATTTTTAAAACAAAATGAAATGTCCCGCGCGGGACAAGCTTAGTCCCGCTTTTCGGGAATAACTCGATGGCAATAAGAAGTGTGTACTACCACCACCGCACAATAATGATACCAACTCTTTCAACAGTGTCCAAAAAAAATACCAGGATTATCTTCAAACTTTATATTAAGTATCCTACCATCAAACTGCTTTCCAAAACGCCTTTTTGAAATGCTAAATTTAATGAAATCTGAGTTACTCATCAAGTTTAATCTGCATGTGAAGAGTTCTTCGTCTTTTTTAAAGAGAAAAATGAAACTTTTAAAGAAGTTACGAAGATATCTTCATAGAAATATTATGAATAAGTAATTCTGATAAATAATTACTGTCTTATTGTAAGTTGCAATTTGAAACACTCACTCTTCAGACTATTGTTTGCAACGCTATATTTTTCTAATAAATAAAACTTGACGTGATAACGTCTTTAAAATCGTTTTAGTCGGGTGACATGTTCAGAAACTTGTGTCACACCAAAACCTCACGAGCGCGATCGCAGGTATAACGAGAGAGAGACGGACCGATCTCCCGTCTCATCTCACTCTAGCGGCATACAAACGAATGGAGATTTTCTCGTGCGATTAATTGACGTGATAACGTCTTTAAAATCGTTTTAGTCGGGTGACATGTTCAGAAACTTGGGTCACACCAAAACCTCACGAGCGCGATCGCAGGTATAACGAGAGAGAGACGGACCGATCTCCCGTCTCATCTCACTATAGCGGCATACAAACGAATGGAGATTTTCTCGTGCGGTTAAGTTTTCGTTGAATGTTTAACAGTGAAACAAAATGTGAAGTGCAAGTGAAGTGTTACAACAATTGCAACAAAAAAAGGTGAATAAAATAAAATAGCCTACTTACTAACAATTAACATTCTTGAATAAACTTGTAAAAGTAATGAAAGATGGAAAAAAGACACGTGTAAACAAACGAAATTTAGAGATTATGTTATGATAAAAATGAATTGTGGTAGTGTTAAATAAAAACATAGTTGGACTCATACCCTAAATAATTATAATAAAATAAAAATAGATAAAGGAGCGCGTCGCGTCGTGTGAATGATTAGAATATCGAATTAAAATCTCTCACCTGTCAAAACAATGCATTCTAACCTACGACTCGAGCGACCAATAACAATGCGAGAAACCATTCTCATGTGTCAAGTTGGTTAAGGCGCGTAATACAAATTCAAACATTTAAAATTAGTATTGATTTCAATTCAAATTTTATTTCTAATTGATTGAATATCATTTATTGATAATTTAAACGGAATTATAATACCAAATTAAAATCTCTCACTTGTCAAAACCCTGCATTCTAACCTACGACTCGAGCGACCAATCACAATGCATGAAATCATTCTCATGTGCCAAGTTGGTAAAGGCGCGTATTACAAATTCAAACATTAAAAATTAGTATTGATTTCAATTCAAATTTTATGTCTAATTAATTGAATATCATTTATTGATAATTTAAACGGAATTAGAATTATTTAAACAAATTTTAATCCTAACTAATATTATAAATGTGAAAGTGAGTTTGTTTGTTTGTTTGTTACGCCTTCACGCTTTAGCTACTGTACGGATCACCATGAAATTTTGCATACACGTTCATTCATTTGGAATTAAAATATTTTGTGTTCCATAGAAATCACCACGCTCAACATGATGGATCCCTGTGCGCACATTCCTTCAACATCCAGTACACCGATGGAGACCGAGGACGCTTTGCCGTCAACGTCTGCAATACCCACCACTGCCGAAAAAAATGCCCTGCGAAATCGTGAGTACAGAAAACGTGTAGCAGCTACTAGAACCCCAGAACAGGCCGCGGCGTTTGCAAGAAAAGCCGCTGAAAGACAACGCAAAGCGTACCATCTACGTAGAGCTGCAAATTTAGCTCTCGCCAGCGGCACGGTGGAGACAACTACAATTGTACAAACCAGCGCTCAGCGAAAACGTGCATCTCGACAGCGTCAAGCCGAACGAGTTAGGAGTGCTGCACAACCCAGTACTTCATCGAATCAAGCAGCAGTGCACCAAGAACAACCTACCTGGTCTACAAAATGGTCTTCGTCAATACATCGATTCAAATCTACTTTCCTGGAAAACGATTTTGGCCATACTTGTTCGGTTTGCGATAGATTATGGTTCAGAAATGACCTTAAAGCCATCACTGATGCACAAATGCAGATAATCTCAGATTGGTGTGTTAAGGAAAATCGGCAAGTACACGCCCAGGAATTTACATTGGTTTGCGCCAACTGTAAACGTTCGCTGAATACAGGAAAGCTTCCGAGTCTTGCGAAGATGAACGGCTTAACATATCCTGAGGTACCTCCAGGTCTACCGCCATTGGATCATACCTTGCGAAACCGTGAGTACAGGAAATGTGTATTTTACAAAACTTTCAAATGACTTGAATACCTATCAAACAAATTAAATTATTTTTTTTTTAAAAATGCAACCATCCCATCAATATTTTTTTATGACGTTGTCACGTTCAACTATCGTCAGTAAACCGACTTTACAGACAACCGATTTTTTTTTTACGATTTTTTTGTTTTTAATCAGAAGATGACTAAGAGACCATTTAACGATAGGTTTAATCTGATTTAAATACATTTAAAACAATATTTAAAAACTTCTGAATATTATTTAATTTTTTTTACGATGTCCCGCTTTCGACAAATGAATCCCGCTTTTTTCGCTTTAAAAGTGCCAAAATCCCGACTTGACTAAAAAAAAATCTGGCAACGCTGATGCAGATATACTTCATACACTGGCTTTATTATGAGATATCACTTGCTGTGTGTGTGTGTACCTGCAAGCAAATAAGTTTTGAGTGACTAAGTTAATTTATAACAAAAAATGTATTATAATTTTAAATTACCATTGAAAAGTAGACAAATAGTATCAATCGGGAATCTGGGAATAAATAAGGCGCAACTGCGTTTCTCTGTGAATACAAAAGATTTATTTACAAAAGAAATATCTATTAATTTACATTTAATAAAAAATATATATTTACAAATTATTCACTCACCTGTGAATACAAAAGAAACAACATTTAAAGCCTATATTCTATATCTAGGTTTTATAAAGTAAAATAATATAATGAAAAAATTAAAATATCTTACATATATTATGTCAAGTGACAAATTAAACATCGTCGATTAGACGGCAAAGACAACATTACAAAAGAGTTTATATAAAATACAATATAGACAAGAGTTTGTATAGGAAAATATATTATGTTTTCCTTACATATATAATTGAATTATTAAATGTCAATTTTTAATATTTATTATTAATTTTTATATCAAATTTTTTACTATCAATCTTATTTATCAATCTAAGAGTTTTTTTCGCTTACATTTGATGACTATTAATGGTACTGTTCAATTTCTATTTCAGATTTCAAGATGGGTAAAACAAATGCGGAACATTGTAAAAACTATTACCAACGAAAAAAAGCTGCCAAGGAAGCTGAAAGAGCTCGTCTAGGCTTGTCAGTAAACAAGCCAAGAAGAAAAACAGGAGCAGAACGTAATCGTGCCTATAGGCTGCGAAAAAAAATGCTTTCACAAGTAGAAGGATCATCCGTGGCTGAGATTTTATCCACACCGTCAACTTCAAGTTCACGAATAAGGACTTTTGTGCCATCATTTCGGTTAGCTAATTAATTAATTATTTGCATGAAATCAAAACCTATTTTTAATAATGCCAAAGAAGTATAACTTCTTACCCGCGTACATAACAACACGCACCCTTTTTTTTTCAGTGTTGTCGAGAGTACATTAGCAAGAAATAAAAAAGGAATACCTGCAGTAGCGATTGCTACTCAATCTTTTGAAACAAACACAAATTCCATTGGGGAAATAAATCCAGGCCGAAGTAATACTATGCCTATAAATTTTGTTGACATTAAGATAGAACCAGAGAATGTTGACGAGATTACAATGGGAATACAGCATGACATAATAAGTTGGAGGGAAATAAAAAAATCTAGTGAAATTTATCTTCAATCTAATAATATTTGTGATGAACTACTACATGAACAGGTAAGTTTTGAAAATATTATTTTATTAGTTGTTGCATATGTGATTATGGTATTTATATTTTATACTTCCTTCAGCTCAATACATGCACATTCATTTTAATTTGCTCATAAATTCTTGTGGTGTGTGCCCTAACCAATCAAAATACTTTTTATTTCAGATTTCCGTCCCGAAAACCATAATGCATAGATTAAAGCCTACGCCAGCCAAACATGATTGTGAGTATTCTTGTAAAACAAATTTTACCGTATAATAAATCAAATTATATCCTTCCTATTTCTATCCATTATTCAAAACTTTAATTTTACAGCACCGGTTGATAGTCAAATAAATACTTTACTATTGCCTCATGATACTCAAGATATGGTGAATGATAGAGATGATGATAATGATGTCATCATCATTGATAAAGTACCTGAAGTTATTGTTATACCATCTGATGACACACCTAACGACGATCTCCCCTGTGTCATTGCTAATATTAAATCCGAACCACTTGAAAACGAAATACAAACATCTAATACAAAACATACTGTTACATTACAAAATGATTTTGAATGTAAAACGATGGTAATGGAATGCCATTCAGATGGAAACAGAATTAATGATGATGAAGTATTAAGTATTGATGAAATTAAAAGGGAACCTAATGGTGAACTGAATGTCGCCATGGAATCTACATTTGGAATTCTAAGTACACAAAGTATGACGACAAATAATGTAAATACAATTAATAATAAAGGAGACGGTAGACCGGCAGATACATCTAATAATTTAGAACAAATTACTCCAAAAGAATCAGAAGTATCAGATCCGTTAAAGGCAGAAACAAATGTAGAGACGTTTGTCGAAATCGATATCCCATGGGACACTGTTCCAATAAAGGAAGAAGCGGATCCGGAAATGGATTTAAAATTATCGGATATCAGAAGTTTGTATCATGTCGATGTTACTGTCGGTGAAAACGCAATTGATGTTAAGCGAGAAATTAATGAATTCGATTTAACCGGTCAAAGTGAGAATTTGCAACAAGACAACTCTGCTTATAATGTAAGTAATAAAAAGTCTAAACAATATATCACTAATAGACACGAAAATGACATCAGTACAAAAAATACCAGAATATGCACTTTAGCAAATATTTTTTATCTGTATGACACGATCATAGATATATTTTCTTCAAACTAAATATTTGTTTCCAACACACAAATATACAGTATTTACAATATTCCAAATCCACATACCAAAGGCCGTCCCATCCTCCAAGAGATCAAAGACATCCCATCCTCCAAGAGATCAAAGACATCCCATCCTCCAAGAGATCAAAGACATCCCATCCTCCAAGAGATCAAAGACATCCTATCCGACCGCTTGCCTTCGTTTCTAGCCATGTCTGTTGACTCCAAAACGGCTGGAATATTGCAAACCTACAATTAAGTTAAACCTTATAAATTTCAGTCGCATTTCATCACCATCACACCGAATGTAACTTTAAATACCGATGCTGATAGCGATGATGAAAGGAACCAAACACACAGGAAGAAGGGGAAGTGAGTTGTATATTATATGTATTTTTTTTTACGACTAATTATAAATACACAATTAGATAACATCAGCACAAGAAGTGCATAGCAATTAAATTATATGAAAACGGTAAAAGTAACAATAATAAAAATTAAGTAAGATTAAAAGTGGTATAGTAAGTATCAAGATTACTATCGAACTATAGTGACGTAAGTGTTGTCAACACAAAAAGGGGACTATTGCAGCGACCTCAAACCCCAGATGGGCGGGGATTAAATTACGCGTTATTGTTAATATTTTTTTCGACTTACACCACATAATAGTAACTAAAGAGTCACTAGGTGGTCACGAAACGTTTTACTATACTTGGGTACTGAAAAACGTTACGGCGAGTTACATGGGGGGTCAATTATCTCCAAAAATTGCGTTACGTAATACTTGAACGCTCCCTAATTCGTACATTTAAATAGTCATAATCAAATCAAATTATAATCAGACGAAATTTTCCAGGTTCAAGGGCCACATGCGGTTGCATGAATGTCTTCCAGTATACAAATGCGAAATATGCAATAGAACATCTAGTGATTCCAGTAACTTTTCCACAGTTAAAGTGCACAATTCCCAAATATTGATCTGCGATATTTGCAAGAAGAAATTCAATAATAAAGCCTACCTCGCCAAACATATACAGGTATGTGATAAGACAATTGAAATCTACTTTTAATTTGGATAACATATATTTATGAAGGTCAATAGAAAAATATAATTTTATCATCACTTTAATGCGTACGTGCACGTACTTCAACGTACACACTGCTGGACTAGACTAAACTTAAGCTTTTTGAAGTGAAACTTCTGAGGGTTAAATGAGGGTAAACTTTTTACTGATGAAACACAATAATAATATTAGCGTCACGAAAATGTACAGCGTTTTTGTCGAAGAAAAGGGAGAGAGCGATTGAGACCGATTGAGAGAGATTGAGAAAGGGCGAACGTAGCATAAGATATTGCTTCACTATCTAGTAGTAGAAATATTTTGTAGTAATAGATATGTACTAGCTGACCGGGCAAACGTCGTTTTGCCATGTATATTATTTATAATAAAAAAATAGGGGTTGATCGTAGAAGGGTGAAAATTAGGGGTTGTATGTATTTTTTAATGTTGTATCATAAAAAATAAAAATATTTTATTTTATCTAAAAATTTAAAAAAAAAATTAGGGGTGGACTACCCTTAACATTTAGGGTGTTAAAAATACCCAATATGCACACCAAATTTCATGAGTATCGGTCAAGCCGTTTCGGAGGAGTTTAACTACAAACACCGCGACACGAGAATTTTATATATTAGATTATAATTAATTGTTGAAAATGGTTTGACCAATTATTTAAAGGCCTGTATACACTTTGATTACTGATTAGTGCAGGTGATTAGTTGTCTGCAAACGTGATTAGAAGCGTATATTAAAAAAAACAAACTGACATACCTACAACCCCATTTCGGCGTGTTTCAAAAAGTTCGTTGTCACAAAAGGATCACCTTGGTTATGAGGAAATCCTCATCTTTTTTATATTTACGCCCCTCCGTTGTTATAAACCAGTTGCGCACTTTTACTAAGTGGGCCTCCGATTTTATCTGTTCCGTGATCATTTGTTTTTTCTCATAGACATGCAGGTGATCAGACTTTTGCGCCTGACACCGTTTTTTTTTATTCTAATACAACGGCGTGTTATCTGTATTATTCACTTTGATTAGTGCGAGTGCAAGGGATTAGTAATTGACATTGATTAGTGCAGGTGTGTAGTGCAAATAGTGTCCAATTCTTGTTTAGTGGCTCTGTTAAGTAAATTCTGTTGTCATATTTTGGCAGGCACGCTGCGAGTGAGGGGAAAGGGAGGGGCACGCGACGTCACTACTCGCAGTTCACTCGCAAGAAAATAGAACACGCTTCTAAAGCAGCGTGCCTGTCAAAACATGTCATTACACGCTTTATATTAGCTTCAACTGTATGTATGTATGTATGTATGTAACCGACTCCTTCGGACTCGATTTTGACCCACTTTAAACGGACAGATTTAATTCAAACTTTGTACACTTATAAAGAATCAGCGACAATTTCATAGGTTTATCTCGAAAAAAACAATGAAATTTTTTTTAAGTCCACAAAGCAATACGATTAAATTGAGACAACACGTATTGCTGCTAGGACTAAAAAGTGGAAAATAAATATAGTTTAAAAAAACTAGAACACACGCTTTTAAAGCACATCAAACTAAAAAGTGAAAAATAATTCCTAATTTAGGCTGAAAATGGTAATGAACAAAAAATACTGGTTATTTTTTGTGTATTTTTCACTTTTTGTTTTGATGTGCTTTAAAAGCCTGTGTTCTAGTTTTTTTAAACTATTATTTATTTTATTGTTTAGCGCCGGACGCTGTGTCGTAAAAAAATGGCGAAGTGGGCCGAAGACACAACCTATAAATTTGTGCAGGAGTATGTAAAATATGAATGCCTTTACAATTGTAAAGACCCTAACTACAAAGTTAAGGGAGCCCGGAATGCGGCACTTTTACGCTTAAGTAAAGCAATGAATATACCGGGGTTTGGTAGAAATGAAGCTTATACTAAAATAAGGAACTTGAAGTCTACTTATTTGCAAGAGGTGAAGAAAATTAAAAGAACAAAGTCGGCAGCTGGAACAGATTGCGTATATAATCCACAAATAAAGTGGTTCACATTATTGGATGACGCTATCAAAGCTGTAAATGGACAGTGCAGCGACTCGGAGAGTAATATGGTAAGCAATAATGATATTTTTAATATTATATTCTTAATCTTAATATATATAAATTACGTGTCACGTTGTTTGTCCGCGATGGACTCCTAAACTACCGAACCGATATCTATTAAATTTGCACACCGTGTGTAGTTTGATCCAACTTAAAAGATAGGATAGCTTACATCTCAATTTATATCATCATCGCAATATTATTTTATTGCAAAATATTTGTTTATTAGTTAATAGTCACAATTCTGATAGATGGCGCTGTACCAACGTTTCACATAAGCTACAATGTAATGGCTTAAAGCATGGTAGTCCCCATGACTGATGTTCTCCTACCGTTTCCCTTGAATAGTTTACTACTATGTAATATAACAAAAACCTTAGCCACAGCAACGCTTGGCCGGTCTACTAGTTATATTATAAAAAATAACTGCAAAACCACGTTTTAATTCAATGTATCATTCGAGTCTGCCAAGATACTGCACCTTCTCTTACTAAATAATCTGCATAATCGTTGCGTATGTTTTGTGCAATTTGAGATGATCTATTCTGCATTCTCATAGTAAGTGGAACAAGTCCGTCTGTTGGCACTTCTCTCCAGAAACTTTCAATCAAATGTCCATTCTCTTCCATTCTTCTCTCAACGGCACATTGGTTTTTCTCGCCCAGTTATGCATGGCGCAACAGATTTTTACGGTTTTTTGCACCTTGTTGGGAAAAAAGTAGTCTTTCTAAAATTCTGTATCGACTTACTAGGATGCCAAACGCATTTTCGACGACTCGTCTTGCCCGTGATAATCTATTTTTTTTTGTTTAAATGTCAATTGGTTTCATCATATATGGTTTTAGAGGATACGCATGATCGCCCACTAGAACATGACCTTCGGGCAATCAATTATTTTCCAAAGCATGACTAAGATTACAATAGGAGAAAACTCCACCATCCGATACACGCCCGTTACATCCAAGATCAAAAGATGAAATCTGTAGTAGTGGTCTGCTACTGATATGAGAACAATGCTATTATTTTTTTTGTAGTTGACGTAATAACTTCCTGCGTTTGGTGGAGCTTTGATGGTAACGTGTTCTCTATAGCACCTGAGCAACCATAGAAATTCCAGGAACTTCTGAAGCCTTGTTCAATCCTTTTCCATTCGTCGCCGTTAGGGACCTAAAACAAAAAAAACATAAGTTCCTGACAGACTAGTTTCTTTGACAGCAGTGAAATCGGAATATTATTTCTGACTATCAGAGTTGGTTTACTATATGTTTTTCTTTTTGCTTTGGTTTTTTTAAATCTCAATTTTTTTTTAGCAGCTGGATCCTCAATACGAATTACTTGATGGAGAGGTACCTTCCATATCCCGATATAATCAACTTGCTGAAAACAGTAACCCGGACGCAACACCTGAATCTGAACAAAGAAAATCGCCGATTTCTCGTAAAATAACAGTACGGGACCTCAGTCGTTTGGTCAATAAAGTTAAGAACGTAGCTGACACACGCAGAACAGAAACAGAGTTTGATATATTTGGAAAGAGTGTAGCAGCTCAGCTTAAAAGATTGCCAATGCACAAAGCAATAGAAGCACAAATGTTTATCCAAAGTTATATTTCTAATTTACGTCTGCAACACGGAACATTTAACTAAGCATAAAGCCCATCACTAAAGTCTATGTACCAGTCTTCACCATCACCGACTAACACTCCACCACGAGAAGTCAAAGTCAAAAATCATTTATTCATGTAGGTAACACAATGTACATGTCGGCGTTTGAACACGCCATAATAATTGTGTCCGGACACCACGATGAATTGTTGAAGATAATGACGTCATAAATTGGTTTGTTGGCATCAGCCATTTACTTTCGACATTAAAGTCCACTTTTTAAAAGCTTCTGATTGGTTCGGCCGCTCAATAGAACTAAGCGCTTCACCAACCAGTTCCCATATATATAGCAACCAGAATTTGTAATAAAGAGGTTTCGTCACACGTCGTGTACTCGTTCCACGACCGAACCCGAATCGACCACAGAGTCAAACGGCAGTTATAGAAACAAGAGTCAAAGATTACTTTAATATTTATTATCAATAAGTTTTAAATGTTTAAAGTGATATGATAATTCATATTAATTATTGACTTTAATTAATAATAATAATAATAATGACTATGGAGTAATTATTATTATCGACCATTGAATAGTCGGTAATTTATAGATCTAGCAACATTGACAAATAGACCATTCGTATTAACGGTTTCGTAATTTGACTTTGACATTAATAAATGACAATAACAGCTGCCACTAACACAATTTCTTCAATATAAATAATAAAGACTACAGACTATCAAATAGTCCTTAATTTGCAGATCCATTAATATTGGTAAATAAAATAAACCATACTACGGCTTTACCCCGATATTACCAAATGATGATGAATGACAATAGCAGCTGATCAACACCATTCCTTAAACATAAATAAATGATATGAATTTGCGCCCACATACACTTATGAACGTCAAACAATAAATATACAGTAAATGCTTCTAATTTTACATTTACTGTCAGTTCTCAAATCAAGGGCGTAGAACGGAAGAGAAGAACTGGCTATAAACTCTCCGCCACTGTTTTAATCACCATTACACCATCCACATGACATCTTAAGTAATAAATAATAATAAAATAAATTAAAAACAAGGATTTTCCAATATCAGCAGGTGGCATGGTGTAATAGGAACACGTACTTACAATCTCGTGGGAACAACACGCAAACACATAGTCGAAACAACTAACATCACCGCATACACGAATTCAAGTACGACCAGTCACCACAAGCACCCGTAGCACCCGTTCACGAGTATGACGCATGGCCAGCCATCGGGAAGTACGAGCATTAATAAGTTAGAGTACTAATAAGTTGATTGCAATTACATATAGTGAATATCAAAATAAACCTACTTTGATAGAAAAAAATGTTTTTAATTTTACATACCTTTATGTAATCTCTCAGTGAGTTGTAAATAGCATCGCATACTATGTATATGATGTTACAAGTCGTCGATCTTGGTACTCTGAATAGGTGATGCAAGACGCGTAAACTAATTCCATTAGCCAATAAGTAAAAAATGGCGTGCAATTTTATTTTTGCCGGTAAAGCAGGTCTCATAAATGTATCGCATTTCTGTATGACGAGGTTTAGTAGTATATTAAAGTACTCTTCGGTCAACCTGAGAGCAAAGTTATTCCGTCATATCTTCAGCAGCCAATTCCTTAAAGAGTTAGTAGCTTGCGCCATGAATGGGTCCTCTATTAATCCATTTTTGAACCCATACTTTTCTTGGTCTCTTCAGCTTACAAATCTTCAGCACCGCGTTTAATACTTATTTCAATTGCAAGCGCGCTTCTCGATGTTTGTCCATCGTTCGATCAATTATATTGCGCAATATTGAAAATTGTGCAATATAATTAATCGTCTAGGGTTAATACTGAAGATTGCACAATGATTGAACGAAAGTTTGAGCGAGTTTTTTTTATTGCACCATATTTTTCCATTGCGTCGTGTAGGGTCAGTATTGCGCAATATTTTTTAATCTGTGTTTCGTCGGCGAGGACACACGCGTGCACGCTTCCCAAAAATGGCAGAAAAGGATAATACGAAAGTTAAGGAAATAGAGTTTATCGTCGAATGTATCCAATTGTACAGAGAATTGTCGTCTTTGTGGAATGTCAAGAGCAAAGAATATCATGACCGTGATTAAAAAAAGCTGTTTATGAAACATTGTTGTCTAAATATAAAGAGATGTTTCCTGAGCCAAGCAAAGATGACGTGATGAAGAAATTCAATTCTTTGAGAACCAAGTACCGGAAGGAACTCAAGAAACACCTTCAGTTGATGAAATACGGATCTGGTACAGACGCCATCAACACAATACTGAATGTTTTTTTGTAGTTTTAGTAGTATGATCCAGAACCAGGAGGTTTCTTTATTTCCACGTGTTTCCACTGACTCAAAATTCTTGGCAACTTTTTTCCATTCCTCGGCTGTTTATGATAGCTGAAAACAAAATAACAAATTGTTTATCTTTTTCAGGGAAATAGTTCAACCATTGAAGCTGACCAAGTACAAACTACATCCTATGCAGTTCCGAAGACAAAAGATAAAAAATTAAAGAGGAAATCTGAAGATGAACTTATGCAAGTTGTAGTAAACTGTCTTAGAAAGAAGCCAGACGAATATGAAAACTGGGCTGCGTCTTGTGCTGCAGATTTAAAGAAAATGGAACCAACACAACGAATCCTTGCTAAGAGTGCTATTGCTGCCATTATCATGGAAGGACAATTAGGTCTTTTACATCGCAATTCGGTTGAAATAAATACTCCATCAGTAACAATAACTCCATCTCCGACATATACCAGATCCACGCCAACTCCAACAAATTACAACAGCACGCCTCGCTATTCTGAACTTCCACCTGAGGAGCTGCCACATTACCAACAGAACATGGACAATTCTCAACTGGAAAATGATGCTAATGACATGTATCAATATATAAAGCTTAATAAATAAATGTTTATTAAATAATAAATAAATAAATGAAAAGATTTACCTTGATTAATTTCTTCAAAATGTGTATTATGGCTTCGCAGGTTTCCATAATTATTAAGGAAAGACTTTGGGAAATAGAACAATGAAACTTTAAATCTTCTAGAGTATTCCCAGTAGCTATTCCCAATTCTAGTAGCACTTGAAACTGTTCCAAGTCCAGTCGTACAAAATGTTTGAAAAAGAAATATTCACGGGTCATGAATTACAATAAAAATAATAAGAATAACATGAATATATAGTCATGATTGAGCAGGATAGAATTTATTTATTTAATTATAAGTAATCTTACAGCTAACATACATAATATTACAAAACAAACACTTATACAGTACAAAAAGCCAACACAGATTACATAGATAAACAATATTATATAAGAAAAATGAAACAAATAAGCGCATCAATTGACAAAAATATATACAGAAAACTGAAGTTTAATATTCAAAACAATAAATATTACCAAATACAACCTAAACACAATTCGAGTCTTCCCGCCCCTTCAATTTCTAGAATTGGATAGGAAGTTTGATTTGAGAATGAAGACAAATTTGACGACTCATTGGTCTAGTGGTTAGTACCCCTGACTGTGAATCCATGGGTCCCGGGTTCGATCCCCGACTGAGACGATGAGCATATTTGGTGTTGTGCTTAGGTCTTGGGTGTTTAAATATGTATTTATATGTCTATCTATCTACAATATGTATGTATATCCGTTGCCTAGTATCCATAACACAAGCTTCACCAGCTTAGCATATGGGACTAGGTCAATTGGTGTGAATTGTCATATAAATACATGGAGTGATAATACTGGTACATGATCATATATATATTTACAATGATTTTGTATATTTAAATTGATGTTAGGTATTTTTACTATTTACAAAAAATCACGAGGAATTTTAATTTCATAATAAATATTCATCATCTGAGATTTTACTATAATATTTTTTAAATAAATATTTTTTAATAATTCTCTTTAATTATTTTGATCAATTATTAAATTTTAATAATTTTTCAGATCGCAACGCCAGAAATCGTAGTGCGAGAGTGTGAAACACTTAAAAATAAAATATCTCTGAAACGGCCACCTAAGACATCAACAGAACGTTCACGTGAATCTAGAGAGCGGAAAAAGGCTCTAAAAAATTTGTCCATCATTTCAAAACCTCAACCAAAAACTCCAGCAGAGCGTAGTCGTGACTACAGAGCTCGAAAAAGGGCTCGACAAAATGAAAACCACCAGTCAAATGACTTGACGCGAATAACTGTGGAAGTTGAAGTACATCAAGAACAAGAAAATTCTCAAGTCGAAGACTTCCAATTTACCAATGAGACAAATAAAAACTTCAACAGTACGTGAGTGTAGTGTCGTGAGTTTAGGGCTAGAAATCATTGATAAACCTTACAGAAAACATTGAGGGTTTTCAAACATCATCAAATGTTATTAATGCTAATAATTATAACAATAATGGTGATAATTAATAAAGCAAATAGAGGAGTAAGTCATCTTCGTTCGATTATCGAAATTATGAATGAAAACCCTGAGTTTGATATTCCCACTCCCTATTAACCCACTCCAAAAATTTGAAACCACCCACTTTGAAAGCTGGCGCTACGCAACATTAAATGAATATAAACAAACAAATGAGAACACCAAACAAATGTACGTGGATTGCATAAAACAATCTATGACAACGAGTATCATCTACATGCGCTGTGGTTAATTTGCTGTGCAGTCAGTATTTATGATAAGCATGCAGTATTTTTTTACCTAAATAAAATTATTTGTACTTATCGCATTTTGAGGAAAAAAGTTATGTCATGCTGATGTATATTTTCGAAGTATCTGCAGTACTTGTTTTATTAAACATTTAGTTTATTTGTAGTGAAGTAATTTAATTGATGTAAAAAAGCATATAAATGATGAAAATATATTGATATGCGATTATTTATTTGATGTGCAATTAATAATTTCCCATTTATAATTTGTATTAATTTTCTACACTTAATATTTTAATAACAAATAACTTCATTAAATTCCTACAATATCTTCCTTTCCCCTATTTTTTCTACGACACGGGACAAATGGGACCATATGTGGAATGTAAGCATAAGAACTATTTTTTTTTTTTGAGGGGGCAAACGGGAAGCAGTTTCTTGTGTTAAGCGATTCCACCTTTCATGGACACTCTCAATGCCTGAGGGCTCGCAAGGGCTTTTGAAGAACCCTTAGTCGAATTGGTTCGCAAATACTTCAGTGGAAACTGTTAGACGTTACTAAACTACAAACGATTTTAAACTACTGTTTTCAGTTGCCGTTATTTATATCTGGTTACTTTTTAGTAAACATTCTGCATTTTTACCTTACAACCTTCACATTAACTATCTTGAAATCTATCATATTTTAACGGAAACACTAGGATTTTTTAAAGTATTTGTTTCTAAACACAGTTCCCAGGTACACAGAGAAAGAGAGGTTCAGGTAGAATGTAATTTATGCGATGCAAGATATCCGAAAAAGTCAGATTTGAAACATTTGGCGTCTGTGCATAAAAGGAAGGCGCCAGATATCAATGTCAAGTCTGAACCAGAGAGTTTTTTAATGTGAAACAGTAAATGTCGCGTGACGGTCGGCCGCTGAGCAGTAATAAAGAGAAAGGCGCTCGTCAATCGTAATAGCAGCCAAGGCCAATATGGCGGCGCCTATAGTTAGCAACAGCTGACCCTGTTGTGTATAGACTATTATTCATTTGTGCCAGTGCTCTAGCATATTTTGTTTGTTTTTGTCAGTGTATAATGTAATTGTTTTTATCAGTGTTTAATGTAAATGTTGTTATTTATTAAAGTAAAACTTTAATTTGCTTTTAAAGGACACAGCTAGTGAGTCCAAAAAACTGCTCAACTAGGAAATAGCAAAGAATAGTGCAAAATTGAATGACGATGAATTAATTTTACGCCGTAAAAACAACGCCGACAGAGCACTTCCTTATAGAAAAGGGAAAAAAGGTCTTGGTGAGTAAACACAGTGTTTATATCGAATTTATTAGAATTGTTAGAACTTTTTGCTTTGAAAATATTCAATTTTTTTATTTATATTCGGTCCATTCAATATATTTAATTTTATTTAACAGGTGCCATGTCCAGTACTAGTACCGTTCAAAGTGGTGAGCCTGTACCTGAAAATATTGTTACAGCAAAACTTTTAAATCAAAAGCAACTAAATGCGGAACGATGCCGCAGGTATCGTCAAAAATGCAAGCAGCTAAAATCAGGTGCCAATGTAAGTCACTGTTCACGTATTTTAGTTACCATAAAACATTGGTTACATTTGTAAACTGTGAAACACATAATGAAGATGGAATTGATAATAGAATGATTGAAAATAATTGAAAAACGGATCAAAATGACTCAACGATAATAAAATATTGTTTTCAGTTTTTTAATCTTATATATAAAATTCTCGTGTCACAATGTTAGGTACCATACTCCTCCGTAACAGCTTGACCGATTTTTTTCAAATTTTATATGCATTAGGTCTGAGAATCTGCACTATCTATGTTTCATACCCCTAAGTGATAAGGGTTGTCCACCCCTAACATTTTATTTTTTGGACGAAATTTTAATTATTATTTTTTTTATAATGTGAAAATAAAAAATACATACAACCCTAAATTTTCACCCCTCTACGATCAACCCCTGTTGTTTATTATTGTAGATAGTTATTTTTATTGAACTAAATAAATATTTCCTAGAAATAATATACATGGCATAAGAAATATTTGCCGGTTGAGCTAGTATGTGTATATAATCTACATATTTGTTATTTAATATGTGTTATATAATCTAAACAATACCGCGATTCAAGACTCCACAGGCGACATCTATTTGTTGAACATAAAACTATAATTATTGAAACAATAATATGTGTATATAATCTAAATAATTGTGAAGTATTCTGTATGCCATACTTTCTAAGACACAGAGTTCAATAAAAATATTAGTTGGAGACATTCCAATGTTACAGGTATAAAATTATTTTTTTTTTTTTTTTTTATGTAATAGGAGGCAAACGGGCAGGAGGCTCACCTGATGTTAAGTGATACCGCCGCCCATGGACACTCACAATGCCAGAAGGCTCGCAAGTGCGTTGCCGGCCTTTCAGGAATTGGTACGCTCTTTTCTTGAAGGACCCTAAGTCGAATTGGTTCGGAAATACTTCTGTGGGCAGCTGGTTCCACATAGTGGTGGTGCGCGGCAAAAACTGCCTTAGAAAACGCTCTGTTGTGGAACGACGGACGTCGAGGTGATACGGATGGTATTTTGTATTTTGCCTTGACGTCCGATGATGAAACTCAGCTGCAGGTATTAGACCGAACAACTCCTCTGAACACTCTCCATGGTAAATGCGGTAGAAGATGCAGAGAGATCCCACATCTCTACGCAACGCCAAGGGATCAAGCCGCACTGAAAGTGACTGGTCGTCGACGATTCGAACCGCTCTTCGTTGAATACGGTCAAGTGGAAGGAGCTGGTACTGGGGAGCTCCCGCCCAGAGGTGAGAGCAGTACTCCATATGGGGCCGAATTTGCGCTTTATATAGTTGCAAGCGGTGGCCCGGAGTGAAGTACCGTCTCGCCTTGCTGAGCACACCAAGCTTTTTGGAGGCTAATTTAGCCTTTCCTTCCAGATGACCGCGAAACTGAACGTTATTCGATATGTCAACGCCCAGTATTCCGATGCTAGCCGAGGCTTTAAGGAAAGTGTCTTCAAAGAGGGGAGTAGCGGAAAACGCGCATACTTGTGTCTTCTTGGGGTTAAATTGGACTAGATTTAGTCTACCCCAGTCCGAGACTCCACGTAGAAGAGTTTCGACTTCAGACACAAGTTTGTTCCGGTACTCATCGACAACAGCCCGAGAAATACCTGCCCGGCCAGTGTAAAAAGTATCCCCAGTGCTGTCGTCCGCATAGCAATGAATGTTGCTAAGCTGCAACATATCATTGATATGTAGAATAAACAGGGTCGGGGATAGGACACAGCCTTGTGGGACACCAGCATTCACAGGTTTCAGGTCGGAGCATGCTCCGTCGATGACGACTTTGATGCTCCGATCAGCGAGAAAGCTGGAAATCCAGTTGCATAATTTCTCAGGGAGCCCGTAGGCTGGAAGCTTCGAGAGCAGCGCTCTGTGCCACACCCGATCGAAGGCTTTCGCTATGTCCAAACTTACCGCCAGTGCCTCCCCCTTGGACTCAATTGCCTCTGCCCACCTATGTGTAAGGTATACAAGGAGGTCACCAGCTGAGCGACCACGACGAAAGCCGTACTGAGAATCGCTAATCAGCTGGTGGCCCTCTAGATACTTCAGGAGCTGGCTGTTAATAATGGTTTCCATTATTTTGGAGAACAAGGAGGTTATAGCTATTGGGCGATAGTTGGACGGATCAGAGCGATCGCCTTTTTTAGGGATCGGATGTATCGAAGCGATCTTCCAGCACTTCGGAACAGTGCCGAGCGTGTAAAGGTACCGGAAAAGGCGCGTTAGGACCGGAGCCAACTCAGGAGCACAAGTACGCAGCACAATTGGAGGGATGCCATCGGGTCCGCTCGACTTATGGATGTCCAAGGAAGACAAAGCTTTACGGATAGCACGTTGCCGGAATATAACTTCGGGCATCGTAGTATCACACCGCAATAATGTCGGTGGTTCCTTCCCTTGATCATCCAAAGTGGAGTTCGACGCAAAGAGACAGCCTAGAAGATCGGCCTTCTCTTTCGCGGTATGGGCCAGTGAGTCATCCTCCCTATGCAGTGGTGGAATTGAGGGCAGACAGAAATTCCCTTGGACAGCTTTGGCAAGAGACCAGAAGGCTCGAGTTCCCGAAGGGAGGTGGGCCAATTTCTCACCAAATCTGGCAATGTGCTCTGACTTTGCTTTAGCGATTTCTCGCTTGAAGGACCTGGAGGCTGAATTGTATGCTTTTTTACGTTCGCCGATAGTCACATCACAGGATGTCACCGCTTCTGCCCAGGCTTTAAAGCATTCACGCTTACGGCGCAAAGCCGCTTTGCAAGAACGCCTAAACCAAGGCTGGGACTTGCCACCGACCGGCACCGCAGAGAATGGAATAAAGAGTTCCATACTCTGCAGGACCACCTCGGCGACAGAGTCAGCGACGGCGTCTGGAGTACTCGACGAAAAGCAAATTGGCCCCCAAGGGTAGGACGCAAAAAAAGACCGCATCCCATCCCAATCTGCTGACTTATAGTGCCACACGCGGCGACAGCCAGTGAAGCTAGGCCGAACAGGGCGCGTGAACGGCACAATGCTCCGGACCACACAATGATCTGATGAACCCAATGGCGGTTCAACAGAGACTTGGTAGTTCTCCGGATGTGAAGTCAGCAGAAGGTCCAACAAAGAGGGTTTATGACCAGCCACATCCGGTATTCGCGTAATCGCAGGGACCATTTGCGTCAAGTCGTAAGCCAAAGCAAAGTCGTGAAAGGATCTTCCCGCATGATCGGTGGTTTCTGAGCCGAGCCAATCGGCATGGTGGGCGTTAAAATCGCCAAGTATCACGATTTCAGCGGTAGGAACCCTTTCGAGCAGGGAATCTGTAGCCATTTGGATGTGCTCAATGAGTCGGTCAGTTTCGGTATTTCCGCTATGGGACCTATACAGGCATGCGTAGAATCGCGGATGGTCATCGCAGTCTACGCGCAGCCAGAGGTTAGATAGGTCCCTTCCTTCAAGCGTCCCGAGGCGACGAGAACAGATATCCTCTCTGACGTACACGCAAACTCCCGCCCGCGGCACAAATGAATGTTCCAATTTGTACCCCGGGTAGGAGAGGTAGGAAGTATCAGCCGGGGGGGATATCTGAGTCTCGGTAAGAAAGAGCAAGGCCGGCTTCGCAGTCTCTAAGTGGTAGTGGACAGCGTTGATGTTGGAATTGAGCCCCCTAACATTTGTGAAGTCCACGGCGAGTGTGGACGGGGGTGCCTTTGTTAAGTTGCTCCGTTTGCCCCGAGAACGATTAATGTTTTTACCGAGCGCAGAATTGCCCCCCCCAGAATACGAAGGGCAGCCTGTGCGTCCACCACCGGGCGCAGAGTGTCCCGGTGTTGGACGCCCAGAGGGGGATTCTCCACCGCGAGCGCGTGTGGTACCCCCCTGGGGTAGATTCTCTTTTTTCTGCATCTTCATATTTCATGGGGGGGGGGGGGAATGGGCTCCGGGAGTCTCTCTCACCGCACGAAACGCGAGTACAATAAGGTGAACTTATTGCATCACTTCACGCCGGTTTTCTGAGAGAGACAGTGGTACTGCCCCGGTCGTGCCTGCCCATTTGGCTGAAGCCCGAAGGCAACAGCATGGCACTCCCACTAGGAAGGGGTTGACTGATTGCGCTGATGAAATAACCTCTGTCACAGGTTATTTCACCAGTGGGCGATGGGGTCGTCACATCCCGACGCCTAAGAAGTATAAAATTAAGATTGATAAAGCGATTTTTATACCCTTAATGGAATATTATTCCAAAAATGTTATTTAAATATCTATAATGTGAAAAAAAGTTTCACTTTTACCGTGGTTTCATAAAACCACACAATCATTTTTAATTGTTTTATCAGTGTTCAATGTAAATGTTGTTATTTATTAAATTGAAACTTTTATTTACTTTTAAAGGACACAGCTAGTGAGTCCAAAAAACTGATCAACGAGGAAAACGCAAAGAATAGTGCAAAATTGAATGACGATGAATTGATTTTACGCCGTAAAAAACAGAACGCCGACAGAGCACGTGCTTATAGAAAAAGGAAAAAAGGTCTTGGTAAGTAAACGCAGTTTTTATATCGAATTTATTAAAATTGTTAGAACTTTTTGCTGGTGCATGTTGTTGTTTATGGATTTATTTCAATTTTTTTATTTATATTCGGTCCAATAAATATATTTAATTTTATTTAAAATAGTCTAGTCGACAAGTTGAAAATGGTACATTCTTGGTACATGGCTCTTAAAATTATGTGCGATAGCTCATTGGATGAATGCTATCGCACATAATTTTAAGAGCAGTATCTCTATTTTGTACCATTTTCAACTTGTCGACTAGACTAAAAGATGCCATGCCCAGTACTAGTAAAATTCAAAGTGGTGAGCCTGTACCTGAAAATATTGTTACAGCAAAACATTTAAATCAAAAGCAACTAAATGCGGAACGATGCCGCAGGTATCGTCAAAAATGCAAGCAGCTAAAATCGGGTGCCAATGTAAGTAATTGTTAAGTGTGACATTCACTTAAAAAATAGTTTTTTTGAAATAAATAAATAAATAAATAAATAAATCCTTTATTTGCAATGATAGTGGTACAAAATAAAATAAAAACAACAACAAGAAAAGTCCGCACAATCAGCCATACAATAACAGGCATGCAAATGTCATAATAAGAAGTCATTTATGAGTAATTGTTAAACTTATATTCTAAATACTCGGTTACGCTGTAAAAGCACCTTGACTTTAAAAAAATCTAATCACCTTCCCCTTGAAAACATTACATGGCAGTGATCTATAATTTTTAGGAAGGTGATTAAATATTCTCACAGCCATGGCGTAACAATTCTTCGAGTATAGCGCGGTGCAACATGCAGGCACCCGCAGCCGTGTTGGATCCCTTGGTATATAAAAGCAAGTTTCTTTGTAAGTTTTAAAGAATTGTGGATGCTTCTTGACAGTCATCACTGCTTCATAGATATACAGACTTGGTACTGTCAGAATACCCAGTTCGTGGAAAATTGGTCTACAACTTATAAGGGGTCCAACGCCCACGATAGCCCTAATACAATTAAACGATTATTAACAATCGTTTTTTAAGAAACGGATTTCTAACGGAAATTTTGCACTGTAAGACTGTTCACACACTCTTCTAGCAAAATCTACATTCGAAATGGCCGTTTGCGTTTATAAAATTAATAGGGATGTGAAAAATAATCGATTTCTTTAAAAGTGAAAATTGATTTTTGTATTCGATTTTAATAATAAAAATATGAAAATCAATCATAGTTGATCAGTTTCAGATCAATTGAACAGTTATTTAAAAAAAAAATTAATATACGAACCTAACCTAACCGAACAATAATAATAATATATTTTGGACAGCTCCGACGCTACGGGAAATGCAGCCCCTCCACCCTTGCGTACCAAAGCTGGTCGCCTCCGCGCGCCTCCGATTTTTTATATACACTCTAAGGGTAGGGCAAACAAGACCACGTGTATAGTGGGGTGCTCTGATTCGGTTTTGGGTACTTTTTGGATATTAAAGTAAACACGCAAACAATGAAATACAAGTACTAATTAGGAAATACAGACGAGTAGGTATCGATAATTTCAAAATTTTCGGAACCCTATAATCTATCAACACGAAATTAGGTTAATTTTAATGTTGATTATTCTATAACGTTAAATTTAAAAATGAGGAAATAATCGATAAATAAAAACTCAATACATTACACAAAACTTTTTTTTTTTTTTAAATACGTAGACGCGTTTCCGGCAGCAAAAATCGTTTCCAATTGGATCGTGTTCCAATGAAGGTCCCCCGAGACTCCTGCATAATTAGTATCATCAAATTCATGCGACGAAATTTAAAACCTTATTCTGAGATATTGGTTGCAGTGTGTACCAAGCAATTAATTTTTGAGTAACTAAGTTAATTTATAACGAAAACTTAACAAAAGATTTGTATTATAATTTTAAAACCATTGAAAAGTAGATAAATAATAAGATTCAAAAGAATATTTCAATACATGGTACATTGAAGTTGTCTGGGTAAAAATTAATAAGTTACTAGCGGTATTTATGAATCTTGGCCTTAGATTTCTGTTTTAGTAATCATCTTAATACATCTTTATTCACCATTTGTTATAATTTAATAATTTATATTTTGTAAATCTAATTTAATAACTTATTGTACTGAAATTATCAAATATGTTAACAATATTAGAAGTCCAGCCAGTTTTGTACTTATACAAGTTTTTTCACATTTGGTTTTTTTTCAGAGTGTTGTGGAAAGTACATTAGCAAGAAATAAAAAAGCACTACCTGCAGTAGCTATTGCTACTCAATCTAGTCAAACAGACACAAATTCCATTGGGGAAATAAATCCAGGCCAAAGTAATACCATGCCTATGAATTTTGACATTAAGCTAAAAGTAGAGAATGTTGATGAGAATGCAATAGAAAATCAGCATGAAATAATAAGTTGGAGGGAAATAGTGATAAAATCTTCTGAAATTTATCTTCAATCTCATAATGTTTGTGATAAAATACTACATGGACAGGTAAGTTTTGAAAATATTATTTAATTAGCTACTTCATGACCCGAATGATTATGTTTCTTACAAATTTGTTTTCTGTATTTTCATTTATTGCATTAAATTAAACCTGACATTCTTCAGGCCGTTTTTTAATTGTCATCTACATAGCTAACATTGATTATATCAAACAAATCCAAATTTTGTTTTTAACAATTTTTTTTTAAACTATGGATTGAGAGGCCATTTATATTATATGGTATTATGGAATATTAAATTTAAAATCGTTGTCTCACACATTATTATTCTAATTTAAATGAAGCTGTTCTCTATATATATTTTGACAGTACAAACAAGAATCCTCAATAAAGATACAGTATGCAATACATTTATGTTCTTGCTACTAACATATCTGTTTCTATCTTTTCTTTGATAACTTGTCAGGTCCTCAACACATGCAAAACGGACGTAAAAGTATTCGTAAAAACTCCCTACGAGAAACTATTAGACCGAGCATTCACACAATGGTGCGATTGGGCCTCCCTCACAGAGGAGCCCAAAGATCCGCCGTTATTCTACAAATGCTACAGATGCGATATGGCGTGGTGGCACTTGGCCCACTTCCGCGACCACATACGAATCCACGAGCCTTCGAGCCTCTGCATCGTTCTAGAAATTAATGACAACGACGAGTGCAATATTGTCGCTTACTACAGAAAATCGGCGAACAAGTACATCGCAAACATAGAAGGGAAATGCTGGAAATGCGGCGAAAATGCGTTCGAACATACGAAATTGAAGAACTGTGTCGGATGTAAGAAACCGTTCTCCACGTGCAGCAAGCTACGCCAACACCAGTGGTACTGCGAGCGGTTCAAAAACATGCACCTAGACCTTTTCGCCTCAGCTGAGAAGATATTTAAATGTCACCTGTGTCGGTTTTACTTTTTCAAAACGGAAGACATTCAAGAACACATGATACTGCGGCATTCTGTGCGGTCCGATGTGCCCATACCGGGCTGTGCTGTTTGTGAGAAGTGTAAAGACCTGGTGTCATATAATGATGATCATGTTTGTGAATCTAAAGAGTATGTTAAGACGTGTGGTGCGTGCAAGAAAAGGGTCACCAAAAGCAGTGCTGCATTCCATCAGATTGAAGGGAACGTCACCTGCTCTGTGTAAGTTGTTTTTTTATTACTTTAATATTATAAATAAACGTAAATTACAGAAAACATTAAAATACCGCTGAGGGGCTTTTACCTTGGTGCCTTAAGGGCTACAACACGGTTCACATGATGGGCGACACATGAAATATAATAAGTAGGTAGCCAATATTTTATTGCGCGCGGGAAAAACGACCGAAAAAAAATCCCTATTACAGTTACTGCCAGTTCTTAAATCAGAACTAAAACGACGAAAACTGGTAATAAACTGCCCGCCATAGTAATTATAATCTTCTTTTTTTTTGTCTCTATTTCAGAATTTATTTAAAGGCAATGTAAAAACTTCTTGTATAAAGCTTCTTTTTTTTCAGATGCAAAGTGAAAATAGTAAATAGTTGTTCAACACATCTCCACGCACTTCGTCATACGATGAACTATGGATTGGCGTACAAGTGCCTCACCTGTAAATTTTTTATAATCTTTGACTTGGAACAGATTCAAAAACACAAAATGTTTTATCATTCCAATCGTGACTTTGATTATGATCTTGTAAGTATAAATTTTTCATTATTTTAATACGGTAGAACAGTGTATTAAAGGTTATAGCGCCATTGGTTTTTTTTTATACGGTACACTTTTAAATAAAAAAAAACTTATTTAAGGCAGTTTATGCCTGTAAAATAATTGTGTCCATAGTCCATTGGTTAGCAGGGATAGAAAGCTGATCAAAAATTACCTGTAAAGTAGAACCCAGTGAATTCCCTTTTGGAGGATTTTGGTATTTATATTTTATACTGCCTTCAGCTCTATACACATTAATTTTAATTTGCTCATATATTCATGTGGTGTTTTGTACCATTGTACCAATTCAAATACTTTTTATTTCAGATTTCCGTCCCAAAAACCATAGTGGATAGATTAAAATCTACGCCAGCCAAACATGATTGTGAGTATTCTTGTAAAACTTAAATTTTATCGTATAATAAATCATATTATATCCTTCCTGTTTCTATCCATTATTCAAAACTTTTATTTTACAGCACCGGTTGATCGTCAAATAAATACTTTCTTACTGTCTCATGATTCTCAAGATATGATATATGATAGAAATAATGATGATGATGTCATCATCATTGATAAAGTACCTGAAGCTATTGTTATACCATCTGATGACACACCTTACGACGATCTCCCTTGTGTCATTGCTAATGTCAAATCCGAACCACTTGAAAATGAATTACAAACAGCTAAAACAAGACATACTGTTACACCACAAAATGATTTCGAATGTAAAACGATGGTAACCCTATTACCTAAAGACACAAAAGACGTATTTAAATGCCTATCAGATGGAAATAGAATTAATGATGATAAAGTATTAAGTATTGATGAAATTAAAAGGGAACCTAATAGTGAACTGAATGTCGCCATAGAATCTACATTTGGAATTCTAAATACACAAAGTATAACGACAAATAATGGAAATACAATTAATAATATAAAAAAGTTGATACCTAAAACTAAACAGACTCTGCTAACCGACGTTTCACGAAATTCAGAATCAGATGTGAAAATAGAAGTTATAAAAAGTGAGGAAGAGAAACTAATGAGAGCAGACCTCAGTGATATACAATTGAATGAACAGAAACGAGAAGGTAGACCGGCGGATATTTCCAATAATTTAGAACAAATTACTCTAAAAGAATCAGAAGTATCAGATCCGTTAAAGGCAGAAAAAAATATAGAGACGTATGTCGAAATCGATATCCCATGGGACGCTGTTCCAATAAAGGAAGAAGCTGATCCGGAAATGGATTTCAAATTATCGGATATCAGAAGGATATATCATGTCGATGTTGTTAATGTCGGTGAAAACAAAATTGATGTTAAGCAAGAAATTAATGAATTTGATTCAACTGGACAAAGCGAGAACTGGCACCATGACAGCTTTGCTTATAATGTAAGTTTAACAGGGGCGTGTAATGTTTGACAGGGTGTAACTAACCACCCTGTCAAATAATATAACTCCAATAGACAAATCACACGAGTACCAACACTAACAAAATATACAATTTAGCAAATCTGTATAACACGATCATAGACATATTTTTTCTTCAAATATCCAAACCTTTAACTAAATATTTGTTTCCAACACACAAATAAACAGTATTTATGATATTTCAAAGCCCGTGCTATCCTCCAAGAGATCAAAGACATCCCATCCGGCCTTCGTCTCTAGGCATGTCTATTGCCTCCAAAACGGATGGAACATTGCAAACCCACAATTAAGTTAAACCGTATAAATTTCAGTCGCATTTGATCACCATCACACCGAATGTAACTTTAAATACCGATGATGAAAGGAACCGAACACAGAGGAAGAAGGAAATGTAAGTTGTATATTGGAACGGAGATAGCGATTTTGCTGCACGACCGAACTGAAAAGAATGTGATAGTAAAACCGTAAGATAAAGTCAGTGGAATAAAACCGTAAAATGAGACGTGCACAGGCGCGACAGTCGTATACACGACTAGCGAGTAGTGCATAATACCTTTCTCTCTCTATCGTTCTCTCATCCCTTCTCTCTCTATTACCACTCCACCCCGCCAACGCATAGTATATACTCGTGAGTAGCCACGTTTACCGTCATAACAATAATAAATATAGCAACAATGGCAAGTGAACTAACAAAGTGACTTGAATGCAATTGCCTGTGATAATAGGGAAATTATTCAGAACAAAAGAATTAAATACGTAAATATTAGTTTATTTATAAATAGGCATAAAATATTTAACATTGGTTAATATTGTGTGTACATACTAAAATCTTTGTAAGGTTTCTGTTAATTTTGTATCACGGTGCGCGCGCATCGTCAAATTTCACTCTCATCAATATATATGTGTGTGTGTGTGTGCGTGTGTGAATATTTATACTTAATCATTTTTAGTACTGCAAAACCACCAAAAACCAAAGCAGAGTATCAAAAAGCGTATAGGGAACGTGAAAAATCTAAAAAAAATGAAAATAAGCAAGAAAGGTATGATATAAAGCAAAGATATCCTCTAAACTAGTGAAAATATTTTAAAAGTTTATTGATTATTTTTTTAAATAATTAAAAAAAAAATATCCCTTCAATTCCAAACATTTAAATATTTATATATTTATTGATAAAACAATTTTTTTATTAATCATTTTTAGTACTGCAAAACCACCAAAAACCAAAGCCGAGTATCAAAAGGAGTATAGGGAACGCCAAAAAGCTAAAAAAAATGAGAATAAGCAAGAAAGGTACAATATAAAGGAAAAATATCTAGTAAACTAATGAAAATATTAAAAAAGTTAATTGAATTTTTTTTAAACTTTTAAGTTAAACAAAAAATCTATTTTTAATCATTTTCAGTACCGCAAAACCACCAAAAACAAATGCAGAGCATCAAAAGGCATTCAGGGAACGTCAAAAAATGAAGAAAATTAAAAATAAACGAGAAAGGTACAATACAAAAGTATCGATGTGTATGTGGTATACGAGGGTGCTCCCTTTTTTTCGAATTTTATTTTTGGCCTTATCTACGAAAAAGTATTAGTGTAAATTAGAAAAAATATACTTTCTGAGCTTAGAATAATAATTCGTGTGTGGAGTTCAAAGAAAAGAAGCACTCAAATGTATATATAGAATTTTTTTTTTTCAAGTTAAATATTTTTTTTTTAGTAACGCTGCATTATATGCACCATCTAAAACTAAAAAAACTCAATCTGAACACTAAAGAGTATCAGCAGAAATCTAGATTGCAAAAGCAGAGTGCTCAACTTGATGCTTTACTTTTTGAAAAGAGTGAAGTTCCACAATCGATAGATATTCATTTTTGTAATTCACATTAACTCTGTAAAGAAACCCATTTAAATGTTTAATATTTTATTTTCAGAAAAAAAATCAAGTTGATTGATACTCAGAATGCAACAAACAAAAATTTATTATGAGACACAACGAAATGTTGATTGATCACATCGAATCATCTAAAAAGCTGTATGTATTTCTAAATTTGTATCCAATGTTTTTCTTTTTTTTTTTGACGTGATAACGTCTTTAAATCGTTTTAGTCGGGTGACATGTTCAGAAACTTGTGTCACACCAAAACCTCACGAGCGCGATCGCAGGTATAACGAGAGAGAGACGGACCGATCTCCCGTCTCATCTCGAGCGCTGCCAGTCATTCCGTGAATGTATGAAAAAAATGTATATCATTGTCGAATAAGTAAACTTGTCATTTTACACCCGAAATTTATAATCAAAAGTGTGAATAAAACGATAGATGTAATTTAAAATTTGAAAAAATTGTTATCTTCATTAATTCCTTACTTCCCAAAAACTTATATCACCAATAAGACGTTATCACGTAAACATCTCGATCGTAAACCTACTTTACAAACAACCAATTTTTTTATTTTTCTTTAAAGCATATAACTTTTTGTTTTAGGTTGCATAATACAGATAATTTACCAACACAAACACAGGCATCTTCTCAAAGATCAGTCATAAATCTTCCATTCCAAGCTCCATACGAGCAACGAGCAAAGAACATATCGAATGTTCAAATCCGGACGCCATTTTACAGCGTTTAATAAACATTCCCGGAGACGGCAATTGTTTATTTTATTCTCTTATTGAAGTCCTAAGGCTTAGTAACTTAATAAGCTTAATAACACCATCAGGACTCGGAGAACCATTACTGGAATCTCGATATTTTCATACCTGCCAAAACCCAAATAATGCAAGATGATACATAAAACTTCATTCACCTCCATCTTCGCAATCAGCATTTTACTCCGTATATTGAAGTACAGGAAATGTTAATAACAACAGTATTAATAGTCAACAGCCTATTACTCAATATATTGAAACACAAGATATGATAATGGACAACAATATTAGTAGTCAACACTCTAAAGACTATTTTTGAAGGTCCTTCAAACTTTGAAAATAAAACAGCAGCCGAAGAGAATTACGATGCAAGTGAAATTGAATTTGATGACGAAAGCGATGTTATCGAGATGGAATTTTTAGAAAATCATGTCACAATTCCAGTTTACACAAATTATTACCAACTCAGCAGTAATGTAGATTTTTTCACTGGCTTTAAAAAAATACTTTTGGACATTCTTGTGCTGTCTGTGATAGTGGATGGAATGGTGAGATGGTGGTGGATGAAAGATTTAAGTGAGACATCTAGTATACACGAGAATATTTTACAAAAAATATTGCCGGTAATTTTTTTAATTAAATAATTTTTTTTTTATCTTTATTGGTACTTCATTTTATTTTATTACTATATGTTCTTTTTGCTATTTCAGAATTATGTGTGTGGTACAAATGTTGACATTTGTTCTACGTGTAAAGCGGCTTTAAACAAGAAAAAATACCTTTAATGGCGACATACAAAGGTTTTTCATACCCAATAATTCCATACGATCTGCCAACATTAAATCTTGTTATGTTTATTTTACGACTAATTATAAATGAACTATTCTTAAACTACAGTATAAATGTACATAATTGTTTAATTTAAATCTAATGTACAGTTTTAGTAACAATTTTATACATAAACGGCTATGGGTTATGTTATGTTATGTTTTATGGTTGGCTATAGTCTGACTCCCGAAAGTCCAAAATGTTTTGGATTTTTATATACGGCCAATAGTGATAGTTCGCGCTTAGTTTATCTTCTAAATCTCTCCTTAAATAAAAAAACATATAGATATACGAAACAAAGAGACTCTTGATATGCATCTTCACGTGTACGCTCAAAGACTTTAAGGATATGCCCCCGTGACCGCACTGTGGACAGATCAACTCCCGAACGCCGTGCGTTTCAAAGTGCAAGAGATATTTCTGCATCGAATCAAAACTTTTTTTACATAACGAACAATGATAATTTTAAAGGTGAATTAATTTTTGACATTCGTATCGTTTGTGTTGTTAGTATAGTATGTGCACGACTTTGAAGTTACAGCGAATGCAGATGTATGTAACAAAAAAAACGTGTGGCACTCGGGGACTGCCGCGGTTTTTGAATTATAATAAATTATTTATTTTTTATTTATGCAGTAATTTTTTTCTTTGATATTAATTCAAGTTACACTTTGAGCGTGGTGACTTATAAGAATTTTTTTTTTCTTTTATTAATTAAATAAGAAGATGAAAAAAATTTTTATTATCTTATCGAATACTCGTAGGTTATTCAGGATTTTTTATCATTGAAACTATAGGTTTATGGTAACTGAAATAAGAAACATAAGTTTGAGTGTTGATATCCTCTAAATATCTGGGAAATACTGCGTCAATGGTATTATCAATATTCATTTTCAAATTCAATTTTTCCGAAAGAAAAGTTTGTCAACCGCTCCGATTTATAGAAGAAAAAAAACTAAAATAAAACAGTATATTATTATAAAAACAACCTAAATTTTTATATTAAAATGAGCTATCTTAAAAGTAGCCCAAACACACATTAAAATCGATGAATCAACGGCAATGAACGTACTTCGCAATTAAATATCGATGGAATGCAGCCCCTCCACCCTTGCGTACCAAAGCACAGGCATCATGCAAGCCGTAGAGGCTAAGGCGACCAAAAAGCCGAAGCTATGGAGGCTTCCTCCGCGCCTCCGATTTTTATATACACTAGGGGTAGGGCAGACAAGACCACGTGGATAGTGGGGTGCTCTGATTCGGTTTTGGGTACTTTTTGGATATTAAACACTTTATTCTAGTAAGAATTTAATAATACAGAAAGTTGCAAACAATGAAATACAAGTACAAATTAGGAAATACAGATGAGTAGGTATCGATCATTTCAAAATTTTCGGAACCCTATAATCTATCAACACGAAATTAGGTTAATTTCAATGTCGATTATTCTATAACTTTAAATTTAAAAATAAGTAATCGATTAATTAAAAAAACGATTACATATTAACAATCGATAAATTAAAAACACGATTTTTTTTAAGTGAACGTCACATCTCTTATAACCAATAGAATAATAGAAAATGGCGGATTGTTTACAAATTTCAATACATTACAAAAAACTTTTTTTTTAATACTTAGACGAGTTTCCGGCAGCAAAAATCACTTGGAGGTGTTCCAATGAAGGTCCCCCGAGACTCCTGCATAATTAGTATCATCAAATTCGTGCGACGACATTTAAAACCCAACCCGTCTTATTAAGAGCAGCTAGGTAAGGGGTACCGGATTCGATTCCCGGTTCGAGGGCAAGTTTTAATTTAATTTTGTTCTCGGCCTTTGGGAGGGTTGTGACTTGTGCGGTACCCGGCGAGTGCTTAAACCGTACATCGAGGGCACGGTCGAATTTCTAAGGCAAGCAGTGAGTATGCTACCTAAAGGTCGATTTACATCAAACGAGCGAATGCTCATTCTATCCCCAGTACATCAAATTCTTCTAGTGTAAACAGGCGTAGAGCATTCTTTCGTTGTTCTTAGTGCGTTCGCAAAGATTCTATAGAATATTCTAAGAATGATCGGTCGCTTTATGTAAACGGCGCAAGAGCGCGCGAACAGTTGCTTAGAGCGTTCTAGCGTGTTCGGACGTGCTCGCGCCACTGAGCGGTCTTTTCAAAGCGTTCTTGTGTTCTAGCGATTGTTTACGTATCTTATCGATTAAATTATGGATTGGTCTCAAGAAAAATGTTTATTAATGATAGAAGCCTACCTCAATTTCAGATGCCTGTGGGATCCGACGTATGAAAACTATAAATATACAACTTACAAACAAGATGCTTGGCGGGAAATCGCAAAACAACTGGAATGTAATGTTGAAGAGTTGAAAAAAAAGATGGACTCGCTTCTTGCATCTTACCGCCGGGAAAGGCAAAAAACAATGAGAACGAAGTCAGGCATCAGTGCCGATTGTATTTATCTTTTATTTTTGAGTTTTCGCGACAAAATAATAAATGCAGCACTTGCAATAATGATATCGCTGTCAGAGTCAGACATAACGAAGCACTACCAATTCTAACCACAGAATTGACACGAATGAGCAAAGAACATTCGATCTAGCTTTTGTTTACACTAAGAGATTACGAAATAATGCTCTTGTTCTAGCTCTAGCTCTATGTTCGTTTGATGTAAATCGATACCTCTAGCTTTCGTTTACACTAAAAGATTACGAAAGAATGCTCTTGTTCTAGCTCTAGCTCTATGTTCGTTTGATGTAAATCGACCTTAAGAAAGGAGACTGTGAAGGTTTAGAACGTAGCAATATGTTCTAGGCCGAGGATGGCAAATTACAAGTGCGAATTATAAAAATCTTATACTAATTTACGCTTGCTAGTGCACAAACCGTGCCAGAGCCATTAAAAAGTTATAATAATAAATATTATAAAAATCATAAATATTAAAAAAATTAATAAATTCAAATACAATTTTCAAATTTATCAATAAGTTCATTAATTGACTCTTGAAATATGAATTAATTATTAACAAATAAATATTTTAAATTAAGAATTCTGTAATATGTAGTACAAATGATGCCATTATTAAATGTCAATTTTTAATATTTATTATTAAATATTTACTATCATTGTTATTTATCAATCTAACATTGGCACAAATGAACGTGGAATAAAAACATATACCAAGAATAAGCAAAATGTCTACTAATAATCCCGGAATTACTTAAACCTAGTATAACGTCGGCGCAACTGTTCATACTAGTGTTATTCCAATAATTAGAGTTGCCAACCGAGTAATAGGGCCGATTTACATTATCTTAGTGTTTAGGAGAGTGCTTTAGTACAACTTGAAAGGCAAGTTCTTTAGTGCGTTGCGAGTGAACGTTTACATTTCTTCCAGTAGAGTATTATAACAGCGCCACAATGAACGCGCAACGACGTCGGCAAAGACGCTCTATTCTACGCAAAATACTAACTGTAGTTATGGAACAAATAGAAGACGAGATTTTATTCGAAATAAATAAACTAAATATAAATAATAAACAAAATAGCTTCTTTTAAGGCAGTGTATGCCGAATGCCTAGCCTGTTTGTTTTTGTATAAATTGTTTTTAACGTTCCACAAACATTCGTGAATAACATATTCAGACACAAATTTGATAGTTGTACCTTCCGACCATCATCATAAAAATCAAAAATCACGCACGCGTTTCACGGCACTTATGCACTCTCCTAAAAATTTAACTAAATTACGTGTTTACACACAACGAGGGAAGATCTCGGGGGGTGCGCGGGCGCGGGAGGGGTATCACTTGAAACAAAAAAAAAGCGATTCTATTTTGATTCAACTTGAAAGTCAAGTAGAACCGTACTAAAGCAAGTAGAACCGTACTAAATAAAGTAGCGTTTACATGTTTCATCTAAAGTACTATCCTAAAGCACTCTCCTAAACACTAAGATAATGTAAATCGGCCTTTAGTCTGACAAAACCTCAAACATGGCTAACAGATTTTGATGTATTGTGATTTTGAGTAATGAAAGCCGTTTAAACAATGTTTTTAGTGACAATATTATTTACAGTAGTCAGTACTAAATCCGACCACTCGTAAAGAATAAGCACATGCCCACATGAAAACTCGCAATAGTGTAGAGAGATGTTTTGGTGTTTGGAACAACCGATTTAGATGTACGAAATCTATCATATTTTACAGCCTTATATGTAGGGCTGTAAAATATGATAGATATCTTGACGTTTTAACGAAATGGTTTTAATTTTGTATCTGTCTTTTTTTAACGTTCTCGTGTAATTATAATAATTTAAAGTAGAGTAAAGAGTTAATATTTTTAAGTTAACAGTTTTAGTTTTTCTATGAATCAATGCGAGTATAACATAATTGACCTCAAGGTTGTAAATGCCAGGTCATAAAATCTCAAAAAAAAAAAAAAAGTATAACATAATAGACACAGATAAATATGAAAATATCAAGAAAATCAGCAAATTAGTAGAGGTAAATCCTAGTTATATTGGATATCTTTTATTAATATTTATATTGCATGTAAGTTCATGAAATTGTTCTTAAATTTGAAAAATACATATACCATTTAATATTGCATTTATTATGTAATCACAAAGTAAAATGATTGTACATTTTATTTGTATATTTCAGATGAGAAAGCAGTCACTAATGAACATAATTAGAAGTTCTAAATATATTTTATTGTAATTATAATAGAAGCTAATGATATAATATTGATTTAAATTAATCAAATAAAGTGTATTTATACTTCATGAACTTTGGAAATATAAAATCTAGTGAGCAATACTAAGTAATGGTAAGCATATAATATTGTTAATGAATGAAAAGTTTGAATTCAAGTCCCTTGGGAGTTACTGACATTGTTTGGTTATTAAAAACTTTAATTGACAACAAGCAGCAAAGTGACAAATTAAGTATATTTTTAAGTTTAGAATTAAGTAGAGTTTTAATATTAAAGTTACCTATTGAACAAACCTTGTACCAATGTTACAGTTTAGTTTGTCAGTTTTCTATTTGATCAAAGTACTAACTAAAATATTTTCTTTTCAGAAAAAGAAAGCTAATAAGACAACTGAAAAAATATTAAAAACACCTACAAATGGACAAGATTTATTATAGTCTTATCTTTTAATTAATTTAAGTGTTATATTATGTACCTGAAAATAAATTTGATAAAGGGGAATGAAGCATTTTATGAATAATGTAAAAAATAAGACAAGTGGAGTATGAAAAAGTCTTAATAATGAGATATAATTATGTATAAACAAACTGCATTTGTAGATTTTGGGAAGAATTATATCTTTACAATAACTATTATTATTTACAATTGTTGTGTTAAGGAAACAATCTCTAATTTTTAATCACCCAGGATGAATTTATAGTAACTGTAGGTATCATAGTAATTTTATGAAATCATCACAACATCTAACGTTAGGTTTTATGAATTGAACAATTTTTTGTATATTATGACAGCACACAAACAAGATATTGACATTGCTGTAAATTAACACTTACATTTATTAATTAATTATCTACATATATAAATATGAATACATCTACATTAGGTAGTAATGCATTGAATTTTGTGCACCTGTGTGTGTTAAGTAGTAATGTCTGTATTGTTTAATAAGTTGTTACATATGCTTATTTTTCTATGTAGACTGAATTATGTTAAGGAAGATATTTGGTGCTTTATTTTAATAAAAAATAACCATAACTGAAACATTTTTATTTTGCTACCCGTTTGTTTAATATACCTAACTATTAGTAGGTCATTCATATATGCATTATCTATATATTCTTGTAAAATAAACTAATATTGTTAACCACTTTAATGGCTTTTCCTACTAAAGAAGACAGGTAAATTACCAAAAATAAAACTGACAAATACATAACATACAATGTTTATTCATTTCTTACTTAAACAGATTTTGCGTATACATATTAACTAGTAGCAAATCACTGATATAACCAAAAGTTAATTGACATAAATATTAACTTAAAATCAGCATCAAACTTAAATTTATATCTAAGATGTTGGAGCATCAATATGGAATCAAAGGTTGAGTAAGGGTTATAATTTCATACCAGACTAAGTTTCTATTTTATAATATTAGTTAATCCCTCTTTTCATTTCATAGTACTTACTGCTTTGCAATTCTCAGTTTCTAAAAGTATAAATTTATTATAAACAATCAACCTTTATGACTCCAACTGAAATTGTTTGTTTAACATAAACAGAGACAACCAACTAGTAGCAAATCACTAATAAAATCTATACTGATATATAAATCTGCTTTCAAATTGACATTAAGAATGTTCAAGCACAAACACCAAACCTAATTAAAGCTTAAATCAAACACTAATTTCAGTGTTCACACTAGTCTACGTTTTTTTTCTATTGTTTTTTTAATTCCTTGGAATTTATCAACTTCTAGTCAATCTTATTTTCATTCTTTATTTATCAATCCACAGTACTATTTCTATTGTTTCTTCTAAGCGGTAACAAAACATGTTGCTTCTTCATTTTGCAGATAAGTTGTGAGGTCAAATCCTAAAAATATTAATGTATGAGTACTACTAATTATTATATATCGGAATAAATTTCTGAGAAAACATGAAACAAACCATAATTGATTTAAACATGCAATTAAAATTCATATATTCACTTTGCACCTTCCGTAAATTCCACTTAAATCGAAAATTGTTCCGACCTTGCTGACATTCTAATGTCCCTTTTGCAGCTTCCAATTGCAAATTTACAATAATATTGTAAAGTTTTAACTTTTATTTGTTTATAAAAGTGACATTAGGAATTTTTTTTTTTTTTTTTATAATTTTATGGCCTGGTAACGAGACCTTTAAGCCAAGTCTTATTTTCGGTCACTAAATTTCACTTATTTTCCTTCATTTTATTTCACATGTTATTCTTATTCCAACATTCCACTTGTTTTCTTAAATCTTCCCTACGGTATTTTTAACGTATTTATATAATGCACTATAACACTTTTTGTTTTTGAGCAAATCACACAACTGGCGGCGGGAGGGATCACTAACTTCCATTATTTCACTTGCTAATAGTAGTTTATTAAAAATGAAAATTTGGTTTTGACATTTAAAAAAAATATGATTCATATCTGCAATCTCGTTAGTGCAGAAAGAGGAAACATTGTTATCTATAATATTAAGTTTAGCGAGATGTGCGGGTGTAGTGTTGTGACCAAAACGCAATCTGTTGATTGTGGTAACGAACTCACGACTAACTGTATCCAGCTCATAATCTTCATACCAGGGTCTTCTCAGTAAATTTTATTGTATACTTCCATACCATTTTCCTTTAAGTTTTTGATCTTCTTTCCATAAATTTGCCCATATATCTTTTATTGAATTATTTATATTATAATAATAATCGGTCATAGGAACATGTACCACATTTCTGACATAAAGAGTGTTAATCCCTTCATATGCAGCTTTGTCCGCTATTTCATTACCAGTAATACCTTTATGTGAGGGTACCCACATAAAGGCAATAGTTACATCTTTCTTATACATGACATTAGGAATACATTTAATCCAGAGACAATATGACGGAATAAGGTGCTACGAACAGCAGCTCGCATCTACGCTGTCGACTTTGCGGTAATGTATCGACATTCCTCTTGGCTACGAACGAAGCGTTTTCGACAATACAATTACATTTACGCAAAAGCGGTAGTGTATGTAGAATACTTTTCGACCCCGGTTCTCGTCCAATCACCGAAGTTAAGCAACGTCGGACGAGGTCAGTACGTGGATGGATGACCGCCTCGGAACACCTCGTGATGTTGGCTTTTTTTTTTTTCGTCGTAAGATTGGTGTCGAGAAAATCTATCATACTGTTATGATACCAATTAACATATAAATTAATCGAAAGGAATTTCGTTCCACCCGGGTGTCCCTGGACACCTCTAAAGTTTTATTTTCAATTATGGATAAATAGGGTCGTTATATATTTCTAAAATTTGCTGTAATCGAACACAAGAAACAAATTTAAATACAAATTCATGTTTCAGTTTTAAAGTAGCTGAATTAATTGGGAGTTAGAAGAAATGGTATGTAGAATTGTGAATGTCGAGTAAAACTGAAACATGAATTTTTATTTAAATTTGTTTCTTGTGTTCGATTACAGCAAACACGGTTATCATAGACAAGTTTTTGTTTTTTTCTAATTTTATCAATGAATTGCGACGTTGTCGGTTGTCGTCTCGTGCGTAAGGCATAACGGGGGAATAGTTAATAGTTATCCCATTTCCCGACAAAATAACGAGTTTATAAGTAAGAAATTATGCACTCCTTATTTTAAGCATAACTATTCCTTGTATAAGGTTCGAATAAGTAAGTTTTTATTTGTACCACTGTAAGAGTTTTTCGCTTACATTTGATGACTATTAATGGTACTATTCAATTTCTATTTCAGATTTCAAGATGGCTAATACAAATGCGCAAAATAATAGAAACTATTACCTTCGAAAAAAGGCTGCCAGGGAAGCTGAAAGAGCTCGTCTAGGCTTGTCAGTAATCAAGCCAAGAAGAAAAACAGGAGCAGAACGTAATCGTGCCTATAGGCTGCGAAAAAAAGCTGCCAAGGAAGCTGAAAAAGCTGATCAAGGCTTGTCAGTAATCAAGCCAATAATAAAAACAGCAGCAGAACGTAATCGTGCTTATAGGCTGCGAAAAAAAGCTGCCAAAGAAGCTGAAAAAGCAGCCAAGGAAGCTGAAAAAGCTGATCAAGGCTTTTCAGTAAACACGGCAATAAGAAAAACAGCAGCAGAACGTAATCGTGCCTATAGGCTGCGAAAAAAACAGGGTGCGTGTACTCAGTTGGTGAGTTTTGTGTAGCTGAATGCAAAATGGAAGATGGCAATAAAATTGTTTTAATGGTAATTTACATTACTCCAAATCAAAAAATGGACGACATCATACATTTCCTGAAAAGAATATTATGGCCATATACAAAAGCTGGTATAATCTTCGTAGAGGAGAAGATAAATTACCTACCCTATTTTTTATTAACAGATTACGTATGTTTATGTTAATAGATTGTTTTGGGTTGAATGGTCTATTAATATAATACTAAATTTGTTAATACTTTACAATTTCAAATATGTATGTTCAAGGTTTTAGATTCTCTATGTAGATATACATCATACACTAGCTTTATTATGAGATATTGCTTGCTGTATCTGCAAACTTATTTGTTTGCAGGTACACACCTGCAAACAAATAAGTTTTGAGTAATTAAGTTAAGCTATAACAAAAAATGTATTATAATTTTAAAATACTATTGAAAAATAGACAACAAGATTCTAAAGCATATTGCAATACATGGTACATTGAAGAGGTCTGGGTAGATAGTAATTGGTTACTAATGGTGGTTTATGAATCTTGGTCTTGGATTTCTGTTTTAGTAGGTAATCATCTTAATACATCTTTATTCACCATTTGTTATAACTTAATAATTTCTGTTTTGTTAAAATTATTTTATAACTTATTTGTACTAAAATTATCAAATATGTTAACAATATCAGAAATCAAGCCAGTTTTGTACATATACAAGTGTTTTCAGTTTTGTTTTTTTTTTCAGAGTGTTGTGGAGAGTACATTAGCAAGAAATAAAAAAGCACTACCTGCAGTAGCTATTGCTACTCAATCTGTTCAAACAAACACAAATTCCATTGGGGAAATAAATCCAGGCCAAAGTAATACTATGCCTATGAATTTTGTTTACATTAAGGTAGAACCAGAGAATGTTGACGAGATTACAATAGAAAAACAGCATGAAATAATAAGTTGGAGGGAAATAGTGATAAAATCTTCTGAAATTTATCTTCAATCTCATAATGTTTGTGATAAAATACTACATGGACAGGTAAGTTTTGAAAATATTATTTAATTAGTTGTTGCATATGTTAGTTGTTTGAACAGCTATTTCATGACCCGAATGATTATGTTTCTTACAAATTTGTTTTCTGTATTTTCATTTATTGCATTAAATTAAACCTGACATTCTTCAGGCCGTTTTAATTGTCATCTACATAGCTAAGAAGATAACAAATCCAAATTTTGTTTTTAACAATTTTAAACTATGGATTGAGGGGACATTTATATTAAGTATATGATATGGAATATAAAATTCTAAAATCGTTAGGTCTCACACATAATTATTCTAATTTAAATGAAGCTGTTCTCTCTATATATTGACAAGCAAGAATCCTGAATAAAGATAGAGTTTGCAATACATTTCTGATCTTGCTACTAACATATCTGTTTCTATCTTTTCTTTGATAACTTGTCAGGTCCTCAATACCTGCAAACCGGACGTAAAAGTATTCGTAAAATCTCCCCACGAGAAACTATTAGACCGAGCATTCACACAATGGTGCGATTGGGCCTCCCTCACAGAGGAGCCCAAAGATCCGCCGTTATTCTACAAATGCTACAGATGCGATATGGCGTGGTGGCACTTGGCCCACTTCCGCGACCACATACGAATCCACGAGCCTTCGAGCCTCTGCATCGTTCTAGAAATTAATGACAACGACGAGTGCAATATTGTCGCTTACTACAGAAAATCGGCGAACAAGTACATCGCGAACATAGAAGGGAAATGCTGGAAATGCGGCGAAAATGCGTTCGAACATACGAAATTGAAGAACTGTGTGGGATGTAAAGAACCGTTCTCCACGTGCAGCAAGCTACGCCAACACCAATGGTACTGCGAGGGGTTCAAAAACATGCACCTAGAACTTTTCGCCTCAGCTGAGAAGATATTTAAATGTCACCTGTGTCGGTTTTACTTCTTCAAAACGGAAGACATTAAAGAACATATGATACTGCGGCATTCTGTGCGGTCCGATGTGCCCATACCGGGCTGTGCTGTTTGTGAGAAGTGTAAAGACCTGGTGTCGTATAATGATGATCATGTTTGTGAATCTAAAGAGTATGTTATGACGTGTGGTGCGTGCAAGAAAAGAGTCACCAAAAGCAGTGCTGCAGTCCATCAGATTGAAGGGAACGTCACCTGCTCTGTGTAAGTTGTTTTGTTATTTCTTTATTTAACAGTAAGGCTTTTAACGGTGGTGCCTGAAGGGCAAATAATAAACTGCCCGCCATGGTAATTATAATCTTCTTTTTTTCAGATGCAAAGTGAAAATAGTAAATAGTTGTTCAACACATCTCCACGCACTTCGTCATACGATGAACTATGGATTGGCGTACAAGTGCCTCACCTGTAAATTTTTTATAATCTTTGACTTGGAACAGATTCAAAAACACAAAATGTTTTATCATTCCAATCGCGATTTTGATTATGATCTTGTAAGTATTCATTTTTCAATACTTTAATACGGTAGAACAGTGTATTAAAGGTTGTAGCGCCATTGGTTTTGTATTTTTTTATACGGTACATTTTTAAATAAAAAAAAAGGGTGCGTGTACTTATGTACGCGCGTAAGAAGTTATATTTCTTTGGCATTATTAAAATAGTTTTTGATTGCATGCAAGTAATTAATTACAATTAAATAATCAAAGACTGGAAAAGGAGTCATTAAAGTCAATAAAGTTCAGTTTACTTTTGAAAAATTAAGTAAATAAATATTGATTATTATTCTCTTGCATTAAGTGTAACATAAATTCTATTAAGTTATTATTATATATTTAGAACATCTCTTCCAAACACTAAGATGTATGTTGTAGCTTTGGCAGTATTGCACAATATAGCAATTGATTTAAAAGAGAAACCTATCTCTGATGATGATGAAGAGACCCTGCCCTCACTACCAACAGTACCCTCATCTCAAAATACACTGCGTGGAGCAGCAGTGAGAGCCATATTTATTGATGAAAACGTTTAACTTTGATAGTTCTTAATTTAGGTTGTTTTAACAATTAAGTTATTTAAACAAATAAAACACTATTTATCTTTAAAACATTTTTATTTCATTATACTATTTGTTTTTAAGTGACTCTAATGTCTTCATCAGAATTTCGGTTTGTAATTTTAAATTAATCATTACTTGGTTGTGCATCTACGAGGCTTCTCCAAAACTAAAACTACTACATGCTTTCTGCAACAAATAAGAGAATATTAATCTAAGCTCTGCCCATGCAAAACTTAATTTTTTTTTATATTTAATATTAATTATATTTATATTTATAATTATATTGATATAAATGTGTTATAAATCAAATTTTTAACACATTTATATTAATATAATTATATAAATGTGTTAATAATATAATTTGTAGTACATGCTACAGACCTGGAGAGCAACTTTCTTTTATTCTATTTAGAGATAGAGATAATTGAAATATAATACCGGTGTCTTCCTTGTAGGTTTCTTTGGAGTTGTTTGGGGGATTCTTGTTATTCAGTTCGACATGATTTTCTTTAACCTTTCTTTAATCCTACAAAATAATGAAATTGTTAAGTTATGTTGTCACTGTTGTGCACACCTTTGTCTGGCTTTTCTAGTTTAGTAGTGTAGTAGTAGTAGTATTCAAGTTATGTCAAAACTGATTTATTACCTTGTCATTGTTGGCTTTATTTGCTTTTGGGATATCAATTGTTTCCAAAATGATTTTATTTGTAATATCCTGAAATATATAAATAACACCTATTAATTTAAGTATCATGGTGAGTGGTTTGCACTTAGGTGTTAAGGTGTATTATACCCATTCTCCATTATAAGTGGGAATGGGCTCACTTCGGGCTGGACAGAGTTTCGGTACTACAAATGCAACATGGATGTTTTGAGGTATTACAATATCTCTAACTACCCTGTAGGGGAATAAAGTACTGTTGTGAGCATATGCCTATGCTTGAAAGGTTGAACCTTGAACATCACCATACATCATATTTATAATTAACATTCCTACCTCAACACATCAACATCAAATTCAAATCAAATTCATTGAAATCTACTTCAAACCGTTGTGGTATCATCTCTGCCATGTCCATTGTGTCTGGAGAAGGTTATGGTGGCTTTGTTCCACCTCTAGTTTTTGATGTTTTACGGCGATAAGATAACAACTCTTTTTTGTATTCAATTTAGTGCACTTCCACTGATTCATCAATTGGTTTTTGTCTCTTGTCCTTATATTTGCTAGATTAAATCTGAAAAATTACATGTTTTGATTCAATAATGTGGTCATTTATGAGATGCAGGTACTTATTAAAATGTTTACTTCTCTGTTATATCGCTCCAAGCCTTAATTTTCTCCTTATTAGTTGAATGCTTAAATCTTTGTTCTCAATTATTGATATATAGGGTCGTAGAATAATATTAATTAGTATTGATTTAAATATTCAATTTAAATCGATTCGGATTATTTATAATTCAGTTGCACATATAAAATTCGCACTTGTATAATGAAAATAACTAGGTATATAATCTTTTAATTTGAAACAAAAATTAAAACTCCTTTATTTGTTTAAAAGGTAAATGTCATTGTCAGATGTCATGGTCATTCAAAATTCTTGTTAAGCTGCTAAGCTAAAAAATAGAATATGCGTGAAGTTAGCTTCACGCATATTCTATTTCTTTTTACTTGTAGATTGTCTTATTCCCATCTCGCTCGCACACGCTATATCACACTGCTAATTTTGTGTCACAGGTGCGCGCGCATCGTAAAATTTCACTCTCATCAATTTTTCATAACGCGCCTAAAGAAGTACAACTTCAAAAAACCTTATTTAAGGCAGTTCATGCCGGTAAAATAATTGTGTCCTTTGTCCATTGGTTAGCAAGGATAGAAAGCTGATCAAAAATTATATTACCCATTGAATTCACAATTGGAGGATTTTGGTATTTATATTTTATACTGCCTTCAGCTCTATACACTTTCATTTTAATTTGCTCATATATTCATGTGGTGTGTGCCCTTGCCAATTCAAATACTTTTTATTTCAGATTTCCGTCCCAAAAACCATAGTGGATAGATTAAAATCTATGCCAGCCAAACATGATTGTGAGTATTCGTGTTAAACATACATGTTACCGTATAATAAATCATATTATATCTTTTCTGTTTCTATCCATTATTCAAATTTTAAATTTTACAGCACCGGTCGATAGTCAAATAAATACTTTACTTTTGTCTCATAATACTCAAGATATGGTGATTGATAGAGATGAATATGATGATGTCATCATCATTGATAATGTGCCTGAAGTTATTGTTATACCATCTGATGACGCACCTAACGATGATCTCCCTTGTGTGATTGCTAATATTAAATCCGAACCACTTGAAAACGACATACAAACATCTAAAACAAAACATACTGTTAAACCACAAAATCATTTTGAATGTAAAACGATGGTAACCCAATTACCTAAAGACACAAAAGACTTATTTAAATGCCCGTCGGTTGGAAACAGCATTAATGATGATAAAGTATTAGGTATTAAAGAAATTAAAAGGGAACCGAAATTAAAAGGGAATAGTGAACTGAATGTCTCCATGGAATCTACATTTGGAATTATAAATACACAAAGTTTGACGACAAATAATGTAAATACAGTTAATAATATAAAAATGTTGAGATCTCAAACTAAACAGCCTCTGCTAACCGACGTTTCACGAAATTCAGAATCAGATGTGAAAATAGAAATTATAAAAATTGAGGAAGAGAAACTAATGGGAGTAGACCTAAGTGATATACAATTGAATGAACAGAAACGAGAAGAAGGTAGACCGGCGGATATGTCCAATAATTTAGAACAAATTACTCCAAAAGAATCAGAAGTATCAGAACCGTTAAAGGCACAAAAAAATGTAGAGACGTTTGTCGATATCGATATCCCATGGGATGGTGTTCCAATAAAGGAAGAAGCTGATCCGGAAATGGATTTCAAATTATCGGATATCAGAAGGATATATCATGTCGATGTTGTTAATGTCGGTGAGAACAAAATTGGACAAAGCGAGAACTGGCACCAAAACAGATTTCCTTTCGTAAGTGATAATAACTAAACACCCTGTCAAATAATATAACGCCAATAGACAAATGACACTAGTACCAACACTAACAAAATATACAATTTAGCAAATATATTTAATCTGTATAACACAATTTTACACATATGTTTTCTTCCTTTAACTAAATATTTGTTTCCAACACACAAATATACAGTATTTACGATATTCCAAAGCCCGTCCCATCCTCCAAGAGATCATGTCTGTTGACTTCAATATGGCTGGAACATTGCAAAGCTACAATTAAGTTAAACCTTATAAATTTCAGTCGCATTTCATCACCATCACACCGAATGTAGCCTTAAATACCGATGATGAAAGTAACCGAACACAGAGGAAGAAGGAAATGTAAGTTGTATGTTATGTTTATTTGACGACTAATTATAAATGAAATATTATTAAACTACATTATAAATGTACAGAATTGTTTAATTTAAATCTAATGTACAGATTTAGTAACATTTTTACAAGTGAACGGCTATGGGTAATATTCTAACTCCCGAAAGTCCAAAATGTTTTGGATTTTTTATACGGTCAATAGTTATAGTTCGCCCTTATTCTATCTTCTGAATCTCTCCTTAAATTCTCTCCTTTAATAAAAAAACGTATAGATGTATGAAATAAAGACTCTTGATATGCATCTTCACGTGTACGCTCAAAGAGTTCAAAGATATGCCCCCGTGACCGCACTGTGGACAGATCAGCTCCGGAACGCCGTGCCACAGAACACAATTACCTAAAGGAAGAACGACGACTAGGAACAAATTCTAAGATACGCGAATGTATCGCCACCTATTATCAACCCACCCAAAACTACATGTGGCGGCAATATTTGAATATATGGCGGCAAAAATTTGAATTGCCGGGAGGTCCAGGTTCCCCAGAAATTTATTAATTTCGGATGCATAGGCCATTTCATTTGTAAGGAAACTCAAATGAATGGGAAAACTCATTCATTTGAGTTTTCTTACAAATGAAATGGCCTATGCATCCAAAAGAACACTAGATATTTAACAAATGATCTTGAAATAAAACAAAAACGTTTTCTCATTGAATTATTATTTATTTCACTTTTATGGATCCTTATTATTATTTGGACACGAAATCAACATAATTTTGTAATATTCGTAGTCGTGGTCGAATTACCTAGGTAATTTAAATGAAAAGTTTCTTCTCTACAAATGAATAATTTACATAAACCACTTTAAAAAAACGGTACCACGAAACACTTAAGAAACGGTATTTACAATGAGAAGCATTAGGATATACACTGAAACTTGGAATAATAAAGATAAAGATGCATAAATAATTATTATTTATGCATAATTATCTTCATCTTGCCTAAAAAAAAAAAGCTTGTGAAAAGCCTACACTACAAATTATTTCAGAATATGAAATATTTTTTCAAAACATTGAAATTTATGGGGTCTTTGTGAACACCCCCATCACAGGAAGGTTGGATTTGGACCATTAATGGCGTCGAACGGCTGTTTAAGCAATTCGCTAACGAGGGTATAATAAAGAGCCTGGCCACAAGACAGTTACAGCAAGATGAATAACTATGAGACATTATTGTCAGTTTCACAACCCAGGAATTGTGCAGACACATTGGCATCAGAGTGCAGTGCATTTGCATTGTCGTCTTCAGTAGTACCACAAAATATTGAAGAGGACAATGCAGAAATGCAAGCATGCGCATATCTGCAGATTTTTAATTAAAAAAAAATGCAGTGTTAATAATTGTGAGACATGCAAGCATATTTTTGTATCCACAAATGTGGAAACAGTCCACACATTTGTGTTGAAGAACATGGCACACAGAATATTCACCACATCATGGATATATTCATCACAAATAAAAATTATTTATGCATAATTATCTTCATCTTGCGTTTGAGCGCAGATGCTGATGCTTCATCTGCAAACAATCTGTTTTTTAGTAGACAAAATCTTTTCACACATATAGAGAAAACACTTTCCATGATGTGGTGAATATTTTGTGTGCCATGTTCTTCGCATTTTTTTATGCAATCAAAATTTACATTTTGAAGCACCATTTCCTTTGCAATTGTTTTTAAATGACATTTGTGAATATTTTCTTTAAAAAATGAATTTATTAATGTCGCACACTTTTCAACACATGATATAATAGATTTATTTGCATAGTGCAAACTTTTTTTTAACTCATTGTATTCTTTATATTCCACAAATGTGTGGACTGTTTCCACATTTGTGGATACAAAAATATGCTTGCATGTCTCACAATTATTGACACTGCATATTTTTTTAATTAAAAATCTGCAGACATATGCGCATGCTTGCATTTCTGCATTGTCCTCTTCAATATTTTGTGGTACTACTGAAGACGACAATGCAAATGCACTGCACTCTGATGCCAATATGTCTGCACAATTCCTGGGTTGTGAAACTGACAATAATGTCTCATAGTTATTCATTACGACATTATTGTCAGTTTCACAATTATATCCTGTGGTCCCAATATGTACCAGTCTGCTCAAAATTGATGTTTTTAAGCCGGCCACAAACTGGCCGACAGTTGGGTTGGAATTTGAGCCACAGTTGCCCCTTATGCAGCCAAACAAATTTTCTAATGGATCTTGCTGTAACCGTCTTGTGGCCAGGCTCTTTATACCCTCGTTAGCGAATTGCTTAAACAGGCGCTCGACGCCATTAATGGTCCAAATCCAACCTTCCTGTGATGGGGGTGTTCGCAAAGACCCCATAAATTTCAATGTTTTCAAAAAATATTTCATATTCTGAAATAATTTGTGGTGTGGGCTTTTTGCTGTCAAGTTTGTGGAGAAAATTTTTCCTCGCCGCAAGTCTGCTGAGTCGCTATTCAGCGCGTCAAAAAGCTTGTCCATATGTGTTATCACATTTGCAGTAACAGCAGCTTCTGTACTGAGCGCGCCTGGAAATACGAAATAAAAATTGATAAATAATGTAATAGAACTAATGAGCTATCTTATGACACATTTCTTCTACACTGTTACATACCATCAGCTATCTTTGCATAAAGTCCTGCTGCCACTGTGTGGCTCAAAACTTGTGCAGCTAGTTTGACGCGCATTTTTTGTTTTGCATTTGGGTTTAGGTGATCCTTTGTCAAAGCAGGAGCAAACACAAAATTTGGATTTTTGTTGTCGATTTCAAAGAAATCTTTTATGTGTGACCATTTGGCTACACCTGTAAATTAACAAAAAGTAGTTTTTAATTGAGGCAAGTACTTGGATGATAAGCATAAATAAAATATTGTAAAACTAAAAGGGATGCTAGAGGGAAGTGTAAAGTGCACCACCAGCTTAAGAGCCTTTTAATTTTCAATAGAAAAATTTGAATTATCTTAAAATTAAATGCTTTTAGCAGATCGTGCAATAGGCCCTAAGTGTTTATCATATTTTTGTTTAAACAGTCACATGAACATACCTTTTCCTTTCTTGTCTTCAGATGAAATGTTAGTAATGCACTCAATGTCATATTTTATAAAAAGATTTCTAAAACATTTGACAAGATGTGGTGTGTCAAATAATGTCACTATCTCTTTGTTATGCACTGTTATGTATGGGCGCTCCACAGTTGCACCCAAGATTGACAGTGCTCGTCTGTTTACACCATCCATGTCACAGACAGTGGCAGATATATTAATGCCTGATGCAAAACATTGCTGTAAGATCTGAAATAAAAGATATTGTTTCATATTAGTTTAAGGCATTCTAAAGGTGAATAGTAACAAAAAAAATTTTTTTTCTTAACTTAATACCTCTTTCAAAAGCACTGCAAGCCTGTCCACTGTTGAAAAGCCACTTGAGAAGAAATGTGCGATCGGTTGTTTTACAGTTTTCCTTATGCCAGCAACCATAAAAACTAGGGCATAGGATGCCACATTGGGGGACCTTCCTTGTGCCCCATGATCTCAATGACATCTTCTTTTGGGTTATAATCAAAATGTTTCTTTAATGATATTTCATCGAACATAAGAATATAATTATTGTCCGATCGCTGCTGTGTTTTTAAAAATTGTTGGATTACTTCCAGTACTGGCTGGGTAATACCTACTGCAAAAGGCACTCTGTTCAGCAAAGCCTTTAGGGTGCCTGGAGATGGTAAATAAAATAATCTCCTCAACAACCGGTAACAAGTTGGTGACCTTTTAAATAGCCTCAAGGCTACAATTTTTTCCTCCTTTGTCCATCTCCTTCCAGTGAATTTTTTATTATAATTTCTTAATTGCCCTTGGAGCAAAAGAGCGAATGTTGGTGAGATTTTCTCTGAAAGTTTTCGTAAGGAGTTGCTTTCTGTGAGGGCATTTAATTGCAGTTTGAGTTTCATGTTCTTTATTTAATTCCGCAGTTGGCAAACACTGCGCATATATTTCAAGCATTTTTTATAAGTCTTGCTTTCTTTGTCAATTTTCTCAGATTCAAGAACATCCATTGTTGATTGGAAATTTCTAATCTCCCTCAAAGTGATTCTTTTTGAAGGGCCTAGCTGCAGATTCTCGGGCAATGTAAGCGTAGGAATGAATACAGGTCCAATCTGTAATTACAACAATAAATCAAGTCACAGTCCTCATTTACTATCGTAATGTTTTTAGGTTTATGTAGGTAGGCCTACATACTTCAAACTATTTCTCACTATGCTTAAATTATAACAAATTTTAGTTAAATTAAATACAATGGTGAGTAAAGTTCACAACTTACCTCATGCGGAACTGCAGTTCTTAGCAATGATTTTTTAGTGCCATCTGTAAAATCACCTTTGTGGAAGTGATTTTGACACAGCATCCTGTGCTCTTTTTTTGAAAAGCTATTGAAGTGTGCTGTTCATCCGAGGGAAAAAGGTATTTTGCCCACAGGGTGCAGCTGTAAATAAACGGGCATAATTGTAGTACATATCAAAGGTAAGGAGTAAGAAGCACGTAATTATTCTTGTCAAATTCAAGGCGTAGGTTCCATCGACTAGAACTTGAACTACATTGTATTTTAACCACGACAATTTGACAGTTGTAACAAAGACCAAACGTTGTTGACTGCTTTCTTGGGAAATGCAAAAAAAGTTCCAACGTTGACGTACCTACTTGGGGTTGATATCAATGCATTGGAATTTGATGATACTGATTATGCAGGAGTCTCGGGGACCCTTGATTGGAACACCTCCAAGTGATTTTAGCTTTAGGATAAGCGTCAAAGTATTTTAAAATTTTTTTTTAACTTTTGTCAATTGTATTGAAATTATAAACAATCCGCCATTATCTAACTACTTTTTTTTTTTTTTTTAATAGCCTCACGCAGAGCGTATTGCCACAGACAAAGACTAACTACTTTTCTATTGGTTATAACTTATAAGAGATGTGACATTCTCGATTTCTATTGGTTATAACTTATAAGAGATGTGTCATTGTCGTTTACTATTGGTTATAAGTGATGTGACATTTTCGGTAAATTAATTGGATCGATTATTTTCTCATTTGTTATTTTTAAAGTTGAACCTAATCGAATCGATTATTTCCTCATTTGTTAATTTTATAGTTGAACCTAATTTAAGCATTACTTGTCAAATGTACATACATTACATTAACTTCATGTTTTAATTAATGTATGGTTCCGAAAATTATTAAATTATTCAAATAGTACCCAAAATAAAAATATTATTTAGATTGGTTAGGTTAGAGTTAATATATGAATATTTGGTCGCCGAGAAGCCGAGGCTTGAATAAACAATTACTAAGTAAGGCCCGTAGGACTCCGAGAAGCCGAGGCTTGAATAAACAATTACTATTTAGATCGGAGCTGTCCACAAAAACAAATATTATTTAGATTGGTTAGGTTAGAGTTAGTATATGAATATTTGGTCGCCGAGAAGCCGAGGCTTGAATAAACAATTACTAAGTAAGGCCCGTAAGTGGGTTTCCCCAGGTAAAAAAAAAAAAAAAACTTTTTTTGGTTTCCTAAGCGCAAAATTTGTGGGGGGTGATTACTACACCCCTACCCCCCTCTCCCGCTCCCCCCGCACCCCAAATTTAGGTACTTCTCTTTCACATCGTTACCCTTGTTTGGTCGAATCGACCCTAAAAAAGTTAGTATACATGTTCCTCACATATTTACAACATGCAACATGTTAAAGAAGAGGTACTTTATTTTAATAAAAAATAACGATGACTGAAACATTTTTATTTTACTATCTGTTTGTCACATATTTCTAATTATTATTAGGTACAGGTTATTCTTATATGCTTTACCTGTAGCAATATTCTGGTAAAATAAATGAATATTGTGAACAACTTTAATGGCTTTTCCTACTAAAGAAGGCATAGGTCATCTACCAAAAATAAAACTGTTATATACATAACATACTAATTTTATTCAATTCTTACTTAAACATATTTTGCATATTAACTAGTAGCAAATCACCGATATAAACAAAAGTTAATTGACATAAATATTAACTTAAAATCAGCATCAAACTTAAATTTATATCTGAGATATTGGAGCATCAATAGTTGATTAAGGATTATAATTTCATACCAGACTAGGTTTCTATTTTATTAATCCCTTTTATCATTTCATTGAGTACTTGCTGTTTTTCAATTCTCACTTTTTAAAAGTACATATATGTAATGTAATATGCTTACCGATATAAACAAAAGTTAATTGACATAAATATTAACTTAAAATCAGCATCAAACTTAAATTTATATCTGAGATATTGGAGCATCAATAGTTGATTAAGGATTATAATTTCATACCAGACTAGGTTTCTATTTTATTAATCCCTTTTATCATTTCATTGAGTACTTGCTATTTTTCAATTCTCACTTTTTAAAAGTATTAATATATTAGGTATAATCAACTTTTATGACTCTTACTTAAACTGAAATGGTTTGTTGGAGATATAAACAGAGATAATTCCAACTACATAGTAGCAAATCACTAATAAAATCTACACTTATATATAAATCTGCTTTCAAATTGACATTAAAAAATGTTCAAGCACAAACACCAAAAATAATTAAAACTTAAATAAAAGTCTAATTTCAGTGTACACAATAGTCTGCGTTTTTTTGAAGTGAAACATTCTTTATCGGGGTGAAAAAATTTAGTGTAACATTTTTTCGTTACGCGTCACATTTTTCGGTTACGCGCCATGTTGCTTTTTGAAGTAAAACTTCTTTATGGGCGTTGGAATGAAAGTTCTTAATCGACGTATGGGAGAAATTTTGTAGCAAATCGTCACGTTTTTCGGTTACGCGCCATGTTGCTTTTTGAAGACAAACTTCTTTATCGCCGTTAGAATGAATTTTTTATCGACGTATGGGAGAAATTTTGTAGCAAATCGTCACGTTTTTCGGTTACGCGCCATCTTTTTCAAGTCTCTACCACGGTTGATCCGAAGAGATTCGAAGCCATTAATAACAAAAATATATAATAACGATAACAATGATAGTAATAATTCTATTACAATTAATGAAATTCTGTAATAATCTTAGTAGTAATAAGGTAAAATGAATAAGTTGCATATAGTAGATCATTTTTCGAAAAATAAGGTCATAAAGAAGTTTCACTTCTTACGTGTGTTCACCTAGTACACGCACACATTTTTTTGAAGTTATACTTCTTTAGGCGCGTTATGAAAAATTTATGAGAGTGAAATTTTACGATGCGCGCGCACCGTGACACAAAATTCAGTATGGGCGCCGAGCGTGCGCGTATTAAACAAATAAAGCAGTTTTAATTATTTTGTCAAAGAAATTTAGCAATGCTTTTTCACAAAGACCTATTTATACTTAGTTAAAAGGTTATGAAACATACCTAGTTATTAAATTGAATAAATAATATAATATAATAATAATTATTATTAATATTAATTAATAATTGAATAATATACTAAATATTAAATATTGTTAAATTATTAACGCCTAATATTGATTATTAATTATTTAATATTTAAAAAAAATAAAGAAAGCCAAAGAAGTATAACTTCTTACGCGCGTACATAAGTACACGCACCATTTTTTTTTTTTAATTCCTTGGACTTTATCAACTTCTAGTCTACCTTATTTTCACTTTTTATTTATCAATGCACAGTACTATTTCTATTGTTTCCTCTAAGCGGTAACAAAATATGTTGCTTCTTCATTTTGCAGATAAGTTATGAGGTCACATCCTAAAAATATCAAAGTATGAGTACTACTAATTATTATATATCGCGATTATGCAATTTCAAAATATTGTATTTATTTGTAGCCTTAAATTTCTGAGAAAACATGAAGCAAACCATAATTTATTTAAACATGCAATTAAAATTCATATATTCACTTTGCACAAATTCGTATTTTCAAATTCCACTTAATTCGAAAATTGTTCCGACCTTGCTGACATTCTATTGTGCCTTTTGCAGCTTCCAATAATTGGAATTTGCAATTATTGCAAATTTACAATAATATTGTACTTTTACCTATTATTTGTTTATAAAAGTGACATTAGGAATACATTTAATCCAGAGACAATATGACGGAATAAGGTGCTACGAACAGCAGCTCGCATCTACGCTGTCGACTTTGCGGTAATGTATCGACATTCCTCTTGGCTACGAACGAAGCGTTTGCGACAATACAATTACATTTACGCAAAAGCGGTAGTGTATGTAGAATACTTTTCGACCCCGGTTCTCGTCCAATCACCGAAGTTAAGCAACGTCGGACGAGGTCAGTACATGGATGGATGACCGCCTCGGAACACCTCGTGATGTTGGCTTTTTTTTTTTCGTCGTAAGATTAGTGTCAAGAAAATCTATCATACTGTTATGATACCAATTAACATATAAATTAATCGTAAGGAATTTCGTTCCACCCGGGTGTCCCTTGACACCTCTAAAGTTTTATTTTCAATTATGGAGAAATAGGGTCGTTATATATTTCTAAAAGTTGCTGTAATCGAACACAAGACACAAATTTAAATACAAATTCATGTTTCAGTTTTAAAGTAGCTGAATTAATTGGGAGTTAGAAGAAATGGTATGTAGAATTGTGAATGTCGAGTAAAACTGAAACATGAATTTTTATTTAAATTTGTTTCTTGGGTTCGGTTAGAGCAAACACGGTTATCATAGACAAGTGTTTGTTTTTTTCTAATTTTATCAATAAAATGCGACGTTGTCGGTTGTCGACTGTCGTCTCGTGCGTATGGCATAACGGAGGAATTGTTAATAGTTATTAGTTATCCCATTTCCCAACATAATAACGAGTTTATAAGTAAGAAATTATGCTCTCCTTATTTTAACCATAACTATTCCTTGTATAAATAAGGTTCGAATAAGTAAGTTTTTATTTGTACCACTGCACTGTAAGAGTTTTTTCGCTTACATTTGATGACTATTAATGGTACTATTCAATTTCTATTTCAGATTTCAAGATGGGTAATACTCATGCGGAAAATAATAGAAACTATTACCTTCGAAAAAAGGCTGCCAGGGAAGCTGAAAGAGCTCGTCTAGGCTTGTCAGTAATCAAGCCAAGAAGAAAAACAGGAGTAGAACGTAATCGTGCCTATAGGCTGCGAAAAAAAGCTGCCAAAGAAGCTGAAAAAGCTGCCAAGGAAGCTGAAAAAGCTGATCAAGGCTTTTCAGTAAACACGCCAATAAGAAAAACAGCAGCAGAACGTAATCTTGCCTATAGGCTGCGAAAAAAACAGGGTGCGTGTACTCAGTTGGTGAGTTTTGTGTAGCTGAATGTAAAATGGAAGATGGCAATAAAATTGTTTTAATGGTAATTTACATTACTCCAAATCAAAAAATGGACGACATCATACATTTTCTGAAAAGAATATTATGGCCATATACAAAAGCTGGTATAATCTTCGTAGAGGAGAAGATAAATTACCTACCCTATTTTTTTATAACAGATTACGTATGGTTATGTTAATAGATTGCTTTGGGTTGAATGGTCTATTAACATAATACTAAATTTGTTAATACTTAACAATTTCATAAGCTTTTTAAGATATGTATGTTTAAGGTTTTAGATTCTCTATGTAGATATACATCATACACTGGCTTTATTATGAGATATTGCTTGCTGTATCTGCAAACTTATTTGTTTGCAGGTACACACCTGCAAACAAATAAGTTTTGAGTAACTAAGTTAAGCTATAACAAAAAATGTATTTTAATCTTAAAATACCATTGAAAAATAGACAAATAATAAGATTCTAAAGCATATTTCAATACATGGTACATTGAAGTGGTCTGGGTAAATAATAATTGGTTACTAGTGGTGGTTTATGAATCTTAATACATCTTTATTCACCATTTGTTATAATTTAATAATTTCTGTTTTGTTAAAATAATTTTATAACTTATTTGTACTAAAATTATCAAGATGTTAACATTTTCAGTTTTGTTTTTTTTTTCAGAGTGTTGTGGAGAGTACATTAGCAAGAAATAAAAAAGCACTACCTGCAGTAGCTATTGCTACTCAATCTGTTCAAACACACACAAATTCCATTGGGGAAATAAATCCAGGCCAAAGTAATACTATGCCTATGAATTTTGTTTACATTAAGGTAGAACCAGAGAATGTTGACGAGATTACAATAGAAAAACAGCATGAAATAATAAGTTGGAGGGAAATAGTGATAAAATCTTCTGAAATTTATCTTCAATCTCATAATGTTTGTGATAAAATACTACATGGACAGGTAAGTTTTGAAAATATTATTTAATTAGTTGTTGCATATGTTAGTTGTTTGAACAGCTATTTCATGACCCGAATGATTATGTTTCTTACAAATTGGTTTTCTGTATTTTCATTTATTGCATTAAATTAAACCTGACATTCTTCAGGCCGTTTTAATTGTCATCTACATAGCTAAGAAGATAACAAATCCAAATTTTGTTTTTAACAATTTTAAACTATGGATTGAGGGGACATTTATATTAAGTATATGATATGGAATATAAAATTCTAAAATCGTTAGGTCTCACACATAATTATTCTAATTTAAATGAAGCTGTTCTCTCTATATATTGACAAGCAAGAATCCTGAATAAAGATAGAGTTTGCAATACATTTCTGATCTTGCTACTAACATATCTGTTTCTATCTTTTCTTTGATAACTTGTCAGGTCCTCAATACCTGCAAACCGGACGTAAAAGTATTCGTAAAATCTCCCCACGAGAAACTATTAGACCGAGCATTCACACAATGGTGCGATTGGGCCTCCCTCACAGAGGAGCCCAAAGATCCGCCGTTATTCTACAAATGCTACATCTGCGATATGGCGTGGTGGCACTTGGCCCACTTCCGCGACCACATACGAATCCACGAGCCTTCGAGCCTCTGCATCGTTCTAGAAATTAATGACAACGACGAGTGCAATATTGTCGCTTACTACAGAAAATCGGCGAACAAGTACATCGCGAACATAGAAGGGAAATGCTGGAAATGCGGCGAAAATGCGTTCGAACATACGAAATTGAAGAACTGTGTCGGATGTAAGAAACCGTTCTCCACGTGCAGCAAGCTACGCCAACACCAATGGTACTGCGAGGGGTTCAAAAACATGCACCTAGAACTTTTCGCCTCAGCTGAGAAGATATTTAAATGTCACCTGTGTCGGTTTTACTTCTTCAAAACGGAAGACATTAAAGAACACATGATACTGCGGCATTCTGTGCGGTCCGATGTGCCCATACCGGGCTGTGCTGTTTGTGAGAAGTGTAAAGACCTGGTGTCGTATAATGATGATCATGTTTGTGAATCTAAAGAGTATGTTATGACGTGTGGTGCGTGCAAGAAAAGAGTCACCAAAAGCAGTGCTGCATTCCATCAGATTGAAGGGAACGTCACCTGCTCTGTGTAAGTTGTTTTGTTATTGCTTTATTTAACAGTAAGGCGTTTAACGTTGGTGCCTGAAGGGCTACAACACGGTTCACATGATGTGCGACATTCTGTCCCTGACATCTCGCTTTTTAGAAATCAAATCCAAATATAATAAGTAGGTAGCCAATATTTTATTGCGCGCGGGAAAAACGACCGGCGCTACTAATCGTACGCTACACTGTCGCAATTCAAAATGTGTGTATACATAAACTCTCCCGCCATCGAAAAAAATATCCCTATTACAGTAACTGCCAGTTCTTAATTCAGAACTAAAACGACGAGAACTGGTAATAAACTGCCCGCCATGGTAATTATAATCTTCTTTTTTTCAGATGCAAAGTGAAAATAGTAAATAGTTGTTCAACACATCTCCACGCACTTCGTCATACGATGAACTATGGATTGGCGTACAAGTGCCTCACCTGTAAATTTTTTATAATCTTTGATTTGGAACAGATTCAAAAACACAAAATGTTTTATCATTCCAATCGCGATTTTGATTATGATCTTGTAAGTATTCATTTTTCAATACTTTAATACGGTAGAACAGTGTATTAAAGGTTGTAGCGCCATTGGTTTTGTATTTTTTTATACGGTACATTTTTAAATAAAAAAAAAGGGTGCGTGTACTTATGTACGCGCGTAAGATGTTATATTTCTTTGGCATTATTAAAATAGTTTTTGATTGCATGCAAGTAATTAATTACAATTAAATAATCAAAGACTGGAAAAGGAGTCATTAAAGTCAATAAAGTTCAGTTTGCTTTTGAAAAATTAAGTAAATAAATATTTATTATTATTCTCTTGCATTAAGTGTAACATAAATTCTATTAAGTTATTATTATATATTTAGAACATCTCTTCCAAACACTAAGATGTATGTTGTAGCTTTGGCAGTATTGCACAATATAGCAATTGATTTAAAAGAGAAACCTATCTCTGATGATGAAGAGACCCTGCCCTCACTACCAACAGTACCCTCATCTCAAAATACACTGCGTGGAGCAGCAGTGAGAGCCATATTTATTGATGAAAACGTTTAACTTTGATAGTTCTTAATTTAGGTTGTTTTAACAATTAAGTTATTTAAACAAATAAAACACTATTTATCTTTAAAACATTTTTATTTCATTATACTATTTGTTTTTAAGTGACTCTAATGTCTTCATCAGAATTTCGGTTTGTAATTTTAAATTAATCATTACTTGGTTGTGCATCTACGAGGCTTCTCCAAAACTAAAACTACTACTTGCTTTCTGCAACAAATAAGAGAATATTAATCTAAGCTCTGCCCATGCAAAACTTAATTTTTTTTTATATTTAATATTTATTATATATATATATTTATAATTATATTGATATAAATGTGTTATAAATCAAATTTTTAACACATTTATATTAATATAATTATATAAATGTGTTAATAATATAATTTGTAGTACATGCTACAGACCTGGAGAGCAACTTTCTTTTATTCTATTTAGAGATAGAGATAATTGAAATATAATACCGGTGTCTTCCTTGTAGGTTTCTTTGGAGTTGTTTGGGGATTCTTGTTATTCCGTTTGACATGATTTTCTTTAACCTTTCTTTAATCCTACAAAATAATGAAATTGTTAAGTTATGTTGTCACTGTTGTGCACACCTTTGTCTGGCTTTTCTAGTATTCAAGTTATGTCAAAACTGATTTATTACCTTGTCATTGTTGGCTTTATTTGCTTTTGGGATATCAATTGTTTCCAAAATGATTTTATTTTTAATATCCTGAAATATATAAATAACATCTATTAATTTAAGTATCATGGTGAGTGGTTTGCACTTAGGTGTTAAGGTGTATTATACCCATTGTCCATTATAAGTGGGAATGGGCTCACTTCTGGCTGGACAGAGTTTCGGTACTACAAGTGCAACATGGATGTTTTGAGGTATTACAATATCTCTAACTAACCTGTAGGGGAATAAAGTACTGTTGTGAGCATATGCCTATGCTTGAGAGGTTGAACCTTGAACATCACCATACATCATATTTATAATTAACATTCCTACCTCAACACATCAACATCAAATTCAAATCAAATTCATTGAAATCTACTTCAAACCGTTGTGGTATCATCTCTGCCATGTCCATTGTGTCTGGAGAAGGTTATGGTGGCTTTGTTCCACCTCTAGTTTTTGATGTTTCACGGCGATAAGATGACAACTCTTTTTTTGTATTCAATTTAGTGCACTTCCACTGATTCATCAATTGTTTTTGTCTCTTGTCCTTATATTTGCTAGATTAAATCTGAAAAATTACATGTTTTGATTAAATAATGTGGTCATTTATGAGATGCAGGTACTTATTAAAATGTTTACTTCTCTGTTATATCGCTCCAAGCCTTAATTTTCTCCTTATTAGTCGAATGCTTAAATCTTTGTTCTCAATTATTGATATATAGGGTCGTAGAATAATATTAATTAGTATTGATTTAAATATTCAATTTAAATCGATTCTGATTATTTATAATTCAGTTGGACATATAAAATTCGCACTTGTATAATGAAAATAACTAGGTATATAATCTTTTAATTTGAAACAATAATTAAAACTCCTTTATTTGTTTAAAAGGTAAATGTCATTGTCAGATGTCATGGTCATTCAAAATTCTTGTTAAGCTGCTAAGGTAAAAAATAGAATATGCGTGAAATTAGCTTTACGCATATTCTATTTCTTTTTACTTGTAGATTGTCTTATTCCCATCTCGCTCGCACACGCTATATCACACTGCCAATTTTGTGTCACAGGTGCGCGCGCATCGTAAAATTTCACTCTCATCAATTTTTCATAACGCGCCTAAAGAAGTACAACTTCAAAAAACCTTATTTAAGGCAGTTCATGCCGGTAAAATAATTGTGTCCTTTGTCCATTGGTTAGCAAGGATAGAAAGCTGATCAAAAATTATATTACCCATTGAATTCACAATTGGAGGATTTTGGTATTTATATTTTATACTGCCTTCAGCTCTATACACTTTCATTTTAATTTGCTCATATATTCATGTGGTGTGTGGCCTTGCCAATTCAAATACTTTTTATTTCAGATTTACGTCCCAAAAACCATAGTGGATAGATTAAAATCTATGCCAGCCAAAATTGATTGTGAGTATTCGTGTTAAACATACATTTTACCGTATAATAAATCATATTATATCTTTTCTGTTTCTATCCATTATTCAAATTTTAAATTTTACAGCACCGGTCGATAGTCAAATAAATACTTTACTTTTGTCTCATAATACTCAAGATATGGTGATTGATAGAGATGAATATGATGATGTCATCATCATTGATAATGTGCCTGAAGTTATTGTTATACCATCTGATGACGCACCTAACGATGATCTCCCTTGTGTGATTGCTAATATTAAATCCGAACCACTTGAAAACGACATACAAACATCTAAAACAAAACATACTGTTAAACCACAAAATCATTTTGAATGTAAAACGATGGTAACCCAATTACCTAAAGACACAAAAGACGTATTTAAATGCCCGTCGGTTGGAAACAGCATTAATGATGATAAAGTATTAGGTATTGAAGAAATTAAAAGGGAACCGAAATTAAAAGGTAATAGTGAACTGAATGTCACCATGGAATCTACATTTGGAATTATAAATACACAAAGTTTGACGACAAATAATGTAAATACAGTTAATAATATAAAAATGTTGAGATCTCAAACTAAACAGCCTCTGCTAACCGACGTTTCACGAAATTCAGAATCAGATGTGAAAATAGAAATTATAAAAATTGAGGAAGAGAAACTAATGGGAGTAGACCTAAGTGATATACAATTGAATGAACAGAAACGAGAAGAAGGTAGACCGGCGGATATGTCCAATAATTTAGAACAAATTACTCCAAAAGAATCAGAAGTATCAGAACCGTTAAAGGCACAAAAAAATGTAGAGACGTTTGTCGATATCGATATCCCATGGGATGGTGTTCCAATAAAGGAAGAAGCTGATCCGGAAATGGATTTCAAATTATCGGATATCAGAAGGATATATCATGTCGGTGAAAACAAAATTGGACAAAGCGAGAACTGGCACCAAGACAGATTTGCTTTCGTAAGTGATAATAACTAAACACCCTGTCAAATAATATAACGCCAATAGACAAATGCACGAGTACCAACACTAACAAAATATACAATTTAGCAAATACATATATATGTATATATATTTAATCTGTATAACACGATCATACACATATGTTTTCTTCAAATGTTCAAACCTTTAACTAAATATTTGTTTCCAACATACAAATATTCAGTATTTACGATATTCGAAAGCCCGTCCCATCCTCCAAGAGATCAAAGACATCCCATCCGACCGCCATCGTCTCTAGACATGTCTGTTGACTTAAATATGGCTGGAATATTGCAAACCTACAATTAAGTTAAACCTTATAAATTTCAGTCGCATTTCATCACCATCACACCGAATGTAGCCTTAAATACCGATGATGAAAGTAACCGAACACAGAGGAAGAAGGAAATGTAAGTTGTATGTTATGTTTATTTGACGACTAATTATAAATGAAATATTATTAAACTACATTATAAATGTACAGAATTGTTTAATTTAAATCTAATGTACAGATTTAGTAACATTTTTACAAGTGAACGGCTATGGGTAATATTCTAACTCCCGAAAGTCCAAAATGTTTTGGATTTTTTATACGGTCAATAGTTATAGTTCGCCCTTATTCTATCTTCTGAATCTCTCCTTAAATTCTCTCCTTTAATAAAAAAACGTATAGATGTATGAAATAAAGACTCTTGATATGCATCTTCACGTGTACGCTCAAAGAGTTCAAAGATATGCCCCCGTGACCGCACTGTGGACAGATCAGCTCCGGAACGCCGTGCGTTTCAAAGTGCAAGAGATATTTCTGCATCGAATCAAAACTTTTTTTACATAACGAACAATGATAATTATAAAGGTGAATTGTTTATTGACATTCGTATCGTTTGTGTTGTTTATGTAGTCTGTGCACGCCTTAAAAGTTACAGCGAATGCAGTTGTATAGTCTGTAACAAAAATAAACGTGTGTCACTCGGGGACTGCCGCGGCAAAGCTTTTGCGTAGTATTTTTTTATCAACTTATGCAATTTTAATAAATTATATAATTTTTATTTATGCCGTTTTTTGAAGTAAAACTTCTTTATCGGGGTTGGAAAAAAATTTAGTGTAACATTTTTGCGTTACGCGTCACATTTTTGCGTTACGCGTCACATTTTGCGTTACGCGTCACATTTTTCCGTTACGCACCATGTTGCTTTTTGAAGTGATATTCTTTATCGGCGTTAAAATATGACATGTAGGGGAGACCGGGTACAAAAGTAACGGCAGGTCGAAAGTAACAAATGCTCTCTAGATTCATCCAATGGTCGAACACAGCTTCGCCGTCAGGCGATAGCTGAGAGCTCCCCCCTTACTTGTAGTTAGTCGCCGCGTACTTCAAGCACTGTTAGATTGTGTGAGAGGATACTAAGTGTTTTTACAAACCAAAGGTAAGTTTTTCGATATTTTGTTATTAAATGTTTACATAGTCATAAAAGGATGGTAGTAATCTGAATGTTTGCATATCTATTTTTGATTAGATTGATTGTACATTGTTTAAATTTGTTTTTGTTTAGCACGTTCCGTTCTAAGGTTATATTTCATGTTTCAACAAAAATGAGGAAGGGTACAAAAGTAAGATAGTCCTATGGGTACACAAGTAACAAGTTACTTTTGTCACCGTAATGATTTAATTACCTTTACTCCAACAGAATGCCGCGACAACGCATAAGAACAACTAGAACATAAGTGTATAGAAAAGCGGCGGATAATTTTTTTGGCACGATAGTCAAATGGCTGGTAATGAATGGTTGACGGGTTTTTTAAACCCGAGCCTCTGTTTGAGATCTCAGAGTTTCAACGAACATAATGTGAGCAAATTTTTTGATAATCTTGCTGAGGTACAAATTTGAGCTAAAAGATATATATATATACATATAGGAATATGCATGAGACAGGGGTCCAAAAACTTAGCACGATTGTTGCTCAAAAGGGAACTGAACAAGTAGGTGCAGTAACCTCAGCAGAACGTGGAAGATTAGTAACTGTTGCTGTTGCGATTAATGCTCAAGGAGGACACATACCCTTGCCTTTTTTCGTATTCCCATTGAAACAATTCCAAGACTACATGATACTTGAGGGTCCTGTTGGTTGTGCCGGAGCTGGCAATGCTAGTGGATGGATGCAGAATGCAGAACTTTTACTTTTTACATAAATACTTGTTGATAATAAACAAGTATTACATGTAATATTGTATTAATTACCAACCTCTTTTTCTTGTTACTTTCGACCCACAACGTGTTACTTTCGACCTGCCTACGTGGTCGAAAGTAACAACTGACGTTTTTTTTTTAACTCCTGTTATTCATATAAAACACACCAAAGTAAAATAAATCGAGCTGCTAGTGTAAAGAACATAAACTGAATTTATATATGGTTATGTTAATTTAATGACAATATTAAAACCTAGCCACAAATCAAGTGTGAAGTACAAAGTGTTACTTTTGTACCCGGTCTCCCCTAGTATGTTTTTGACTTTGAAATTTGACAACGGATTACATTTTCGACTTGAAATTTGCTAATCGCAATTTGCAGCAATTGATTTGTAAATTGTATGCTAGGCAGTATCAAAATTTACTGTGTTTAAAGAAATAGTTTCGGACCTGTAAACTTAAAACAAACCAATTATGGCTCTGCGTACAACAAAGGTTTTATATAAGTTTCACTTCTTACGTGTGTACACCTAGTACACGCACACATTTTTTTTTCTTTGATATTGTTTGATATTACTAGTTATTTCGATAGGGCAACTCGTTACGTTTCATTTCGTGCCAACATTTTGGATTTGGATAAAAAATTAGATTTAGACGGCGTGTTGTGTAGACGTTAAAAAAATTGTTTTCGCGTTTTATTCTCGCTTTTGTTGCCCTTGTTTCTTGGTAAATAGACAATATTTATAATATTTCTTAATCCTTTATCTCAACATAGTTGCACACAAAAAATGCTAAATTAACAACAACATTTTCTAATATATAAAATTCTCGTGTCACAATTTTCGTTCCCATACTCCTTCGAAACGACTAGACCGATTCTTATGAATTTTTTATGCATATTCAGTAAGTCTGAGAATCGGCTACGATCTATCTTTCAAACTCCTAAGTGTGTCCAACCCAATTTTATTTCTTATTTAAAAAAAATATGTTTTTATTTTTACATAAAACCCTTTATTATCTCTCTACGATCACCCCCTATTTTTTTATTATAGTAGATAGTTATTTTTATTGAAGTACAAAAATGTTTCCTAGAAATAATATAGGTAGGTACATGGCAAAACGACTTTTTCCGAGTCAGCTAGTAATATATAAATATGTAAGTGTTAAAAACATCGATTTGTTTCCAATTATTTTGTTACTTATTAAAATTACGTAGTAGAAAAAGCTTAGTATTAAAAGAGGAATTATAAGGTTCTGTTTATATTTGACAGTACAAGAAAAGGCAACTAAGATGTCAGATATGACCCAAACAGAGACAGAGCAGAAAGAAATACAAAGACAAAAGTGGAGAAGAAAAAGAAAAAAACATTAAGGAAATATCAAGTAGCGGGAGCACAAATTCAGCATCTGATGTAGTCACCATCTCATCATCTGTCATCTGTGTCATCATCGACTTCGGAAGGTATAATCAGAGGAATTTCGACTGAAATATCAACTCCTAAATTATTAAATGCGACAATAACAGCATATTTTTTTGATAAAGCAGATAAACCATTCGTTTTCTTATTCATTTATTAATTAATATAATATGTATAACTTACAGCCTTCTCACCTCATTCACTTTGCCCCAATTCTGATAAATACTACATACTAGCCATAGTTTAATAATATGTATAATCTAGGAGTATAAAATGTTTAAATAGATTCCTTTCATTTTCAAATCTTGATGTTGAAAATAAACATGATTGTTATTGTACACTGCAGTAAAACCAGCCTGTTTGATTCAATTTTAATTATTTTTACATGATCTGTAGACCTTTTCTCAGCTCTGTCAGCAGGGACGTCTATCCTCCGAGCAAATCTCTTCTGGTGTTTATGTCTGTTGTATATCGAGAACGGTTTCGTGGTTTTCTGCCACGCTTAATTTTTTTAGTATGTAACAGGAGGCAAATGGGCTGGAGGCCAACCTGATCTTAAGTGATACCGCCGCTCCTGGACACTCACATTGCCAGAAGGCTCGCAAGTGCGTTGCCGGCGTTTTAAGAATTGGCACGCTCTTTTCTTGAAAGACTAAGTCGAATTAGTTTGGGAATACTTTAGTGGGCAGCTGGCTCCACATATTGGTGGAGCGCGGCAAAGCTTCCTTAAAAAACGCTCAGTTGTGGAACGACGGACGTCGAGGTGCTGTGGCATTTCGTATTCCGCCTCAACGTCCAATGATGAAACTCAGCTGCAGGTATAAGTCCGAACAACTCCTCTGAATACTCTCTATGGTAAATACGGTAGAAGATGCAGAGAGACCACATATCTCATAGATACGCTACGCCAAAGGACCAAGCAGCTCGGAAAGTGACTGGTCGTCGACGCTTCGAATCGCTCTTCGTTGAATACGGTCAATGTCTCTCCTCTTTTACCATGCGTCGTACACACACCATCATTTGATGTGCCCTCGGTAACGATTCGCCGTATATGTACTGATAAAAATATCAAAATAAACTAAAAATATCACAACCATTCAGTCCAACTAACCCGTCAACTCTACCACGCGCTTTAAAATCAAAGATTTAGTTTGATTGGCACCTTCTTTCTTTACTTTACGATAAACTTTGAAAACAATATTTCTCGCTTGAGATCGAAGTTGCTTTTTTGACATTTTCACAAAAACAACAAATTTCAAGAAGATACTCATAAAATCTCAGCAGCGGTTGACAGATCTCGTGCTTTGATTTGATTGACTTTGACGGCTGACACTTGGACATTGCCAAGTAAAATTTTTTTATTTTTGTTTATGCCATGAGATTCCAGTAGACCTATAGGTTTAATAAAATAAAGCTATAAACAATCCCAAAATAAATAATTACAATAACCTAGATAAAACCTCAGTGAAGTCCGATGAGGCCATACTTGATATTGCGAATTGCGATTACTGCGCAGTTTGAGCGTTTTGCAATTCAATAATTTGAAGGTAGATTAATCTTACGATAACAGTTGACAAACGCTTAGTCTCAATTCTGAGTCGCGACAAAGTGCTAAATTCGACTCTTGTTTGTCAAATCCATCATACATTATGTTGTTCACATACGAGTAGGTAACTAATTCTTTGGGCTCTAAAGTCTAATCCTTAATTAAGTCTCTATTTTCGTTAGTCACCTTTTATTCCTTAAACATATGAATTAAGGAATTCTTATACTATAGAATATATTATATTATAATTTTGTTACTAAAAAAATTACCGTTTCAAATTTTAGGGATGTTGCTTGAGGTAGACTGCTTCAGAATTATTTGCTCGATGTTAAAATAAAACTCCCTAATTACTTGTAGAGAAGAGGTGAAGATGGAATGATGAATGATATTTATTTACAAAACTGTGTACAATTATACTTAAAAATTATCCTACACTTACAACTAATATTGACATGTGGTGCCCAAATGCGCAGCGTTGGTTGGTTGCGCAGGTACCAGGGCAGGCTATAAAAATGCGGCACGGCAAAAAGTTGGCCTTGGCGCTGCGTGAGCGAAGACGCTCCGCAGCGCAAACGAAGTTCAGGGCCGCTCCAGGCCCGCTCCGACGACCGTCCCGCCGTTGAGCGGGACGCGTACCCCGCAACCCCCCGCAAGCCCATGGGCGTAACGGGGTTCCCAGCGCCACTTGAGGGTGATTGCGCGGAAGAAAGCAGACAGAAGTTGGCCTTTTTCTGCACGCAGCCGTCGAAGCGTACGAACGTGTTCTTCTCAGAACACTTCGGTATCGTAGCCATACGATAACGCTAAAAACTGTCATTTTCAGGACAAATTATCGTATCTCGACTAAACGTCTAACAACTGTCCTTTTCAGGACATATTACCGTGTCTTACTTATATTTTTTAGCAACTGACTGAATGAAAAGTAATTTTAATAAAGAAGACCTAATCTATTTCTTGGTCGAGAGAGAAAGAGCGAGCGAGACTTCGAAGAACGAACGAAGGGATATACTTCTTTTCGTTAAATATTTATTATTAATTATTTAAAAATTTGTGATAAAAAATTAAAATTGAACATCAAATTTAAATAATAATTTCTAATATTTATTCTTAACACGTTGAACGCCATGGGGGTCACCGGTGACCTCATCATTCCTCTATCATAGCGCCATGGAGGTCACCGGTGACCTCAAGTTAAAGACATATTCAAACCGTTTTTTCTCGTCGTCTGCCATACCCACTGTTGATTTTAAAGTACTATGTGACCGGCACGGCGCCGTAGAACAATACTTCGCATTGGGACAAATGTACCTAGATAGTACATTGAAAAAAATCGAAGGATTTGAAAAAAGAAGCAAAAATAAAACTTCGTTCCAAAAATGTTGGATATTTAACTCAATTCAGTCTTTATTTTATAAACAAAAATTAGCAGAAAGTATGTTGTGTTGTGTTGTGTTGTGTACCAATATTACTGAAAAATAAAATATATCTTTAGAAAAACTAGGAAATTGCAAAGTGTAAAAAAGTTCGGAAATCCACAAGTGCAGGCCTTACAACAACCCAACCCTTAGAAATATTAATATTTAGCCTTAAATTTGTCAAATAATACAGTAAAAGTTGATGAGAAAAGATGTCAGAAAGAAAAACAATAACAAAACATGCATACAGGGTTCACAATTATGTCAACCTATAGTCGTATTTTTAATTAGACGAAGCCAACTGACAGTAGCTAATGTCACTTTGTAAAATAATGTTGCCATATTTAAAGTAATAGTGATACGTTCAGATCTTGTTCAATCAGATGAATAGTTAATCATTTCAAACTATAAAAGAATATTATTTCTATTTCAAAATTGTATTAAAGTGCTCTGATATAAGTAAGGTACTAGTACTATGTAACTACAATCAGTTTTTTGACGGCTTATTACAAAGCGCGGCGCGGCCACTAGTGCCATCACCGATCAGTAATTCAGGGGTCTCTACTTTGTCACAATACTATTTTTATTTCATTAAAAACTGACAACACCGTAAACGTCAGTTGACTTCGTCTAATTAAAAATTCGACTATAAGTCCAAACCGTTTTATGGTCATTTTACGATGATTACGATTTTTTTAAACCGCCCATTTTACGGTTCTCTGCAATGCCAAAGAATAGGCACCTATTTGGTCACACATATCTACAGACCCTTCGGATTTATTATCATCCAATATGATATCCGGCTTCCGAATCTGTTTGCCTTTTTACTCTACCACAGCAAATTTGTCGAAAGCAAAAGCACGTCCCTCTTATCCTTCCATTTTAACACCGTTACTCCGTCTTCATTCTCCACAGCCATTATTTTACCTTTCTACAGTTCTGAATTCTAGAACAGCCTTACCCTCTTGTTTTTTCGCAAAGTGCCAATTAAATGGGTTTGTTTCTCCAATAACCTAGTTCTAAGCTTGTATACCAGTTGTCAGTTGCAAGTAAGTATAACCTAACGTCTTTTTATTTTCAGTATTAGCATCTGTTCGCTATCTGATTCTGAGTGGCAATCATTGTTTCTCAAGGGGTTTGTTGTAAAATAATATGCTAACGCGTTGATTTGTTGCAGTTCATTCTGTGTCTAATTCCTCCATAGCTAAGCCGGATCTCGTACATTATTAACGCAACCTAAGTTAAGTTCGTTATGTAGCGAAAATAAATTTAGTAGGAAACTAATAGAAAGAGCAAGGCAGAGGCAATCGTCGCAAGCGCGAGCGCACTAACACTGTCGAAGTGAATAGCGGGTGGGCGGCACGGCGCAGGGTAACGGAAAATGTCTTTTCTGTATTTGTGCGCCATGGGGTGCACCGGTGACCTCAGTTATATATTTGGCTGTAACTATGTAACCCATGGGCAGAATTTAATTTTCTATACATATATTATCATTATAAACAAATTACAGCAAAAAAGTTTTTGAAGTTATACTTCTTTAGGCGCGTTATGAAAAATTTATGAGAGTGAAATTTTACGATGCGCGGGCACCGTGACACAAAATTCAGTATGGGCGCCGAGCGTGCGCGAGCGAGATGGGAATTAGAAAATCTACTTGTAGTACCTTTTAAACAAATAAAGCAGTTTTAATTATTTTTTCAAAGAAATTTATCAATGCTTTTTCACAAAGACCTATTTATACTTAGTTAAAAGGTTATGAAACATACCTAGTTATTAAATTGAATTAATAATATATAGATAATAATAATTATTAATTAATAATTGAATAATATACTACATATTAAATATTGTTCAGATATTAACGCTTAATATTGATTATTAATTATTTAATATTTAAAAAAATAAAGAAAGCCAAAGAAGTATAACTTCTTACGCGCGTACATAAGTACACGCACCATTTTTTTTTACGATTTTTGCTTTTTTTCTATTGGCGTTTAACGTGTTAAAAGAATAAATAATAATGATTATTATTATTAATTAATAATTGTATCTAGTAATCATCATCATCACAATAAATCTGAAAATGATCGCGAGAAATCAGTGAGTAGACTCTAGTATGTATGTAAAACCAAGTTTCAAAAAATGCAAATAAATTAATGCACATTCACGTGAAAATAAAAAAAAAATAAAAAAGTAACGGATTTCTAACGGAAATTTTGCACTGTAAGACTGTTCACACACTGTTCTAGCAAAATCAACTTTCGAAATGGCCGTTTGCGTTTATAAAATTAATAGGGATGTGAAAAATAATCGATTTCTTTAAAAGTGAAAATCGATTTTTGTATTCGATTATAATATTAAAAATAATTGAAAATCAATCATAGTTGATCAGTATCAGTTGAACAGTTATTTAAAAAAAAATATTAATATACTAACCTAGCCTAACCGAACAATAATAATAATACATTTTTGGACAGCTCTTTAACAAAAAGTATCAATATACTAACCTAACCTAACCGAACAATAATAATAATACATTGTTGGACAGCTCTTTAACAAAAAATATCAATATACTAACCTAACCTAACCGAACAATACAAATAATACATTTTTGGACAGCTCTTTAACAAAAAATATCAATATACTAACCTAACCTAACCGAACAGTAGGTAATAATCCAAAAATGTATTATACATTTTTGGACACCTCCGGCGCTACGGGAAATGCAGCCCCTCCACCCTTGCGTATCAAAGCACAGGCATAGGCGACCAAAAAGGCGAAGCTTCGGAGGCTTCCTCCGCGCCTCCGATTTTTTATATACACTAGGGGTAGGGCAGACAAGACCACGTGGATAGTGGGGTGCTCTGATTCGGTTTTTGGGTACTTTTTGGATATTAAAGTAAACACTTTATTCTAGTAAGAATTTAATAATACAGAAAGTTGCAAACAATGAAATACAAGTACAAATTAGGAAATGCAGATGAGTAAAAATTACTTTGGTTTTATCATCCTTTCGATGTTTTACAAAAAAAGTATCGCATTTTAAACATCGATGTATATCGAATATCCGTAATAGTTCGAGGTCCGGGTTATAAATAGACCAGACATAATGTCGGGAGGTGGCAGAGGAAAAATCGACTATGATTGATTTTCAATTATAAAAATAATCGATTATTTTAAATATAAAAATCGCGAAAAAAAATAGATTTTTACTTTGAAAAAATCGATATTTTTAATAATCGATTATTTTTCACATCCAGTGTTGCCAACTTAGCACTTTCGGTGCTAGATTTAGCACTATTTTCGCAATTCAAGCACTGTCATTTAACATTCAGCACCTAGCACTAAACAGCCATCATTCGAATTTCTCTGGTTGCTGTAACAAAACGCAGCCACGCAAGGTGTAGTAATAAAACGCTACTATAATTTTTAAATCGAATGCACCTATATCTGTATAATCTATGTTAGGGCTAGAGGTATCTGATTATAACGATGCAAACAACGAAAATCCCTATAATGAACTACTTTCATTGGCATTTATATTACTATCATTGCCGCATTCTAACGCCGATGTTGAGAGGGTGTTCAGTTCAATGAACATTTAAAAAAATAAACTGATGAATAATACGAATTTGGACATTGAATTCACTTCTTCATATCCAAACAGGGCTCAAAAACTTAAATAAAAATTGCCATACATATGAAATTCCCCAAGAAGTTCTTAAAAAAATTGGCAAAAAAGATATGTACTCATTTGAATTGAAAAAGTCTGACAACGAAGAACCTTTCACTTCCACGGCGGCTTCAGCGTCAGTACAACGAGAAGCAGAATCAGCAGTAGAGACAGACGATAGTGAAGATGATTGGATGTAGTTTTAAATAATTATTATCATATTAAACCAAAATTAAATTAATTATATCTTTTTTTTTTATAATTAAAAAAATAGCACTATTTTTGATATTTTTTATCAATCTAGACCTCTATTTGAGATTTAATTGACCTACCTAAGAGATCGAGTTGGCAACACTGTTCACATCCCTAGTTTATAAGTAAGAAATTATGCTCTTCCTATTCTAAACATAATTATTCCTAGTATAAGGTTCTAATAAGTAACTTTTTATTTGTACCACTGTAAGAGTTTTTTCGCTTACATTTGATGACTATTAATGGTACTATTCAATTTCTATTTTCAGATTTCAAGATGGGTAAAACAGATGCGGAAAATAGTAGAAACTATTACTATCGAAAAAAAGCTGCCAAGGAAGCTGAAAGAGCTCGTCTAGGCTTGTCAGTAATCAAGCCAAGAAGAAAAACAGGAGCAGAACGTAATCGTGCGTATAGGCTGCGAAAAAAAGCTGCCAAGGAAGCTGAAAAAGCTGCCAAGGAAGCTGAAAAAGCTGATCAAGGCTTTTCAGTAAACACGCCAATAAGAAAAACAGCAGCAGAACGTAATCGTGCCTATAGGCTGCGAAAAAAACAGGGTGCATGTACTCAGTTGGTGAGTTTTGTGTAGCTGAATGCAAAATGGAAGATGGCAATAAAATTGTTTTAATGGTAATTTACATTACTCCAAATCAAAAAATGGACGACATCATACATTTCCTGAAAAGAATATTGAGGCCATATACAAAAGCTGGTATAATCTTCATAGAGGAGAATTTTATGTATGTTTATGTAATAGATTGTTTTGGGTTGAATGGTCTATTAACATAATACAATATTTGTTAATACTTAAAAATTTCATAAGCTTTTTAAGATATGTATGATCAAGGTTTTAGATTCTCTATGTAAATATACTTCATACACTGGCTTTGTTATGTGATGTGTGTTGACCTGCAAACAAATAAGTTTTGAGTAATTAAGTTAAGCTATAACAAAAAATGTATTATAATTTTAAAATACCATTGAAAAATAGACAAATAAGATTCTAAAGCATATTTCAATACATGGTACATTGAAGTGGTCTGGGTAAATAATAATTGGTTACTAGTGGTGGTTTATGAATCTTAATACATCTTTATTCACCATTTGTTATAATTTAATAATTTCTGTTTTGTTAAAATAATTTTATATCTTATTTGTACTAAAATTATCAAGATGTTAACAATATCAGAAATTAAGCCAGTTTTGTACATATACAAGTGTTTTCAGTTTTGTTTTTTTTTTTCAGAGTGTTGTGGAGAGTACATTAGCAAGAAATAAAAAAGCACTACCTGCAGTAGCTATTGCTACTCAATCTGTTCAAACAAACACAAATTCCATTGGGGAAATAAATCCAGGCCGAAGTAATACTATGCCTACAAATTTTGTTTACATTAAGGTAGAACCAGAGAATTTTGACGAGATTACAATAGAAAAACAGCATGAAATAATAAGTTGGAGGGAAATAGTGATAAAATCTACTGAAATTTATCTTCAATCATATAATGTTTGTGATAAAATACTACATGGACAGGTAAGTTTTGAAAATATTATTTAACTAGCTGGCCTGGCGAACATCGTACCGCCTAACAGTCTATTCTTTTGTTTTTAAATACTTATTCTGCTATTCGGGACACCGGTCTAGCTAGTAAGATAAAAAAGAAAGTTGATAAGACAACAGATACATTTTGTCAAAAATAAAAATTTACCTTCCCGGAACCCCTCCACTAACACTTACTCTATGATATGGTATTAAAGTTCAAATTGACTTTTGAGTATTATTACGAATATTTTGTATGGAAATATAGAAAAGTTGTTTTTAGACTTTTTCACACATTTTTTTAAAAATTTTCTCTCCGTAAGAACCATCCTCGTACTTCAAGGAATATTATAAAGAAAAAATCACACAAATCGGTCAAGCCGTTTTCATGTTATGTCGTGAACATGAAAACGGGTTTCATTTTTATATATATAGATTAGTTGTTGCATTTGTTAGTTGTTTGAACAGCTATTTCATGACCTGAATGATTATGTTTCTTACAAATTTGATTTCTGTATTTTCATTTATTGCATTAAATTAAACCTGACATTCTTCAGGCTGTCTTAATTGTCATCTGCATAGCTAAGTTTGATTATATCAAACAAATCCAAATTTTGTTTTTTACAATTTTTTTTAAACTATGGATTGAGGGGACATTTATATTATATCATATAATTAACGATATAATTTATATGATATGGAATATAACATTCTAAAATCGTTAGGTCTCACACATTATTATTCTAATTTAAATGATGCTGTTCTCTCTATATATTCACAGTACAAGCAAGAATCCTTAATAAAGATACAGTTTGCAATACATTTCTGATCTTGCTACTAACATATCTGTTTCTATCTTTTCTTTGATAACTTGTCAGGTCCTCAACACATGCAAACCGGACGTAAAAGTATTCGTAAAAACTCCCCACGAGAAACTATTAGACCAAGCATTCACACAATGGTGCGATTGGGCTTCCCTCACAGAGGAGCCCAAAGATCCGCCGTTATTCTACAAATGCTACAGATGCGATATGGCGTGGTGGCACTTGGCCTACTTCCGCGACCACATACGAATCCACGAGCCTTCGAGCCTCTGCATCGTTCTAGAAATTAATGACAACGACGAGTGCAATATTGTCGCTTACTACAGAAAATCGGCGAACAAGTACATCGCGAACATAGAAGGGAAATGCTGGAAATGCGGCGAAAATGCGTTCGAACATACGAAATTGAAGAACTGTGTCGGATGTAAGAAACCGTTCTCCACGTGCAGCAAGCTACGCCAACACCAGTGGTACTGCGAGCGGTTCAAAAACATGCACCTAGAACTTTTCGCCTCAGCTGAGAAGATATTTAAATGTCACCTGTGTCGGTTTTACTTTTTCAAAACGGAAGACATTAAAGAACACATGATACTGCGGCATTCTGTGCGGTCCGATGTGCCCATACCGGGCTGTGCTGTTTGTGAGAAGTGTAAAGACCTGGTGTCGTATAATGATGATCATGTTTGTGAATCTAAAGAGTATGTTATGACGTGTGGTGCGTGCAAGAAAAGAGTCACCAAAAGCAGTGCTGCAGTCCATCAGATTGAAGGGAACGTCACCTGCTCTGTGTAAGTTGTTTTGTTATTGCTTTATTTAACAGTAAGGCTTTTAACGGTGGTGCCTGAAGGGCTACAACACGGTTCACATGATGTGCGACATTCTGTCCCTGACATCTCGCTTTTTAGAAATCAAATCCAAATATAATAATGACAGTGTAGCGTATAATACTAATTGTACGCTACACTGTCGCAATTCAAAATGTGTGTATACATAAACTCTCTCGCCATCGAAAAAAATATCCCTATTACAGTTACTGCCAGTTCTTAAATCAGAACTAAAACGACGAGAACTGGTAATAAACTGCCCGCCATGGTAATTATAATCTTCTTTTTTTCAGATGCAAAGTGAAAATAGTAAATAGTTGTTCAACTCATCTCCACGCACTTCGTCATACCATGAACTATGGATTGGCGTACAAGTGCCTCACCTGTAAATTTTTTATAATCTTTGACTTGGAACAGATTCAAAAACACAAAATGTTTTATCATTCCAATCGCGATTTTGATTATGATCTTGTAAGTATTCAATTTTCATTACTTTAATACAGTAGAACAGTGTATTAAAGGTTGAAGCGCCATTGGTTTTGTATTTTTTTATACGGTACATTTTTAAATAAAAAAAAAGGGTGCGTGTACTTATGTACGCGCGTAAGAAGTTATATTTCTTTGGCATTATTAAAATAGTTTTTGATTGCATGCAAGTAATTAATTACAATTAAATAATCAAAGACTGGAAAAGGAGTCATTAAAGTCAATAAAGTTCAGTTTACTTTTGAAAAATTAAGTAAATAAATATTGATTATTATTCTCTTGCATTAAGTGTAACATAAATTCTATTAAGTTATTATTATATATTTAGAACATCTCTTCCAAACACTAAGATGTATGTTGTAGCTTTGGCAGTATTGCACAATATAGCAATTGATTTAAAAGAGAAACCTATCTCTGATGATGATGAAGAGACCCTGCCCTCACTACCAACAGTACCCTCATCTCAAAATACACTGCGTGGAGCAGCAGTGAGAGCCATATTTATTGATGAAAACGTTTAACTTTGATAGTTCTTAATTTAGGTTGTTTTAACAATTAAGTTATTTAAACAAATAAAACACTATTTATCTTTAAAACATTTTTATTTCATTATACTATTTGTTTTTAAGTGACTCTAATGTCTTCATCAGAATTTCGGTTTGTAATTTTAAATTAATCATTACTTGGTTGTGCATCTACGAGGCTTCTCCAAAACTAAAACTACTACTTGCTTTCTGCAACAAATAAGAGAATATTAATCTAAGCCTAATCTAATCTAACTTAATTTTTTTTTATAATTCATATTTATTATATTTATAATTATATTGATATAAATTGTGTTATAAATCAAATTTTTAACACATTTATATATATATAAATGTGTTAATAATATAATTTGTAGTACATGCTACAGACCTGGAGAGCAACTTTCTTTTATTCTATTTAGAGATAGAGATAATTTAAATATAATACCGGTGTCTTCCTTGTAGGTTTCTTTGGAGTTGTTTGGGGATTCTTGTTATTCTGTTCGACATGATTTTCTTTAACCTTTCTTTAATCCTAAAAAATAATGAAATTGTTAAGTTATGTTGTCACTGTTGTGCACACCTTTGTCTGGCTTTTCTAGTATTCAAGTTATGTCTAAACTGATTTATTACCTTGTCATTGTTGGCTTTATTTGCTTTTGGGATATCAATTGTTTCCAAAATGATTTTATTTGTAATATCCTGAAATATATAAATAACATCTATTAATTTAAGTATCATGGTGAGTGGTTTGCACTTAGGTGTTAAGGTGTATTATACCCATTGTCCATTATAAGTGGGAATGGGCTCACTTCTGGCTGGACAGAGTTTCGGTACTACAAGTGCAACATGGATGTTTTGAGGTATTACAATATCTCTAACTAACCTGTAGGGGAATAAAGTACTGTTGTGAGCATATGCCTATGCTTGAGAGGTTGAACCTTGAACATCACCATACATCATATTTATAATTAACATTCCTACCTCAACACATCAACATCAAATTCAAATCAAATTCATTGAAATCTACTTCAAACCATTGTGGTATCATCTCTGCCATGTCCATTGTGTCTGGAGAAGGTTATGGTGGCTTTGTTCCACCTCTAGTTTTTGATGTTTTACGGCGATAAGATAACAACTCTTTTTTGTATTCAATTTAGTGCACTTCCACTGATTCATCAATTGTTTTTTGTCTCTTGTCCTTATATTTGCTAGATTAAATCTGAAAAATTACATGTTTTGATTCAATAATGTGGTCATTTATGAGATGCAGGTACTTATTAAAATGTTTACTTCTCTGTTATATCGCTCCAAGCCTAAATTTTCTCCTTATTAGTTGAATGCTTAAATCTTTGTTCTCAATCCCTACTAATATTATAAATGCGAAAGTAACTCTGTCTGTCTGTTACCTTTTCACGCCTAAACCGCTGAACCGATTTTGATGAATTTTGGTATAGAGATAGATGGAACCTTGGGAAAGGACATAGGATACTTTTTATCCAGATCCCGATCCCGATCCCGGAATTATACGGGTGAAAACGCGGGGTGCAGTTATGTATCGCATAATTCAAATACTCCTAGCCAGCTTTTAGAATACTTTCTGCCTGACATGTCCATCAGGCCCATCGGCCTATACACTATGAATGTGTGAGTGTGACGATGCATGGTGTGGTGTGGCGGGGCTGGCGGGCGCGGGCGCGCTGCGCGGCGCGGCGGCAAAGACGTGCGGGGGACGCGGATGGCTCGGTGGGAGGAGTGTAGATCACAAAGTATGCTTACCCGAACGGGCAGGCACGTGAGGGCAGACGTCGTTGGCGGACGCATGCGATATCTACAATTTTGAGCTGCAACGTATTCGCTTTCTTTACGTTTTCATTGGTGTTTAGGGTTTCTTGGATAAGCATTTTGTGTTATTTACTTAGTTGTTTTGGTTGTTATTATTAGTTTAGCATAAGTTAGTAGTAGGTAAAATTATAGTTAATAGGTAAAATAAATACTTTAATTCATTTTTTAGGATAGGTATAAAATTGTAGTAGATTAGTAGGCAGGTTTTTTTAAGTTTTTTCACATTTAGTAAGTAGTTACGGTACCTAAGAAGGTCAGCATAGCTTTTATTGAGTATTAATAGGTAAGTAATGTTGTTTTGTGAATAAAATAGTTCCAGTAGTTTCGCATATAATTTTATCGATTCATTTTGTTTTTATTCCATGTAGATAGTATATTTTTTTAACATTTAGTTTTAGTTTTGTTTTTGTTTTATTTCATGTGTATAAGTACCTACCTTAAGTATAGTTTCGTACTCAGTACCTTTAACTAAATTATTTGTCAGCTAAAGAATTTTTTTTTGCATAAGTACTTACCTGTTTTAAAGAGTTCTAAAAGAGCTCGAACTGCGCAAGTAGCTAGATCCCAAGAATCTGAGGAGCAGACTCAGGCCCGGCAGATTTTAGATGCTGAGCGACACGCAACGCAAAGAGCTGCCGAGACCTATGAACAAACTCAGGCCCGGCAGATTTTAGATGCTGAGCGACACGCAACGCAAAGAGCTGCCGAGACCTATGAACAAACTCAGGCCCGGCAGATTTTAGATGCTGAGCGACACGCAACGCAAAGAGCTGCCGAGACCTATGAACAGACTCAGGCCCGGCAGATTTTAGATGCTGAGCGACACGCAACGCAAAGAGCTGCCGAGACCTATGAACAGACTCAGGCCCGGCAGATTTTAGATGCTGAGCGACACGCAACGCAAAGAGCTGCCGAGACCTATGAACAGACTCAGGCCCGGCAGATTTTAGATGCTGAGCGACACGCAACGCAAAGAGCTGCCGAAACCTATGAACAGACTCAGGCCCGGCAGATTTTAGATGCTGAGCGACACGCAACGCAAAGAGCTGCCGAGACCTATGAACAAACTCAGGCCCGGCAGATTTTAGATGCTGAGCGACACGCAACGCAAAGAGCTGCCGAGACCTATGAACAGACTCAGGCCCGGCAGATTTTAGATGCTGAGCGACACGCAACGCAAAGAGCTGCCGAAACCTATGAACAGACTCAGGCCCGGCAGATTTTAGATGCTGAGCGACACGCAACGCAAAGAGCTGCCGAAACCTATGAACAGACTCAGGCCCGGCAGATTTTAGATGCTGAGCGACACGCAACGCAAAGAGCTGCCGAGACCTATGAACAGACTCAGGCCCGGCAGATTTTAGATGCTGAGCGACACGCATCATTGATAGCTGCAGAGATGCCAGAAGAATCCCAAAGACGACGTGTGTTAAATGCTGAACGGCAGTCAGAAAGAAGAAATGCGTTTACAATGTATACATGGGGAGCATTCCACAATGCTGCTTTTGATTATGACCCATCGATTGAGTATAATAACCATCGATTACTTCTCATAGGTGGAATGGATAAAAAATGTATACATTGTGAAGCACTCAAGTGGAAAGAAGAAACTCCGGGTATGTGTTGTTCTGGTGGCAAGGTTTCAATTCCAATACTTGGAGAACCAGAGGAATCATTGAAGTCTTTACTTTTAGGTGATAACAACGAATCGCGGCGTTTTTTAATCAAAATAAGGAAATATAATTCATGCTTTCAAATGACGTCATTTGGTGTAGAAAATGAGGTGGTTATGCCTGGGTTTTCATCTACTTTTACAATCCAAGGTCAAATCTATCATAGGATTGGTTCTTTGCTTCCTACAAATAATGAGCAACCAAAATTTTTACAGATTTATTTTATGGGAAATGAAAACGACGAGGTTGACCGCAGGTGTCAAAACATTCAATTAGTAGAAAAGGATATTGTCTTAAAGATTCAGAGAATGTTGCATGAACATAACCGCCTAATAAACACTTTCACAACAGCCTTAGAATGAATGCCGGGAGATGATTATAAGTTGGTGATTCACCCAGATCGTACACCAAGTGGGGAACACGAAAGACGATATAATGCACCTTTAATAAATGAAGTCGCAGCCATGGTTTGTGGTGAACAGTTTGCTTCCCGTGATATAGTTTTACATGCCCGTGATAACACACTAACTAGGGTGCCGGATACACATAAATTTTACGATGCGTTACAATATCCGCTAATATTTAGCAAAGGGCAAGAAGGGTATCACTTTCAAATTCCACAAGTCGATCCTGTAACTGGCCTGCCCTTGCCTAACAAAAAGGTATCATGTATGGACTTTTATGCCTTTCATATCATGATTAGAGAAAATGATTTTAATATTATATCACGATGCAGGCAACTGGCCAATCAGTTTTATGTTGATATGTACGTTAAGGTAGAAAGTGAACGATTACGATACATAACATTAAATCAAACTAAATTAAGAGCAGAAAATTATATCCACCTTCAAGACGCAGTAGCGAATGACGCTAATCTAAATCCAAATGATATTGGTAGAATGATAATTTTACCGTCTTCATTTGTAAATAGTCCGAGGTACTTACACGAATATACTCAGGATGCGTTTGCTTATGTACGTACATATGGTCGCCCTGACTTATTCGTTACGTTTACTTGCAACCCAGCATGGCCGGAAATAGTAAATGAATTAATGCCGGGTCAAAGCGCGATTGATAGGCATGATGTAGTCGCAAGAGTTTTTAGGTTGAAAGTTAAAAACTTATGTCTGTTATTTCCAAAGGCAGAATATTTGGAGAAGTGATCTGCTTTATGTATTCCATAGAGTGGCAGAAGCGTGGCCTACCACATGTCCACATATTATTGTGGTTAAAAGACAAGTTGAGACCCGATCAAATTGATAATATTATCAGCGCAGAAATACCCGATCCAAGCACTGACAAGACACTTCATGATATTATAGTTAAAAACATGATTCATGGTCCATGTGGACCTGAAAATCCTCAGTGCCCTTGCATGAAAGATGGAAAATGCACAAAGAAATTTCCTCGCAAATTACACAAAGACACTGTCCACAGTGAAAACGGATACCCACTCTATCGTAGAAGAGCACCAGCAGACGGAGGTCGAACGGCATCTGTGAAACTACGAAATGGGAGTTACGTCACTATTGATAATAGTTGGGTGGTCCCTTATTCCGCTATTCTATTAAAAATATTTAACGCCCATATAAATGTTGAGGCTTGCAGTTCAGTGCGCGCTATCAAATATATCTGCAAATATATTAACAAAGGCAGTGACCAAGCCATTTTCAATTTTAGGAGCACAGAGCTTGCAAATCGCGTAAATGAAGTACATACATATCAATCTGGTCGTTATGTTAGCAGCAACGAAGCCATGTGGCGGTTATTAGGGTTCCCGTTGCACGAAAGGCACCCCACCGTTACACATCTAAGTGTACACTTAGAGAACGGTGAACGAGTTTATTTTACAGAAGATAATTTCCACGAGCGACTATCTACTCGACCAAAAACCACCCTTACAGCTTTTTTTGAACTTTGCATAAGAGATGAGTTTGCAAGAACTAGAATAATCCCTACCGATTTGCCATTCCAATTCAAAAGAGTACAATTTCCCCTGAAAGCAGCATTCGCTATGACGATAAACAAAGCTCAAGGACAGACACTCAAAGTAGCTGGTGTTCATTTAGAAAAAAACTGTTTCTCCCATGGGCAACTGTATGTGGCGTGCTCACGAGTATCGAGTCCACAAAACCTACATGTTTTGACCAAAGAAGGAAAAACAAAAAATGTCGTATACAAAAACGTATTAAACTAAGTTAAGTCAGGGATCAGGGTCAGGAAAAGTCTACCTATGTTAATCTCAATAATTCAATGTGCCGGCTTCATTAGAATCGTTTCATTATAGTTTCAGAGCCTATTCAGTCCAAACAAATTTACACGAAGTAGTAGTTCTACGCAGACGAAGTCGCGGGTAACAGCTAGTTATTGATATATAGGGTCGTAGAATAATATTAATTAGTATTGATTTAAATATTCAATTTAAATCGATTCTGATTATTTATAATTCAGTTGCACATATAAAATTCGCACTTGTATAATGAAAATAACTAGGTATATAATCTTTTAATTTGAAACAATAATTAAAACTCCTTTATTTGTTTAAAAGGTAAATGTCATTGTCAGATGTCATGGTCATTCAAAATTCTTGTTAAGCTGCTAAGCTAAAAAATAGAATATGCGTGAAGTTAGCTTCACGCATATTCTATTTCTTTTTACTTGTAGATTGTCTTATTCCCATCTCGCTCGCACACGCTATATCACACTGCCAATTTTGTGTCACAGGTGCGCGCGCATCGTAAAATTTCACTCTCATCAATTTTTCATAACGCGCCTAAAGAAGTACAACTTCAAAAAACCTTATTTAAGGCAGTTCATGCCGGTAAAATAATTGTGTCCTTTGTCCATTGGTTAGCAAGGATAGAAAGCTGATCAAAAATTATATCACCCATTGAATTCACAATTGGAGGATTTTGGTATTTATATTTTATACTGCCTTCAGCTCTATACACTTTCATTTTAATTTGCTCATATATTCGTGTGGTGTGTGCCCTTGCCAATTCAAATACTTTTTATTTCAGATTTCCGTCCCAAAAACCATAGTGGATAGATTAAAATCTATGCCAGCCAAACATGATTGTGAGTATTCGTGTTAAACATACATTTTACCGTATAATAAATCATATTATATCTTTTCTGTTTCTATCCATTATTCAAATTTTAAATTTTACAGCACCGGTCGATAGTCAAATAAATACTTTACTTTTGTCTCATAATACTCAAGATATGGTGATTGATAGAGATGAATATGATGATGTCATCATCATTGATAATGTGCCTGAAGTTATTGTTATACCATCTGATGACGCACCTAACGATGATCTCCCTTGTGTGATTGCTAATATTAAATCCGAACCACTTGAAAACGACATACAAACATCTAAAACAAAACATACTGTTAAACCACAAAATCATTTTGAATGTAAAACGATGGTAAACCAATTACCTAAAGACACAAAAGACTTATTTAAATGCCCGTCGGTTGGAAACAGCATTAATGGTGATAAAGTATTAGGTATTGAAGAAATTAAAAGGGAACCGAAATTAAAAGGGAATAGTGTACTGAATGTCTCCATGGAATCTACATTTGGAATTATAAATACACAAAGTTTGACGACAAATAATGTAAATACAGTTAATAATATAAAAATGTTGAGATCTCAAACTAAACAGCCTCTGCTAACCGACGTTTCACGAAATTCAGAATCAGATGTGAAAATAGAAATTATAAAAATTGAGAAAGAGAAACTAATGGGAGTAGACCTAAGTGATATACAATTGAATGAACAGAAACGAGAAGAAGGTAGACCGGCGGATATGTCCAATAATTTAGAACAAATTACTCCAAAAGAATCAGAAGTATCAGAACCGTTAAAGGCACAAAAAAATGTAGAGACGTTTGTCGATATCGATATCCCATGGAATGGTGTTCCAATAAAGGAAGAAGCTGATCCGGAAATGGATTTCAAATTATCGGATATCAGAAGGATATATCATGTCGATGTTGTTAATGTCGGTGAAAACAAAATTGGACAAAGCGAGAACTGGCACCAAGACAGATTTGCTTTCGTAAGTGATAATAACTAAACACCCTGTCAAATAATATAACGCCAATAGACAAATGACACTAGTACCAACACTAACAAATGGCTATGGGTAATATTCTAACTCCCGAAAGTCCAAAATGTTTTGGATTTTTTATACGGTCAATAGTTATAGTTCGCCCTTATTCTATCTTCTGAATCTCTCCTTAAATTCTCTCCTTTAATAAAAAAACGTATAGATGTATGAAATAAAGACTCTTGATATGCATCTTCACGTGTACGCTCAAAGAGTTCAAAGATATGCCCCCGTGACCGCACTGTGGACAGATCAGCTCCGGAACGCCGTGCGTTTCAAAGTGCAAGAGATATTTCTGCATCGAATCAAAACTTTTTTTACATAACGAACAATGATAATTATAAAGGTGAATTGTTTTTTGACATTCGTATCGTTTGTGTTGTTTATGTAGTCTGTGCACGCCTTAAAAGTTACAGCGAATGCAGTTGTATAGTCTGTAACAAAAATAAACGTGTGTCACTCGGGGACTGCCGCGGCAAAGCTTTTGCGTAGTATTTTTTTATCAACTTATGCAATTTTAATAAATTATATTTATGCCGTTTTTTTTTTCTTTGATATTGTTTGATATTACTAGTTATTTCGATAGGGCAACTCGTTACGTTTCATTTCGTGCCAACATTTTGGATTTGGATAAAAAATTAGATTTAGACGGCGTGTTGTGTAGACGTTAAAAAATTTGTTTTCGCTTTTTATTCTCGCTTTTGTTGCCCTTGTTTCTTGGTAAATAGACAATATTTAAAATATTTCTTAATCCTTTATCTCAACATAGTTGCACACAAAAAATGCTAAATTAACAACAACATTTTCTAATATATAAAATTCTCGTGTCACAATTTTCGTTCCCATACTCCTTCGAAACGACTAGACCGATTCTTATGAATTTTTTATGCATATTCAGTAAGTCTGAGAATCGGCTACTATCTATCTTTCAAACTCCTAAGTGTGTCCAACCCAATTTTATTTCTTATTTAAAAAAAATATGTTTTTATTTTTACATAAAACCCTTTATTATCTCTCTACGATCACCCCCTATTTTTTTATTATAGTAGATAGTTATTTTTATTGAAGTACAAAAATGTTTCCTAGAAATAATATAGGTACATGGCAAAACGGCTTTTGCCGAGTCAGCTAGTAATATATAAATATGTAAGTGTTAAAAACATCGATTTGTTTCCAATTATTTTGTTACTTATTAAAATTACGTAGTAGAAAAAGCTTAGTATTAAAAGAGGAATTATAAGGTTCTGTTTATATTTGACAGTACAAGAAAAGGCAACTAAGATGTCAGATACGACCCAAACAGAAAAAGAAATACAAAGACAAAAGTGGAGAAGAAAAAGAAAAAACATTAAGGAAATATCAAGTAGCGGGAGCACAAATTCAGCATCTGATGTAGTCACCATCTCATCATCTGTCATCTGTGTCATCATCGACTTCGGAAGGTATAATCAGAGGAATTTCGACTGAAATATCAACTCCTAAATTATTAAATGCGACAATAACAGCATATTTTTTTGATAAAGCTGATAAACCATTCGTTTTCTTATTCATTTATTAATTAATATAATATGTATAACTTACAGCCTTCTCACCTCATTCACTTTGCCCCAATTCTGATAAATACTACATACTAGCCATAGTTTAATAATATGTATAATCTAGGAGTATAAAATGTTTAAATAGATTCCTTTCATTTTCAAATCTTGATGTTGAAAATAAACATTATTCTTATTGTACATTTCAGTAAAACCAGCCTGTTTGATTAAATTTGAATAGTTTTTACATGATCTGTAGACATTTTCTCAGCCCTGTCATCAGGGACATCTATCCTCCGAGCAAATCTCTTCTGGTGTTTATGTCTGTTGTATATCGAGAACGGTTTCGTGGTTTTCTGCCACACTTAAATTTTTTACTATGTAACAGGAGGCCAACCTGATCTTAAGTGATACCGCCGCCCATGGACACTCACATTTCCAGAAGGCTCGCAAGTGCGTTACCGGCGTTTTAAGAATTGGCACGCTCTTTTCTTGAAAGACTAAGTCGAATTAGTTTGGGAATACTTTAGTGGGCAGCTGGCTCCACATATTGGTGGAGTGCGGCAAAGCTTCCTTAAAAAACGCTCAGTTGTGGAACGACGGACGTCGAGGTGCTGTGGCATTTCGTATTCCGCCTCAACGTCCAATGATGAAACTCAGCTGCAGGTATAAGTCCGAACAACTCCTCTGAATACTGTCTATGGTAAATACGGTAGAAGATGCAGAGAGACCACATATCTCATAGATACGCTACGCCAAAGGACCAAGCAGCTCGGAAAGTGACTGGTCGTCGACGCTTCGAATCGCTCTTCGTTGAATACGGTCAATGTCTCTCCTCTTTTACCATGCGTCGTACACACACCATCATTTGATGTGCCCTCGGTAACGATTCGCCGTATATGTACTGATAAAAATATCAAAATAAACTAAAAATATCACAACCATTCAGTCCAACTAACCCGTCAACTCTACCACGCGCTTTAAAATCAAAGATTTAGTTTGATTGGCACCTTCTTTCTTTACTTTACGATAAACTTTGAAAACAATATTTCTCGCTTGAGATCGAAGTTGCTTTTTTGACATTTTCACAAAAACAACAAATTTCAAGAAGATACTCATAAAATCTCAGCAGCGGTTGACAGATCTCGTGCTTTGATTTGATTGACTTTGACGGCTGACACTTGGACATTGCCAAGTAAATTTTTTTTATTTTTGTTTATGCCATGAGATTCCAGTAGACCTATAGGTTTAATAAAATAAAGCTATAAACAATCCCAAAATAAATAATTACAATAACCTAGATAAAACCTCAGTGAAGTCCGATGAGGCCATACTTGATATTGCGAATTGCGATTACTGCGCAGTTTGAGCGTTTTGCAATTCAATAATTTGAAGGTAGATTAATCTTACGATAACAGTTGACAAACGCTTGGTCTCGATTCTGAGTCGCGACAAAGTGCTAAATTCGACTCTTGTTTGTCAAATCCATCATACATTATGTTGTTCACATACGAGTAACTAATTCTTTGGGCTCTAAAGTCTAATCCTTAATTAAGTCTCTATTTTCGTTAGTCACCTTTTATTCCTTTAACATATGAATTAAGGAATTCTTATACTATAGAATATATTATATTATAATTTTGTTACTAAAAAAATTACCGTTTCAAATTTTAGGGATGTTGCTTGAGGTAGATTGCTTCAGAATTATTTGGTCGATGTTAAAATAAAACTCCCTAATTACTTGTAGAGAAGAGGTGAAGATGGAATGATGAATGATATTTATTTACAAAACTGTGTACAATTATACTTAAAAATTATCCTACACTTACAACTAATATTGACATGTGGTGCCCAAATGCGCAGCGTTGGTTGGTTGCGCAGGTACCAGGGCAGGCTATAAAAATGCGGCACGGCAAAAAGTTGGCCTTGGCGCTGCGTGAGCGAAGACGCTCCGCAGCGCAAACGAAGTTCAGGGCCGCTCCAGGCCCGCTCCGACGACCGTCCCGCCGTTGAGCGGGACGCGTACCCCGCAACCCCCCGCAAGCCCATGGGCGTAACGGGGTTCCCAGCGCCACTTGAGGGTGATTGCGCGGAAGAAAGCAGACAGAAGTTGGCCTTTTTCTGCACGCAGCCGTCGAAGCGTACGAACGTGTTCTTCTCAGAACACTTCGGTATCGTAGCCATACGATAACGCTAAAAACTGTCCTTTTCAGGACAAATTATCGTATCTCGACTAAACGTCTAACAACTGTCCTTTTCAGGACATATTACCGTGTCTTACTTATATTTTTTATCAACTGACTGAATGAAAAGTAATTTTAATAAAGAAGACCAAATCTATTTCTTGGTCGAGAGAGAAAGAGCGAGCGAGACTTCGAAGAACGAACGAAGGGAACGACCGTATAGCAACATCGATGTAAAAAATCATTAACATCAAAACATCTGTTTTTGAAGTTTTACTTCTTTTCGTTAAATATTTATTATTAATTATTTAAAAATTTGTGATAAAAAATTAAAATTGAACATCAAATTTAAATAATAATTTCTAATATTTATTCTTAACACGTTGAACGCCATGGGGGTCACCGGTGACCTCATCATTCCTCTATCATAGCGCCATGGAGGTCACCGGTGACCTCAAGTTAAAGACATATTCAAACCGTTTTTTCTCGTCGTCTGCCATACCCACTGTTGATTTTAAAGTACTATGTGACCGGCACGGCGCCGTAGAACAATACTTCGCATTGGGACAAATGTACCTAGATAGTACATTGAAAAAAATCGAAGGATTTGAAAAAAGAAGCAAAAATAAAACTTCGTTCCAAAAATGTTGGATATTTAACTCAATTCAGTCTTTATTTTATAAACAAAAATTAGCAGAAAGTATGTTGTGTTGTGTTGTGTTGTGTACCAATATTACTGAAAAATAAAATATATCTTGAGAAAAACTAGGAAATTGCAAAGTGTAAAAAAGTTCGGAAATCCACAAGTGCAGGCCTTACAACAACCCAACCCTTAGAAATATTAATATTTAGCCTTAATTTTGTCAAATAATACAGTAAAAGTTGATGAGAAAAGATGTCAGAAAGAAAAACAATAACAAAACATGCATACAGGGTTCACAATTATGTCAACCTATAGTCGTATTTTTAATTAGACGAAGCCAACTGACAGTAGCTAATGTCACTTTGTAAAATAATGTTGCCATATTTAAAGTAATAGTGATACGTTCAGATCTTGTTCAATCAGATGAATGAACAATGAGTGTGAATAGTTAATCATTTCAAACTATAAAAGAATATTATTTCTATTTCAAAATTGTATTAAAGTGCTCTGATATAAGTTAGGTACTAGTACTATGATACTACAATCAGTTTTTTGACGGCTTATTACAAAGCGCGGCGCGGCCACTAGTGCCATCACCGATCAGTAATTCAGGGGTCTCTACTTTGTCACAATACTATTTTTATTTCATTAAAAACTGACAACACCGTAAACGTCAGTTGACTTCGTCTAATTAAAAATTCGACTATAAGTCCAAACCGTTTTATGGTCATTTTACGATGATTACGATTTTTTTAAACCGCCCATTTTACGGTTCTCTGCAATGCCAAAGAATAGGCACCTATTTGGTCACACATATCTACAGACCCTTCGGATTTATTATCATCCAATATGATATCCGGCTTCCGAATCTGTTTGCCTTTTTACTCTACCACAGCAAATTTGTCGAAAGCAAAAGCACGTCCCTCTTATCCTTCGATTTTATCACCGTTACTCCGTCTTCATTCTCCACAGCCATTATTTTACCTTTCTACAGTTCTGAATTCTAGAACAGCCTTACCCTCTGGTTTTTTCGCATAGTGCCAATTAAATGGGTTTGTTTCTCCAATAACCTATAGTCCAGTCAGTCAAGACAATTAATTCAGTATAATTCCAAAAGTTTTCAAATTTTGATGTAAGGTCGGGACTGGTATTCAAACTATAAAATTTTGCAACCTGCTCTGCGGTCCGGAACATTGTTAAAAATGCAATAAATGATAATTTGATCAGTTCTTGAGACCAAAATTCCAAAAGTTCTGCAAAGTTGGAGTGGTGTTAAATATATTATTTTACATCACGTGTCAAATTTGCAACCAATTTAAGTGTACGGAACATTTTTTGATATTAAAAATTAATGTTTTTCTTTATTAAACTGAAGGAAAAGTTCCAAAACTTCTGCAAATTTGACAGATATATCGAAAATAAAATAAATAACAAAAAATGTTCCGTACACTTAGGTTGGTTGCAAATTTTATACGTGATATGAAATATTATATCGAAAACTTCCCCAAGTTTGCAGAACTTTTGGAATTTTTTTCACGACCATACAGCAAAAATTAATTTAATTGCAATTTTAACAATGTTCCGGACTGCGGACAAGGTTGCAAAATGTGATTTATTGTCGTCCCAATGTACCATTCACTTGACCGAAGTTTGAAAACTTTTGGAATTATTATCAAATTTTCGATTTCGAATCTCTATAATGACTGGTCTACTAGTTCTAAGCTTGTATACCAGTTGTCAGTTGCAAGTAAGTATAACCTAACGTCTTTTTATTTTCAGTATTAGCATCTGTTCGCTATCTGATTCTGAGTGGCAATCATTGTTTCTCAAGGGGTTTGTTGTAAAATAATATGCTAACGCGTTGATTTGTTGCAATTCATTCTGTGTCTAATTCCTCCATAGCTAAGCCAATACCTAAGGATCTCGTACATTATTAACGCAACCTAAGTTAAGTTCGTTATGTAGCGAAAATAAATTTAGTAGGAAACTAATAGAAAGAGCAAGGCAGAGGCAATCGTCGCAAGCGCAAGCGCACTAACACTGTCGAAGTGAATAGCGGGTGGCCGGCGGGGTGGGCGGCATGGCGCAGGGTAACGGAAAATGTCTTTTCTGTATTTGTGCGCCATGGGGTGCACCGGTGACCTCAGTTATATATTTGGCTGTAACTATGTAACCCATGGGCAGAATTTAATTTTCTATACATATATTATCATTATAAACAAATTACAGCAAAAAAGTTTTTTTACGATTTTTGCTTTTTTTCTATTGGCGTTTAACGTGTTAAAAGAATAAATAATAATGATTATTATTATTAATTAATAATTGTATCTAGTAATCATCATCATCACAATAAATCTGAAAATGATCGCGAGAAATCAGTGAGTAGACTCTAGGATGTATGTAAAACCAAGTTTCAAAAAATGCAAATAAATTAACGCACATTCACGTGAAAATAAAAAAAAACTAAAAAAGTAACGGATTTCTAACGGAAATTTTGCACTGTAAGACTGTTCACACACTGTTCTAGCAAAATCAACTTTCGAAATGGCCGTTTGCGTTTATAAAATTAATAGGGATGTGAAAAATAATCGATTTCTTTAAAAGTGAAAATCGATTTTTGTATTCGATTATAATATTAAAAATAATTGAAAATCAATCATAGTTGATCAGTATCAGTTGAACAGTTATTTAAAAAAAAATATTAATATACTAACCTAGCCTAACCGAACAATAATAATAATACATTTTTGGACAGCTCTTTAACAAAAAGTATCAATATACTAACCTAACCTAACCGAACAATAATAATAATACATTTTTGGACAGCTCTTTAACAAAAAATATCAATATACTAACCTAACCTAACCGAACAATACAAATAATACATTTTTGGACAGCTCTTTAACAAAAAATATCAATATACTAACCTAACCTAACCGAACAATAGGTAGGTATGTATAATACATTTTTGGACACCTCCGGCGCTACGGGAAATGCAGCCCCTCCACCCTTGCGTATCAAAGCACAGGCATAGGCGACCAAAAAGGCGAAGCTTCGGAGGCTTCCTCCGCGCCTCCGATTTTTTATATACACTAGGGGTAGGGCAGACAAGACCACGTGGATAGTGGGGTGCTCTGATTCGGTTTTGGGTACTTTTTGGATATTAAAGTAAACACTTTATTCTAGTAAGAATTTAATAATACAGAAAGTTGCAAACAATGAAATACAAGTACAAATTAGGAAATGCAGATGAGTAAAAATTACTTTGGTTTTATCATCCTTTCGATGTTTTACAAAAAAAGTATCGCATTTTAAACATCGATGTATATCGAATATCCGTAATAGTTCGAGGTCCGGGTTATAAAAAGACCAGACATAATGTCGGGAGGTGGCAGAGGAAAAATCGACTATGATTGATTTTCAATTATAAAAATAATCGATTATTTTAAATATAAAAATCGCGAAAAAAAATAGATTTTTCCTTTGAAAAAATCGATATTTTTAATAATCGATTATTTTTTCACATCCAGTGTTGCCAACTTAGCACTTTCGTTGCTAGATTTAGCACTATTTTCGCAATTCAAGCACTGTCATTTAACATTCAGCACCTAGCACTAAACAGCCATCATTCGGATTTCTCTGGTTGCTGTAACAAAACGCAGCCACGCAAGGTGTAGTAATAAAACGCTACTATAATTTTTAAATCGAACGCACCTATATCTGTATAATCTATGTTAGGGCTAGAGGTATCTGATTATAACGATGCAAACAACGAAAATCCCTATAATGAACTACTTTCATTGGCATTTATATTACTATCATTGCCGCATTCTAACGCCGATGTTGAGAGGCTGTTCAGTTCAATGAACATTTAAAAAAATAAACTGATGAATAATACGAATTTGGACATTGAATTCACTTCTTCATATCCGAACAGGGCTCAAAAACTTAAATAAAAATTGCCATACATATGAAATTCCCCAAGAAGTTCTTAAAAAAATTGGCAAAAAAGATATGTACTCATTTAAATTGAAAAAGTCTGACAACGAAGCACCTTTCACTTCCACGGCGGCTTCAGCGTCAGTACAACGAGAAGCAGAATCAGCAGTAGAGACAGACGATAGTGAAGATGATTGGATGTAGTTTTAAATAATTATTATCATATTAAACCAAAATTAAATTAATTATATCTTTTTTTTTCATAATTAAAAAAATAGCACTATTTTTGATATTTTTTATCAATCTAGACCTCTATTTGAGATTTCATTGACCTACCTAAGAGATCGAGTTGGCAACACTGTTCACATCCCTACTCCCTAGTTTATAAGTAAGAAATTATGCTGAGGAGAAGCGCGGGAAATACGATCGTAGACTGACGCGTTTTTCGATTTAATTAAATTTTATTTTATTTCTAGGGTTTGGATCAGTAGTCTAGTGTAGTTAATGTATATATATTTGTTATTTCTTAGTTTTATTTAATAGTGTATTAAAGAGAAGATTTATTGGTAAGTTATTTTAATATACTTTTGCTCCTTATGGAGCCGCCTGATGACCCTGGGGGCGGAGAAGTCCCTGGGGTGGGCTGTGTAGTAACGATTTCAAATGATGAGTCTGGAATGGAAACAGATGGATCTATAAAGTCTAGCAGTGGTGCTCGAAAACGGAGAGCCACTGTACATAAACATTGCACCCACTGTAATAAAAAGAGACGTAGTCGGAAACATGAGGGCAAGGAAATCAAACCAAACGAATGTCATTGCATTCCTTTAACAAATACCCAAATTAGCACTGCTCCCTTGTTCAATGAGTCACAATCCAACCCGTCACAACTTAATTCCTCTAATGAATATAAAAAACCAGAATCAGTAGCACGTTTAAGATACCAGCCAAGTGATGCAGCACCATATGTTGTTCACATACAAAGAGTACAGCAAACTCCAAATGATAGCGTTTCAGTCCACCCAATTGCTTTTGGTCGTTTCTTAAAAAGAAATTCTATACACAATATTGTTAACGGAAGCTTAAAACGAATTGGTCGTAATAGACTGTCTCTGTCTTTTAATAATTACCAGGACGCAAATTCTTTCCTAAATAACTCTGCTTTACAATCAGTCGAGTATAAGGTTTTTATCCCAACATTTACTGTTACCCGTATGGGTGTTGTAAGAGGCATACCTGCTGAGTGGTCAGATGAAGAAGTTACGGAAAATATTAATTTACCTGTTGGATGCGGTCCAATTTTAAAAATAAGAAGAATGAGACGGCGTATCATTACTAGTGATGGCAGTGAGTTTAAGCCTACTGAAACTGTGGTTCTTACATTTGATGGACAAATACTACCTAAGCGAATTTTTATTTGCTACACTTCCCTCCCAGTTGATCTTTACATTTTCCCCACAATACAGTGCTATAATTGTTGCAGATTTGGTCATGTTAAATCATTATGTAGATCAAAACCAAAGTGTTTCAAGTGTGGCCAAGACCATTCGGCTGATCAGTGCTCTATCCTAGAGGAAGATGCATACTGTTGTTTATGTCAAGGTTCCCATTTTGCCACAAGTAAAAGATGTTTAGAATTTGATCGCCAAAAAGCCATCAAAGAATCTATGGCCAAGAGCTGTATTTCGTACGCTGAAGCATCTAAAATTCATGCACCTATCTCAAAAATGTCTTATGCTGATGCTTTACTTTCTTCTTCCAATGTAGGTGCTTCTACTATTTCTACTCCTCAAAATGAACAGTCTCATAAACAGTCTTTGAGTAACTCTTACAAAAAGACTTTTTTTCTCAAACCTAAATCTATTCCTAAACTTTCCAAAGGTTATGACAGAAATACACAACAACAATTAATTAAAGATTATGATATGCCCTCACCCAGAAATGGTTGTGGATTAAACTTAAACAACAATAATGATTTGACATTACAATCAATTGCAGACCTAATAAAAATTCTCATTAACACTTTATCACAGTCTAATATTCTTTCACCGTCCAACGCTGCTCCTTTAATTGACACTATTGTTAGCTTACCAAATTATATTAATAATGGACAAGCAAGCCAAAGCTCTACAGTGGAACTGTAGAAGTGCTTCGTCTAAGAAAAGTGATATTATTTATCTTATAAATAAATATAAACCTTTTATCTTCGCTCTACAGGAAACCTGGTTAAAACCAGGTGCTCCTTGTAGGTACTCAGGCTATGCCTGTCTCCGTGAGGATCGTATTGACGGGTATGGCGGAGTTGCCTTACTAGTCAAACATCATCTTCCTTTTTCTCACTTTCCTATTCCTTCTCATAGTAATGATTTTTCAATTATTGCTGCTATTGTTAATAATATCTGCTATGTTTCAATATATATTCCTCATCCTAGTTCTTCTATCTTTGTTGAAATTGACTCTATAATTTCTACTCTTCCTAAGCCTTTTATCTTATTAGGCGACTTTAACAGTCAACATAATTCTTGGGGCAGTTCAACAACCAATACATACGGAGTTTCATTGATGGAACTGTTAAACTCTCATAATCTTTGCTTTCTTAACGATGGTTCTGTGACCCGGCGGACCTCTCCCAATGAAGGCTCAAGTGTCCCTGATTTAAGCATTTGTACTCCTAGTTTAGCTTCCACTATTTCATGGTCTACACTTTCTTCTTCATATGGTAGTGACCACTTCCCTTTACTTCTTAGATTTCCTTTTCACATTAATTTTACATTTAGACATTCACCTAGATTAAAACATCGACTTAATAATGCTGATTGGGATACCTTTAAATCCCGTATAGAACAAAAGATGACTTCCCTTCCTAATATCTCACATGGTTCAGAATCAATTTGTGCTGATGCATTAACTAAATTATTTATAGAAGTAGCAGACAAAACCTTTCCGCTTAAAAATGGTGCTCTGGGCTTTATCCCATCTCCACCTTGGTGGGATCAAGAATGTTCAGATGCAATTAAAAAAAGAAAACAAGTTGAGCTCCAATATTGTGAGAATTGTACATCTGAAAATTTTGATCTGGTTACAGATGCTTTCAAGGCCACTAGTTTATTATTCAAAAAGAAAAAAACAGATAGCTGGAAATCTTTTTGTCTCTCCATCTCCCCTAATGTCCGTCCTTCTGTGGTATGGCGTAATATTAGAAGATTCAGGTGTGCATTTACTGAAACTTCTGGTTCTCTCCCCGATTCATTAACAAATCAATTCCTCGACAGACTTGCTCCTACTACAGTTCCTGAAACAATAATTATACCTCTGATGCCATTGAACCCCTCTGGTCTCAATAGTCCTTTTTCTATGTATGAAATTAAAGGAATACTATCTTCAGTTATAGACTCTGCTCCTGGTGACGATGGAATACCATATTCCTTCATCTCTCATTTAGGTGACCAAACTCTTGAATATTTCCTGAAATTGATAAATACACTTATGTTAACCGGTTCTATCCCTCCACGCTGGAAAAACCAGATCATTATACCAATTCTAAAATCTAATAAAAATCCCTCTAACGCAAATTCATATCGTCCTATTGCATTATCCTCGGTCTTGATAAAACTCTGTGAACATTTAGTGAAAACTCGTCTTGAATGGTTTGTAGAAAGCAATAAATTACTTTGTGACAGTCAATTTGGTTTCCGTCGAGGGAAGAGTACGATGGACAGTATTGCCATCTTTATAACTGACATTTTTTTAGCATTTTCAAGGAACGATTCAGTTGTTGCCACATTTTTAGATGTACAATCCGCTTATGACAATGTAGTGTTGTCAGTTCTTCATAAAAAGCTACAGAATTTGAATGTACCTGTAATGTTATCAAATTTTATCATAAATACTTTATACGAAAGACACATCACTCTAATTTCACAAGACTCCACTGTTGTAACCAGAACCTTATGGAGAGGTCTTCCTCAAGGATCAGTCTTAAGTCCCATCTTATATAATATTTATACCCATGATTTGAAAGCTTCTTTGGGTAATCGGATTTGTATTCTCCAGTATGCTGATGACCTTTTAATTTATTCCATTCATCAATCACCGGCCATTGCTTGCTCATTACTGTCTCATTCTCTTAATTTATTAAAAACTTGGCTTGATACTAATGGCCTTGAAATATCCCCCACTAAAAGTGTTGCCATGCTTTTTTCTAGAATGCGTCTCCCTCCTCCAATCAACGTGTATTTTGATAATAATATTATCCCTGTTAAAAACTCTGTGAAGTTCCTTGGTGTGTTTTTAGATTCTAAGCTCTCTGGTGTAAATCATTGTGACTACATTTTTAATAGGTGTGAGCGAAACCTGAACATTCTTAGATGTTTATCCGGTGTATGGTGGGGTGCCCATCCCTTTTGTATGAAACTCATGTACAATGCTTTAATCCGAAGTATTTTAGACTATGGTACCTTTTTATTATCTCCTGGAAATGCAACCCGTTTAAAAAAATTAGATAATATACAGTCTAAGGCATTAAGATTAATCACAGGAGCTATGAAAACTAGTCCAATTAATGCTTTACAAGTAGAATGTGTTGAAGCCCCATTACATCTTAGACGACAATATTTATCTGATAAATTCATATTTCGCTCCCTTCAATATGCCAACCATCCTCTCCGTTCTAAGCTTCAAGAACTATCTCAATTGTTGACATCTTCCAAGTACTGGTCAAATAAATCTTCACCTTGTCTCATCGTCAGCTTCAATAAATTTATCAATATGCAAGCTCCAACTCATACCTTACCAACTTACCCTTTATTTGGAACCAACTTTGAATCTCTAATTATTTCTCCAGACATTAGATTCAATATTGGTATAAACAAGGGCGATTCCCACGCAAGGATTACTTTTAATTATTTCTGTGAACAACACTGCCATGAGTACAATTACATATTTACAGATGCCTCTAAACACGGTTCGTCTGGTAATGTAGGCATAGGAGTATTTCACTTACAAAGTAAAACTACAATAAAAATAATGTTTCCTCCAGAGTCCTCAATCTTCACAGGGGAATGTTACGGTATCTTTAAAGCTTTAAAATTAGTTTTGAGTAAGAAACTTAAGAAATCCATCATATTCACAGATTCACTTAGTGCTCTTCAAGCTCTCCAAAAATATCCATTAAAAAACAAATTAATTTTTCCTATCATTATTGAGATTAGGAGTTTGTTGTATGAATGTGAGCAATTGGGGTTGTCTGTGTCATTTGGTTGGATACCTGGACATTCTGGTATTTTTGGTAACGACATAGCAGACCAACTAGCAAATGAAGCTGTTAAGGATGGCGATTCTAACTCGTATAAAAATTATTATCATGATTTGGCCTCACTTCCTGCTTCTTTTCTTCGACAATCTTGGACTGACCTTTGGATTCAGAGCAGTTTAATTAAGGGTAAATATTTTTCATGTATACAGCCCACAATACCACTAAAGCCATGGTTTTTTAAAATGAAATTTAATAAAAAGGAAACATCGTCTCTCATTCGTATGAGATTGGGCCATGTGTGTACCCCAGCCCACCTTTCCAGATTTCATATTATTGATAGTGAAATGTGTGAGTGTGGGCTGAATATTGGTGATTTAAACCATATCATTCTGTCCTGTCCTCGGTATAACCACTCCATGTTATTCGATCATTCTCATCCCTCTTCTAGTATCCCGTTACCTACATCTGTTCCTGTTCTGCTTTCATCTTTAAATAATAATATATATAAAAAGTTATGTTTATTTCTTACTGTAAATAATATAAAATTATAAATACATACATATGTATACAAATTGTATTTTGTATGATATATATTTTATTAATTACTGTTCCTTTCCATAATGTAGTATTTTGTATTAGAGATAGTTTTATATCCTGCTGATCCTATCCTTTATCGATGTAATGTTCATTCGGTGTAAAATTATTTTTCTTTACTATTCCGTTTTCCTTACCTTTGTCTGTGGCAATACGCTCTGCGTGAGGCTATTAAAAAAAGAAATTATGCTCTTCCTATTCTAAACATAATTATTCCTAGTATAAGGTTCGAATAAGTAACTTTTTATTTGTACCACTGTAAGAGTTTTTTCGCTTACATTTGATGACTATTAATGGTACTATTCAATTTCTATTTTCAGATTTCAAGATGGGTAAAACAGATGCGGAAAATAGTAGAAACTATTACTATCGAAAAAAAGCTGCCAAGGAAGCTGAAAGAGCTCGTCTAGGCTTGTCAGTAATCAAGCCAAGAAGAAAAACAGGAGCAGAACGTAATCGTGCGTATAGGCTGCGAAAAAAAGCTGCCAAGGAAGCTGAAAAAGCTGCCAAGGAAGCTGAAAAAGCTGATCAAGGCTTGTCAGTAAACACGCCAATAAGAAAAACAGCAGCAGAACGTAATCGTGCCTATAGGCTGCGAGAAAAACAGGGTGCGTGTACTCAGTTGGTGAGTTTTGTGTAGCTGAATGCAAAATGGAAGATGGCAATAAAATTGTTTTAATGGTAATTTACATTACTCCAAATCAAAAAATGGACGACATCATACATTTCCTGAAAAGAATATTAAGGCCATATACAAAAGCTGGTATAATCTTCATAGAGGAGAATTTTACGTATGTTTATGTAATAGATTGTTTTGGGTTGAATGGTCTATTAACATAATACAATATTTGTTAATACTTAAAAATTTCATAAGCTTTTTAAGATATGTATGATCAAGGTTTTAGATTCTCTATGTAGATATACATCATACACTGGCTTTATTATGAGATATTGCTTGCTGTATCTGCAAACTTATTTGTAATAAGTTTTGAGTAACTAAGTTAAGCTATAACAAAAAATGTATTTTAATCTTAAAATACCATTGAAAAATAGACAAATAATAAGATTCTAAAGCATATTTCAATACATGGTACATTGAAGTGGTCTGGGTAAATAATAATTGGTTACTAGTGGTGGTTTATGAATCTTAATACATCTTTATTCACCATTTGTTATAATTTAATAATTTCTGTTTTGTTAAAATAATTTTATAACTTATTTGTACTAAAATTATCAAGATGTTAACAATATCAGAAATTAAGCCAGTTTTGTACATATACAAGTGTTTTCAGTTTTGTTTTTTTTTTCAGAGTGTTGTGGAGAGTACATTAGCAAGAAATAAAAAAGCACTACCTGCAGTAGCTATTGCTACTCAATCTGTTCAAACAAACACAAATTCCATTGGGGAAATAAATCCAGGCCAAAGTAATACTATGCCTACGAATTTTGTTTACATTAAGGTAGAACCAGAGAATTTTGACGAGATTACAATAGAAAAACAGCATGAAATAATAAGTTGGAGGGAAATAGTGATAAAATCTACTGAAATTTATCTTCAATCATATAATGTTTGTGATAAAATACTACATGGACAGGTAAGTTTTGAAAATATTATTTAACTAGCTGGCCTGGCGAACATCGTACCGCCTAACAGTCTATTCTTTTGTTTTTAAATACTTATTCTGCTATTCGGGACACCGGTCTAGCTAGTAAGATAAAAAAGAAAGTTGATAAGACAACAGATACATTATGTCAAAAATAAAAATTTACCTTCCCGGAACCCCTCCACTAACACTTACTCTATGATATGGTATTAAAGTTCAAATTGACTTTTGAGTATTATTACGAATATTTGGTATGGAAATATAGAAAAGTTGTTTTTAGACTTTTTCACACATTTTTTTAAAAATTTTCTCCGTAAGAACCATCCTCGTACTTCAAGGAATATTATAAAGAAAAAATCACACAAATCGGTCAAGCCGTTTTCATGTTATGTCGTGAACATGAAAACGGGTTTCATTTTTATATATATAGATTAGTTGTTGCATATGTTAGTTGTTTGAACAGCTATTTCATGACCTGAATGATTATGTTTCTTACAAATTTGATTTCTGTATTTTCATTTATTGCAATAAATTAAACCTGACATTCTTCAGGCTGTCTTAATTGTCATCTGCATAGCTAAGTTTAATTATATCAAACAAATCCAAATTTTGTTTTTTACAATTTTTTTTAAACTATGGATTGAGGGGACATTTATATTATATCATATAATTAACGATATAATTTATATGATATGGAATATAACATTCTAAAATCGTTAGGTCTCACACATTATTATTCTAATTTAAATGATGCTGTTCTCTCTATATATTCACAGTACAAGCAAGAATCCTTAATAAAGATACAGTTTGCAATACATTTCTGATCTTGCTACTAACATATCTGTTTCTATCTTTTCTTTGATAACTTGTCAGGTCCTCAACACATGCAAACCGGACGTAAAAGTATTCGTAAAAACTCCCCACGAGAAACTATTAGACCAAGCATTCACACAATGGTGCGATTGGGCCTCCCTCACAGAGGAGCCCAAAGATCCGCCGTTATTCTACAAATGCTACAGATGCGATATGGCGTGGTGGCACTTGGCCCACTTCCGCGACCACATACGAATCCACGAGCCTTCGAGCCTCTGCATCGTTCTAGAAATTAATGACAACGACGAGTGCAATATTGTCGCTTACTACAGAAAATCGGCGAACAAGTACATCGCGAACATAGAAGGGAAATGCTGGAAATGCGGCGAAAATGCGTTCGAACATACGAAATTGAAGAACTGTGTCGGGTGTAAGAAACCGTTCTCCACGTGCAGCAAGCTACGCCAACACCAGTGGTACTGCGAGCGGTTCAAAAACATGCACCTAGACCTTTTCGCCTCAGCTGAGAAGATATTTAAATGTCACCTGTGTCGGTTTTACTTTTTCAAAACGGAAGACATTAAAGAACATATGATACTGCGGCATTCTGTGCGGTCCGATGTGCCCATACCGGGCTGTGCTGTTTGTGAGAAGTGTAAAGACCTGGTGTCGTATAATGATGATCATGTTTGTGAATCTAAAGAGTATGTTATGACGTGTGGTGCGTGCAAGAAAAGGGTCACCAAAAGCAGTGCTGCAGTCCATCAGATTGAAGGGAACGTCACCTGCTCTGTGTAAGTTGTTTTGTTATTGCTTTATTTAACAGTAAGGCTTTTAACGGTGGTGCCTGAAGGGCTACAACACGGTTCACATGATGTGCGACATTCTGTCCCTGACATCTCGCTTTTTAGAAATCAAATCCAAATATAATAATGACAGTGTAGCGTATAATACTAATTGTACGCTACACTGTCGCAATTCAAAATGTGTGTATAGATAAACTCTCCCGCCATCGAAAAAAATATCCCTATTACAGTTACTGCCAGTTCTTAATTCAGAACTAAAACGACGAGAACTGGTAATAAACTGTTTCATAGTAATTATAATCTTCTTTTTTTCAGATGCAAAGTGAAAATAGTAAATAGTTGTTCAACACATCTCCACGCACTTCGTCATACGATGAACTATGGATTGGCGTACAAGTGCCTCACCTGTAATTTTTTTATAATCTTTGGCTTGGAACAGATTCAAAAACACAAAATGTTTTATCATTCCAATCGCGATTTTGATTATGATCTTGTAAGTATTCAATTTTCATTACTTTAATACAGTAGAACAGTGTATTAAAGGTTGAAGCGCCATTGGTTTTGTATTTTTTTATACGGTACATTTTTAAATAAAAAAAACCTTGTTTAAGGCAGTTCATGCCGGTAAAATAATTGTGTCCTTAGTCCATTGGTTAGCAAGGATAGAAAGCTGATCAAAAATTATATTACCCATTGAATTCACTATTGGAGGATTTTGGTATTTATATTTTATACTGCTTTCAGGTCTATACACTTTCATTTTAATTTGCTCATGTATTCATGTGGTGTGTGCCCTTACCAATTCAAACACTTTTGATTTCAGATTTCCGTCCCAAAAACCATAGTGGATAGATTAAAATATACACCAACCAAACATGATTGTGAGTATTCTTGTAAAACATACATTTTACCGTATAATAAATCATATTATATCTTTTCTGTTTCTATCCATTATTCAAATTTTAAATTTTACAGCACCGGTCGATAGTCAAATAAATACTTTACTTTTGTCTCATAATACTCAAGATATGGTGATTGATAGAGATGAATATGATGATGTCATCATCATTGATAATGTGCCTGAAGTTATTGTTATACCATCTGATGACGCACCTAACGATGATCTCCCTTGTGTGATTGCTAATATTAAATCCGAACCACTTGAAAACGACATACAAACATCTAAAACAAAACATACTGTTAAACCACAAAATCATTTTGAATGTAAAACGATGGTAACCCAATTACCTAAAGACACAAAAGACGTATTTAAATGCCCGTCGGTTGGAAACAGCATTAATGATGATAAAGTATTAGGTATTGAAGAAATTAAAAGGGAACCGAAATTAAAAGGGAATAGTGAACTGAATGTCTCCATGGAATCTACATTTGGAATTATAAATACACAAAGTTTGACGACAAATAATGTAAATACAGTTCATAATATAAAAATGTTGAGATCTCAAACTAAACAGCCTCTGCTAACCGACGTTTCACGAAATTCAGAATCAGATGTAAAAATCGAAGTTATAAAAATTGAGGAAGAGAAACTAATGAGAGTAGACCTAAGTGATATACAATTGAATGAACAGAAACGAGAAGAAGGTAGACCGGCGGATATGTCCAATAATTTAGAACAAGTTACTTTAAATGAATCAGAAGTATCAAAACCGTTAAAGGCAGAAAAAAATGTAGAGACGTTTGTCGATATCGATATCCTATGGGACACTGTTCCAATAAAGGAAGAAGCTGATCCGGAAATGGATTTCAAATTATCGGATATCAGAAGGATATATCATGTCGATGTTGTTAATGTCGGTGAAAACAAAATAGATGTTAAGCAAAAAATTAATGAATTTGATTCAACTGGACAAAGTGAGAACTGGCACCAAGACAGCTTTCCTTTCGTAAGTAATAATAACTAAACACCCTGTCAAATAATATAACGCCAATAGACAAATGACAGTACCAACAGTAACAGAATATACAATTTAGCAAATATATGTAATCTGTATAACACGATCATAGACATATTGGAACTCGAGCGTTTTGGTCATTGGCGAAGGCAACTCAGGGAAACTTTTGTCAGCCCTCTTTACCATCCTTGCGAAAGGTGGATGACTCGATGGCTCACTCGGCGAAAGAGAAAGCAGAGCTCCTTTGCTCTCTCTTTGCATCTAACTCCACGCTCAACGGCCTTCCCTCGATCGTTCTTAAGACTTGTGCTTCTGAGGTGACTCCGGTGCTTACACGGCTCTTTCGAATCTCGTACTCCTCGGGCGTAGTTCCAAGCTCATGGAAGACTGCCCATGTTCATCCCATTCCCAAAAAAGGGGACCGCTCTGAACCATCCAGCTACAAACCTTTCGCAATCACTTCTTTATTATCCAAGGTAATGGAGTCTATCATCAATAGGCAGCTCTTGCGATACCTGGAGGAGCACCAGCTAATTAGTGATCGTCAGTATGGCTTTCGCCGTGGCCGCTCGGCTGGTGATCTTCTTGCCTATCTAACTCATAGATGGGCCGAAGCTGTGGAAAGTAAGGGAGAGGCATTGGCCGCCAGCTTGGATAGGGCGCTTCTTTCGAAACTACCGTCATACGGTTTGCCCGATGGCTGGCAAATTTTCTTGTAGGACGTAGCATAAAAGTCCTAGTTGACGGAGCGTGCTCCAATCCTAGACCCATCAATGCAGGCGTTCCGCAAGTTTGCTTGCTTGTCGTTTGCCCCCCTATTATAAAAAAAAACAAATGTCCAAAACTTTAACTAAATATTTGTTTCCAAAACACAAATAGTATTTACGATACTCCAAAGCCCGTCCCATCCTCCAAGAGATCAAAGACATCCCATCCGACTGCCTTCGTCTCTAGCCATGTCTGTTGACTCCAAAACGGCTGGAATATTGCAAAGCTACAATTAAGTTAAACCTTATAAATTTCAGTCGCATTTCATCACCATCACACCGAATGTAGCCTTAAATACCGATGATGAAAGTAACCGAACACAGAGGAAAAAGGAAATGTAAGTTGTATATTATGTTTATTTGACGACTAAAATATTTTTTTTTTAATATTAATTATAATACTCTGGACTGAAATTTGCTAGGCAACCCATATGGATTATATTTATTGACATATTGAATTAAATATAAAATACGTTTCATTAAATAAGAATGCCTTTGAAGTTACAGCGAATGCAGTTGTATAGTCTGTAACAAAAAAAAAATGTGTGTCACTCGAGGACTGCCGCGGTAAAGCTTTTGCGTAGTATTTTTTATCAACGCATGCAATCATAATACATTATTTATTTTTTATTTATGCACAATTTTTTTTTCTTTGATTTTCATTCAAGTTACACTTTTTGAGCGTGGTGACCTATAAGAAAACAATTTTTTTTCTTTTATTAAATAAATAAGAAGTTGAAAATATTTTTTTATTATCTTATCTAATACTCGTAGGTTATTCAGGAATTTTAATCATTGAAACCATAGGTTTATGGTAACTCAAATAAGAAACATAAGTTTGAGTCTTGATCCTCTAAATATCTCGAAAATACCGCGTCAATGGTGGTCCCATATTTTGTTGTGGATTCTTGTGGATCATTATTCATTTTCAAATTCAATTTTTCCGAAAGAAAAAGAAAAGTATGTCAGCCGCTCCGATTTATAGAAAAAAAACTAAAATAAATCAGTATATTATTATAAAAACAACCTAATTTTTTTATATTAAAATTAGCTATCTTAAAGGTAGCCCAAACACACACAAACACATAGTGGAAATTCTCAATATGTTGGTGTTATTCTTCATTATGTATATACAGTAGAACCTCGATAACGTAAACCTCGGTAACATAAAAACCTCTGTTACTTCAAAAAATACTATGTTCCCTTCCCATCAGAGCCCAAAACCTCTATAACTTAAAATACGCAACCTCTATAACTTAAATAAATAATCTCTGTATAGGCCCTCAGTAACTAAAAGAAATGTTTCCACAACCTCTATAACATAAAATTGTTTGTGAATGAGTCATTTTGAAAGAGTGTCAAAACAAATGGTTTCGGTATTTATTGCTTGCACGTGTTTACTTATGTATTGTTAACGTAAACAATACATTACCTATTGTTTGCTTTATCTAAATTCTTCAAAGCTTTGCGGCGGTTAGCTTTGTGACAACGACTTACTTGCGTTATAAGTTAATGTGTTAATGTATTCTCCTCTCTATTTGTCATTGAAAATCAAATCGATTTAGAAACAGTGAATTTTTTAAACCTTTACTTGTTGTTTTATTTTTATGTAATGTAAGTAATGTGAATAAATATGATTACATATTTAATTTTCCATCCTTCTGATGCATTCAAGTAAAAATGGGAGCAAGGGTACATAGAAACATGTACATACCTCTATATTAACCTTTACCTAACATAGAACCTTGATAACTTAAAACCTCTATAACATAAAATATTTTGTGTTTCCCTTGGACTTTATCTTATCGAGGTTCTACTGTATAAACTTTAAACCTGTGTGTACTATATTTTAGTATGTTATGTTTTTTGTGTATAGGTAATACACATATCTTAGTATCGTTCTTTTTGTTCAAATTTTTGAATTAATAATTTTCTTGGTGTTAAATTACACTTATTATACCTAGCTATTTTTATTTTTATAGAGAACTTCTTAAAGAACTTAAAGAGCTAAAAAAAAAAAGAAATCGTGAACGTCAAAGGGCATATTATCACCGTCAGAAAGAATTGAAGAAAAATGAAAAAGAAAGAAGAAAAAAAGAAACAGCCCCTAAATCAAATGCTGAACGTCAAAGGAAATTTCGTCAACGTAATGCAGAAAAATCTTACGTGGATATTATGTAATTTGATTTAATAATATTTAATAAAAACAATTTGTATTATATGCCTCAATATTATTTAACTTTACGATTTCCTCATTTTTTTCACAGCAAAAGACAAAAATTGGACAGTAATGAAGATAATGTCTTGCAATGTAGAGCTGTTGAAAATGTAACGCTACAACAAGATCAATTTCACAGCCAACAACTTCAAATTTATGAACAGTGTAATAAATGCATTACCCCCGAAGTTATTCTTAACAGGAACACAGGAATTCCTGGCGATGTTAATTGTCTATTCCACTCGCTCATAAGTGTTTTGCACCTTCAAATTAAGACTTGTGACTTGAGAAATCAGTTACGCGATTCGCCCTATTTAAACTCCTGTCACAATCCGCAAGAAGCATATAAAATTCTATCAAGCACGAATGATTACGGAGATTTGGATTGTTTGTACTTATTTTCAAAAATGTACAATCAAAATGTTTGTGTACATTATTGTTTTTACAACATAACTACAAAGAATCAAGACACTATCTTTTGTCATTTTAAAGCGAATGAAACACAAAACTGGATTCATCTTCATCTTCGTGAACAACATTTCACACCTTTTTATGAAGTATCAGATTTATCGGGGTCAATACAAGAGGCTACCCAAAATGAAGCCCATGTTGATGCCAATATTCAACTATTGCGTGACAATTATGATGAAGATACTACCGAAGAAAACCAAAACAATCGTGAAGATGAAATTGAGATTGATAGAGAAGATCGAATTGGTGAAAATACTATGGATTTTATTGTTGATGGTACTATTCCAGTTTACAAGAATTATCGTAAACATAGTACAAGTCATATCGATTTTTATAAAGACTTTACGAGTAATTCGTTTGGTCATTCTTGTATTATTTGCGACAGACTATGGTGGAAAAGAGACTTGAAAATGTCGACCAGTAAGCATGAGAATATTCTGAAAACAATACTGCAGGTAATCTTAATTATATTGTTTTTTTTTAATTATTCATTTTCATATATCTTGATAATACGAATTTGATTTTTTTAGAATTACACACCTGGTGAAATCGTTCAAGTCTGCTCTACGTGTTATACATCTTTGGAAAAAGGAAAAATTCCTCTCATGTCAACCTACAATGGTTTTTCATATCCGAAAATTCCATCACATTTACCAACATTAAACCTTATCGAGCAACGATTGATTTCACCGACAATACCGTTCATGCAAATTCGTAGACTGAGACACGTTAATGGTCAGAACGATATTTATGGCCAGATAATTAATGTTCCTGTCGAATTTAATACAATGGTGAAACAATTGCCAAGAAACATTCAAGATGACCATTGCTTTTATGTGAATTTGAAAAATAAGTTCATTCACAAAACTAGTTATGTCCTCGGGCTTATTATTAAGAGCCATATTAAAGAGTGGTTGTCGTATTTAGTATCTACGTCTCTTTATATTTATCATGACATCAAAATCGATGAATCTTTTTTTACCGGTAATGAACGTTCTTCGCAATTGAATATGGATGAAATAAGTGAACTTCTGCCAATTGAAGACAATTTAGTTGCGCAGCAACAAACTCTTTTGTGGAATAATGATTGGTATTTGAGTCTTGCACTCGGTGAATATAACAGGCCAGTCAGTATTTTAATGGATGAACATGCGGAAGAACTATCTTTTCCGACAATCTACGGCGGTCAGTTTCGAACATACAGAGATGGTGTTACTGTTACTCCATTCATGCAAGCTACCAGCGAACTTCGGCGTACTGATAGGCGTGCTACTGACCCACAACACCTTTTATACATCGCTGCTAAAATCATAAGGTTGCGAGTTAGTGGATGTCTGAACGTTGCGTTTAAGCATGTTGGACAACGTACTTCAATTACGAAGGAGACCATTCAATCTGAAGAATATATAAATAATTGTTTAGAAACAAATCTCGCATTTCTTCGCTATGTACCAAATTCTGCTTGGTTTTGGTCAGATCGCAAAAAAGATCTTTTTGCAATGATCAGGCAATTAGGGCCACCAACTGCTTTTATGATTCTAAGCGCCAATGAAACTGGCTGGGAAAATTTGTTGAAATTGTTGTACAAATTGAAAAACGAGGGAGCCGAAATTTCAGATGAGTATGTAGCAGAAATGAGTTATGTGCATAAAGCTCAACTTGTGAATGAAGATGCCGTAACTTGTGCTATTTATTTTAATAAAATGGTAAATTGTCTGTTAAAAGTTTTGCAATCAAAGAAAAGAACTCCATTCGGAAAATATAGAGTAGTACATTATTTTAAAAGAACAGAATTTCAACATTGTGGTAGCCCACATGCTCATATTCTTCTTTGGTTGGAAAATGTTCCTAAAGATTTATCAAGCAATGATCCTGAAGTAATTAAATTAATCGACGAATTAGTTTCTGTGTCTGCGTCAGAGGCGTCTGGAAATATAAAACTAGTAACACACAAACACACATTCACTTGTTATAAAAAAATGAATCCTAATGAAAAGCATGAATGTAGATTTGGTGCACCATTTATGCCAACAAAAAAAACTATTTATTTGAAACCTATGAAAGACACTGATCTGGATTATTCACAAGCACTTTTCAAAGAATATAAGAAACAATTTAAATTTATAAGAAATAATCTCGAAAATTTTGACTACACGAATTTTGATGAATTTTACTCGCATAATGATATTATTTCTGATGATCATTACTACAATATTATTCGTTCTGGAATCAATAGACCAACATTATTCTATAAAAGGACACCAGCAGAAAAATGGCACAACACTTTCAATCCATTCGTATTACATCATTTGAAATCGAACATGGATTTTCAGATTATACTAGATGAATATGCTTGTGCAACATATGTTGTTGAATATGTCAATAAGCATAATAGAGGGATTAGAAATTTACAAAGACAAATAATTGACATAATGGACGAGCATCCAGAATTCGACATTGTCGATATTACGAAAAAAATTAGTATAGACATACTTCGATCTGTTAAAATGCCGGCACAAGAAGCTGCTTGGTATTTATTAAGAGAACCTATGGCTAAGTCATCGGCAGTGACAGTCTACATTCCAACGGTATTTCCTACTGAACGAGCAAGAATTAGAAAATCTATGAAGGAACTTGAAGCTATAGATGATGATTGTACGAACGTTTGGAAAGAGAATTGGTTCGATAAGTACGAGAAAAGACCTGAAGAACTCCGCGATGTTACGTTAGCACAATTTGTTGCAAAATATTACCTGAATAAAAAGTGGACATACACTAAAAGAGATACTGCAAGAATAATAAGATACAGGAACTACGATATGGCTAACAATTACAATGATTATAGGCGTGAGATGGTTCTGTTGCATGTTCCTTTTCAAAGTGAAGAAAATGATATTATTGCTGAAAATAAGTTCATTCAAATATACGAGGACAACAAAGATACGATATTAGAACGTAGGAAAGAATTTGAATCAAATTTGGATATAGAGAAAACTTTAGAAATTTGTAGACAGTTGTGCCGAGAAAACGATGAAGAACAACAAGAAGACGAAGAATTATTGATAAATTGCATGAAAGAGATCCTTATGACTGGAGGGCAGTTGATAATATAGAAAATGTCACGCTACAAGAAAATCAATTTCACAGCCAACAACTTCAAATTTATTAACAGCGTAATGAATGCATTACTCCCGAAGTTATTCTAAACAGGAACACAGGAATTCCTGGCGATGGTAATTGTCTATTTCACTCGCTCATAAGTGTTTTGCACCTTCAAATTAAGACTTGTGACTTGAGAAATCAGTTACGCGATTCGCCCTATTTAAACTCCTGTCACAATCCGCAAGAAGAATATAAAATTCTATCAAGCACTTATGATTACGGAGATTTGGATTGTTTGTACTTATTTTCAAAAATGTATAATCATGTGTGTGTACATTATTGTTATTACAAAATAACTACAAATATTCAAGATACAATCTTTTGTCATTTTAAAGCGATTGATACACAAAACTAACAATCATGAAAATGAAATTGAGATTGGTAGAAAAGATAGAATTGGTGAAAATATTATGGATTTTATTGTTGATCTATTCCAGTTTACAAAAATTATCGTAAACACAGTACAGTCATATTGATTTTAAAAGACTTTATGAGTAATTCGTTTGGTCATTCTTGTATTATTTGCGACAGACTATGGTGGAAAGAGGCTTGAAAATGTCGACCATTAAGCATGAGAGTATTCTGAAAATATTACTGCAGGTTATCTTAATTATATAGTTTTTTTTAGCTATTGCATAACTTTTATCGCGGGCTTTGAGCGTGGCGACCGAATAATGAAATTCCGTAACGAGAAAAAAACCTAACAACTAATAACACCCCCCACGAGTTAAAAAATTTTTTTTTTGGCATTTTATTTCAACAAAAGTAACATCGATTTCTTTTGTTACTTATTAAAATTACGTAGTAGAAAAATCTTAGTATTAAAAGAGGAATTATAAGGTTCTGTTTATAGTTGATAGTACAAGAAAATGTAACTAAGATATCAAGATATGACCCAAACAGAAAAAGAAATACAAAGGCAAAAGTGGAGCAAAAAAGAAAAAAAACATTAAGGAAATATCATCTCATCATCTGTCATGTGTCATCATCGACTTCGGAAGGTATAATCAGAGGAATCTCGACTGAAATATCAACTCCTAAATTATTAAATGCGACAATAACAGCATATTTTCAGAAACTTTAAAAAATATAAAAAAAGATTTTGATAAAGCAGATAAACCATTCGTTTTCTTATTCATTTATTAATTAATATAATATGTATAACTTACAGCCTTCTCACCTCATTCACTTTGCCCCAATTCTGATAAATACTACATACTAGCCATAGTTTAATAATATGTATAATCTAGGAGTATAAAAAGTTTAAATAGATTCCTTTCATTTTCAAATCTTGATGTTGAAAATAAACATTATTGTTATTGTACACTGCAGTAAAACCAGCCTGTTTGATTCAATTTTAATTATTTTTACATGATCTGTAGACCTTTTCTCAGCTCTGTCAGCAGGGACGTCTATCCTCCGAGCAAATCTCTTCTGGTGTTTAAGTCTGTTGTATATCGAGAACGGTTTCGTGGTTTTCTGCCACACTTAATTTTTTTAGTATGTAACAGGAGGCAAATGGGCTGGTGGCCAACCTGATCTTAAGTGATACCGCCGCCCCTGGACACTCACATTGCCAGAAGGCTCGCAAGTGCGTTGCCGGCGTTTTAAGAATTGGCACGCTCTTTTCTTGAAGGACTAAGAGGATAAGTCGAATTGGTTCGGAAATACTATAGTGGGCCAGCTACTTCCCCATAGTGGTGGTGCGCGGCTCGGATTCGTGTTCCGCCTCGACGTCCAATCAACGGCGGATCCAGGGGGGGGGTCATGGGGGTCATGACCCCCCCCTGAGCAGGACTTAGGTGGACCACCTAATTGAACATAATGATTTTATATATAAATTTGTCACCATACAGATTATATGTAACTACATACCTTCAATATTTAATTAATTTAATATAATAACTTTGTATGATGGCAAACGTTTGGGAATGAACGCATCGAATTGAATTTGAATTTTCCGCGCCACACTTGCGCGCGCTTGTCGCTATGAAACGTCTAGCTAGACCTTACCTCAATCGGAATCGGAACGACTAAACTTCAACATATCATAACATAGTCTTATTTTAAATTGTAGCATCAATATGTATCCTAATATATGAAAATTCGACCCTGTCAGCGAAGCGACAGCAGAAAGGTCTTTCTCTACGTTGCGCATAATTAAATCGTCGCTAAGATCTTCAATGGTTGAAGATCGCCTAACCGGACTGGCACTTCTCCACGTTCATGAAAACGTAACCGTTGACGTAAATGACGTAATAACGCGTTTCGGGAAAACACGTTAAAGAAAAATTGATTTAGTTATTAAAATATATGTATTTTGTTTGATGAAATCCCTTGTCGTACCATCTCTTCACTTTTGCGAAGTTTAACGTAATACCCCTCGACATACCTCTAGCTGTTATGACAAATCATTCACCACGGTTATGTAATATAAATAGGCTGCCTCATTCCGTACGTGATAGTCAGGCCGAGCTAAGCTCGCCAAAACAGCTCGAGCTGAGCTGTAAAGGCCCTAAAGGCCAACAGCGAGATTCCACTTTAAAAAAAAAGGTGAATAGTGTGTCTCTGGATGTCTTCAAGAGAATGTGTATACAGGTTGGTCCAACTAGTGACGTCAATATTTTTTTTTAGATTCCTCACATCTGGGGGTATACGAAAATACCCCATGTATGTTCCGCGATTTTTTGTAGTTTTCGAGTTATACATTTTTTTGTGTTTTTTTAATGTTTTCTGCCAGCGAGGTTTCAAAAATTCATATCTTTTTATGTTGTAGGTATTTTGCTTTTTTTTTTCTGTTAAATGATTGCCTTAAATGATGTTCAAGTAAAAAAAATCCCAGCTTCTTAAAATTAGTTAAAGCTACTCAAAAAAGGTTTTAAAGTTAGTAGTTTAGTTTTTAGCTGGGTTTGCCCAAACATTCGACCTCAATTTAAAAATACAAAAAGAAGTTTCCATAGCTTCTGGCTAAGTTTAAAAACTCCACAGGGTTCTAAGCTACCAAAATCATAGAAAAAAAATGGTACTTATTTGGTCTTTTTTTGTTGTAATCGGTGTATTTTTTTTGGTGGATAGGCTAAAAATCATTGAAGCATTAAAACTGTAAAAATAGATAGTAAAGTTTCATTTGCCATAAGAAAAATAAAAGTCGAAAAAAGAAACATTTTTAATGCTACAATGATTTTTAGCCTATCCACCTTAAAGGCCGATTACAACAAAAAAATACCAATTAAGTTCCATTTTTTTCTATGGTTTTGGTAGCTTAGAACCCTGCGGAGTTTCTAAATTTAGCCAGAAGCTATGGAAACTTCTTTTTGTATTATTAAATTGAAGTTGAATGTTTGGACAAATCCAGCTAAAAACTAAACTTCTAACTTTAAAACCTTTTTTGAGTAGCTTTAGCTAATTTTAGGAAGCTGATATATTTTTTTATTTATACAACATTTAAGACAATCATTTCACAGAAAAAAAACTGCAAAATACCTACAACAAAAAAATATAGGAATTTTTCAAACCTCGCTGGCAGAAAACATTAAAAAAACACAAAAAAAAATGTAACTCGAAAACTACAAAAAATTGCGGAACATACTTACATGGGGTATTTTCGTATGCCCCTAGGTGTGAGGAATCTAAAAAAAATTATTGACATTACTAGTTGGACCAACCTGTATGTACACAATATTATGTGTTAAGTTTTTCAAGAGTACAATAAAGAATAAATATTTTTAAGTGCAATACTTACGTACATTAATAAAATATCTACTTTTTACTTGTATCTATTGTTATCAAAATTAAATTATAAGTTCTTGACTTGACCACGACTATGTGACCCCCTCCTGGCACCAAAGCTGGATCCGCCCTTGCGTCCAATGATGAAACTCAGCTGAATGTGTTAGTCTGAACAACTCCTCTGAACACTCTCCATGGAAAATGCGGTAGAAGATGCAGAGACACCCCATATCTCATCTCTTTCATGCAACAAAAGGTCACAATTCGTAAGTACCGATAAAAATATAAAATAAACTAAAATAATCATAACCACTCAGTCCAACTAAGCGGCAACACGCGCTTAAAATCAAAGATTGAGATTGATTTACACCTTCTACTTTCTTTATTTTACGGTATACTTTGAAAACAATATTTCTCGCTTGAGATTAAAGTGGCTTTTTCGACATTTTCATTTTTCATTTGTTCGAAATTCGCAAGGATATTTCAAGTGTTGTCTCATCAGATTTCACTGAGATTTTATCTAGGCCTCACTTTTTACATTTTTAGACAAATCATTAAATTACTATTAAATAATCCCAAAATAAATGATTTTAGTTTATAAAGTCTCTATTTTTATTAGTCGCCTATTTTACACAAACGATCTATTTGAAGTATTATTCCTTAAACATAATATGAATATAGGGTATTAACAAAACGAACCGTTCCAAAATGAGTGATTTTGGCGAAATGTTATGGAACACTGGTTTAAATTTAATTTCTGAACGCACTACACGCTGACCACAGATCTGCCTAAGCGATACACGACCACATCCATCAAGTGAAGTATGAAGATATACTATAATCTATATAAGCCTTCAAAATTGACATTGTAAACAAGAAACAAAGAATGTGTCAGTTTTTAGAACTTCTTTTTTGTTTAATATAGATTATAGAACTCATAGTTAAATATCTTCATCATGTATTACATACATATTTTGTTTTGTGACGATGTTTACTCTGTGAATTGATTTGTGTATGTTTCTAAATGAAATAAAAAATGGATAATAATGGAAGAAAATGTACAAAAACGAAGCTTGCTCCACCTTGCTTAAAAAGTTATGTAGGTAATTCGAAAATATAATCCAATATCCAAATTTTTTATCATCCTTATTAAATTTAACAATAGATTAACATGTTTTGTTATTGATTTTTATGCTTACTTATCTACCCTATTTTTTATTTACAGATTTGTAATATGTTTATATTAATAGATTGTTTGAGGCATTTTATAGCAAATGTATTGTTTTTTACAAAATTATTTTGTAAATTTTAATGCTGGTGGTTAATGCTGCAATAAATAAAAAATGTTGCAGTGCTGGAAATTTTAAGTAAAAATAGCAATGCAAGTTAATTCATTGAATAATTCCTTTATTTATTAGGCAATTTGTTTCAGTACCCGCTCCAATTAAACTTTTAATTGATATAGAAACTAACAGAAAATGAATTATTACTAATATGAAAAGTAGAAAAATAAAAAGATTCAAAACATTAACATATTTCAATACATGTTTGAAGTGGTCTGAGTAAATAGTAATAAGTCACTAGTGGTATTTATGAGTCTTGGTCTTGGATTTCTGAATTAGTACTCATCTCAAAACATTTTTATTCACCATATTTTATAAATTCACATGTGATTTCAGTTCTTTTATATTTTTTTAGAGTGTTGTGGAAAGTACATTAGCAAGAATTAATGTAAAAAAGCACTACCTTCCGTAGCTATTGCTACTCAATCTAGTAAAATAAGCACAAATTCCATTCGGGAAATGAATCCAGGCCGAAGTAATATAATTCCTATGAATTTTGACATTAAGGTAGAAGTAGAGAATGTTGATGAGAATGCAATAAAAAAACAGCATGAAATAATAAGTTGGAAGGAAATAGTGAAAAAATCTACTGAAATTTATATTCAATCAAATAATATTGGTGATAAAACACTACATGGACAGGTTAGTTTTGAAAATATTATTTAATTAGTTGTTGCATATGTGAGTTGTTTGTAATCCTTCAATTCCCTATTGAAGGATTATGGTATTTATATTTTATGCTGCCTTCAGCTCAATACACATTCATTTTAATTTGCTCATATATTCATGTGGTGCGTGCCCTTACCAATTCAAATACTTTTTATTTCAGATTTCCATCCCAAAAACCATAGGGGATAGATTAAAATCTACGCCAGCCAAACATGATTGTGAGTATTCTTATAAAACATACATTTTACCATATAATAAATCATATTATATCTTTTCTGTTTCTATCCATTTTTTAAAACTTTAATTTTACAGCACCGGTTGATAGTCAGAAAAATACTTTCCTATTGTCTCATGATACTCAAGATATGGTGAATGATAGAGATGATGATGATGATGTCATCATCATTGATAATGTGCCTGAAGTTATTGTTATACCATCTGATGACGCACCTAATGATGATCTCCCTTGTGTCATTGCTAATGTCAAATCCGAACCACTTGAAAATGAATTACAAACATCTAAAACAAAACATACTGTTACACCACAAAATGATTTCGAATGTAAAACAATGGAAATCCAAATACCTAGGGACACAAATGACGTATTTAAATGCCTATCAGATGGAAACAGCATTAATGATGATAAAGTATTAAGTATTGATGAAATTAAAAGGGAACCGGAATTAAAAGGGAATAGTGAACTGAATGTCTCCATGGAATCTACATTTGGAATTTTAAATACACAAAGTATGACGACAAATAATGTAAATACAGTTAATAATATAAAAATGTTGAGATCTCAAACTAAACAGACTCTGCTAACCGACGTTTCACGAAATTCAGAATCAGATGTGAAAATTGAAGTTATAAAAATTGAGGAAGAGAAACTAATGAGAGTAGACCTAAGTGATATACAATTGACTGAACAGAAACGAGAAGAAGGTGGACCGGCCGATATGTCCAATAATTTAGAACAAATTACTTTAAATGAATCAGAAGTATCAGTACCGTTAAAGGCAGAAAAAAATGTAGAGACATTTGTCGATATCGATATCCCATGGGATGCTGTTCCAATAAAGGAAGAAGCTGATCCGGAAATGGATTTCAAATTATCGGATATCAGAAGGATATATCATGTCGATGTTGTTAATGTCGGTGAAAACAAAATTGGACAAAGCGAGAACTGGCACCAAGACAGATTTGCTTTCGTAAGTGATAATAACTAAACACCCTGTCAAATAATATAACGCCAATAGACAAATGCACGAGTACCAACACTAACAAAATATACAATTTAGCAAATACATATATATGTATATATATTTAATCTGTATAACACGATCATACACATATGTTTTCTTCAAATGTTCAAACCTTTAACTAAATATTTGTTTCCAACATACAAATATTCAGTATTTACGATATTCCAAAGCCCGTCCCATCCTCCAAGAGATCAAAGACATCCCATCCGACCGCCATCGTATCTAGACATGTCTGTTGACTTAAATATGGCTGGAATATTGCAAACCTACAATTAAGTTAAACCTTATAAATTTCAGTCGCATTTCATCACCATCACACCGAATGTAGCTTTAAATACCGATGATGAAAGTAACCGAACACAGAGGAAGAAGGAAATGTAAGTTGTATATTATGTTTATTTGACGACTAATTATAAATGAAATATTCTTAAACTACAGTGTAAATGTACATAATTGTTTAATTTAAATCTAATGTACAGATTTAGAAACATTTTTATAAGTGAACGGCTATGGGTAATATTCTAACTCCCGAAAGTCCAAAATGTTATGGATTTTTATATACGGCCAATAGTTATAGTTCGCCCTTACTCAATCTTTTGAATCTCTCCTTAAATTCTCTCCTTTAATAAAAAAATCGGTTGTCGGTAAAGTCGGTTTACCGACGATAGTTGAACGTGACAACGTCATGAATTGAAATACTGAAGGAATGGTTGCATTTTTTCAAAGGATTAGGGTTATTTTATTTGTTTGATAGATATATTCTATGGGTAATGGGTATAGAGAAGGAGTTAAATGAAAATCACAATTGAATTGATTGATTACAATATAATCGATATAATACGATGTATTATACTTTATATACAATAAAGATGTCGATCGCTGCCGAACGCGGAGGCCGATTGTGCCTCTTTGTCGCTCGTTCCGCGCTCTCGCTTGCACTTCAAGCCTTAAATGTAACGCTTCAGAGGTAACGCCGCCTGCGTCATGTTTTATCGTGCGTGCGGCCGGCTCCATCGAATTATAAGACGTTGTCACGTCAAAAAACGTATAGATATACGAAATAAAGACTCTTGATATGCATCTTCACGTGTACGCTCAAAGACCTCAAGGATATGCCCCCGTGACCGCACTGTGGACAGATCAACTCCGGAACGCCGTGCTTTTCAAAGTGCAACAGATATTTCTGCATCGAATCAAAACTTTTTTTACACAACGAACAATGATAATTATAAAGGTGAATTATTTTTTGACATTCGTATCGTTTGTGTTGTTTGTATAGTCTGTGCACGCCTTTGAAGTTACAGCGAATGCAGCTGTATAGTCTGTAACAAAAATAAACGTGTGTCACTCGGGGACTGCCGCGGCAAAGCTTTTGCGTAGTATTTTTTATCAACTTATGCAAAAATAATAAATTATTTCTTTTTTATTTATGCAGTATTTTATTTCTTTAATATTAATTCAAGTTACACTTTTTGAGTTTGGTGATCTATAAGAATTTTTTTTTCTTTTATTAAATAAATAAGATGTAAAAAAAAAATTATTATCTTATCGAATACTATTGGCTAGCCGCACACACAAAATAATATTGACAATAAAATACGTATTGTCAATAATATTGTGTGTGTGCGGGGACCATATATTGATGAAGATTATTGACAATCTTTCATTGACAATATTATTTATGTGTGCGGCTAGCCATTAGGTTATTCAGGAATTTTTATCATTAAAACTATAGGTTTATGGTAACTGAAATAAGAAACATAAGTTTGAGTCTTGATCCTCTAAATATCTGGAAAATACCGCGTCAATGGTGGTCCCATATTTTGTTGTGGATTCTTGTGGATCATTATTCATTTTCAAATTCAATTTTTCCGAAAGAAAAGATTGTCAACCGCTCCGATTTAAAGAAAAAAAACTAAAATAAATCAGTATATTATTATAAAAACAACCTAAATTTTTCATATTAAAATGATCCTAAAGGTAGCCCAAACACACACAAACATATAGTGGAAATTCTCAATATGTTGGTGTTATTCTTCATTATGTATGTAGAAACTACTAAATCTGTGTGTACTATATTTTAGTATGTTATGTTTTTGACGTGACAACGTCTTATTATTCGATGCAGCCGGCTGCGCGCACGAAAAAACATGACTCATGCGGCGTTACCTCGCTCTGAGGCGTTCCATTTAAAATTGACATAATTGTATTTATGCGTACAAATAAATGTAACTTGATCAATTCAATTGTGATTTCCATTTACCTCCTTCTCTATATCCATACAAAATACCTATCAAACAAATAATTTTTTTTTTTAAATGCAACCATCCCATCAATATTTTTTTATGACGTTGTCACGTTCAACTATCGTAACTTTACAGACAACCGATTTTTTTAAATTGTTTCGAACGACGATTTATTTTGCAGAACCGCTTACAATCCCACCATGGGAAAAAAGCCTGACGATCTAGAGGACGTCACGAAAAAACTACCTTCGATGAGTGAACCCACGGAGGTTCAAGATCCTGTAGCATCTACTTTAGCAACGCTATTCGCGCAGCCAATAATGACTGCTTCAAAATCAAAAGCCCAAAGACAACGTGAGTACAGACAGCGTCTCAAAGCGTCTAGAACTCCTGCTCAGGCGGCTGCTGCGAGAAAATCGAAAAACGAAAGACAACGCAACAACAGATTACGCCAAGCTGCTAACTTGGCTATTCCCAGTAATTCTCTTGAAACGACAACTACATCTCCATCTCGTTCAGGGGAAGAGTCGAACAATGTCCAAACTAGAAGTCAACGACAACACGCGCAACAACAATCTACCACCGCTGCAGATCAACCTGATGAGCGTGTCAATCTCACACATGAGCCACTCTTTCCTGCAATTCCTGTTCCCATGGAGGTTCAAGAAGCTGTTGCATCTACTTTAGCAGCGCTATTTGCAGAACGAACGACTGCTCCAAAAACAAGGGCACAAATACAACGTGAGTACAGACAGCGTATCACAGCATCTAGAACTCCTGCTCAGGCGGCTGCTGCGAGAAAATCGAAAAACGAAAGACAACGCAAGAACAGATTACGCCAAGCTTCTAACGAGGTTATTGCCAGTGGTTCTCTAGAAGCGACAACTACATTCTCATCTCGTTCAGGGCAAAGGTTAAACACCGTCCATATTGATAATCAACGACAATTTACCGACCAACAACGTCAACTTTAGCAACAGAACCAGCAGAAACTACTGTACAACCAAGTACTTCTTCAGATCAAATTGAAGTTCAAGCACAATCTACTTGGAACACTAAATGGTCATCATCAATCATAAGATTCAAATCTACTTTTTGACGTGATAACGTCTTATAATTCGATGGAGCTGGCAGCACGCACGAAAAAACATGACGAATGCGACGTTACCTCGCTCTGAGGCGTTCCATTTAAGGCTTAAAGTGCAAGCGAGAGCGCCGAACGAGCAACAAAGAGGCACAATCAGCCTCCGCGTTCGGCGGCGTTCGACATCTTTATTGTATATAGAGTATATATCGTATAATATCGATTATATTGTCATCGATCAATTCAATTGTGATTTCCATTTACCTCCTTCTCTATATCCATACAAAATATCTATCAAACCAAAAAGATTAAATTTTCTTTTGAAAAATGCAACCATTCCATCAGTATTTTCTTATGACGTTGTCACGTTCAACTATCGTCAGTAAACCGACTTTACAGACAACCGATTTTTTTGGACAACGATTTTGGCTACGCTTGTTCGGTCTGTGACAGACTTTGGTTTAGAAACGACCTTAAACCCATCACTGCAGCACAGCTGAAGGTACTTTCGGATTGGTTTATCAAAGAAAATCGACAACTGAGCAGCGAAGAATATGAACTGGTTTGCAACACTTGCAAAAATGCACTAAACAAACAATCGATGCCACCGCTAGCAAAATATAATGGATTCTCATATCCTGACCACCAGACCTACCACTGTTAGATCCCATCAGTGAACGATTGAATTCGCCTCGTCTACCATTTATGCAAGTGCGTCGTCTTCGCCATGATTTCTCTTATGGACTAGTGATAAACGTACCAGTCGACGTTCAAGAAATGGCAAAATGTTTGCCGCGACAATTGGATGAGGACGACGTTATTAATGAATACTTAATAAAAGAAACCTTGCCCAGAAATCTGTTTACATTAGCGGATACATGTCCAAAAGTACAGTTACTTCGTGGTTAACTGTTCTGCAGAACTCTCCATTATCTTAAAAAATCTTGTACGTAGCAATGAAAATTTTGCGGCTACGTATGGTGGATGGAAGTTACAGCACGTTTCGCAACGTTTCAGTCACAGAAAATGATACACGACGTATGTTAGAAGACCCAGAACTTCTGAAAGAATATGTCTTACAAATCCTCGCATTCATGAAGACAGTGCCAAAGTCCGTCCAATACTGGGCTTCTCGCAAACGTGACCTCTTTGCCATGATTCGTCAACTTGGTAAACCAACCATCTTTCTCACTATAAGTGCAAACGAAATACGATGGATGAAATTGCTCAGTCTGAGAAGAATAGTAATTCTTCTCAGACTGAGCAATAAATATCCTGGAAAATCAGCAGGAGATCTCAACACTTCCGAGCGCTGTACTTTAGTTAGTGACGATCCTGTGACGTGCTGCATTTACTTCCACAAGCTCGTCGGTTCCTTGAGGACATTGCAGCAGATTACTGGCACATACGACAAACCTTTCGGAGACAGTTCGGAAAAGGATTCCAGTTTACAAGAATTATCGTAAAGACAGTAATTGTCATATCGATTTTTATAAAGACTTTACGAGTAATTCGTTTGGTCATTCTTGTATTATTTGCGACAGACTATGGTGGAAAAGAGACTTGAAAATGTCGACCAGTAAGCATGAGAATATTCTGAAAACAATACTGCAGGTAATCTTAATTATATAGATTTTTTTAGCTATTGCATAGCTTTTATCGCGGGCTTTGAGCGCGGCGACCGAATCAAAAAAATCCGTAATAAAAATAAAACCTAACAACTAACACACCCCACTCGTTAAAATAATTTTTTTTCGCATTTTATTTCCGCTTTTGTTGCTTGTAAGTAGACAATATTTAAAATATTTCTTAAACCTTTATCTCAACTTAATTGCACAAAAGTAAATGTTACATTTACAACTACATTTTAATATATAAATAAGTGTTAAAAAAAGTGACATCGATTTCTTTTAAGTATTAAAATAACGTAGTAGAAAATGCTTAGTAACAAACGAATTATAAGGTTCTGTTTATATTTGACAGTACAAGAAAATGCAACTAAGATATCAGATATGACCCAAACAGAAGAAGAAATGCAAAGGCAAAAGTGGAGAGAAAAAGAAAAAAAATTAAGGAAATATCAAGTAGCGGGAGCACAAATACAGCAGCTGATGTAGTCACCATCTCATCTGGGAAGTCATCTGTGTCATCATCGACTTCGGAAGGTATAATCAGAGGAATCTCGACTGAAAAAAAAAAAGATTTTGATAAATAAAGCAGATAAACCATTTCTATTCTTATTAATTTATTAATCAATATAATAATATGTAGAACTTACAGCCTTCTCTTCTCATTCACATTGCCCCAATTCTGATAAAGTACTACATACTAGCCATAACTATATGTACGTATATTTAAACTAGGAGTATAAAAAGTTTAAATCGATTCCTTTCATTTTCAAATCTTGAGGTTGAAAATAAACATTATTCTTATTGTACATTTCAGTAAAACCAGCCTGTTTCATTAAATTTGAATAGTTTTTACATGATCTGTAGACATTTTCTCGACATCTATCCTCCGAGCAAATCTCTTCTGGTGTTTATGTCTGTTGTATATCGAGAACGGTTTCGTGGTTTTCTGCCACACTTAAATTTTTTATTATGTAACAGGAGGCAAATGGGCTGGAGGCCAACCTGATCTTAAGTGATACCGCCGCCCATGGACGTTGGCGATGGCGTTGCCGGCGTTTTAAGAATTGGCACGCTCTTTTCTTGAAGTATAAAAATATAAAATAAACTAAAAGTATCACAACCACTCAGTCCAACTAACCGACAACACACGCTTTAAAATTAAAGATTGAGTTTGATTTACACCTTCTACTTCCTTTATTTTCCGGTGAACTTTGAAAACAATATGCCTCGCTCAAGCGATCTCAAGATTGAAGTGGCTTTTTCGACATTTTCACAAAAAACAACAAATTTTAAAAAGATAATCATTGAATCATTAAGATTTGACAATTGACATCATTGTGACTACATTTTTAATAGGTGTGAGCGAAACTTGAACATTCTTAGATGTTTATCCGGTGTATGGTGGGGTGCCCATCCCTTTTGTATGAAACTCATGTACAATGCTTTAATCCGAAGTATTTTAGACTATGGTACCTTTTTATTATCTCCTGGAAATGCAACCCGTTTAAAAAAATTGGATAATATACAGTCTAAGGCATTAAGATTAATTACAGGAGCTATGAAAACTAGTCCAATTAATGCTTTACAAGTAGAATGTGTTGAAGCCCCATTACATCTTAGACGACAATATTTATCTGATAAATTCATATTTCGCTCCCTTCAATATGCCAACCATCCTCTCCGTTCTAAGCTTCAAGAACTATCTCAATTGTTGACATCTTCCAAGTACTGGTCAAATAAATCTTCACCTTGTCTCATCGTCAGCTTCAATAAATTTATCAATATTCAAGCTCCAACTCATACCTTACCAACTTACCCTTTATTTGGAACCAACTTTGAATCTCTAATTATTTCTCCAGACATTAGATTCAATATTGGAATAAACAAGGGCGATTCCCACGCAAGGATTACTTTTAATTATTTCTGTGAACAACACTGCCATGAGTACAATTACATATTTACAGATGCCTCTAAACACGGTTCGTCTGGTAATGTAGGCATAGGAGTATTTCACTTACAAAGTAAAACTACAATAAAAATAAAATTTCCTCCAGAGTCCTCAATCTTCACAGGGGAATGTTACGGTATCTTTAAAGCTTTAAAATTAGTTTTGAGTAAGAAACTTAAGAAATCCATCATATTCACAGATTCACTTAGTGCTCTTCAAGCTCTCCAAAAATATCCATTAAAAAACAAATTAATTTTTCCTATCATTATTGAGATAAGGAGTTTGTTGTATGAATGTGAGCAATTGGGGTTGTCCGTGTCATTTGGTTGGATACCTGGACATTCTGGTATTTTTGGTAACGACATAGCAGACCAACTAGCAAATGAAGCTGTTAAGGATGGCGATTCTAACTCGTATAAAAATTATTATCATGATTTGGCCTCACTTCCTGCTTCTTTTCTTCGACAATCTTGGACTGACCTTTGGATTCAGAGCAGTTTAATTAAGGGTAAATATTTTTCATGTATACAGCCCACAATACCACTAAAGCCATGGTTTTTTAAAATGAAATTTAATAAAAAGGAAACATCGTCTCTCATTCGTATGAGATTGGGCCATGTGTGTACCCCAGCCCACCTTTCCAGATTTCATATTATTGATAGTGAAATGTGTGAGTGTGGGCTGAATATTGGTGATTTAAACCATATCATTCTGTCCTGTCCCCGGTATAACCACTCCATGTTATTCGATCATTCTCATCCTTCTTCTAGTATCCCGTTACCTACATCTGTTCCTGTTCTGCTTTCATCTTTAAATAATAATATATATAAAAAGTTATGTTTATTTCTTACTGTAAATAATATAAAATTATAAATACATATGTATACAAATCGTATTCTATATGATATATATTTTATTAATTACTGTTCCTTTCCATAATGTAGTATTTTGTATTAGAGATAGTTTTATATCCTGCTGATCCTATCCTTTATCGATGTAATGTTCATTCGGTGTAAAATTATTTTTCTTTACTATTCCGTTTTCCTTACCTTTGTCTGTGGCAATACGCTCTGCGTGAGGCTAAAAAAAAAAAAAAAAAAAAAAAAAAAAAGAACTCATAGTTAAAGCCTAAAGGTTTCATTATGTATTATTTTGCCATCTGAGTTCTGACGATATTCACAGTTCACTCTGTGAATTGATTTGTGTATGTTTCCAAATGAAATAAAAAATGGATAATAATGGAAGAAAATGTAGAAAAACGAAGCTTGCTCAATCTTGCTTAAAAAGTTATGTAGGTAATTCGAAAATATAATTCAATATTTTACCAATTTATTGATTATCATTATAGTTATCAAATTAATAATCTATGTTAAGTTATTAAAACATTTATTGCCCATATTTGTGGGAACATGTTCTGTTATTGATATTTGTGCTTACATCTACCCTATTTTTTATTTACAGATTCGAATATGTTTATATTAATAGATTGTTTGAGGCATTTTATTGAAAATGTATTATTATTTACAAAGTTAATTTGTTAATTTTAATGCTGGTATGCAATGAATAAAAAATATTGCAGTGCTGGAAATATCAAGTAAAAATATTTAACAGTCATATTCATTGAATAATTCCTTTATTTATTAGGCAATTTGTTTCAGTACCCGCTCCAATTAAACTTTTAATTGATATAGAAACTAACAGAAAATGAATTATTACTAATATGAAAAGTAGAAAAATAAAAAGATTCAAAACATTAACATATTTCAATACATGTTTGAAGTGGTCTGAGTAAATAGTAATAAGTCACTAGTGGTATTTATGAGTCTTGGCTTTGGATTTCTAAATTAGTACTCATCTCAAAACATTTTTATTCACCATATTTTATAAATTCACATGTGATTTCAGTTCTTTAATAATTTTTTTAGAATGTTGTGGAAAGTACATTAGCAAAAATTAATAGACCATGTAAAAAAGCACTACCTGCAGTAGCTATTGCTACTCAATCTAGTCAAATAAACACAAATTCCATTGGGAAAATAAATTCAGGCCGAAGTAATATAATGCCTATGAATTTTGACATTAAGATAGAAGTAGAGAATGTTGACGAGAATGCAATAGAAAAACATACATATATTCAATCAAATAATATTGGTGATCAAACACTACATGGACAGGTTAGTTTTGAAAATATTATTTAATTAGTTGTTGCATATGTTAGTTGTTTGAAATTCTTTAATTCCCTATTGGAGGATTTTGGTATTTATATTTTAGTCTGCCTTCAACTGAATACACATTCATTTTAATTTGCTCATATATTCATGTGGTGCGTGCCCTTACCCATTCAAATACTTTTGATTTCAGATTTCCGTCTCAAAAACCATAGGGGATAGATTGAAATCTACGCCAGCCGAACATGATTGTGAGTATTCTTGTAAAACATTTATTTTACCGTATAATAAATCATATTATATCCTTTCTGTTTCTATCCATCATTCAAAACTTTAATTTTACAGCACAGGTTGACAGTCAAAAAAATACTTTCCTATCGTCTCATGATACTCAAGATATGGTGAATGATAGAGATGATGATGATGATGTCATCATCATTGATAATGTGCCTGAAGTTATTGTTATACCATCTGATGACGCACCTAACGATTATCTCCCTTGTGTCATTGCTAATATTAAATCCGAACCACTTGAAATTGAATTACAAACATCTAAAACAAAACATACTGTTACACCACAAAATGATTTCAAATGTAAAACGATAGTAATCCAAGTACCTAAAGACACAAAAGACGTATTTAAATGCCTATCAGATGGAAATAGAATTAATGATGATAAAGTATTAAGTATTGATGAAATTAAAAGGGAACCCAATAGTGAACTGAATGTCTCCATGGAATCTACATTTGGAATTATAAATACACAAAGTATGACGACAAATAATGTAAATACAGTTAATAATATAAAAATGTTGAGATCTCAAACTAAACAGACTCTGCTAACTGACTTTTCACGAAATTCAGAATCAGATGTGAAAATAGAAGTTACAAAAAGTGAGGAAGAGAAACTAATGAGAGTAGACCTAAGTGATATACAATTGAATGAACAGAAACGAAAAGAAGCTAGACCGGCGGATATATCTAATAAGACGTATGTCGAAATCGATATCCCATGGGACGCTGTTCCAATAAAGGAAGAAGCTGATCCGGAAATGGATTTCAAATTATCGGATATCAGAAGGATATATCATATCGATGTTAATGTTGGTGAAAACAAAATTGATGTTAAGCGAGAAATTAATGAATTCGATCTAACTGGACAAAGCGAGAATTGGCACCAAGACAACTCTGCTTATAATGTAAGTAATAATAACTAAACACCCTGTCAAATAATATAACGCCAATAGACATATGACACTAGTACCAACACTAACAAAATATACAATTTAGCAAATATATTTAATCTGTATAACACGATCATAGACATATTTTTTTTCAAATGTCAAAACCTTTAACTAAATATTTGTTTCCAACACAAATAGACATTATTTACACTATTCCAAATCCTCATAGTAATATTAATAATAATAATTGAAAATCGATGAATAGTATAACAAATTTAAAAAGTTTGGTCCCTGTGGCAGTATACTTTAATGCTGACAGCATTTCCTCGCTGTATTGCGATAATTATTCGTTGATCGAGGAAAGCACCAGCTTTCGGGTCACCGGTGCAACCAGGCGCCTACTTAAATCTTTAATAAGCGCCTGTTAACAAAGGGAACAAGTCAAAGTTGTAGGAAAGACTATTATATATTTGAGCTGTTTGTTATTTTCCGCCAGCTTTTGTACTTGTCCGAAAGAGGTAAAACAGGGCTAACGTGTCCACACAAGCAGCATCCTATACCAAAGCCCGTCCCATCCTCCAAGAGATCAAAGACATCCCATCCGGCCTTCGTCTCTAGCCATGTCTGTTGACTTCAAAATGGCAGGAACATTACAAACCTATAATTAAACCTTTAATATTTCAGTCGCAACATTCGAGTGATGATGAGTTTGAGAATGATTTCATCACCATCTCACCGAGTGCAACTTTGAATACTGATGATGATAGCGATGATGAAAACCGAACACAGAGGAAGAAGGAAATGTAAGTTGTATGTTATGTTTATTTTACGACCAATTATAAATGAAATATTCATAAACTACAGTATAAATGTTCATAATTGTTTAATTTAAATCGAATGTATAGATTTAGTAACATTTTTTTATGTGAACGGCTATGGTTAATATTCTAACTCCTGAAAGTCCAAAATGAATTGGATTTTGACATACGGTCAATAGTCATAGTTTGCTTAGTCTTCTGAATCTCTCCCTAAATTCCTTTGATAAAAAACATTAGGCCTCAGATTTCTGTATCTGTTTCATGATCATTCGTCAATCTTAAAGGCAAGTATGTGATCAGCCTCCTGTGCCTGACACACGACGTCGACTTTTTGTGTCTAAGGCAAGCCGGTTTCCTTACGAAGTTTTCATTCACCTTTCGAGCGAATGTTAAATACGCACATAGACAGGAAGTCCATTGGTGAACGAACCTACGACCTCACGATGAAAGTCGCACGCTAAAGGCCAAATTCCCTAAATGCTTTTAACATATGTTTTACTGGTATGTAAACATCTATAAGGTGCGAGACAAACGACGATATACCGTCGAAAGATTTTTTTTTTTTTTTTTTGGGATTTTATGACCTGGCTCGAAAGATTTAGAATCCCACCCATAGACTGTTAAATTTTTTGTTACAGACTATACAGCTGCATTCGGTGTAACTTTAAAGGTGTGCACAGACTATACAAACAACACAAACGATACGAATGTCAAAAAACAATTCAACTTTATGATTTTCATTGTTCGTTATGTAAAAAAAGTTTTGATTCGATGCAGAAATATCTGTTGCACTTTGAAAAGCACGGCGTTCCGGAGTTGATCTGTCCACAGTGCGGTCACGGGGGCATATCTTTGAACTCTTTGAGCGTACACGTGAAGATGCATATCAAGAGTCTCTTTGTTTCGTATAGATCTTTCCACTCCGAGGACACGATAACGGCGCCAGTTTTAAAGTAAGTCCCTATAATAAGCTTCACATTAAGGGGTTGTTCATTTATTTTTATTTGGCAGTTGACAGGTGACAGACAATTAACACAATTAGCCAAAAAAACAAAAGACAAACATAGATAGTGCACAGGTCCAGCGCTCATGCTACTGAAATGACACTTCGGGATAGATCGCCAACTTTGAAAATATTATATATTAAGTCTCCTGTGTATTTGTTTTATAGAGCAACCGGGCAAGAGGCTCACCTGATGTTAAGTGATACCGCCGCCCATGGACACTCTCAATGCCAGAGGGCTCGCGAGAGCGTTGCCGGCCTTTTATTTGTATGTGTGTAAACTCCTAAACGTAGGGACCGATTTTGTTGAAACTTGTGTATTCAAGTGGATTAGAGAATGGTTTAGACATACAATTACATTTTATTTTTAATTTAAACGTGTATAAGTTATATTTATATATACGGAACCTCCATGAACCAAATCAAGTGACTTTTCAGATGCAAAGTATGTTATGCTGACGTCACGCGATCTGATTTTATAAAACACTGGGACACGCATCTGGACCTAAATAATTTAAAAAGGCACCTCAAATCACCAGAGATGTTATTACCGCAACTGCCCCACGGGTTTCAGACATTGGACCACGATGACACGCCGGACATTAAGAAAGCGTTAAGTAAGATAAACAATATTCAAAAAATGCTTTCTTTCAAATTCATTTACGCCCGCCATTTATGAATAATATTTTTTGAAGTGAAACTTCTTTAGGCGCATAAGGGTATTTTTTTACTAATGAAACGCAATTATAATATTATAGTCACGATAGATTAGAGAGAGTGAGAAAGGCGAATTACCTTATAGAAATTATCTTTTTAAAATTAAAATTTCGTTAAGAGAATTTATGAAATATTAGTATTTTATATTTTAAGCAAAATAATTTATTCAAATCTCAAATGACGAATATGAACAAGACTTTTGGCAAAAAGCTTCACTTGTGACATGTGTACTTTGTACGTACGCACTTCTTTTTATTGAAGTTATACTTCTTTTGGCGCGATGGAGAAAAATGATGAGAGTGAATTTTTACGATGCGCGCCTAAATTCTACATCGTTAAGTTAGTTCTACGTGGCACGAAAATCGATAGTAACTATGTTCAAGTTGTACATTCTAGTATTTTTATATTTAGAACACAAGGTTCTTCACAGTGTGAATAAATAAATATTATTTTGGTGTTTTTATTAAATCAATTTCATGTACGACGGTGATAGTATTTACTAATAATTATTATTTAATAGTACATATATCTATATATATTACTATATAAACTGTTTTGAGTGCATTTATATATTTGGGGTTAATTGTCGCTATGTATAATTTATTTACATCGTTTACTAAAAATTATTACCTTATTATCTAAAAAAATTTTTTTTTCATTTTGTTTTATTTCTGGTAGGTATATTAACAAATGTTATGTATAAATATAAAAAAAAAATTCTATACTTGTTTAGGTATATTAGCCTTATATGCTGAGTGTTTATACTCTCTTTGTTCTTAACTATTTGTTAAAATTTGATTTATTGATATTTTAATTATTTCTTATATTCTTAGGGAGCGTTCAAGTATTACGTATTGCAATTTTTGGAGATTATTGACCCCCCCCCCCATGTAACTCGCCGTAACGTTTTTTCAGCACCCAAGTACAGTAGGTACTGTACCCAAGTCTAGTTAAATTAAGTTTAATTAATTAAATTTTCTATACTAATTCGTATCTACCTACCTATGATCTTTTGCAGGTTTCTCTGAACCTAATAATACTGCATAAGGGAGCGTTCAAGTATTACGTAACGAATTTTAAAGGGGGGGGGATACTTTTGTAAAACGTTACGATGCGGGGCGGGGATTGAATTACGCGTTATTGTTAATATTATTTTCGACTTTCCAGTACTTTACACCACATAATGATAACTTTTAGCTATAAAGAGTCACTGGGTGGTCACGAAACGTTTTACTATTGGCTACAGAAAAACGTTACGGTGCGTTACACGGGGGAGGGGGGTCAATAATCTCCAAAAATTGCGTGACGTAATACTTGAACGCTCCCTAATGAAATTTCAATTTCTGTTTTAGTTGTCGAAGATATTACTAAAAGAAATGCCCAAAACTATAAAAAATATTATTCACGAAAAAAATTGCTTGCTCAACAACTCCAATCAAAGAACGAAGTTATTCTTACTCCATCAACATCAAGTTTGCAAATCACGTTTGAACCTCAGCTTATTACCACAGGTAAACATTTTAATAATTGGAATATCACAGTTATAATTTTAAATAATGAGATTATATGGTTTTATTCAATTAGTTAAATCAAATTGAATTATTATTTAAATAAAATCTTTTTGATTAATTTTAATATTTATCGTTAATCACTACTGCATTTTAGTTTTTTTTCCATACGCCAAAGAAGTATAACTTCTAACGCGTGTACATAAGTATAGGCAGCGGCACGTAAGTCTTAGCGCTGGCCGATACGTGGAGGGGATTGCTGCGCATGTGTACTGTCGCGCGGGGGACAAAATGCGACTGGAGAGCCAATCGACGCTCTTCATTCCGCTAGCCCCCCTCAGGTACCTTATTTTTTACTTCTGCGCAATAACGGTCAGCGCTAGAGTTTCGTGCCGCTACTTATACACACACTCTTTTATATTTTTTTGGTTGAAATTTATAAGCATTTTTGTTCTAACGTTTTGTATTTTTCATTTATAATAATTAATCTTATTAATTTGTATTAACAATTTTCTGAAACTTCAAAATAATGATTATTATTATATATATTTCTAAATTATTTAAAAATTATTTGAAAGAAAATTAAAACAAATTTAAAAAGATTGGTCCCTGTGGCAGTGTACCTTTAACGCTGGCAGCTTTTCCTCGCTGTATTGCGATGCTTATTCGTTGAGCCAGTTGAGTTGAATAAACTTAAACTAAAGAAAAAAAATTTTTAACCGGATTAAAGTTATGTATAATTATAAATTTACAATTATTTAACATAATTTAAATTTAACCGACGTTTAGTGCTTTACAGCGTGCGACCATAGATTTATATCGTTACATAGGCCCCGACACCAAAAACTGTGGCATTGTTTTTGAATGTGTGCGTTAACGAAAACGTTTGAATGTGTGCGTCAACATGGCGTCCTAAAACAGTGCAATTTGTGTAGAAGGTACGGTCGAAACTAGTGTCATCTCTTTTTCTCCTACATTAGTTGCAAACACTACTTTCTCTTTCGCCATTTAAATTTGTTATTAGACAGTGCGGAAGGAAAAAAAAAAGTTTTTAAATCAAATCGCAATACTTACGAGTGAAATGTTACACCTCTGGCTTTATTTGTGTTTCTAGAATTGTTGTTGCACTTTAGAAAGGCACACGATGGCATTTTGTGACACTAAACTGCTCGCAAACGTCCTTTACAACACGTCCGGCTAACACTGTGTTTAGGGGGGCACTGATCCCAGGTTAGTGAGTCTCACTCACTTAGACTGTGCGACAACACGGTGCGGTCTCACTGCGGTAAGGGCCTATCTAACGATATAAATCCATGCGTGCGACCACATGTGTAAAGGTTATGTCAATAAAAGACAATACTATGTGAAACTTAAACTAATCATAAAATTAATAAATAACTATTTAATTTTTCAGTTACCAAGAAACGTTTAAGTAATGCAGAGAAATGTAAAAATTATCGTAAACGAAAAAAAGAAGCAAGTCTAAAACTAAAAAAAGCTACATTAACATCCGCAGAAAGGTCTCGGATGTATAGGTTGCGGAAAAAACGACTCACTCAACTCACTCAATCATCTGTGAATGAAGTTTTGTATACTCCATCAACTTCAAATTCGCGAATGACGTTTGAAGCATCGACTCAGCCTGTTACTACAGATTAATAATAATTCTCTTATCTCCGTCATAATTTAAAACATTTGAATTATTTTACTTGGTCACTCAATTTCAATTAAATTAATTGCTTAATTAAATATTGTTATTAAAGCTATACTTCTTTTGTTGAAGGAATTAAATATTATGACACTATCTGGTTAATATATTCTTGAAGCTTGTTTTATGTACAAAAATATATAAACAATTTTAAAACACTGCAATGCTTGGCCGAGTCTGCTAGTATATTATAAAATAAAATAATATTACAATAATTTACTGTGATTATAAGTAATAATAATTGTTTTTACATATTACTTTGATTATGTTTGTAGAATTTGGGGTTAGTTAACGGTATGTATTAAGTGATACCTGTATCTCATTTTCCATAATAAACATATATTATTTATTTACATCATAAACTAAAATAAATTTTCACATTCTTATTTAATGTGTTTCATATCCATTGCACTCCCTTTGCACTATGCGGGGGCATAAGCAATACCTGTACCCTCTGACGCAACACCGTTATAAAAGGAAATGGACAACAGATACAAATAGCTTTTGATCGGATACCTCACATTGGATCGGTCAATTCTCAACTAGATAAGTTTATAATATAGATTATTTGTAGTGATCCTCATATCGGGCCGATGAAATAGTTATATTTAGTTAACTCTCAATTATTGTACTAGTAATTAATTAAAGTAATTTAAATACATTGTTTTTTTTTTTGGATTCACCGCTGGCCCTCATTAATTAATGTGTAATAAGTTTGTAAATAAATAAATAATTATTATTATTATTAAAGTCCGAAAAAAATTAAATTATTCCAAATATTAAATTTAATTACATAAATGTTTCTTTCTTAAAGTAATCTTGAAAATTTTATTAATAAAATTATCGTCAGATTGTCCCATACACAGTCCCTACAATATTAAACGATAGTATCAAAATAAATATTTGTAACACAACGAATAATAATCACAGCGAGAAATAATTTTAAAAATTGTAAATTGAAACGACATTTGGCGCCTGATCATCACACATCACACACCGATAGTGAAGTTGTCAATGTCAAGTACCAGAGTAGTTTGTTTTATTAGAGAAATTTTTCGTTAGCTTAATAATCTGTGGATAAATTTGACAGTTCACTCTATGACTGGTATGACCCGTAGTCCAAGAATATTTTAATAATATAATTACCTATAGTAATCTATATACACCAGTCATTATAGACATTCGAAATCGAAAATTTGATAATAATTCCAAAAGTTTTCAAACTTCGGTCAAGTGAATGGTAGATTGGGACGACAATAAATCTCATTTTGCAACCTTGTCCGCAGTCCGGAACATTGTTAAAATTGCAATTAAATTAATTTTATGTCTGTATGGTCGTGAAAAAAATTCCAAAAGTTCTGCAAACTTGGGGAAGTTTTTGATATAATATTTCATATCACGTATAAAATTTGCAACCAACCTAAGTGTACGGAACATTTTTTGTTATTTATTTTATTTTCGATATATCTGTCAAATTTGCAGAACTTTTGGAACGTTTTCCTTCAGTTTATTAAAGAACAACATTAATTAAATAATGTTCCGTACACTTAAATTGGTTGCAAATTTGACACGTGATGTAAAATAATATATTTAACACCACTCCAACTTTGCAGAACTTTTGGAATTTTGGTCTCAAGAACTGAGCAAATTATCATTCCATCTGAAGGGTCGTACTACGTTTTAGGTTTTACATAGCTGTTAGGCTAAGTTCAGATGACCGCGCGGTACCGCGCGGAACTACGAACCGCGCGGTACAAGATCAATATAAACGGTAATTATCGTCTACATTACCCAACTCACGGCGCGCTCCGACCCGCGCGCAAGATCTTGAACCGCGCGCTTACGCGCGTCCGCGCGCGGCACAAGTTTTGCAAACCTGTATCGACCTGTTCAGATGATCCGCGCAGCTTGAGACGGAAAGACACATAGATCGATGCAAAATTAGTACCGAAGATATGGTATTAAGTATTTGGTGATATGCAATATCTTATAGCATCTTCACTGGATTTTAAATCATTTTCAATAGAATCGTATAAAAAATTAAAGGATGCAACTGACATCCGGAAATAGTTAAAAAAATTATCTTCGTGTAATCTCAATTCGGGATACAAAGTGACAAACAGGCTGGAAGAAAGTCTGTCACTTAAAATTGGATGCACCCAGTATCGTCTTTGTCTTCTTCTGCGACGTATCAGTCTTCTATATAAAATCCATAAGCAAGTTGCCTCCTCCACGTCCATTGTCAATCAATGTTGAAGCCACACTGCCGCGCGACATGTGAATGCTCCAACCGCGCGGCGACGCGCGGCTACGCGCGGTCATCTGAACTTAGCCTTAACTTACTATGAAGTTGTATAGATTTTTATCAGTGATAGTTATATTTTTGACATTCCATAGAACATTTTATATATAGGACAAACAATGAATAATAAAATGAATTATTTCTACGAAATAGACAAATTCACACAGCACCAATAACTTAAATTTAGGCCAAAATATTATTAAATTTAAAATTCTTCCTTGACAGTTGCAAGGACATTTGTGAGACTAGCTTTTTGTCATGCGCTATGACTTTGTTATGCGTAAGACAGCTGGTTCTATTCTCTATAAACATAAAATAATATTATAATATTAAGCATTACTGCAATATTCAATTGTGAAAAATTATGTTCATCGAAATTTTTGTAAATTTGCTGCATGTTACTTTGTCCAATGAAAAATGTATTTACTTATGGCATTTTTATTTAACAGTTTAAGTTTATAAACTAATGAACTAATGGCTTAAAGGCTTGTTCATACGACTCTTAACCCTGACTTCTTGCGATTGATTTGCTGTGCATCAATGGATGTTCATTGTAGTATGTGCGTATTGCTTATACGATCAAGGCAAACATCGTAAGAACACTGGCATGTCTTAAGCAAAATCGACTTGTGTCAGAAACAGAAGGCTGCTCAGTTACTTGTCTTTAAAAAAATATCAAAGAAATGGATGCAATCTGATGCCAAGACCCATTAAAGGTTTTTAATTTATGACAATATTGTGATCAGCCAATGTAAAAAATTATTTTTATTTAAATTTTTTTAATTAAATTTAATTATTTTAATGAAAGTAGTAGCACAGCTTTAAAAACCGTTATGGTCTAAGATCCCGATATAGAACGACCTTCACCGAGATGCTTATTTAATTAAACGTATTTAATATGTCAATAAATATAATCCATATGGGTTGTCTAGCAACTTTCAGTCCAGAGTATGTTTAATTAATAATAAAAAAAAAAATTTTTTTAAACATTTCACCGGTATGATTAATACAGCCCATATGGATTATATTTATTGACATATTAAATTAAATATAAAATACGTTTCATTAAATAAGCATCTCGAAGAAGGTCGTTCTATATCGGGATCTTATACCTACTATTATGGAGTAAGGGAGCGGGAGCGTTGAAGTATTACGTAACAAATGTAGGGGTTCCTTTTGTAAAACGTTACGATGCGGGGCGAATTGAATTACGCGTTTTTGTTAATATTATGTTCAACTTTCCAGTACTTTACACCAGATAATGGTAACTTTTATGTATAAAGAGTAATTTCAGTGGGTAGCTGGGCTCCACATAGTGAAATCATTAAATTACTATAAAACAATCCCAAAATAAATTATTTTAGTTATCATTTTTGTTAGTCACCTTTTTCACACTTATTATTCCTTAAACATAATATGAGTATAGGTTAATTTAACAAAAGTAATTGTATCAAAATGTGGGATTTTTTGGATAATTATAGATTAATTGGAGAAATGGTAAGGAAAACTGGTTTTAATTTAATTTCTCAACGCACTACAGGCTGACCACAGATCTGCTTAACCGACATGCGACATCGTCCACAGAGTGAAGAATGAAGATAATAGTAAATAGATATACAATACATTTCTACAATTATAGTTAGTGCAATTCATGAAGACGCGCCCCTTAAATTTTTGGTCGAGGGGCTCGCGGGGTGCGGGGTTTGCTCCGAGCGACTAGCGTCAGTGTTGCCAACTTGGGGGTTTTCCCCCCAAAGTTAGGGATAATCAAGATGTCCAAGGGGGTTAGGTAGTACTTTATTCAAGAATTATTTTCTCTACAAACACAGGATTCTACAAAATTTATATTAAGCTTCGAACGCAATAAACAAACTAAACCAAATATAAACTCCAAGACTAGCCGCAGATAAAATATCGAAAAACAATAATTTCCTAAACTTGTGTGTCACACAACACAACTAATGTGTCAAATTTGTTCCTTCTAACCGTATGATCAAATCTGATATATTTAACGTCATTATGTACGATTTCAAAAATATCAGCAAGAAAACGCAGTGCTATATGTGCTTTCGACGAAATATTAGAAGCTTATCCCATTTTGACATTTAATAATATTGTATTAAACGGAAAAAAGAACATTGCAGCAATTCGTTGTTTTATTGTAATTCTGTCTCGTTTAACTGTAACGGAACAGATAATAAGCAAAGTTCAAAAAGCTTAAAAAATAATTTATGAAAAGAAATTGCCGAAAACGCAAAAAGTGTCTAATAAGAAACGTTAAGAAAAACTGAATTCGAAGAAAGAAAAGTTATGAAATAAAAAAAAGGATCGTTTCATCTCATTGTATTATCATTAATATTATTCGATAATCGATTAACAAATACAAATATGTAAAATGTACTTACATAAATACAACAGCTATTTTTTACTACTTCAACGTATTTCTAATTCAGATTTGAAATTACCTATCAAACCAAGTGTACATCAAAAACTTTAGGGGTTTTTGATCGACATTTAGGGGTATTTGAAGTTGGTCCTAGGGGGGAACATTTTGTAGGAGCTGGCAACCCTGGCGTCAGTTGCGATCCGTCAGCGGTTCGATGTATACAAGTAGTACAATATCCTTTATTGTTAAATTCCAGAGTCTTCACGAAAGTGGCTCTACTTTATATTTTGTAAAATGTCGAGAAAATCTCAGCGTGTTGTATTTAAAAGCCAGGTATGTAAATTATTATTTAAAAGTTTTTAGTTACAAAAACACATGAAATAAGCAAAGGATGGTAATTTAATTTTGAGAATAGCAAACTTTACTAAAAGAATACTTCATTTTATCTTTAAAAGTGATGATGTTTTTTTTTATTTTAGGCAAGAGAAATTATTTTAAAAGTTTATGATTTTATGAAAAATGAAGCCAGTCAAAATTATGCAGAAAGACTTACTGATGCTCGATGGAGAACCGCACAGGCTGTTGGAATATCTGAAAGCACAGTGACTAGAATTCTGCGCGAAAGAAAGGAACATAGTAACACAATAAAGCAAAATACAGTACCTGCTTCGGAATCGAATATAACTACGGAGAAGGGTGAGATAGTTGCTATAGTTCCAAGTGCAGAGCGTGCAACAGAGCCGACTTTGGAAGCGGATATTGATTCTGAAAATGAAGCGAGTACTTCGAATTCAAATTTAGTAGACAGAAATGCTTCTATTTTTACATCACCTATGAAGAAGAGAAGGGTAAGAGCACGAAAATTTAATTTATAGGAATTTGATATCGGTGTATAAAATTTAAGTAGAGCATTTTTCACTTTGACCAGGGGGGAGTGCCCCTGATTAGTAATTTTCTTGCTTGCACACATATAAAGTCTATAACCAGTTAGGAGGAACGGTGGGGCGCGTCTTCGTGAATTGCACTATTATATAATTGCCTTCAAAATTGACAATTAACATTGAGTTAAGCAATTTTCACTTGGAGTATAGATTTTTGTACGTTTCCAAATTAATTAACAAATGGATAATGATATAAGAAAATTTAGAAAAACGAAGCTTGCTCCACCTTGCTTAAAAAGTTATGTAGTTTATTCGAAAATATAATCCAATATCCAAATTTTTTAATATCCTTATTAAATTTAACAATAGATTAACATGTTTTGTTATTCATTTTTATGCTTACTTATCTACCCTATTTTTTATTTACAGATTTGTAATATGTTTATATTAATAAATTGTTTGAGGCATTTTATAGAAAATGTATTGTTTTTTACAAAGTTATATTGTAAATTTTAATGCTGGTGGTTATCTTAAAACATTTTTACTCACCACATTTTATAAATTTACAAATGCTTTCAGTTTTTAAATTTTTTTTAGAGTGTCGTGGAGTGTCCATTAGCAAGAATTAATAGACCATGTAAAAAAACACTACCTGCAGTAGATATTGCTACTCAATCTAGTCAAACAAACACAAATATCATTCAGGAAGTAAATCCAGTCCGAAGTAATATTATGCCGATGAATTTTCACATTAAGCTAAAAGTAGAGAATGTTGATGAGAATGCAATAGAAAAACAGCATGAAATAATAAGTTGGAGGGAAATAGTGAAAAAATCTACTGAAATTTATCTTCAATCAAATAATATTTTTGATAAAATACTACATGGACAGGTAAGCTTGAAAGGAACTAATTATTGAATTTTGATATATTGGTTCTTAATCAAACACATATATAGTTGTTTGAACAGCTCAAATAGCTAGCTAGCACGCTGTAGTTAGATCTATAGTCTCCATAGGGGGCACAAATAACCTGGAATGCTTAAGTTTGATTCCTTAATAATATTAATAATTGTTTATAGATTTGGAGACATTGAGGTTATCATGTCAAATTACCTGAATATGTTTCTTTCAAATTAGTTTTCTCTATTTTTCATTTCTTTGGGTAATTAAAATATGCCCCACTTAACAGAAACTTCATTGTAATTTTAAAATCATGTTTTTTTTATTTATAACATTAAATGAAACCCAGATTGACATTATTCAAGGCGTTTTTAATTGTCATATACATAACATTGAGTAAATAAAGCAAAACCAATTTTTTTTATAAAAACCATGGATTGGGGTAACGTTTATATTTTATGATATGGAATATAAAATATGTCTCTCACATTATTACACTAATTTAAATGAAGCTGTTCTCGCTATATATTGACAGTACAAGCAAGAAACCTGAATTAGGATACATTTCTTGCCACCAACATATCTGTTTCTATCTTTTGTTTGATAACTTGTCAGGTCCTCAACACTTGCAAACCGGACGCAAAAGTATTCGTAAAAACGTCCCACGAGGAACTATTAGACCGAGCATTCACACAATGGTGCAATTGGGCCTCCCTCACAGAGGAGCCCAGAGATCCGCCGTTATTCTACAAATGCTACATCTGCGATATGGCGTGGTGGCACTTGGCCCACTTTCGCGACCACATACGTACCCACGAGCCTTCGAACCTCTGCGTCGCTCTAGAAATAAATGACAACGTCGAGTGCAATATTGTCGCTTACTACAGCAAATCGGTGAACAAGTTCATCGCGAACATACAAGGGAAATGCTGGAAATGCGGCGAAAATGCGTTCGAACATACGAAATTGAAGAACTGTGTCGGATGTAAGAAACGGTTCCCCACGTGCAGCAAGCTACGCCAACACCAGTGGTACTGCGAGGGGTTCAAAAACATGCACCTAGAACTTTTCGCGTCAGCCGAGCAGATATTTAAATGTCACCTGTGCCGGTTTTACTTTTTCAAACAGGAGGACAGTATAAATCACATGATGTTGCGGCATTCTGTCCGGTCCGATGTGCCCATACCGGGATGTGCTGTTTGTGAGAAATGCAAGGACCCGATTTCCTATGAAGATGATCATGTTTGTGAGTCTAAAGAGTATGTTAAGACGTGTGGTGCGTGCAATAAAAGGGTCACCAAAAGTAGTGCTGCAGTCCATGAGATTGAATGGGACGTCACCTGCCACGTGTAAGTTGTTTTGTTATTGCTTTAACATTATATGTAAACTCAAAGTACAGTAAGGGGTTTAACCTTGGAGGATGAAGGGCTATACCATGGCACACATGGTGTGCGACATTCTGTGCCTGACATCTCGATTTTTTTAAAATTAAATCCTAATATCCAAACATAATATTAATAATATAAGTACATAAACCCTATAAAATTCCCCTCTCGAAAAAAAACCCTATTACATTTACTGTCAGTTCTCAAATAAGAACTAGAACGGACGAGAACTGGTAATAAACTGCCCGCCATGGTAATTATAATCTTCTTTTTTTCAGATGCAAAGTGAAAATAGTAAAGAGTTGTTCAACACATCTCCACGCACTTCGTCATACGATAAACTATGGATTGGCGTACAAGTGTCTCACCTGTAAATTTTTTATAATCTTTGACTTGGAACAGATTCAAAAACACAAAATGTTATATCATTCCAATCGCGATTTTGAATATGATCTTGTAAGTATTATTTTTTTATTACTTTAATACGGAAGAACAGTGTACAGCATCAGGAAAGACCGTGAGGAAGCTGGAAGGCCTTAGAGCCCACGACGTGTGTCAGGCGGAGAAAGCTGATCACCTACTTGCAATTGTAAATGACTTAGTAACAGATACAAAAATCTAAATACCAGAACCAAAAGGTTGTAGCGCCATTGGTTTTGGATTTTTTTATACGGTACATTTTTTAAATTTATTATTAATTTCAGATTTCCGTCCCAAAAACCATAGTGGATAGATTAAAGTCTACGCCAACTAAACATGATTGTGAGTATTCTTGTAAACCCTTTAAATTGAAACATCTATACAGATTTCCTTCCTGTTGCTATCCAGTATTCAAAATTTTAATTTTACAGCACCGGTTTATAAACAAAGTCAAATAAATACTTTCCTATTGTCTCATGATACTCAAGATATGGTGAATGATGTCATCTCTGATGATGATGATGATGTCATCATCATTGATAATGTACCTGAAGCAATTGTTATACCACCTGATGACGCACCTAACTATGATCTCCCTTGTGTCATTGCTAAGATTAAATCCGAACCACTTGAAAATGAATTACAAACAGCTAAAACAAGACATACTGTTACACCACAAAATGATTTCGAATGTAAAACGATAGTAATCCAAGTACCTAAAGACACAAAAGACGTATTTAAATGCCTATCAGATGGAAACAGAATTAATGATGATAAAGAATTAGGTATTGATGAATTTAAAAGAGAACCTAATAGTGAACTGAATGTCGCTATGGCATCTACACTTGGTATTATAAAGTCACATAGTATGACGACAAAAAAATTAAATAAAGTTAATAACTCTCCGCTAACTTCACGAAATTCAGAATCAGATGTTAAAATCAAAGTTATAAAAAGTGTAGACGTGGTGGAGAAAGAGAAACTAATAACAGTTGACCTAAGAGATATACAATTGAATGAACAGAAACGAGAAGAAGGTAGACCTAATAATTTAGAACAAATTACTCCAAAAGAATCTGAAGTATCAGAACCGTTAAAGGTAGAAGTTGTTGAGAGGGTTGTCGAAATCAATATCCCATGGGATGATGTTCCAATAAAGGAAGAATCGGATCCGGAAATGGATTTAAAATTATCGGATATCAGAAGGATATATCATGTCGATGTTAATGTCGGTGAAAACGAAATTGATGTTAAGCGAGAACTTAATGAATTTGATTTAACTGGACAAAGTGAGAATTGGCACCAAGACAATTTTGCTTATAATGTAAGTAATTATAACTAAACACCCTGTCAAATATAATACCAATAGACAAATGACACGAGTACCAATACTAACAGAATATACAATTTAGCAAATATATTTAATCTGTATAACACGATCATAGATATATTTTCTTCAAATGTCAGAACCTATAACTAAATATTGATTTACCATAAGCGCCTGAGCACTTGAACCCCACGGCCCAATAGTCTACTCCAAAGGGAACAAATCGTAGTTGGAGGAAAGACTCTTATATTTGAGCTGTTTATTATTTTCCGCCAGCTTTTGTGCTTGTCCGAAGGAGGTAAAACAGGGCTAACGTGTCCACACAAGCAGCATCCCATACCAAAGCCCGTCCCATCCTCCAAGAGATCAAAGACATCCCATCCGGCCGCTTGCGCTGTTGACTCCAAAATGGCTGGAATATTGCAAACCTATAATTAAGTTGCTTTTATATTTCAGTCGCAACATTCGAGTGATGAGTTTGAGAATAGTTTGATCACCATCTCACCGAATGTAACTTTAAATACTGATGACGTAAGGAACCGAACACACAGGAAAATGGGAAAGTGAGTTGTATATTATATGTTTTTTACGACTAATTATAAATCAAATATTCTTAAACTACAGTCTAAATGTACATAATTGTTTAATTTAAATCTAATGTACAGTATTAGTAACAATTTTATACATGAACGGCTATGGGTAATATTCCAACTCCCGAAAGTCCAAAATGTTTTCGATTTTGACATACGGTCAATAGTCGTAGTTCGCGCTTAGTCTTTTTTCTGAATCTCTCCCTAAATTCCTTTAATTAAAAAAAAATGTGCGTACACACGTTAGAAGTGAAACTTCTTTATGACCTTATTTTTCGAAAAATTATCTATATGCAACTTTACAGAAATTGGTTAAATAAAGTTAAATTAGATAAAGTTTAACAAAAGGCTTTTAATATCACAGACTTGAATTCAAATAATACAATTATTTCATTTTACCTTATTACCACTAAGATTATTACAGAATTTCATAAATTGTAATAGAATTTTTAGTATCATTGTTATAGTTATTATAAATTTTTGTTATTAATGGTTTAGAATCTCTTCGAATCAACCATGGTAGGGACAAGAAAAAGACGCGCGTAACGGTCAATGTGACGCGTAACCGAAAAATGTGACGCGTAACGAAAAAATGTTACACTAAATTTTTTCCAACCCTTTCACTTCAAAAACCAGGCCTCAGATTTCTGTATCTGTTTCATGATCATTTGTCAATCTAATAGGCAAGTAGATGATCAGCCTCCTGTGCCTGACACTTCGTCGACTTTTTGTGTCCAAGGTGGTTTCCTCGAGAAGTTTTCCTTCGCCGTTCGAGCGAATGTTTAATGCGCACATAGACCGAAAGTGTTAATAACACTTCTTCCGAAAACCATCAGCAATGCACCTTTTGGCGTACCGGAGCTTAGTATGTCATACACGGAGGCGACTAGGTTTTTGCGTGTTATATAGCTGGTGCATCTGTTTGTTAACTGGGCATATATATATATATATATTGGGTTGGGGAAAAAGTCTTTTCGCATTACAGTATGTATGAACTTGTAATAAAATCTCTTTGGCTATACTATATGGATCTGGCTGGTTTTGTTATCAAGGAATGTTGAGATATTAAAGAAGATAATTCCAAAATCAAATTAGGATAATGTTTGTTTTTTATTTATTTTTCGTACCGTCAAGATGAGTGAACCGAATGAAGAAATTCGATACATTTATAATTTTCCTCCAAAAAAGGTCGAAATACAACACAAGCCGCGAAAGAAATTTGTGATGTTAATATGGCCCTAGCACAGTGTCTGTGACAGTAGCACAAATTTGGTTTAAGCGTTTTCAATCCGGAAATTTTGATGTCAAAGATCCAAGTCGCTCTGGTCGCCCTGTAACGGATAAAATGGATGCCATGTTTGAAAAAGTGGAGCAAGATCGGCATATCAGTAGTTAAGACGTAGCTGAAGAACGGGGAATTGACCACAAAAAAGTTTTGGTGCATTTGGAAAAACTGGGTACACAAAAAATCTCAATATTTGGGTACCTCACGAGCTCACTGTAAGAAACCTAATGAACCGTGTACTCATTTTTGATTCTTTATTACCACTTAATGGAACCGAACCATTTTTGAAGAAGCTGACAACTGATGATGAAAAGTGGATCACGTATGACAAGAACGTGCGAAAAAGGTCGTGGTCAAAAGTCGGTCAGGCTTCCCAGACTGTGGCGAAACCCGGGATAACTCGCAACAAGGTGATGCTGTGTGTGTGGTGGCATTGGAAGGGCATTATTCATTATGAGCTGTTACCACCAGACAGGACCATCGATTTTGAACTCTACTGCGAACAACTGATGAGAGAAGTTGAGAGAAAGCGGCCGGAATTAATCACCAGAAGGGGTGTGGTTTTTTATCATGATAACGATAGACCTCACACATCTTAGCCTCTCAGCAAAAACTAAGAGAGCTTGGCTAAGTGGTGATAATGCATCCGACGTATAGTCCTGACCTTGCACCTTCAGATTTCCACCTGTTTCAGTCTCTTCAGAATTCTTTAGGCAGTGTCAGGTTAACATCACGAGAGGACTGCCAAAACCAATTGTCGCGGTATTTTGATCAGAAGTCCCAAAATTTCTGTAGCAATGGGATCATGTCCCTACCTAAATGATGGCAAAAAAATATCGAACAAAATGGTACCTACATACTTTAGTCAAATGTAAATAAACTATTTTAAAAAATGTTTTGAATTTTGTTAAAAAATGCGAATAAACTTTTTCCCCAACCTATTATATCCCTTTGGGCACTTTGTGGCTCCAACGTGCCGTATAGGTAGTAATTTGTTGATCCATATTCACTTGTTGATCCGGGTGTCTTTTGTTGATCCAATGTCAGCTGACCATAAATATGTTCGCCACAAGTGTCACGATAAGAAAAAAAAATATGTGCGTGTACTAGGTGTACACATGTAAGAAGTGAAACTTCTTTATGACCTTATTTTTCGAAAAATCTACTATATGCAACTTTACAGAAATTGGTTAAATAAAGTTTAACAAAAGGCTTTTATTATCATAGGCATGAAAACAAATACATTTTTTTTTTTTTGGTGTGCGAACTGTCAATACACGACTTCTCCCAAAATACTAATTTTAATTATTTTAAAGTGTTTTTTATTGTTATTACTTGTTATTTATCTCTTATTTATACATAACTTAGTGTATTAAGTATATTGTTGCAAAATATTACAGTGATATAGTGATTATAAAGTGTAATAAACGGTGTCAGTAACAGCTGTGTACTAGGTAACGTACTTAATTCGAATCGTTGTCATCCAAATTCGGTAATTTGTATTTCTTTTTCAATACGAATAAATAGTGTAAATAAGTAACTTGAAACAATTAAGTATTTATTACAATACTAATAATCTCGCGAGCTTACATTCACACTGCCCCTGTGTAGATACCTATTGTATCTTTATCAATCTTTGTTAAGTCAAGTAATTTAAATCATAAACAATGACTACTCGTAGTGCTAAGAGTCGCCAGTTGGAAAGTCAACTCCAACTCGCGCTCCAAGAACTCAAAAAGTACAAGGAGCAGTGTGAACAATTAATTGTTGAAAGGAATGACAACGAAATCGAGACGTTGAAGGTTATTAATAGGAATACTTTAGTGAAAACTGAGATGACACAGCTTCACAATCTTTGCTTGGAGGCACAGGAGGAAAGAGACCGTCTTAAAAGACAAACAGGCAACTTTGACCGCTGTGCCATTGAATATGAGGACAATTTAAAAACCATGTCGGAACTACGGTCTCAACTCTCTTGTGCCTATGAAACAATTGAACAGCTTAAATTAAATATTAACAAATTAGAGTCTTCTCATACACAAAGTTTGTATGAAGAACTGGTCATCTCAAATCTAGGTAAAGACTGTATTAGGTCCACTGCAACAATTGACTTGACAGGTGATGACTCTGTGTCACATACATCAACTCAATTCAATTGTAACAGCAAAAACAAATTAAAGAAATATATTAAATTGCAAAAATTCATTAAAAAAACTAAAAAATTAATAAATGGAAATAATATTTACAAAAATCATATAAACCTATCAAAAAAATATAAAAATGTTTTAAATCAATGTAAAATATTTTCAAGTGAGGTTGAATCAGTAAAGAATAAATATGAAACTGACATTCTCACATTAAATTCTAGGATTACAAGTCTTCATAATTCTCTTGAAGATATGACAGATAAATATAGTTGTGCCCAGCAACAAATAGGGGAGCACATATTGGCCATGGATGAGGTTCTGCTACTGTCTCAATACAATGAACAACGCTTCTTGTCATTTACCAACAATTGCCAGTGTTGTTTTAATGGGACAAATGCGGAGCCTCCATTGTTATCATGTGAGCCCAGTGTGCAGAGTGACAGTTTCATAGAAAAAGTCAGTGTAAATAAGAGTGAAATTCTGTTATTTAGTGATGATATAGGGAAAAATATTGGTACTAAATTATATCAGTCCTCCGGCAAAATTGTAACAAATCATTGTATGCCCGGAGCCACCCCTGTAACCATTTTCAACAAAGTCTTGTGTGGAAATTACACAAATAACACAACTTTAATATTGCTTTTTGGGAGAAGGGGAAATGTAGGACAAAATGAATTGTTGTCATTTATTGATAAAGTAAAATCACTTAATGTAGAGAAGATTGTCTTGTATACATTTCCTTACATCAAAGGTGCACCAAAGGAAAATAAAATTAGATATAAGTTAAACATGCTGTTGCATAACACTTTGACTACTAATAATATACAATTAAATTGTGACTTAGGTACACTACCTAATTTAATGGACATAAATTGTATATTTAAAAATAAGTATGTATTGACAAAGGATAGGTTCTGCCTACCTAATTATTATTTACAACAGATAGCTACTATGCTATCTTACTTTTTATTTACAACTAAAGCTAACCATTTAGCTTTTCAGACAACTGCTTCTATTGAGCAGCTTAGCTTAAAAGAATGTAGTGATACTTGCAGTAGCACTTCATTACGTATTAATAATTTAAATTAGATAGTGTGACAATAGAGGCAAACTCTAGCAATAATTTAGTACAACTCAGCTCAACATGTAATATTACTAACAACAACTGTTTAAACTTGATGCATCAAAACATGCAAGGTATGTTGGGCAAAGAATTAGAATTGGAGTTGTTTTTAAAATCAAGTAAAATTGATGTCCTATGCATTACCGAACATTGGCTTAGAGAATGCCAAATCATCTTTAACTTTGATCAGCACCAAGTTGCAAGTTCGTTTTGCAGATTGTCGGCGATTCATGGGGGCTCTTTGATTATTGTTAATAAAAATTTAAAGTATAAAGAGCGTAATGACATCGTGTGTCTGTCTGTAGAACACTCTTTGGAAGTAGCCTGTATAGAGATTGAGAATTGCATTATTTTAAGTGTTTACAGACCACCAAGTGCATCTTACGATGTTTTTGAAGAAAAGTTGGAGGAAATTTTGTGTAAAGTTAGTTTTAAGAACAATAAGTATATTATTGTATGTGGTGACTTCAATATAAATCTATTAGAAAATACCTCCATTAGTAAAAAATTCAATCTGTTATTAAAATCTTATAATCTTGTTAACTTGTTTCTTGAGCCCACTAGAATTACAAGCTCCACTGCTACATGTATAGATAATGTATTTACAGATGCAGAGGCAATGCAAACCTCAATTACAACTGATCTTAGCTCAGATCATTGTGGACAGTTAGTGGCGCTAAAATGTAAAGTGGTGAAACAAGTAAATAAGAGCAGTGTGTTTGTTCCAGTAAATAAAAAGCGAATGGTGAGATTTAGACATAATATAGGTAAACGCCTACCTTTATTACCGGTAGGTACTACTGTTGATACACAATACAACAATCTAAGTGATTGTATTAATAAAGAGTTCAACACCATCTTTACCCCAAAGAAAGTCTCTCATTCGCAGTGTAAATCGTTTAGTGATTGGGCGACAGCGGGAATTTATAAAAGTAGACAACGGTTGTATGACCTTTACGCTGAAAAGTCATACAATCATAATGAAGAATTTATTCTTTATGTTCGAAATTATTCGAAATTATTTAAGAAAGTTTGTTACGCGGCCAAGTCCTTAAATATCAAAAACAAGATTAAAAATAGTACCAATAAAACTAAAATGACTTGGAAGATAATTGATAGTGAAACTGGAAGAGTCGGGGATCGCAATCAAGACATCGAACTATGTGTCGATAACACTATAATCAAATCTAACGAAGAGATAGCGATTGTTTTTGATAAGTACTTTTCTGACATTCCAATTTCGACTACTAAGTCTCTTCAATCATCTCCCGCCCTCGCTGAATCGCTGCTCAAAGATAATGTAAACGAGTGCAAGGTCAGTTTTTCATTCCGACCCATTGGTGCCGACGATATAGTGAGGATATTTAGAACCATAGCTATTAAGAACACTACCGATCTTTGGGGTATTCTGTAAAAATAATTAGTAGCATAATTGATGTAATTGCTCCCCATCTAGCTATAATTTTCAACAATTGTATTAAAAGTGGCGAGTTTCCCGATCTAATGAAACATAGTAAAGTTATTCCATTATTTAAAGCAGGTAGTATGTCCGACCCCAGTAACTTTAGACCAATTTCCGTACTACCTACTTGTAGTAAAATATTTGAAAAAATTATATTAAATCAACTGGTAAGTCATTTTAACGTAAACAAATTATTACATAATAAGCAGTTCGGTTTTACCAAGGGTCGCTCGACAGCCGATGCCGGTGTTGAGTTATATAGATATATAGTTAAGGCTTGGGAGGAGTCGCATGACGCTTTAGGTGTTTTCTGCGACTTATCCAAAGCATTTGATTGTGTCCAACACGAGACCTTAATCGGGAAACTCCGCCACTATGGCATCAAGAATACCGCACTGAATCTTCTGACTTCCTATTTACACGGAAGAACTCAGAAGGTTGAAGTGAATGGTAAGAGGTCCTCTGGGTCGGCAGTAGATATGGGGGTACCACAGGGCTCAATTCTTGGCCCTTTCCTCTTTCTTGTTTATATAAATGATCTACCTTTCATGGTAGAGAGAAAACATCAGATAGTTTTGTTTGCTGATGACACGTCCTTGATTTTTAAAATCAAACGACAAATAACAAATTTTGACGATGTGAACAATGCTCTGTCTTCGATTGTCCATTGGTTTAGTATGAATAACCTTCTACTTAATGCAAAAAAGACAAAATGCATTAAATTTTGTGCAAAAAATGCAAGGGTTATGGATACTAGACCAATTATAAACGGGGAGGAATTGAATCTGGATGATACAACTGTATTTCTCGGAATCACCATGGATTCAAAACTTCAGTGGTCCCCTCATATTAACGGATTGGCGAAGAGACTTAGTTCTGCAGCCTACGCGGTTAAAAAAATTCGCTCACTAACTGATGTCGATACAGCTAGACTTGTTTATTTTAGTTACTTTCATAGCTTAATGACTTATGGCTTATTATTATGGGGTCATGCTGCTGATGTCGAAACTATTTTCATCCTGCAGAAGAGGGCTATTCGTGCAATCTATAATTTAAAATGTATGGAATCTCTTAGAGATAAATTTAAGGAAATTAATATACTTACCTTTCCCTCGCAATATATTTATGAAAATATTATGTATGTATACAAAAATAGTGATAAGTTTACTAGAATAGAACATACGCACAATGTTAATACACGGAACAAACGCAGGCTGCAATTTCCCCGTACTAGACTATCTAAAGTTAGTAATTCTTTTTTGGGGAAAGGGATACTCTTCTTTAATAAAATCCCAGAGGCTCTTTTATCACTGCCTTTCAATAAATTTAAGAAATGTGTTAAAGAAAAGCTGTGTAAAAAGGCTTACTATAAAGTCAACGATTATCTAGTTGATAAAATGGCCTGGGACTAGTGCTAGACAGGCTACTTCTAATTAATTTGCGATATTTGTTTTAAATAAGTGTTGTTTGATGATTTGCTGTTTTAAAAGAGTACCGAGAGTTTTTTACGCCGGCTTTTTCTCTCGGCCTACACCCTCTGTCTTCTTTGCCGATGAGTAGGGATGCCTTCAAATTTAATGACGTGGAATAAGTGATACATGTATCTTATGTTCCAAAATAAACATATTTTATTTTTATTTTTTTATTTTTACAATTTTAACTTATTACTGTACTACTATGTTGTACTAAGATTATTACAGAATTTCATTAATTGTAATAGAATTATTAGTATTACTATCATTGTTATCGTTATTATATATTTTTGTTATTAATGGCTTCGAATCTCTTCGGATCAACCGTGGTAGGGACAAGAAAAAGATGGCGCGTAACCGAAAAACGTGACAAATGTGTGTAAATTTTTTTCCAACGCCGATAAAGAAGTTTGACTTTAAAAAGCAACATGGCGCGTAACCTGCTACAAAATTTCTCCCATACGTCGTTAAAGAAGTTTCACTTCAAAAGATGGCGCGTAACGGAAAAATGTGACGCGTAACGAAAAAATGTTACACTAAATTTTTTTCCAACCCCGATAAAGAAGTTTCACTTCAATAATAATAATTAAGGGATTTTTATACAAATCTCTTTTATACAAAAAGTTGTTGATGCAATTCAAATGGGCCAATCAGGGCGCAGCATTTTCCTAGGGCTTCCTCATTAGCACGCTTGGGCTACTATATTACTGGCTACAGTAACTCATGTCTAGCTAGAATTTCAAATTCTCCTCAAAGTAGTAGAGAATCCCATACGTATTTATACGTTCAATACTTATTAACAAATCATGATTTTAGCGCTATTGAAATAGAAGTCGTTGCAGATGTTCATCATGTTCATCAGCAACAGTCGCACAAAACACGGCCGTATTCAAATGCTGAACGCCAAAGAAGATACAGAGAAAGGAGAAAAGCTGATAAAATGAATGCATTTACATTCAGTCAATCTAGCGATGTTCAGCCACATCATGGTGTACAAATAAATAAACGTCAACGACAATCTAATGCAGAACGCCAAAGACAATATAGAAAATCATTATGTGAACAGCAACACAAGAGTAATACACCACATACATCCAATATCGATCGACTGCAAAAGTAATATTTTTATATTATTACATAATTAAATGTGTTTTAACCGAACCATTAATGTAATTTATTTTAAAATTTTAGTGTGGACCAGGCTGAACTTGCACGAAAACGATATTTAAACAAACAACGCCAAAGCAGGTTTAGAGCAAGGCGAAGATTTGAATCACCTAGTACATCGCATCAAGGAGGGTTTGTTTTGTAATTATAATGATATTGAATAATCATTTACGTAAATGTAGGTTTATTGGAGGGTAAACCGCTTCGTTACGTAACGCGTTACGGCGCCATATTGTCTCGCTTTCCTTTGTCTCACTCTAACTCGCAGCGCTAGCCGTATTTCGGTCAGACGTTTTTCTGTCTCTACTCAGTGCTTTTTGTTAGACATCGTTGGTTTAAACATGTAAAAACAAATTGATTCAAGATTAAAAGAAAGTTCTGGAAACTTTCTAGCTAGTTTTGGTGGTTTTATTAAAAAATAACCTTTCCTTATATTATATTAATATCCATAAAATGTATGTATATGCTCTTCTCAAGTTAAACACTTTCAATATAAATAGTTTAAAAATAAGTTGACTTCTGACGGGCGAATTCTGACTGCTATCAGTTTTTGAAATGTCAGAGATGGTAAACCTACATATATCAAGAAGGTAGACGATAAATTTATTTTAAATAATAATTCCAATATTATCTTTTATTATATCTGCCCAGGTGGGCGTCCTCTCTTTTTTTCTTGCCACTGGGACATTCCAAGTATTCCTTCTAGACCCATCTGTCATCAGAAACGCGGGCTCATTTCCACTGCATATTTTGAGTATTAATTCAAAATAAGGTAAAAAAATAAATAGTTAAATCAAATAAATTACAGCGTATTTAGGACATAAAAAGGAGTTTTCACCAAATTTCGTGAAAAAACAAGGTTTTGTATTTAAGATAAAAATAGGTTATGTAAAAAAAAGTGTTAGATCTTTTTACCATCTACAACTTTGCCATTTGGTCTATAGGGTCTTTTGTTAATTATACGCTATAATTGTCATTGCTATTGATTAACTACCGGCACGGGGTCTCAGACGGAACGGAAATAAGAATTGAGTCCTAGAGGCAGTTAAACACCAAAGTTAAAATTTCTCAAGGTAGGAAGAAAATAAAACCATTAGTTTTCTTATTAATTTATTTATCAATATAATAATATGTATATTATGTATAACTTACAGCCTTCTACATGCCAGTCGGGATGCGTTTAAGAGGATTTAATTTTGAAAAAAAAAAGTACACCTCATTTGACAAGATAATGAACCCAACCTCAACCAGCGATCAAGCATCTTATTTAAATTTCTTAATTCTCAAGTACACTAGATTACCGACTAAAACCAGTTTCTATATTTTAATAACAACGCATAGTTTTTGCATTGGATAGCACATCTAGGTGTAATATTACGTTACAAGTAAAATATAGAACCTCATTAATTTTGACCTACTATCAGTATTATACAAACAACCGTTTAGCAAATTAAAATCAAAAAAATTTAACTCAACAAATTTTCACTGGAAAAGTTATTTTACACCACTTATAACAGCATTTTTTTGTATTTTCATTTATACAATAATCCTAAATTTTAAGTTTTTAACATCGTCTCCTTTGGCGTTCTTTCGAAAGAAATTGCAACAAAATACCTACTAACTTAAAAACTTAACAAATCATATTGTTGCGGTATAGTTTTAAAGTCTCCGTTTTAGAGTCAGACATTCAATTATTTTCAACATTAAATACCCTTGTGTTACTCATAAGTCTACTTGCGCACTTCGATACATACTAAAAACCTTCTTTTGTATCTATTGCACAGCGTAAACCGAATTTGTGTGGTAGCCACTCTTAAACCTCGGTAAAACTACAAATTTGACACCGTATAGCGTTTATTAATCAAACTTGGATATTTTGCCACTTCACGATCAATTTTAAAACTATACCACAACACCTCGATCGCTTCCGAAACTCCCGCGTAATATGGGGACGGTATAATTTTTTTTTACAACACAGAAATCGTCGCTACCGACACAATTTGCCTTGCCATAGCCAATAAATGACATAGACAATTCCCAGCCCCATAGATTCTCGAATTTTAAGAGATACAGAAAATAAATATGTATTTACTATACGTGAAGGATTCCTATACTTAAAGATATAAGCAGTCTTGCTAAGCGATCAGATTATTAGGTAGGCCTCTAAATTCGTTATTTATGAACACTTGAATATTAAAATTAGACTTGATTTTAATGATATAATCTAAACATATTCTATTACGATTTCTGTGTTGAATTGTAAAAATAAAAATGCTAACGGTTTTAAAATATATTAGGAACTATGTTTAACATGATAGAAGCGACCAAAGCGAACTAAAAATTACTATAAAGCACGCGGCTCCGGGTTCTTGGTAACGGAGATTTAATTTTTTTGTATGGCAACCGCGTACTTAGCTTACGACATTTTTGGCGCCGGTGACACTCAATTTGACGTTTGACATGAAATAAATTAAAAACCATAGAAAAGTTTAATTCATCGTTTTATTCAGAGTTATGGGGTTGTGTAAACTAATTTCAACAGCAAATTGATATCACCGAAATCCAATGAATCGTTAGCTCTTAATATTAATAAAAAAGCATCCTTATACACTAGAAAAAAAAGAAAAAATAATCGTCACACCCTTAACTTTGTTTATATTAGTGTAATATACATAAGATTATTTAGCCATGAATTAATCAAGAAGGAAGAGGATTTTGTTCAACTTCATTGAATTTTTACATGTTAAACGCTGTGAACTTTTAGAGGAAATTCGTCTCTCTTATTGAAAAATTCATTTGTCAACTTAACAACCGAATAAAAAACCATATTGAGCAAGTTAGTGCAACTATTTTTTTGACACGTCTGTATTAAAATCACAAGATTTGTAAACTCATGAGAATTAGTTTGACGTGGAGTGCGTATTAGTGCATAGAGAAAGAGAACGTTAAATTTACGATTTAACTGTCAAGCTGTCAATGTCATCTGTCGAATTTAGTTTCAATGAATTTGTGCTAATTCGAAACGGCTATTCAACACAAACGCGTCATAAAAACTGAACGTGTTCAATACATGTCTATACTTAATCTATGCGAAACTCACGTATTATACAAAAAAACAAAATGTGCGTCGTCGCAGGGATGTTGTGACATCGTATGTCAACTGTCATGTGTATTGACAATCCACCTTTAAATTGGCAGATAGATTATGCTAATAATTATGCGAATAAAATATGTACTCGACAGCTACAAGCTTCGCGCACTAATGCCATAGTGACGTATATATTATATGGGGCTATTAATTTTTTTATGTGATTTAAAACTATCAGGCCATAAAGCCGACTTGTTGAGAAAGATTTTTATATATCAATTTCTAATAGGAGGACCACAAACATCCCCGCGAGTGGCCCATTACGTGCATGCAACCTTAAAACAAAATAAAACCCATATGCTTTTTGTGTCGTGAACAAATTGGCAGTTTTAAAAAGGACCTCTCACGTTTAGCGTTTCAGTTATCTATATTTAGTAAGCAATCTAATAATTATTATATCGTATCGTGTCAACGCTCGAAACCGTCCTTCAAAATTAACATCGAAAACTAGCACTACCGAAAATTACTTTTTACAAATTTCGTCTAAATAGCATAATAGCCAGTCTTTCCGACAGATTTTCCGGGGCCATAAATAGTTCGGGGCTAGCGGAGAATTATTAGAGGCACGTGTAATTAATATAAACTTACTATCGGTCATATTTTAACAGTATACAGATAGATTATAGTCAATTTTATTTTATAATATTCCCGCTAGACCCACACTGTACAACAGATACCGGTTTTAGGACAAGTGAGAGCGATTTATCATATCATAACATATTTATCCAAAAAAGCTTTTTAATTAATATAAAATGTTAAGAATAGGTGAAGCTTTGTCAATTGTAAAATGGAACTAACACGTCTTTGTCGAATGACAAAAAGGAAAGAACCTATTGTTATTTAAATAAGGGATAAATTAAGCAATAATCGCCCATCAAATTTGTATAGAAAAGATCATGATAGACCCCCTGAGAGCCTGGTAAAAATTGACAGATTAAAAATCGCCCGCCATTGCCCATAGACACGACAGCACCACAGTGTTGCCACTTAACTACCAAAAGCTACTGCCTTATTCCGCATCAACGCCTACTTAGCCAAAGAATTTTTAACGATTTATTTGGATTAATCTAGATATGCGCACAGGCAGTACACTAAGATGCTATTTTTGAAATCAATGTATATTAACAATGTCAAAAATATATATAAATATAGTTTGTAATATAACTATAGCTACTGAATGCGTGCAACGCGTAGCCTTATTGTCGATGCGTTTACAAGCTGTGGACAAAGAAAAAAACAGTTTAATTAAAATTATCAAATAAATTTTTAATACAAATTTACTGAATCAAAATTTCTTCTGTGAAACGAATTTGTTATAACGAAACGGATTTTAGAAATATAAAATGTGAAATGTCAATGCATTTTAATTATGTACGTTTATTTAGTAAATTTATACTTATACACGGATTATTTTCCTCATTCATAAAATTTAACTATTAAGAATGTTCTTAAGGATCACACAATATTACTTTAAAATAAATATGTTTAATATCCTGAGCCTCAGCTCAGCTCAGGTTATACAAAGTTAAGAAATGGATGAATACAGTGTCACTGTATAATGGAGATAAACTAAAGAGTAATATCAAAGTTTTAGGTAGATTGCCTGTTTAATTTCATCATTTAATTAATTTTTTAAGCAATAGATGGCGTTGTGCATGTATAAAACGCCACTTCATTACGACATAGGTATATGTTATTTAAGATTTAATATTTAAATTTAAGATTTTACTGTAAAAGTTAAATAAAATAGTATATCATCTTAACGTTTGTATTTTGCTCTTTGTACATTGACTATAAATGAGAAATGGGGAGAGTATGATTTGACAGTAACTTAAATAAAAAGTTTGAATAACTCACCTATGCTTCATTCACACACAGCCTGCAATCCCAGAAAACCGCGAGGTCGCATCGTGACCGAAGTAAAACCGGTGATAGCCGGATTCGACCGGTCCGTACCGTCGAGAACCGGTTACATACACTTAACACTAGCGTTCAACACTTTGGGTCCATAAGATTTTTTAATTTTTTTTTAGTTTTATTTATATAAAAATGCAATGTCCTATAATTACGAACGGCTCAGTCTATGTATATACACGTTATGTACGTTCCTCCGAACGCATCACTGCGTACGCGCCGCGACCGGCTGCTTCATTTCTTGATCCGGTTTTGATTTTGGTGCTGAAAACAAAATAATTTTATCATCCTGTCACACATTTTTATTTGAATAATATACAGGATGTAATTAGATTAAAGATTGTTGTGTCAACATTGCACCCATACACATCATTAGAACGTGGCTGGAACGCCTTGGCGACACATTTTCTATCGCACTACTTTCGCAGTAACTCAGAATAGTTATGACATCTATTCAAAGTGGACATTCAGTGCACAAATATCAAATAAATATTATTATTATCAAAATATGTAAATCAATATTATTAGTATAGTTTTAGTTTATAGCCTTCAATAGTCCTTTTTCTTCTTTTAAAATGGCTTCCCATATAAAGAAAATTGTTTTCGTGTTTGCGGGAGAATCTCAGTATTGTCGGCTTCGATTTCAAAAGATGATTGGATGACAATAGACTAATACAAAATAGTTTTCAAACGTAGGGTTAAACTAAAATTAATCTGGAATAGGCGTCATAAAAGTCATACAAGCCGATATATACAATAATAATAACATAGTAATTATTAGTATTTATATGCATAAATTGCCATTAAAATGTATATAATGTACTTTTTGAAATTATACTTCTTTTAGCGCGTTAGGGAAAAATGATGAGAGTATTTTTTTATATTGTTAGTGTAGTTTTTTCTATAAACGTAGAATAATTTTTTTGAAAAATTTATTTGTTAGCTAAAGAAGTATAACTTCTAACGCGAATACGTAACGTACACACACGTTTTTTAAATGACAATTTATGCCTGACCAGAAGCTCAGAAAATGAGGTACTTCATTTACCAGTTCCTCATTTCCTAAAGAGTATTTGGAAGTCGTATAGATATAAAAAAACAGATACCTACGCCTGGTCCTGTTGATAGCGACAACGCTCTGTGCGCCGCAAGAGCCAGCTCGGCCGCGTTCGTTGTTGCCAGATGTGTTTGGAGCTCTATAATAAAAACATTATTTTATAACATTAAATATAAATTTTTTGTCTTATTAAGTGGCAGCTAGGTGAGGGGTACCGGGTTCGATTCCCGGTTCGAGGGCAAGTTTTAATTTAATTTAAATTTGTTCTCGGCCTTTGGGAGGGTTGTGCGGTACCGGGCGAGTGCCTAAACCGTACATGGAGGACACGGTCTAATTTCTAAAGACAAGCACGAATTATAAAAAAATCCTATACTTGACGCTGGCTAATACACAAATCGTGCCAGAGCCATTAAATATATATATATATATATATATATAAAATTAATATTAAAACATGAACAGGGTTAGCTTAAGTGACTTCCTCAGATGTACTAGATCCACGCTCTTTCAAATTATATGAAGAACAAGGAATATGAGAATATCAGAATGAATTGGGGGTCGAAATTATGACATCCGGAGGTCACGTTTAGGACTAAGTCTCAAATCAAGGTACCCACACATAGAGTGCATATTAAATGGTCTTAAAAACAGACACACAAAACTGTCTGTCTCATTTGTTTCGTTACATCAATGAAAACAATAGAATAATGTCAGTTTTTACTCACTTGAAATAGTTCCTGTGGTGCTGATGGTGTGGCCTATCGCTTTCGGACACAGATCTGTGTCTGTCGTATGGCCGGGCGTGGGGTCCACGGCCTGGTGCATTGGGGCCTTGCGCACCCAATAGTTCGTTTAATTGGGGCTGGAGTATAATAGATAAATGTTAAATGAGGGTAGGTAAAAAAAATACATATTAAATATCTCAACGAGAGACATTCATACATGTAAGGTACAAATGATTAAACAAATTTACTTCAAGCCAAAAATAAGGGTAACATCATAAACTATATGTAAAATGAGGGTAGAATCAAATTTTACCTCAAGTACTCTGAAGTCCTCGATGGTGTTAAAGTTGGCGAGGTAACCTTTGAGTTTAGGCTCAACTTGAAGCGCTGCAGCATGTTTGTAGTATTTCAGGAACGCCCAGAACTTTTCTAATCCATATAATTGACCTAAAATTAAATAAAATTTGTTTTAAACAGTTATTTTTGGAAAAATTATAATTATGTGCGACGAGTGTGCATGAATGTCATGGATGAAGCGAGCGCAGAATGTCATTACTGTAGAGAGTGGAGATCCGTGATCACTGCAGATTTCGGGAAAAATGCTTGATGATATCAATAAATAATTAAAAATTAATTTCACCATCAGCATAATTAGTAATTTTAAAGTGACTACTAACAAACATAAATAAATTAAATACGAAGACAGAAATAGGACTAATGTCGTGTTGTGTTACGATAAAAATCCCAAATTTGTTTAAAATTCTGTTCTATAATATATTTAAAGAAATAATATTACACTATGTCACATGCTATTGAATCTAAAAAAGGTATGTTTTTAAATCTCTATATATATAAAATTCTTATCATATTTTTATGAATATTCAGTAAGTCTGAGAATCGGCTATTATCTATCTTTCAAATCCCTAAGAATTAAGTGTCCACTCCAAAAAAAAATTGTTATTATTTTTTTATGCTGTACAGCATACAAAATACATAAAACCCCTAATTATCACCCGTCTACGTTAAACTCCATTTTTTTTATTATTGTAGATAGTTATTTTAATTAAACTAAAAAAAATTTTCCTAGAAATAATATATATGGTCAAAACACAGCTAGTAATTCAATAAAAAATATCCACTCACCACCATTCTCATAGTCCTGCATAGTTTCAGTTTGGAAGTCTTTGTACAGTTCCGGACGGAATTTACGCTCGAGTCCGTACGAGTAGAAACGGAAAAGGCATTCGAGGCCGTAACGGAAACCAGCAACAGCGTCTTCATTCGCCAACGCTCTATACAAAATAATTAACAATTAAATTTTTTATTATTGAAGTTATACTTCTTTAGGCGCGTTATGAAAAATTTATGAGAGTGAAATTTTACGATGCGCGCGCACCGTGACACAAAATTCAGTATGGGCGCCGAAAAAAGAAATAGAATATGCGTGACGTTTGACCATAATGACATTTGTAGTACCTTTTAAACAAATAAAGCAGTTTTAGTTATTTTTTCAAAGAAATTTATCAATGCTTTTTCACAAAGACCTATTGTTACTTAGTTAAAAGGTTATGAAACATACCTAGTTATTAAATTAAATTAATAATATAATAAAATAATAAATAATAATTGTTATTAATATTAATTAATAATTGAACAATATACTAAATATCAAATATTGTTAAATTATTAACGCTAAATATCTATTATTAGTTATTTAATATTTCAAAAAAAATAAAGAAAGCCAAAGAAGTATAACTTCTTACGCGCGTACATAAGTACACGCACCATTTTTTTTCCTTTTATTTTATACCTATAAACAGCGACTACCCTCAAAATATAATTTTAACTTTTGGTCACAAATCAACACCTGAATATAGGAATTGATAATACAAATAATAATCTCGTGTAGAATTTGAATTATGAACGACAAAACTATTATAACGTACTTTTTAGACAGAATATCGTAATTAAAAGAACAAGCATTTCAAAAGGTCTCTTGTTGTTATAGATAAAAAAGGGCGGTAACGCCTAACGCCAATAACTCAATTTATTTAATAAGAGTCAGTTATTCTTACCTGAATTCGTTGTACATGGTCCTGTTAAAGTGGTCCCGAAGGAAGAAGGACCAGAAACGGAAGAGTGTGTTCATCTCTTGCGACTGACCGATTCCAAGCTTCTTGCGTTCTAAATTAAATCAAAATTTTAATATGGGTCTAGCAATCATGAGTCTTTCAACCAGAATTGGAATCCCTATTCACAGGCTTTCATACAATAAAACTTATAAAAAACGACTAAATTACCGATATCTTAGCCGATATTATTATAGGTACAATGAATGATGCTATCAGATCAGGGAGCGTTTAAGTATGAACACCCCCCCCCCCAACCCCCCAATGTAACCCACCGTAATGTCAAAAATAATATTATCAATAACGCGTTATTCAATCCCCGCCCTGCATCGTAACGTATTACAAAAGTTACGTAATACTCGAACGCTCCCTGACATCTAAAAAACGTGTAAATCTAATTCAATATTGCTATTAAAAAATTAAAAGCAAACAGTTTAATACAGAAATAAATAACGTTCTTGAATAGCGACCGTTACGTTATTACGCAAAATCATTTGTGACGCAATCGTTACTTCTATTCTAATAAACGTACGTAAGAATGACTCTTTTAACTATTTTACTCATAAACAATATTATTGCCACAATCATTATCTTACGAAAATTGTTTTCAATTAATTAGGAGATCAAGTTAGTGAATCTACAATTATATAAATGTAAAAACCAGGGAAATTAACGCGAATGAAGCAACAAAGAAGTTTACCTTTAAGACACCGTGAGTGATATTTGTGATAGGCCTGTTGCGTGAAGTGATTCTCCCGCAGCAATCCGTGCGACGGGTGATGGAAGGCGGGCAACGATTGAGGAGCGGACCCGCATGACGAGCCTAGTGTCGGTGAAGTGCCGAGAGAAGATCTACAAACAGATGTTTATAAGTAAACGTTTAGTCTGTACTGAAAGAGCCGTCGTTGAATTTGAGGTCACTGTAATCTTAACTTGTTATTTTGACAATCCTGTTATGGTACAATAGTTGAAATAAGTAATATGAAAAAGAAGTATCTACGTTTATATTATATTAGTTTAATTCAGCACAAAGCAATTATCATTGGTCTTGTGGTGTGAGGAAGAAAATAACATATAGAAAATATTAATCCAAAATAAAATGTTAAAAATATTTCTACGTACACTTTGTATATTATGTCAAAAAGTATTGATTTGTTGAAAGGTATACATATAATTTGTGGACACAAACAGTTACTTAAGCACATATTAGAAGCCTACCTAAATATATATACCAAATAGTCAATCTAATCTTTTTTGAAAGGGAATGCCTAAAAGAAAAATGTGGGTACACTAAAAAAATATTTTAAAATGACGGTAGACAATAAATATATCGGGGTGTTTTAAAAGTCGGTAAAACATATTGTTCCTTAATAATTAAGAAATGAAAATCTCACCCGCTATCCCTATGATGTCTTCTGTGCTCGCGGATGTCCATGACCCACCCGATGTGATGCTCCACTGGAGGGTTCAGGCTGTGCCGCGTCTTGTGTTTGCGGCTGCTTCTAAAACATTCAGATCTCACATTAATAACTAATTCTTTTTTTTAAGTTATACTTCTTTTGGCGCGTTAGTGAAAAATTATGAGAGTAAATTATTACGATGCGCGCGCACACCGTCACAAAAATCAACACTCTGAAGTTAGTTATAGTCAACATTTTTTTTATACAACTATTCTTCTCTTTTGTTGGAGATAAAAATGAGAACCTATCGTATGTTACCAATAAAAAAATCCAATACCTGCTCTATTTCACTTTGACTTTCAATATCTACGTAAGAGAGTTTCTTTACTCGTAAAGTTATTACACTCTATCTCTTCTCATAGAGTTTAGTGAACAATCTTCCTACAAGTGTCAAATAGCTAATATGCTATAAACGTCTTCTCTTTCTCCATCTCTTACTCCTTCACCCATTCCATCTCTTTTTATAGAACAAACGAGCAGGAGCCTCAGGTGATGTTAAGTGATACAACCGCCCATAGACACTCATAAAGCCAGAGGGCTCGCAAGTGCGTTGCCGACCTTTTAAGAATTGGTTCGGAAACTCACATGACATCAGTGGCGTGCGGGTCCTTGCTCGCGGCGTAGAAGCGTGCGGTACGTCTTGGGCGCTTCGCCTTGCCAGCTTCGTTTTGGGACTCCATCTGTTACAAAAAAAGCATTAAAAATGATAGTCAATTAACAGTAATTATATAACATAATAAGTTATTTGTTTTTATTCACAACTATAATTTTTTTTTAAATAGTACTGAACTCATATATAATACATATATACAAATATTAAAATCAATTTTATATACTTATTTATTTAATTTTGTAATAATCTAATGTATAAAATTCTCGTGTCACAGTTTTCGTTGCCATACTCCTCCGAAACGGCTTGACCGATTTTGATGAAATTTTTAGTGCTTATCCGGTATCTATGAGAATCGGCCAACATCTATTTTTCATCCCCCTAAATGTTAGGGGTAGTCCACCCCTAAATTTTTTATTTTTAATATTTAGACAAAATTTTTAATTTCTATTTCTTTTATGATACAGCATTAAAAAATACATACAACCCCTAATTTTCACCCCTCTACGATCAACCCCTATTTTTTATTATACATGGCAAAATGACGTTTGCCGGATCAGCTAGTCTAATATATAAAATTCTTGTGTCACGGTGTTTGTGGTCAAACTCCTCCGAAACGGCTCGACCGATTCTCATGAAATTTTGTGTGCATATTGGGTATGTCTAAGAATCGGACACATCTATTTTTCATCCCCCTAAATATTAAGGGTAGTACCCCTAAATATTTATTTTTTTATTTTTAGATATTTTTTTCTGTTTTTACGATACAGCATTAAAAAATATAAAGAACCCCCAACTTTCACCCCTCTACGATCAACCCCTATTTTTTTATTATAAATGATAAACATGGCAAAACGACGTTTGCCCGGTCAGCTAGTATACACATAACAAAAATTATTATACCTGTTGCGTTTGATGCGGCGGCGGTGGTGGAGGCTCCACGGGGTTGCTGTGCTTCTCAGCAGGAACAGTGGCTTCGAACTGCTCTCGACTGATCAAAGACACGGTGCGGTACTGACTGCCTCCACTGTTACACTGCAGAGGGAATTATTTATTTAAACTTTTATTTACTAATATAATGAGAATACTTAAATAATTCTCGTTATCAAAGTATTCGGTAAGTTATGACAACTTATCTGGTTATCAAAGTATTCGATTAGTTATGACAACTTATCTCGTTATTAAAGTATTCTGTAAGTTATGACAACTAATCTCATTATTAAAGTATTCGGTAAGTTCTGACAACTTATCTCGTTATTAAAGTATTCGGTAAGTTCTGACAACTAATCTTGTTATTAAAGTATTCGGTAAGTTCTGACAACTAATCTTGTTATTAAAGTATTCGGTAAGTTATGACAACTAATCTCATTATTAAAGTATTCGGTAAGTTATGACAACTTATCTCGTTATTAAAGTATTCGGTAAGTTCTGACAACTAATCTTGTTATTAAAGTATTCGGTATGTTTTGACAACTAATCTTGTTATTAAAGTATTCGGTAAGTTATGACAACTAATCTTGTTATTAAAGTATTCGGTATGTTTTGACAACTAATCTTGTTATTAAAGTATTCGGTAAGTTCTGACAACTAATCTTGTTATTAAAGTATTCGGTATGTTTTGACAACTAATCTTGTTATTAAAGTATTCGGTAAGTTATGACAACTAACAGTATTCGGTAATGACAACTTGTTATTAAAGTATTCGGTATGTTCTGACAACTAATCTTGTTATTAAAGTATTCGGTAGTTATGACAACTAATCTTGTTATTAAAGTATTCGGTAAGTTATGACAACTAATCTTGTTATTAAAGCTTTCGGAAAATTGCCGAAAAAATGAAAAACATTAAAAAAATCTTACCATAGAAAATTCCCCCCACAAATCCTCTTCATAGCGTCGGAGTCCATCTGTGATCACCTGCAATTAATTGAATAACAGTTATTTAACTTAACGGAATACCTTCAAAAGAGCAGCGGAGTGTTTTTTGCCAGTTCTTCTCTTCCGTTCTACGCCCTTGATTTGAAAACAGGCAGTAAATTTAAAATTAGAAGCATTTCATATATATTTATCTTTTGACGTTCATAAGTGTACATTGAGTATATTCATATATAATATATGAATAAATGATTTAATTGAATTTGAATTTACCAATTAATTGATAGCATCTTCAACTTCATGAGATCACGGGTACAAGACCAAAAATGTAGATGCTCCGTTGTCTTTTTTTTTTTAATTTCAAGGATTAGAATCTAGAAATTTAGAATCGTTAAGTATGATTTCCGTATGTCAAAAACGTGTTAGATTTTGACATATGGGAGGCAGTTCGCGCTAAGACTCGACTCAATATCCTAAGTTTAGGAGCGTTTTAACACCCATATGCCTAGCATTAATAAAGTAACACTCCGGACGTGTCGGACATCCTTTTTCCAAGAGTTATGAAACAGATAGTGCTTTTGCAACTACATACTTTCTTCAAAAATATAAGCCGCCGTCAGAACAGCATTCTTTGCGTATATAAAGACATTTTACCTGCTCCAAATCCTGAGTGATCTTAGTGCGAGTGGACCAATCGCCTTGGCGGTCGTATCCGTCATGTTTAGGCGCCCTGGTAGTCGTCTGGGTTACGATGAGCAGCCGGCCTATGTCCCCGTCTGTGAACTCCGATTCCGATTCGTCGTCAGACCTGGCAATGAAAATATTTTGGATTTATAAGCGAGTAATATTACATTTTAGTTTCGTGTTGATAAACTTATAGCTATAAATATTTCTTATAAAATACATTGATATTGTTTTTAATGGGACAATGGCTACCAAAAGCATTATTTTAAAAATAATTAAGTTTCATAATAAAAAAATATAATTATTTCATCTAAAATATATTGATATTGGTTTTAATAGGACAATAGCAGACCACATTTTAAATTCTTTAAAAGTCGAATATAGCATTTCGTTACAAACATTATTATTGACGTTGCTCTAGTGATTAGCTTTTTAATTAAATCGGCAAACAAAAATAGAGACATTGGTTATAGTAATTATTTAGGAAAATTATGTTGTGTCAACATTGCACCCATACACATCATTAAAACGTGGCTGGAACGCCTTGGCGACACATTTTCTATCGCACTACTTTCGCAGTAACTCAGAATAGTTAAGAAATCTATTCAAAGTGGACATTCAGTGCACACAATATTCTATTTTGCGTGAATCTTATGCATTCATTGCCAATATTCTTTCAATAGTAACACACGCCCTTAATATGGGCTCTCGGGGTTCGCTAGGCATTCTACCCAAGGGACCCGGGCTTATATCCGACATAGAGGGCTCATTCAAGACCAGATTCAGGAGATGCCTATTTAACCTCTGCTTAAATGAACCCATATTAAACTGTCTAGGGAAGAGGTATGTGTGTGTGTGTGTGTGTGTACTATAAATATATTATATAAAATAAAATCAGTGGCGCTACGACCTTTTAGGGTCTGGGCCTCAGATTTTTGAATCTGGTTCATGATCATTTTTAAATCCAATCGGCAAGTATGAGCCTCCAGTGCCTGACACACGCCGTTGACTTTTTCAGTCGGCTTCCTCACGATGTTCTCCTACACCGTACACCTACGCGCACATCGAAAGTCCATTGATGCACAGCCAATCGAACCTACGACCTCATGGATCAGAGTCGCATACTGAAGACACTAGGCCAACACGTACATATATAATATATGTTTATAAACTTGGCATTTCAGGAATAAGTTGGTAAATTTTCAAGGGTTAACTCACCAGGCATCAGTGAAGGTGTTATGCCTCGGCGGGGGCAAATCCAGCTCTTCATCCAGCTGGAAGTGCAGCTCTTCGCGAGGCTCCTCGGGTTCCTCGCGTGCGTTACCTCGCTCACGGGACCCGGCTTTTGTGCGACGTTTCACCTGTTTTGGAATTCATGAATTTCAGAGCCTGTATTGTAGATATTATGAGAGCTGAGGAAGCAAGAGGGTAGGACCGCAAGTGGTCTACCCTCCCCTTTGGCGGCAGGGGTGATAATATATAACTATCATAGATAATAGAAATACTATTATTTTGATAAGGCTACGTCTGACTTCTATATGTCGAAAATCTATTGGTTTTTAAATACATTCGTAAAAAATTGCCATTCACTTCCGCTGAACCCATAAATACGCGGCATCTCTTATTTAGACTTTGTAACTCGAACACAATGTTATTTCCCTACGAAGTATTCATAGTAGTACATATTTATACTCTATAACTCGATTTTATTGCGTTTCCTTGAAATTCGAGTTATAGATATTCCACTGTATATAAAAAATAATGTTTTATTTAACATATTGAATATACTTTGTTATCAGCTAAATTGTATTTCGTCACAGTAAATGAACATTTTCATAACTACAACAACTTAAAAGTAACTCCATCTATTAAAGGCTCAAAAATCGCTCCATTTTTGTTAAATCCTTATTGAGGCTCAATTACAATTTAAAAAAAAATATTTAACTAACCTCTGTCCAGACATTAGGATCAGCCCTGTCATTGTTGGGGCTGTTCAGCTGCTCCGTTGCTCCTTTTTCAATTGGTTCCTCTGTAATATACCATATTTGTTTAAAACCAACTTCAACAAGAAAAAACTTGATGAAAAAAAAAAAGATGACGTCACACTGTGAGTGCCACGTATGCTTGACCGTCATGGCACCGTTTTGTGGTCTAATGCTGATGCGGACACCGTTCAACTTTAATATCTCAGTCATTATAACAGATGTTTTAATGCTTGGGTATGTTCGAACATAAACCGAGAACGACTTGACCGATTTGAATGGTTTTGATTTGTTGTTTTTGTCTGCGTCCCGAATAGCAGAATAATCAATATATTAAGAATAAAAATCCAATACAGAACTTTCATGGGTTTCGTAAGACATTTAATGTTCATCCCGTCGATACGGTTAACTCTGCCCTTAAATTGAATAACATATTTAAGTAAAGGTTTCGATTCCACAACATATATTCACAATATGCGGATAATGACGTATTTCGATATAAAAATATACAATAATGTCAGTAATGAAAAATGATTGACACATATATTGGTTGTCAATATTTATGCTTGCGTTCAGACTTCAGACGCTTATTTCTCTTTGTGTTTATTTCTTAATAAAATAGCGTTATATTTATTTTTTATTCATTTTATAACTTTCATAAAATCATAAATTAAGGCCCTATACCAGCACGAATTGCTGTCAGTGTCTCGGGGTGGACTGCGGGGCGCTGTGGAGAGCTGGAGCACTGAGGCGCGCCGGCCCGTAATAACAATTAGTTATGTAAAACATTAAATTATCATTTTTTTACCTGAAATGTATTACTTGGCTTGCGATAAAATATATCGTGTAAATTTCAAAATCATGTTATATATACATTTTTGTCAATCAATTCAAAGTGTCAAAAATTAGCTTTGGATTTTTTTTCTATCAAGCGAAGTTATTTAAATCGTGTATCGATCTTTCAAAATGGATACATAAACTACTCAACTCCACCATATATTTTTTCCATTCGCCTTTCTTCAAGAAACGATGACGAAAAATGAAAAGAAACAATGTACTACTGTTTGGAGCTTGGCGACCAGATTAGGTCCTTAAGTTCAGCTAAACTGATTTTTAACAGATAGTTTTTCCCTGTTTTATTTATTTAAATATGAAAATCTTGATGTAACTCAATGTCAAATGAGGAAATATCTAAAATGCGCTGTGCACTACGAAGCTTTGAAACTGGACACCGTTGTAAAGAAATCTGCCTAGCATACCCCAGCCCAGGCATCAGAACTCACATAGATTCTAAATTAATAAAATACAAAGCATATTCACATGTACGTCACTTATGTCGAAAAAAATCTCCACCAAAAAGAATTTCTCGCGAAAGTGATATTTACTTTACCCATAATGCGTAACCCAAAGACTCTATTGATGAGAGATTTCGGGCCTAAATTACGGGTTTAATTCAATTATTATTATCATAATATATATAAATTAGGCGTCACGTTGTTTGTCCGCTATGGACTCCTAAACTACTCAACCGATTTCAATAAAATTAGCACACCATGTGCAGTTTGATCTAACTTAAAAGATAGGATAGCTTATATCTTAATTTATACCCGCAATATTATTTTAAGCAAAATATTTGTTAATTATTTGACACAATTCTAACAGATGGCGCTGTGTTGAAAGTATCAACGTTTCACATAAGCTACAATGTAATGGCATTACCACCAAAAAAGCATGGTGGTCCCCATGACTGGTGTTCTCCTACCGTTTCCCTTGAATAGTTTGCTACTATGTAATATAACAAAAAACTTAGCCACAGCAATGCTTGTCCGGTCTGCTAGTTTATTTATATAAACGAACGAGTCCAGTGTTAAAAGATGGGACAGTAATTGAAAAACGCAATTTTTGATTATTCAAACTTTCCGGTAACAAAGTTAGCTGTGTTCAAACGCCCCCGTGACGATTTTACGTATGTATTGTGTCAATACATACTGTCTATAAACTGGCCAAACAATGGCCAATACTGTGTAAAACAAAAAAACTCGGTGTGGCGGAGAGTTTATTGCCAGTTCTTCTCTTCCGTTCTACGCTCTTCATTTGAGAACTGGCAGTAAATGTAAAATTAGAATCATTATATATATATTTATTTTTTGACGTTCATAAGTGTACATTGTGTTACCTTTATGAATAAATGATTTTTTACTTGACTTGACTTAATACAGGTTGCTATCAATAAAACGAAAGCGACGTATTTGTATTCGTAGCGCAAATGTTGCAAAATTGATTTCGTGTGGTATGAAAACTTAAAAATTTGGATCGCAGAATTGCAGAGTACCGGCGCTGAAATAACAATGTATACTCACGTTGTCTCACAGCCTGCGGAACAAACTCGGGTACATCCGGGTTTAAGTTGTCCCGAGCGAGGGGCGATATGGAACCCGGGCCACGACTGCTCCGGAACATTCTGGAAATTGGATTAATTATAGAAATCTATAAGAAAAAAAGCGAAAGGATAACTCCAAAAAGGGATTTCATGTTTCTATAAGATTATAAATGACATCTTCAAGTAGTGTTGCCCAAAATCGGTCTTGGGTTTGCAGTTTTGGTCTTGTTCTTGCTGATTTGCAAGACCAAGATCAGGTGTGTTGATGCAAGACCAATACTGGCCTAAGTCTCGTCTTGTTCTCACATTTGGACAACACTATCTTCAAGTGACAGAATAATGGGTTTAAAGAAGGTCATGACACAAATTTTAAACATTTCATTATATTATGATATAATTCAATCTGTCATTAAAGATAAATAAAAAATAAATCAGTGACGCTATAACCTGTTTTTTAGGTCTGGGCCTCAGATTTATGTATCTGTAATCTTATAGGCAAGAAGGTGATCAGCCTCCTGTTGCGAATGTTTTCCTCCACCGTTCGAGCGAATGTTAAATGCGCACATAGAAAGAAACTCCATTGGTGGACAGCCGGACATCGAACCTCGAACCGGGACAACATATTTTTCATGCCAAATGTGTTAATTAAATATGTGATGTAAAGCTAAATGCAGATAAAACAACTAACCTGGGCAATGGCGGCGGCGGAACGCATCGCAACAAACTAGAAACGGGCGCTACCAGGGGACCACCCATGGTCGCTAACGGGAAAATTCCCACCATTTGCTTCTTACGGCTGGAAAATTTATTTATAAATTAAAACTGTGCTTAAGTGGCTAAACAGTGGTAACTGAAAAAAAAAGTAGACAAGAACAGAGTTTTCTCCTTCATAGAGACTGTAAGTAGTGTTATTGAACATTTTCCTATGTAGAATATCCTTTTTAGTACTTATTTATTTATTTAATTATTAGTAATCTTACATACGTATTATAAAACAAAACACTTAGATAATACAGAAAGCCGACACAGAGTACATAGATAAACAATATATACGAAACAGACAACAAGTAAGTACGTTAATAGACAAAAATATATAAAAAAAAACTTTAATTTAACATTTGAAACAACAAATAATACTTAATATTTCAAATTACTGCTTTAAAAAAATCATAATCTTCCCGCCCCTTCAAAAAACCTCTTAATTTAGGTCTGACTTAAATTACTTATTACTTTCAAGTGTTAGCTTTTAATATTTATTTAATTTTAAACATTTTCATAAAACATTCTTAAGAATCTTACTACAAGTGCGCATGTGCAATAGTTACTCATTCGGTTGTAGACTCGACCATCTCTCGAAGTGGGATGGTCGAGTCGGAGTAGGGAATAGATTATAATAGAAGTTGTGACACTTGCGCACGGGCACATTTCTTTATTCAAGTTTCAAGTTATACAGTTCATGTAAAGTTAGTGAAGTGAATTATAGTGTATAGTGAATCAAGTCATTATTGGAGTGTTTAATTTCCTACCCTAAGAACTAGATCAACTAGCCCTTCACAAAAGTATGTAATATACCATCAGTGAAGAGACATTTTATTATAAAATCGAAACATTTATAATGATTCAATAAATTTAATATTTATTTCTTGTAAAACCAATTTATTACAGTAAGAAAGCGTCAGGTAACATTTATAAAAGTATTGTTTAACCACTCAACATGATGTCATCCAAATATTAAAATGTCACGCAATTAATTTTTCATCAGGTCTTCATACACCTTAACAATTTTTGCAACTACCCTCCCTTTACTCATGAATTTCATACAAAATAATATAATAGAGAAATCTTTATTAAAGAAATTTAAGTATTATAAGATTTTTTGACACTTACCGTTTCTCCCCAGGCTTGTCAGACCCATCAGACTGTAGCGGGGGGTCATCATTGGAGTCCTTTTGCGCTTCTTCGGTTTTCACTTCCTCATCCACGTCGTTATTTTCTACACTAGCCTCCTTCACTTCACTTTTCACTTCATCTTTAATTTCGTTTGTTACGTTAGCGGATTGCCGGGCGGTTTCAGGAATTGTTTTCTGTCAAATTTAATATTATATTGGATCAAGAATGAACAAAACAACCAAACCAATTATGATGGAGATCTTAATTTGTAGATATATGTTACTATGTTATCGTTTAACGATCGCAAGTAACACAATGTTATTTAAATTACATAATTATGGTCTATATTCTTTCAATACAATCATATTCTAAAAAGATCATAGGTAGTTTTAATTTATAGTAAGTGTATGTATGTTAAGACTGAGAGATTAAGAGTATACACTGCAACAACAATACGACAGCAAGCTATAAACTTTTTAAGGCCCTATCCCAGCACGAATTGCTGTGTCAGTGTCTCGGGGTGGACTGCGGTGCGCAGTGAAGAGCTGGAGCACTGAGGCGCTCCGGCCCGTAATAACAATTACTTATGTAAAATATTAAATTAATGTAATCTTATCAATATTTTTTCTGAAATGGATTACTTGGCTTGCGATAAAATATATCGTGGAAATTTCAAAATCATGTTCTATATACATTTTCGTCATAAAATGAATTCAAAGTGTCAAAAATTGGCTATGTTTGGTTATTTCAATCGTGTATCGATCTTTCAAAATGGATACATAAACTACTCAACTCCACCATAATATATTTTTTCCATTCGCCCTACTTCAAAAAACGATGACGAAAAATGGAAAGAAACAATATACTTTTTTGGAGTTTGGCGACCAGATAGGTACCAAATAAGTCTAAACGTAATTTTAAGAAACAGACTTACCAGTTCAACATCTTCACTATCTATCCTCGGCGGGTCTTCTATCCGCTCCCCGCGAAAATCCTCCACCGGTTTATCTTCAACTATCTCCTCATCAGAACTCTCTTTATCCAAACTCTCCGTTTTCTCTCCTTTATCTTCAGATTGCTTTTCTGTGTCTGTTTTATCAATGGTTTCGGTTTTCTGGGATTTATTCGTGTCTTCAGTTTTTTCAGATTTCTCTTCGTCATTTGCACCTAACGCGATGTCAGCTAACACCCATTTCATAGGCTCGATAGCTGTTCGCACCTATCGAGCGGAGATATATTATATATATGATAATAATAATAAAGGTTACTACACAGTTAATAGTTACCTAGACGACAAAAACGTGTGGCAATAGTTATATTGTATTAATTATTTTTGTTATCTTTGAAGTGTTGTGAATATGCGTAATGGTGAATGTGGTAAATCACAGAACAGATTTTTTTTCTTATGTAACTTTAATGACGTTGTGGTTTATGACATTTTCCTTTGAATAAATGTGAAGGAGGTTAAAACTTGCTGAGTTTCTTGCCCGTTCTTCTCAGAACAAGGCTGCCAGACGAATTTTGTAAACGTTTTTGACATTCATAAGCATACCCTAAGACGCATCTAAACTGAATAAACGTATTTTGATTTGATTGAACACGTATTCGCTTTATTTTTGTACCACTTATAATACCAAATCTGTATTTAAAACTTTAGTTAGAATACTGAATTCCCTTTAATTTTTCCATAAAATAAATAATGTTTATTATGGAACATAACGTACATGTATCACTTATTCCACGTCATTAAATTTGGAGGCATCCCTACTCATCGGCAAAGAAGACAGAGGGTGTAGACCGAGAGAAAAAGCCGGCGTAAAAAACTCTCGGTACTCTTTTACCTTAAATCCTTGTATGAGTTCCAGCTTATCAGAATCCCGTATAGCATCAAGCACCAGTTGCACGTCAGCCGTGAGCGCACGTACGCGGTGGAAGGACGCGATCAACGTCACGGGAATTGTCCCGTCGGACGACATCTTGCGACGGAGGAAGAAATCACGCGCTAAGTTGTCCGGACTGAAGTAGTACTCGCTGGGAAATATAAATATAAATTTATGGTAGGCCTATATAGTATATGTGTTCTGTATCTAATACAAAAGGTAAAAATACTTTAATTTTACTTCTTAGGTATTCATGTTATCTTCGCAGGAACAATTTATTTACGAGATTTAAAAGCTTATTTAGAGTTTTTGTTTTTCCCTCAATGACAATCGAAAATTCGTGTTTTATAAATAATTCAATTCTGATTCATATCACTTACAAAAGTTTTATTAATTAAAATAAATATTCTAGTTCAACCAAAAGTTAGTACTACACGTAGCGAAACAAGTACAGCATTTGTAAAAATGATATTGCATTACACCAATTAACTAAAAATCAAAAGTCATAATGGTTTTCCAAATATTTTGTAACACAGACTTATTTTATTATTTATAAGTAGGATAAGAATATTGTAAATACTGTTTTGTACTATAATAAGATAATATATAAATTTCTCGTTTCGCGGTGTTTGTAGTTAAACCCCTCCGAAACGGCTAGACCGATTCTCATGAAATTTTGTGTGCATATTGGGTATGTCTGAGAATCGGACATCTATTTTTCATCCCGCTTAATGTTAAGGGTAATACCCCTAATTTTTTTTTTAATTTTAAGATAAATTTTTTTTTTTTATGATACAACATTAAAAATACATACAACCCCTAATTTTCACCCCTCTAGATCAACCCCTATTTTTTATTATAAATGATAAACATGGCAAAACGACGTTTGCCGGATCAGCTAGTAATGTATATACATATTTCCGTGGTAGAGTAACCACATTTACATAAATTCAACTAAAATACCACCTCTATTGGATTCGGGATGATATTTCCTGTTTATATACTAAAATTACAAAGACTTATCTTAACCTATCTTTCCTATTATTAACTATATATTACTCTATCTAATAATCCCGGATGGATTAGGCAATTTAATCAACTTACATCTGTTTCTTAATAAGATCTTTAAGCGTGACTTGGTCCAATCCAATTCCGAAGGCAGCTGTATTCGCCGCCGCAGCACCAAAGTAGTACGCCTGGGCCAATGGAGGCGCCATAGCCGGGGTAAGAGCACCTGGCGTCAGTCCCCCAGGAGCTATGGCTCCAGGGGCGAGCGCTCCGGGGGGCCCTAGAGCCCCGATCCCGTAGTGCAGCACGAGACCCTGAGGCATCGCCGGCTGAGCAACTCGAAGCTAGGGGAGGGGTAGGGAGATATGCGTTGTTAGTTAACCCATCCGATTGTGTATGTTTAGGGATATTACTATCGAATATATCTTTTTTAGAATACATGTAAAAACTTAATAATGTAATTTAAATAACATAGTATTACTTGCAATCGTTGAACGATTTTGAATTATATAAGATAAAAGGACATACACATTCGGAGTGAACCATTACAGACCAAAAGCCAACCATGTAATGAAAACTCATACAGTAAAAACTCCATTTGTCAGAACCAAATGTTAAGGTTGATTTACATTAGATGAACAAAGAGCAAGAACACAAGAACGCTTTAAAGAGACCGCTCAGGGGCGCGTGCGCAAGCGCACGAACGCTCTCAGCAACTGTTCGCGCGCTCTAGCGCCATTAACAAAGAGCGAGCGAGCATTCTTAGTATAAAATATGTTTATTATGGAACATAAGATACATGTATCACTTATTCCACGTCATTAAATTTGAATTTGTAGGCATCCCTACTCCTAGGCAAAGAAGACAGAGGGTGAAGGCCGAGAGAAAAAGCCGGCGTAAACTCTCGGTAATCTTTTAAAATAGCAAATCATCAAACAACACTTATTTTAAAACAAATATCGCAAATTAATTAGAAGTAGCCTGTCTAGCACTAGTCCCAGGCCATTTTATCAACTAGATAATCGTTGACTTTATAGTAAGCCTTTTTACACAGCTTTTCTTTAATACATTTCTTAAATTTATTGAAAGGCAGAGATAAAAGAGCCTCTGGGATTTAATTAAAGAAGAGTATTCCTTTCCTCAAAATATATTCCATAGAATGTTTGTGAACGCACTAAGAACAATGAAAGAATGCTCTACGTCTGTTTACACTAAAATAATTTGATATAGTGATGTAAATCGACCTTAATAAAAAATTCTATAACGCCAGAAAATGCATGGTCCGGTAAGCGTACAGAGTTTTTACTGTATTTATTGAAATTCTAGAACAATCGATTCAGTACGTTCGTATAACGAAATGAAAAGCGAAATGTTTAGATTATTCCCATACATGAACCAAAGCAATGAATTTTTATATAGTTATTCATGAACAACTAAATCACATTATCACTGATTTAGGTAGGATTAAAAGTCAATATTCAGAGCTGTGAAATTCCCAAGCGTAAGATTTTGAATGTACTAATTTACTAATTTGTGTAAAATAGTCATGACAAGTTTCCTCACGTTCTCCTTTTAGGTTTAAGAATAACTTTATTTCTCATAAGAATTAAAATTCACTTACTGAGAAACACATATTTTAAACTAAGATTAAAAATTAGAGCGCACAGATGTAGGTACATATATAAAATAAGAAAACAGAGAAGCACCAAAAATGTGGGTAGACATAAAAAACTTGTTCAGTCAACCAAGCGAAACACGGATGTTGGAATTTGATTTTTTACTAGATGTGGCATTGATGGCATAGTCTGATATAACAAGTTTACATTGATTATTTTATTATTTTTCATAACACTATTTTATTTTTAGTTTATTCCTATATTTATATACCTTTCTACAAGCAATATTAAAAAAAAACAAAAATCATTGTCGCTACAACCTCTTTAGGTCTGGGCCTCAGATTTCTGAATCTGTTTCATGATCATTTTTTTGATCATTTTTTACCTCTACAAGCATTATTTGATTAGAGAAAAGTCACTAAGGGGCCGTACACGTATTACGTAAGCAGATTCAGTGCAATCCCCCCCCCCCCCCCTATTAATTTTTAATGTAGGAATCCCCGAAATTGCATTTCGTTTTCAAGAATTGACAATGTGTGGGTAATATATGTAAAAAGACAAATAATTATTGTTGACATAATCACCAAAAGAAAATCGAAAACACCCCCCTAGTCCTTAGGTACGTAATACTTGAAGTGCCCCTAATCTATTATTGATAATAAGTAATGAATTAACCTTAATAAAACCCTCAAAGCATTATAATGATTTTAATGACCCAGGTAAGGATAATTGGAATCGCGTTTTGGTATGATTACTCTTAATTAATTTCAAAATTAAATTATATAGAAAAAATAATCATACCACGGACATGAACGCAAACAGCCATTTACGCATGCCGCAAAATTAAAACCTTAAATAAATTATAAATTAAATTTAGACTTTACATTAATTAATAAAAAGTTACCCCCTTATTTATATTATCAGTAATTGTCTAAGTGAAGCTGTCTCTTATCATCACAAAAACACACAATTCGACAAATACAGTCATAATTTGTTATAACGACATCGAAGGGACTAGCTAATGAAAGAAGATGACGAAAAAGCGCGGCAAATTAAAAAAAATAGTATGGTATCATCCCCTAAAAGTTTGATATATTTTGTGGATTAAACATACTTGATTTTTTTTTTTTTTTTACATTTATAGTAACTGTATTTCTATGAAATTAAATACTATACGTATTTAGTCTTTAATATTGATACTTAAAATGACTAGCATTTCATGGAAAACTGAAACTATATTATAAAACACAACTTCATTCGGAATAATCAAAATCAGAATCCAAAAAATCAATAAAAGTGTAGGCTATTATACCTGTTAACTATTCGAGAAAAAAATAATATACATAAAAATGAGTAATTGCATGAAGTATCAAGACAATAAATCATACTAACCTAAGAAATTCAATGACATTCTGTGTTGCCATCCGAATGTTTTCAATTAATTCAATTACCTTCTTTCATTTGCCAGACTCTACTCATATTTGGTCGTAAAAACCGATGACGTTGTTAAGAATGTAAAACAATAGAATTCAGCCGGGACCTTTGATTTTGGTCAATATAACCGGTATGTTTTTCTAAACGGTTTTGACTGTATATACAAAAGATAAGAGGGTGATTTTGTTTATACAAATAAGGGGGTAATAAGCTTTCATCTAAATCTGTCAAATGACATTTAAGAGCGCCCAAGATTGACTTTTGGCTAGAATTTAACAAAATAAAAAAAATAAAGAAGAAATGTCTAAAACTATTTATTAATGTAATCTCACCTGTGCCAAATCGTGATGCGGATAATCCGGGTGATGGTACAGCGGATGAGGATGCGAGTGAACGGATGCAGGACGGGGACCTGGCCGCCTGACCCCCCTTGCACCCCTTACTGCGCCCCTACCGCGTGTAGCACCCCTCTGTCTGTCTTCCCCATTCAGGGACACGGTATCTATGGAAAATAAAAATTAAAAATAAATCAGTGGCCCTACACCTCTTTAGGTCTGGGCCTCAGTTTTCTGTGTCTGTTTTATGTTCATTTTTCAATCTAATAGGCAAGTAGGTGATCAGCCTACAATGATAGACGCCACCGACTTTTTGGGTCTAAGACATGTCGGTTTCCTCACGATGTTTTCCTTCACCGTTCGAGCACAGCCGGGGATCGAACCTACGACCTCAGGGATAAGAGTCGCGTGCTGAAGCCATTACCCATAATATATACATACCGTTATCCTGCCTGGCATTATGTTGAGCAGCATGCTTGCCCGGACGAGCAGCTTTCACATCAATATCCAGCGGCACCCATTTATGTTTGCCCGACTTATTACCGCCTCTTCCAGCTGAAATTATACATTTATTGCTTTACTAATCTAATATATATAATTCTCGGGTCATAATGTTCGTTGCCATGCTCCTCCGAAACGCCTCGACCGATTCTTATGAAATTTTTTATGCATATTCAGTAAGTGAGAATCGGCTACTATCTATATTTATTACCCCTAAGTGATAAGAGCCGTCTTTTATTATTTAGACATTTTTTTTATTATTATTATACAGCATACAATAATACATACAACTTTTAAATTTCATCTACCCTCAACGACTAACCCCTATTTTTTATTTGTTAGTTAAGAACTTGAATTCTGAGGTTTATATAGAGAAAAATCACAGAAAACCCTAAAAGTTTTCATTCCAGAAAACCGATCAGTGTCTGGGGTAGCATAGCAAAATTTTCCATGTTGGTATGTACTAAAAAGATAGGCTATGTTAATCACATTAATGATACACGAAGTTCGCGGGGGCAGCTAGTAATAATATATTGTTGTAGCAGAGAACGAAAGAAAGTAGAATAAATGCCATGGAAATGAGTTTGTTAAGAGGTATGTGTAGTGTAACATTCATAGGATAGTGAGATATGAGAGCAGTGTGGGTTAAAAGAGGAGACAAGGACACAAAAGGGAACGCTCTGGTGGTTCGGTCATGAACGGATGAACGAGAACCAGCCAAGCCAGCCAAAACCAGGAGGTACTAGAAAAGGGATGTTAAAGTACCCAAACGGGACGAGCATGCATGGTGAACGTCATGAAAGTGGATGAAGCGAGAGAGGTATGTCAGGACTGTAGCAAGAGAGCAGCCTTGCGATTCTGTAACTCTCTTTTCGAACTCACACAGCGGTTTTCGCAGCGGCGGTCGCGCTCAAATCAGTCGTGAAGCAGTCATTTTACGATTTGGCATTCTGATAAACAATAAACTACAACCTCCCTCCGCTTGTCAAGACGTAATGTGAAATTGCTTAACAGAATACCATGAGATTCCAAAAATGACGTGAGTGACGAAGGGAGCCTTGTTGGTGCGAGGTGAACTCACGGATTAACAGAATCGCACGGCTGTGGTCTCTGCCTACCACTTCGGGTAAAAGGCGTGATAAAAAAAATAATAATTTAAGTAAGTTAAAATATAAAATTACCATTATTCTTATTCTTGTCGCTATGCGCGTGTTTATCGGTGTGATTCTGTTGCTCCACCTTTTCTGGCTTGGGCTGTTCTTCTGGAGGGTTCCTCTCTTGGTCCTGTAAATATTGACATTCAATTTATTATAACAAGAATAACTTTGCCAGTACTACACTCAATACAAATCTAATAATTATTAAATATAAGCACACGTCAAAATCAATTCTCGAAACTATCTTCATTTAAAAAGACTAGTCGTGAAATTGAATATTTAAAGATCATTTATAAAAAAAGTCTTTATTATATAACAAATATACTACAATTAACTTAAGAAAACGCAAAAACTTCATTATCTACATCTCATGAAAATAACCTATCCACGTAACGAAGCAATTATAAAAATGTGGGTAGTATTAATTATTATTCGAAGTACCGTCTTTATGTGTTCGATTCTGAATCTATGCCTTCTTGTCAGCATATTTATCCGTTCATCTAAAAGAACCGTCTTCCTGCGTTAAAAAGCCCTCCAAAAAAGGCACAGACGGCTGATCACCGAGTTCACAAAACTAAGGAATACCATTATCTCCTGGACTAACCGTCTATCGCCAAAAACTATACCCTGGCTGTTTTTAATCGCATTGCTTGTTCTGGGTGTGTCAGCGTATGGATTCAGCAGTGCACATAAAAACAGTCGTGGTTTGATTACCGTGTTTTCCGATACCGATTACACTGCGCAGTCGATAGCAATTGTTTAAATAAATCAATCGTTTATTTGCCAAGATAGTGGTACAATTAGATCGAACAACAAGAAAAATCCGTACAATCAGCCATATATAAATAGGCATGCAAATGTCATATAATAAGAACATTAACATGTCATAATAAGAAGTTAGGTCATTTATAATTGTTAAACTTATGGTCAAAATACTCGCTCACGCTATAAACCTTGACCTAAAACCTAATCTGCATCTTCCTCATCTGCAATCATTGCGTCGGGTTGCGTCGGGTTGTCTCTCTCCCTAAAATATGGCGAGGGGGCCGATGGCTGGCCATGCGTCATACTCGTAAACGGGTGCTACTTGTGGTGACTGGTCGTACTTGAATTCGTGTATGCGGTGATGTTAATTATTTCGACTATGTGTTTGCGTGTTGTTCCCACGAGAATGTAAGTGCGTGCTCCTATTTCACCATGCCTCCTGCTGATAGGGGACAAGTCTTTGTTTTATTTATGTTATTATTATTAATTACTTAAAATGTCATGTGGAACATGGTGTAATGGTTGCAGCTCCTTACAAACGTTGTGTAAAAAAAAAAAAAAAACATGGCGATTAAAAAGAGTGGCGGAGAGTTTATTGCCAGTTCTTCTCTTCCGTTCTACGCCCTTGATTTGAGAACTGGCAGTAAATGAAAAATTAGAAGCATTAATATTTATTTCTTTCATGACGAATCACAAGTGTACATTGTGTTACCTACGTGAATAAATGATTTTTGAATTTGAATTTGCAATATCTTATAGCTGCAGCTGTCGTGGCAACAACAAATCTACGGACTTCATAAAAGATACGGTATGGGATGCGTACTTCCAGACCAAGGCCTATAAGGCACATACGGCTGATCACCTATAAGGCACAAATGTACTCAAGATGAAAACTCACCGCATTGCCATTATGGTGCGCGGGGTCATCGTGCGGCGGCGGTGTCGAATGACACCGAGCGGCCACAGCAGCGCCTAGCGTCGGCCAATCGCCTATATCCGTGAAATCTGATGCCTGTTGACAAACATAGGGTTAGTTCAATAACCTGATTATAAAAAAAAACAGTGGCGCTACAACCTCTTTAGGTTTTGGCCTCAGATTTCTAAACCTGTTTCATGATCATATTTAAATCTAATAGGCAAGTAGGTGATCAGCCTCCAGTGCCTGACACACGCCGTCGACTTTTTGGGTCTAAGACATGTCGGTTTCCTCACGATGTTAACCGTTCGAGCAAATGATAAATGCGCACATAGAAAGTCCATTAGTGCACAGCCGGGGATCGAACCTACGACCTCAGGTATGAGTCGCACGGCGAAGCCACTAGGCAAACACTGTTCTAACCTGATTATACCCTTAATTAATTTATGAGTAGCGGGGTAATTTAAGAGGTTCTTGCCTTTTCACGTCCGTTCTATGCCCTTGATAAATGACAGTAAATTTAGATTGTTTTCTTCAAAGGTACGTTAGTGATATTTAAATCGCTGTACTGTTAATTACTCCTTCACGTATTTCATGATTCTACCCCCTGAATGAGTCGCGATAAACCAAACAAGTTTTTCGCGTTAGACAAAATTTTAATATACGACAAATGTATTCGCTTCGTGGAGCATTCCACAGTAAATGTTTATAATACTATTAAAAAATCTTCTTTAAATACTCCAATTACGTTTAGTTATTGAATAATTTTAATTAATCCTATCAATTATCTTTAGACTAAACAAAATTCAGTCGGTAAAACACCTAAACTAAAGTAAACCCGAATTTAATACGAAACAATTAATACAACTTATATATTTCATACATACACTATTATATAGATATTTATTATGCACCAAAACCCACTAATGGGGCCTAGGTGCCTTGAAGGGCCGTAGTACATAATATGTTAAATAATTAACACAATCCAAAAACCAAATTACTAATAAACATCCCCCAAGATTTACTTAAATAATCACCTGCGTGTCATTCTCAATTCGCGCCCAACTTTTCCTCGAGCGCGATTTGCGCTTGGTAGCCACGCCGGCAGTCATCACAACACTAGACTTCACAATTACGGACTTACTACACTGACACTTTAGTAGCACATATTTTGGTTCAATTTAGAATCAAGTATTTGCTGGTTTCTGTTTAATACACATTGTTAAATATATTCGAAATAAAATGTAAGCCCCAAATACACAAGACTCCTTAATACCACGAAATGTAAAAGATTTTGCCTCATTCGAGCCCTAACCTAATATTTTTCTTTTTGGTAATTTAATTTGTGTAATACCCGAGTTTTAAAATGTTTTTTTTTTATGTGTGGCCGCGCTAGGCATATCGCAATAGAATATAAATCGATAAAATGTAAAAAACATTAAATATGTAACATACATATATATCGAAATTGTGTAATAAAATTATTTAATAAACATTCTATAATTTTACTTTTGATATGATTAACTTGAATATCTTTGTGTTAATATACAACTTTTATAATTTGTCTAAAAAAATAATTCAAAATAATTCTAACTCTTACTTGACTGATCTAAAAAATACCATTTCTGTTTGACCCAAAAACTCATCATAATGTAAGTTGAAAACTGGTTAAAATGAAATCGAAAATGTCTTCCTATTCGAAATGTCAATATTAACATACTATATGTCACACGAATATATTATATCACATGGCCACAAGGCCGCTAATTAAGCGAATTGTTACTTTGCCAACAAATAAATGTTTATATAATTTAAAATTTTTCGAGATATTGTTTCATTACTAATTAAATTTCTCCTCAATTTTGACTATATTTCAAAAATATATCCTTTTAATCTTATCACCCCATATTACATAAATTTCATAATACTTAATTAAGTTCCAAATGTTTAAAGCACTTCCGTGTATGACACGTTTTAATATCGCAATCGTATCAATGCGACGAAAAATTTTACAATATTAATCAATATTCACAAACCAATAAAAGTTAATGTCATGTGACTTGGCTGAGAAAGCTGTTTATGACAAAAAAATTTGGCGCCTAATTACTAAGCTTTTACGTAAATTGCGAAAAAACGACTCAATATAAATTACAATTAATACCATAATTATCAAGTAATTGTCTTGAAATTGGTTCGCTAAGGTAGAGAAACACAACACACGTCATAAAACTGTCACAAGCTAAGCTATGTATTTATAAATAATCAATAACTTTTCAAAACATCTAGACATATAACCCTAAAGTTTTATTTCTGTATTTGGGTTGGCGTCTCCAATTCGATGTTACAATATATAGAAGACCGGCTTGTCTTTGGAAATTTCAAGTCAATTGTCACAGTATATACCACGTTCAAACATTGCGTAATCTTTCTAACCTAAAAACCACGTGCTTGGACCACGTTGTCGGCTTACGCATCTATCTCGCTCGCACACCTCGCCGGTGCTATCTCTCTCGAACATCCAAGGTCAGCGCGACCGACGCGATCTCACAATCAATCATTCGCCTCGTTTCTTGGTAACGGGATATTACATAGAATTATAGATTTAATATCCATGTGAATAAGCACTATCTTTCTATAAGATAGTATTTTAATTATTCAATATAGGTGATCCTAACCACAGTTTTTATTCATACATATCTTTTGCATTAATATAAAACACGTTCGTGGTTTACCATAGTGCTACATTCACATTGCGACCTTTGCTTATTCGAATGTTTACCCTTTCTCAACAAAAATCAGCATTCGATCTATGAGTGTCATTGAGCTATACTGATAAGCCACTTACTAAAGATAAAAAGTTAGGTTAGGTTAGGAAAGATTGCCCACACTTGAGGATCGCAAACAGTTTTAATATTAAACGGTAAATAACTGCGTGAACGCTAGCCCAATGTTCGGGTGCCCAAGGGCGCCCCTACGGAGAAGCTTGGCCTTGGCTTGGAGACGGACGGAATACACATCAAGAAGCATCTATTATCTGCGATGACCTTGACTATGTAAGTTAACTTTTACACTTAAAAGCTTGTTTCCAGCCAGCAAAAACTTTCTATAAGCCTTTACAGTTCTACTCAGACATACTAACGACTTATGTTTTATAATAGTTTAATTATAATCTGAACCGGATATTGGACTTGAATCCTCACGGGTGATGAGAATTAGAAGCAAAGGCAAGATGGCGCATATTGATTCACCAATCACAATCGAGCTAAATACGTATTGTCTTTTGTTTTATCTCACCTCAATGGTCTCCTTCAAATTAAGTCGGCTCTCATCACTAAACCTGTATACACACGCAAGTGGCATGGTACAAATTTCAAAAATGATGATTTTGTCTTTCCTCGGTCTGTTTCAGCCTCATAAAAATGTTATCTACACATTTTATTAGCGGAAAAGGCATATTTTGTACGTAAATTACTCTTATTACCGCTAACCTACATACCAAAATAATTACAATACGTTAATTACATTAATTTATCATTACTATTTGCATCCTAATGCACTACGAGCAAGTACCCTAATGAATATTGGATTCCCACCAGCACAAACTTAGTGATACCATACGAATTTTTTAAAATCAATAAATTTATCTGATAAGATAAAGAAAACGTATGCAATCTTAATCCAAATAAATCGAAAAACCTAAGTCGAAATTATTACAATCATTGTAATACGATTTAAAATAAACTTAATTTTTGCAATAAAAATAATTATTAAAGAAACCGGTGGCACTACAACTATTTATCTCTAGGGCTCTGATTTCTCTGTTTCGTGACCATTTGTTTTTTCTAACAGGCAAGTATTACCCTTCTGCCCTGCGATTCTGTAACTCATTCTCGGCATTCTGAAAAGGTGGGAGCTTGTAGTTTATTGTTTATCAGAATGCCAAATCATAAAATGACTGCTTCACGACTGATTTGAGAGCGACCGCCGATGCGAAAACCGCTGTGTGAGTTCGAAAGTGAGTTACAGAATCGCAGGACTGTACTAGACACACGCCATCGATGTTTTTGGGTCTCATGAATGCGGGTTTCCTCACATTAAATGCGCACATAGAAAGACCACTGGTGCACAACCGTTCGAACTTACGACCTCAGGGATGACAGTCGCACGCTAATGCGACCAAACCAACGTACATTATACTAAGGCATTTTAGTAACGATTAAACAAAAACTTATTCGATTAACTATTTAAAGTAAGAGTGTACAGTGTACTGCTCCCTTAAGGTCCTAACCCAGCACGAATTGCTGTCAGTGTCTCGGGTGGACTGCGGGGCGCAGTGGAGAGCTGGAGCACTGAGGCGCGCCGGCCCGTAATAACAATTAGTTATGTAAAACATTAAATTAATGTAATTTTATTTAAAAAATCTGAAATGGATAATATATATCGTGTAAATTGAAAAAATCATGTTCTAATATACATTTTCGTCATAAAATGAATTCAATGTGTCAAAAATTGGCTATGTTTGGATTTTTGTTATTTAAATCGTGTATCGATCTTTGAAAATGGATACATAAACTACTCCACTCCACCATATATTTTTTCCATTCGCCTTTCTTCAAGAAACGATGACGAAAAATGGAAAGAAACAATGTACTTTCTTGGAGTTTGTCGACCGGATGGCCGATAGGTCCTTAAAGCCGGTCCTTAGTGGATGGGTACTAAAAATGGGTGTCCCATAGGCTCGTTTGCCCCCTATTATATAGATAAAAATCTCACTACGTTTTCTTACAGACTTGTAGTTTTAATGGTAAATATCTATTATTTAATACGTTCACCAACCCAATTAGCGATTAATAAGAGTCCTTATACTTCCGATAAAATTAAAACGCATCTGCCCTTGGAAACACCTGCCGACACATAAACATAACTTAGGATACGTCTTTATCGTAAAATGTTCGAAGTCAGGGTTAAACCAAGTTTAGATAAACGTATAAACATGTTCTTGTCAATCTCCCCAAAATCTCTATTGTTTTTGGTTATGACAGAGTAAACTTTTAATAATCTGTAAGTTACAAAGAATTTATTAAAAAACATACTTTGGACGTAACGTTGGTAACTGTGACATATTAATTGTCACCGAATTAAAAGCTTTCCGAGCGGCTTGATACCGGCATTGCGTAGAGATTTGGGATATCTGCATCTTCTACCGCATTTAACACAGAGTGTTCAGAGTTGTTCGGATTAATACAGGCTGAGTTTCATCATCGGACGAAATTCCATATCAGCTCAACGTCCGTAGTTCTACAACTGAGCATTTTTTAAGGCAGTTTTTGCCGCCACCAGAGAAACCAGCTGCCCATTGAAGTATTTACGAACCAATTAGACTTAGGGTCCTTCAAGAAAAGAACGTTGAAGTGCTACGTAACGAATTTTGGGAGGGGGGGTCCTTTAGTAAAACGTTACGATACGGGGCGGGGATTGAATTACGCGTTATTGTTAATATTATTTTCAACTTTCCAGTACATTACACTACATAATGGTAACTTTTAGGTATAAAGAGTCACTGGGTGGTTACGAAACGTTTTACTATTGGGTACAGAAAAACGTTACGGTGCGTTACATGGGGGGGGGAGGTCAATAATCTTCAAAACTTGCGTGACGCAATGCTTGAACGCTTCCTAAGATCAGATGAGACTCACCATATGCCGCAAATCAATGTTTTCTAGTACGATTCGTACATCCTATGAACAACTCAAAAAAATATGAACGAAGATAACAAACAATGCAGTTTCATCATAATATAAAAATAATACAGATATCTCACTATTGTGTCGAGATACTGACACATTAGCATCGCTTCCACGACCTCGAAGCAAATATGCGTAGGTATACATAGTTTATATATACAATGTAAACTCTTTATAACATCATTAGTTATAACAGACAATCTCTCTATAACGTAAAAAAACACTTAAATTTATTTGGTTTAACCCAATACCCATATTTAATTCTTCCCTCTCTATAACGTAACCTCTGTGCCTTGAAAATCGTTATAAAGAGTACTGACTGTTCTTGCAATGTTGTATTACTTGACATTCGTATCCCTAAACTTGTACCTTACAAGGGCAGAGTGGTACAACATTTTATTATTGTTACAAAGCCCCAGTTAGGTTTTTTTCTATAGAGGCAAACGGGCAGGAGGCTCATCTGATGAAAAGTAGCCCATAGAAATTGCCAAAGAATTTTAAGAATTGGCTCTTTTCTTTAACCTTGTTGGATATTAAAGCTATACAATATCACTTAGTCTCGCTACAACAATCATTATAATTGAAAATCCATGCCGACTTTCTGCCTCATACCGCGCCCTCCGTTCCATTGTATGATGTATCATTGTCTAATGTAAATATTTTGATGTCCCAATGCTTTCATTGTAGTACATTGTTTGATTCAACCAATATAATGGATATACCTCGTGAAAACGACTCATTTTTTTCAGTATCTTCCCATCTACCCGCAAAATGAAAATTCTACCACAATTCGATGTCTCCTAACAGGTTGATTCGAATTTCAAATTCAATTTTGCTAGTTTTCCTAACTTTTGCTTTGATAAGAAAATCAGAGCCTTAGGGAATACTTTCAAATTCAGACGGATACATTACATGTTTACACATCACAGAATAATAGCCTTATAATCAGATAATTTTACACTTAATCTCATTCTTTTAATATGTGTACTCTTTTTTGGCAAAAGCCACCTCAAAATCCCGCCATTCCTCTCTGCACTGTGCCATGTACCACCTCCTGTTTTCTTAAGCGAACACATGACACCATTCCATATCTTAGATCATCACAACCATGATGGATATAATGGCTGCAGTCGTCATATGTCTCCGGCATTACGAACTTCTCCTCAAATCAGTCTTACAGTTTAATAAAATTAGTATTCACCGCGTTAAGGCATTGTGTAAGGAACTTTCGTTACTTCCGGAACCAAACGGAATTTTACTTTCAATTTAGTACGTTCAATCGTCGAAAGGACAACATTTCATATTTAACAGTAAAGTAACTGACGCTTGATTGACTTGATCAGACACGTCTATTACCCAATCTAGTTCTATATTAAAGTTTAAGTTTCGAGTGGCCACACTAGTAGGCCATTATTAGCCTTCTTAAGTAATTGATTGACAATTTATACCTTCATCCAAAATAATGCTAAGACATTTTATGACAGGTAGAAAACATCGTCCAGACAGACGTCCTGCATGATATTTCAAGCGATTAGGATATTAAACTAAGTATGAAAGTACCGACTGTAGCGCCGTCTGTCGGGCTCATTTGTAAATCTACCATCTAGAAGATCAGATCCAAACCATCCAGGGCGCCACCCAAAAAAATCATTCACGTCGGTCAAGCCGTTTAAGAGGAGTTTAGTGATATTCACACATATGGAGAATTATATATAAAGATACTCATTCTGGGCTAAGAATTTGTTAAGCTAAGTAAGAACTTATACAGCTTCCTACGTTTCTATTCACATCAGTGAATTTGTAATTTCTAAGTCTAGAGTGTCAGACGGCTGATCACCCTGAAATTACGCAGACCATTGGAGGGCTATGGCCAGGGTTACTGCATACAAGTAGACCTTCAACACCTTTCTCTATCAACTTTGGCATTATAGTGAATTAAAAACACTTATTAAAATTATAGCATATTTCGCTAAGCATTTCACAAGGCAAACCGGCACATAAATCTATTAGTAACAAGTTTTTTTTAATTCATATAATTTGCAAAGTCCCTTAAAAAATATTATTATTACTATAAATTCCATATTCAATTAAGCCTACAACAATTAAGTATTATTCAGCATAAGTTGTCTCTATCACTCTCTTGACAATTTACTAATAAAGGAACGAAACAAAAAATTAGTTGACTTATTTTAATTAAACACTAGACAATTTTCGTGACTATTAGATATATTTAATGTAACTAAAAAATCATTTTAAAAACTCTGGTATCTTTTATTAATAATGGCTTTGTTATTCTTCCTTTAAATATTAAATATATTATAATGATCAATGAATCTTTGAGTTTAGAATTTATTATAAACTGGCTGGCCTGGCGAACATCGTACCGCCTAACAGTCGATTCCTTATTTTTTTTAAATACTTATTCTGCTATTCGGGACACCGGTCTAGCTAAGATAAAAAAAGAAAGTTGATAATACAACAAATACATTATGTCAAAAAATAAAAATTTACCTTCCCGGAACCCCTCCACTAACACTTGAACTTTATGATATGGTATTGTATGTGTGTACCTATGTTATATTTTTTGTATAAATAGGTAAAACTGTGCTTTGTTTATGTTTGAATGTGTATTCGTTACCATAGTTACAATGTTTATATAAACGGTATCGTGTAGTCCACGTCCCAAATGATGTTTTTATTAGTGAGGCCGTAACATAAGGCAAAATGAGCAGTGTTGGCCTAGTGGCTTCAGCGTGCGACTCTCATACCTGAGGTCGTAGGTTCGATCCCCAGCTGTGCACCAATAGACTTTCTATGAGCGCATTTGACATTTACTCGAACGGTGAAGGAAAACATCGTGAGGAAACCGACATGCCTTAGAAAAAAAGTCGACTCACGCCGTCGACTTTTTGGGTCTAAGACAGGCACTGAAGGCTGATCACCTACTTGTCTATTAGATTTAAAAATGATCATGAAACAGATTCAGAAATCCCCTCCCTGTAACGCGCCGTAACGTTTTTCTGTGCCCAAGTATAGTAACACGTTTTGTGACCATCTAGTGACTCTTTATACCTTAAATTTACCATTATGTGGTGTACAGTACTGGAAAGTCGCAAATAATATTAACAATAACGCGTAATTCAATCCCCTTCCCGCATCGTAACGTTTTATTAAAGGACACCCCCCCCCCCTCAAAATTCGTTACGTAATACTTGAACGCTCTCTTAAATGATTTTTTACTTTTTACTTTATGTCTTACTGTAGACGTTTTTCAACAAAATTAATGCGTCCAAAACCGCAGACTATATATAATTTACCTGACAAATACAACATCAGCGCATAATTAAAACGCATATATAATTAATATGTCCGTCATTTACGTTCACCTGTTAGACCGGTCCGATTCGTAACATTTTGCACAATTCCACATCTTATGAATTTTTTATTACTTTATTTTTAGTAATATTTTCAAAATTACTATTTTCATGTATCACGAATAATTTTATACAATATTTTTCAAGTCTTCTACATAATTCGTTATAAGGTGTTTTGGCCAAAGCTCACAGATATCCAGATTGCATATAGCATTCAGATAAACGAGTTCTAGATATCCATAGTTGTGTCCACACTTTGAAATCAATTTTCCTTTGGTTTTTATAATGTATGTATGTATTTTCTTCGTGTCTATTGTTTGCCTAAGTGATTGTCACGGTAATCTTGTATTTAATTTTCCTTATGTACGTTAGAGTGGTCCGAGCGTTGGCAAGATTTTGTAGATAAATAATCATATTTTTGTGAGCTATATATATATACATATGTATATTTGGTCGTAAAAACCGATAGTCGTAACAGCCGATGACGTTGTTAAGAACCTAATACGATAGAGTTCAGCCGGGACCTTTGATTTTGGTCAATATAACCGGTATGTTGTTCTAAAGGATGTCGTCGTAAACGGTTTTGCCTTTAGTTAGTTTTGAGGTTTATTCATAGAAGTGTTTTGGACTATGTGTCAGCACATTTTTGCTGTAAACTCGTAACAGTCTGTGTTTAGATGACAACATTGTATACAAATTTCCGAAACAATGTTGATGTTTGGCCAAGTTCTATTAATAATGTAGTCAAGTATTTAGATGTACAGTTCGGGTTCCATTGAATTTTAAAAACCTTATATCCTTTTTAAAAAATATCGCTATTATCTAGAGTGCGGAATAGTAAAATTTATATCAAATACGATATTTATATATCCAATACGATATTTATATATCAAATACGATATTATAAATGTTTTACATATTACATACAATGTTATTCAAGTTATCTATGATAAAATATAGACTGTATCAGGACAAAACACATACTTTCAATCACAGCTTCACTGCATTTCCAGTTAATAGACAAGATTGTTCACGAATAGTCATTATATTTCAATCAATACATAGAAAATAATCATTTACAGTTATCCCCCTATAACGCGGTTACGTATAACACGATTTACGTCCCCCATATAACACGGATATTTCTTAATTTATATTTCTGTAGTATGAAATTTATAATGATTTGCCAAGCCAGTTTTGCGTAAAGGGCACTAGTTTCAATTGTGTTGTTATAAAATTAAACTACCTAGTTTTTGAATTGTTTAAAAAAAAAACTGTTTTTGAAGCACCCCTACAACGCGATATCCTATAACGCGGTAGACTTTGACCGCGTTGTAGGAGTGTACTTCTCACCTTCCTCAAGGATCACTTTATCTATTAACCTTCCAAAAAATCATTCTATGGTTTTTGAGTTTATCGTTCATACACGACATGACCAGGTGACTTTATTGTAAGGCTATGAAATGATCAATAATATGTACCTAACATACCACGCATATATATTATGTATAAACAAAACACATAACAAAGAGTCACGATATGTTTTATATTAATAATTTTCAATCAGAGCATGACGCGAAAACAACATTGAATTTCTAATACTGTTTTTCCTAAGGTTCTTGATATATTGATTT